>CM060415.1:113240761-113868841 GCA_030545235.1 Helianthus tuberosus | reverse complement strand
ATTGCCTGAAGGCATAGAAGATTTTGTGGTTTATTGCGACGCTTCCATCCAAGGACTTGGTTGCGTATTGATGCAACGTGACAAGGTCATTGCCTACGCATCACGCCAACTTAAAGTTCACGAAAGAAACTACACTACTCACGATCTGGAGCTGGGAGCAGTTGTATTCGCACTTAAGATATGGAGACATTACCTGTACGGTACAAAGTGCACCATTTACACCGACCACAGGAGTCTCGAGCATATCTTCAAGCAAAAAGAGTTAAACATGCGACAACGCCGATGGGTCGAACTCTTGAATGATTACGAATGCGCTATCAAGTATCATCCGGGCAAAGCCAATGTTGTGGCTGACGCCCTCAGTCGAAAGGATACTTTACCTAAGCGTGTACGAGCATTACAGCTTACCATCCAGTCTAACCTTCCTGCTCAAATTCGAGATGCCCAAGTCGAAGCATTGAATGCAGAGAACATCAGGGCTGAATCCCTACGAGGATCGAGGCAGCGGCTAGAACAAAAGGAAGACGGTGCCTACTATGTTAACGGACGCATCTGGGTTCCATTTTATGGCAACTTACGCGAGCTTGTGATGGATGAAGCACATAAGTCTCGTTATTCGGTACATCCTGGTTCGGATAAAATGTACCACGACCTCAAGACTACGTATTGGTGGCCTGGCATGAAAGCCCACATAGCAACCTACGTCAGTAAGTGCTTGACTTGTGCGAGAGTCAAGTCTGAATATCAGAAACCATCAGGCCTACTTCAACAACCGGAGATCCCGAAATGGAAATGGGAGCAAATTTCCATGGATTTCGTTACCGGCCTGCCCAGATCTCAACGCGGAAACGATACCATTTGGGTGATCGTAGATCGATTAACCAAGTCTGCACATTTTCTGGCCATCAAGGAAACGGATAAGTTTTCTACTCTTGCAGACATTTACCTAAAGGAAGTGGTATCAAGGCACGGAGTGCCAATCTCTATTATATCTGATCGTGACGCACGTTTTACTTCTGAACTGTGGCGAGCAATGCACAAGTCCTTTGGCTCACGTTTAGATATGAGCACCGCTTATCACCCGCAGACGGATGGGCAATCTGAACGCACCATCCAAACCCTTGAAGACATGCTTAGGGCATGTGTAATCGATTTTGGTAACGGCTGGGAAAAGCACCTCCCGCTAGTGGAGTTCTCATATAACAACAGCTACCACACCAGCATCCAAGCCGCTCCATTTGAAGCATTGTACGGACGCAAATGTCGATCGCCTCTCTGTTGGGCAGAAGTTGGTGACAGCCAAATCACTGGCCCAGAACATGTGGTAGATACCACCGAGAAAATTGCTCAGATACGACAGCGAATGGCGGCAGCTCGGGACCGTCAGAAAAGCTACGCTGATAAGGGAAGAAAACCACTCGAGCTCCAGGTTGGGGATCGAGTGCTACTCAAAGTCTCACCTTGGAAAGGTGTAGTCCGCTTTGGTAAACGAGGCAAACTCAATCCGCGTTATGTCGGACCGTTCAAAGTCATTGAGAAAATTGGCCAAGTCGCCTACAGGTTGGATCTACCTGAAGAACTCAGCGGAGTTCACAATGTCTTCCATGTGTCGAATCTGAAGGAGTGTTTGTCAGATGAGACTCCCATAGTTCCTCTCAAGGAACTCACAATCGACGACCAGCTGCGATTCGTCGAGGAACCAGTAGAGATTACGGATCGAGATGTTAAGATCCTCAAGCACACAAGAATACCTCTCGTCCGAGTTCGTTGGAATGCTCGTCGTGGCCCAGAGTATACATGGGAACGAGAAGACCAAATGAAACTCGAGTATCCCCAACTGTTTAAGAAAAACGCAACCACTACTGAGGCTGAAGCTACCGCAGAATTTCGGGACGAAATTCCAAATCAACGGGGGGATGATGTGACACCCCAGGAAAATCTGGAAAACAACGCAACTTAACTAGCTTCCTCAGTAACCACGCGCTAAATTTCAGGACGAAATTCTCTTAACAGGGGGAGAATGTGACAACCCTCGAATTTACATGTAACCGTACAGTTTATTAATAATAATTAAAGTGCTTGACGATTGTGTGGAATTACTTAACTGCTTTCTGATATATGTGTTATACTTACATGTATTTGTTAACATACTAGTAATGTACAGAAAAGTCATTAAATGGTCCGTTATGATTTCCTAAGTGTTAGAAATTAAAAACGTTACAAAATATATATGTATGACACTTTACGGATTAATTAAGCACTTTAACGAACCGGTACGTAACCGAACAACCGGACTCTACCCGGAACACGAAAATATTATTTAAAACATTGTTACATTTTTTCTGAGCTAGTCATGATCCCCGAACACCCTAACACCTGCTAAAATATCTAGTAACTAACCCACATGACTACATAACTAAATAGGAATTATGAACTAACTACATGCTACAAAATTACAATCTACCCCCCCCCCCCCCCATATGTGATTACGGCTCACATAAGGCCCCACCACAAAGATTGGTGTAATCTTTATAGTTCCCATGCAATCTCCCATGATCTTTCATTGGACTTTGCATTTGATCTTGTCATGTACTTCATGGACATATTGACTAAAGGATAATAGAAGTTAGTGGGTTATAAGAAGACTAATCAACTCATCATCTTCATCCACCCCACTTTCTTCTCTCCCTCACACAAAAGCTCGGCTGAACACCTCCCCACTCACACCACCATTTTCAATTTTCACTCACCCTATCCAAGGCCATCACAAGGTGCACAAAGGTGAACAACGGAAGGTGGAACTCACGGATCATCAAGGACCACTCTCACCTTCTTTTAACCACCACTTTTACCCTCTTGAACTCCCCTAGCCTTGTGCTAGTGGTAAGCACTTAGATCTTTGCTTTTTACTTGTTGTTTGAGTGGTTAATAATGTTTAAATGATCAAATGATAAGAACTCTAATGAATCATGTAAGGTCTTGAACATAGAGCTAGCTTAATGATGAAACATTGTTGAAATATGATGTAGTAATGCTTATATGAAGTTGTTTTGGGTTATGTTACTAATTACTTGATGACTTACTGATTAATATAGATGTTTGATGTTGTTGTAATCATTAAACTTGTTAACGGAATCGATCGAACATGATTTAGAAGGTTAAACTCAAAAGAATCAGAATCTGTCTAACTTTTACAGCCCACTTCTGTTGGCTGTAAACAGGTCTTAACCTCAACGAAAAATCGATGTTTTGAATCTAAAATATGTTATTATGAAATACGGTTCTAATGGCACCGGAATCGTAATTTTTGGACTCCGTTTACTATTTTTAAAGTGTTAATTTGTAACAGCTACTTAAGCTGAATTTTGACAGCAATAAATGGGTGTCGTACTTTCAGTCATAACCGGAGTTTTGTGATGAATCGGACCATGAAATTTGTACGGTAGATGGTAACCAATGTATTTGTAATTACCCCACTGGAATTTCGCAAATCGGACTTACGATGAATTTTTAATAAATTGTTTCGTGGACTGTGGTCAGAAATACATGAATCTGAGTTCAGTCCCGAATATGAATTTTTATAAAATATTGGTGATGAACCGGACCCCGATATTTTTACACAATAAAATATGGAATGTTTATGACATTCTATAAAAATTTGGGAATTTTTGGAATAATCTAACTATTTTATTTAAATGTCCGAAAACAGCCGGTTTTGAGTATTAATGCTGAATTGACATAAGTTGTGACTTGCGTGTCTAAATGTCGAGTATGCTATCTGTGAATGATTTGACATGTTATATATGTTATGTGCATTATCGTATGTTTGATTTTGAGTGGGGAATGGACGGGAAACTTAGATGGGCATAAAACTGTTACAGTGATGCATGTTGTGTGCTAGATACGTGTAGGAACTTTGTGTTCTATTTGAAAGCCACTAAATGACTAACTGGTAAATCATACTAGGACGTGATTGACCGACTTTGACTGTTAGCTATATTGAGAATCTAACCGAGCAAACCGAGGTGAGTTCACACCCTTACTAAGGCATGGGATTCCCGGTGGTTGGGAATGGGATTGAATAACTACTCGTACTATCACTCTAATTATATTACCAACACTACTAGACTACCTACTACTGTCCTCGGATGAGAAGGGCACGTACGTAAAACCTACGTACACTCACTACTGTCCTCAGATGAGAAGGGCACGTACGTAAAACCTACGTACACTCACTACTGTCCTCAGATGAGAAGGGCACGTACGTAAAACCTACGTACACTCACACTCACTACTGTCCTCGGATGAGAAGGGCACGTACGTAAAACCTACGTACACTCATACTTAACACCGTCCTCGGATTGGGAAGGACTCTTATGGATACGCCTAGTCTAGTAACATACATAATGGGAAGCCCCCACTAAATATCGTAAAGGTTTGGGAATCAAGGATAATGGGTAATACTTGGTTATGAAACGAACTTCCGATCCCTGATACGAACTCATTAACTAAACAACCAAACGTGAACTCACTCAACTTTGTTGTTGACTAGTTGTTACATGCCTTACAGGTCGCTAAATGCTTGGAGCTTGCACGGGGAAGGAGTCGTTGTGGAACATGGGTTGTTATGTCCCATACTTAATAATTGAACTTTATAAACCTATGGAACTTATGTTTGAGACTTTAAACTTATGAACTGTGAACTTATGTTTTGAACTCGCGTTTACGCTTCCGCTGTTTAAACCAAACAAGGTTAACTAGCTTTGGTCACCAATCGTATTATGTTTGGTATTATTTATTTAATTGTGTTGTTCAATATGATTGGTGGCTCGATCCTGGTCATGTCACGCCTCCAAGCGGTGATACTCCGCATGGTGGATTTTGGGGGTGTGACAATGTTAACTTAGCATACTTAGTACATTGTTTTCATATGACATGTATACAACTGCTATAACATTTGGTTTGCACAAACGGGTCTTTATTATGTTCATTAACATTTGCTACGCCGCTCGGGAGTAAGTAGTGGTACCATAGGACTTGACAAATCCCATTCCTGACATCCCGGGTTTGTTTGGATGTAAGGAATGACTGAATCCGAAAACATTTCTTTTGATAACCTTGACTGAAAGGGTTATCCGACTGTCTCAAGGCTTGAATGTATGCGTTAACTTACCACATAAATGTTTGTATCAATGTATCATGCATCACTTTGCAAAACATAACTTTTTGATATATTCAAAATACTTTGTTTTGTACATTACTACATTTGGACTATGTACATAACATATGTTACACATTACTTGACTACTTTTGGACTATCAACATTTGACATGGTTTATACAAGGACTTTTGACTATTGGTTTAAACATAGACATTATACTTTGTTGGTTGGTTTAAGTGACTTAAGTAACGAGATGTGAGTAATATGATACAATCATGGTGGATACGCCGCTGGTACTTCCTATACATAAGTGTTTGTATTATATTACATATCATAGCGTTATTTAAATCATTCATTTTGGACTTATACATTTTACACAAGTGACATGTTTTTACAAGACTTTGGTTTACAATACAGTTTATTTTATACAACTCATTTTGCATGGTTATTCATTTAACCATACATTATTCACTTTTCTATACATATCATCTGGACTTATTGTTTTTCAAGCAATTTACAAAACAAATCAAATTACAAGGTTCATGACTAAACATTTTCTTAAACTTAAGTCATGAATCCTATTTTCACAGAAACCTATGTATCTCACAGGCATTTTTATGCTGACGTACCTACTTTCACATGTGTTTTCAGGTGCTTTTTCGTAGGATGACGATCATGACACTAGGGCGGACCTGTGCCTTAGAGATTTAAAATGAAGATAGACTATGTTTAATTATGTTAAAAACTCTTTATTTCCTGTTTAAAACAATGAAACTCCTGTGTTGATAAATAAATTATAACTTTGTTTGCCATGGATTTGAAACAATAATTCTGTTACAACACTCCCCGACGTTTTCCGCCACATTTTGTATGTTTTACGTGGTCGGGGTGTGACATATCACCCCAAAGTATTTGAAAGCGGTAAAGAGGGGAACTATGTACTCACTTGGGATTGCTTATTAGTCTTGAGAATAAGACCAATTTAAGCTCCAAGGATCATGGAATCAACAAGGCACCTAATACGGGTAACTATGTTAATAATCAGATCCTAAATGGGGAGATATGATAGAATGATGTTCTATAAATCAAATGAGTATTTGAACTCGCATGGTATGATTTAATAGAGCTAACATTCTGATTTGAAAGTCTACCTAAGTGCTTTTGACCCGTTTCGACCCGTTATGGTAGTATAAGCTACTATAACGCGTCAGTTGCGTAAAACTAAGTTCGGATGGTTAACTATGTGCTATGTCAAGTCTTACATGCCCAAATATGCCTAAACATGTTACTAAATCAGATTATATGTCAAAAATATGTTCACATAGGCAAAATACGGATTTATGCTTCAAAAGGGCATTTTGGTCATTTCCTATGGGCATATAAGCTACTTAACAAATAGGGATAATTGCATATTTCCCATTCTAATCATCTTCTTATTGCATATTCACCCAGCTCAAAACTGAAATTGCATATTTCCCCACCCTTAATGAAAATTTGCTTAATGGCAAAACTACCCTTTAAACATTAAAAATCCCTTTGTTATTTTTTAAACCCAATATCAGATGAAACAGAAAAATTGGAAACGCCCTAAAAACCAACCGACGATTCCATACTATCATTATTCAAACTTCAGTCACTGTGTAATAAAGTTGTTTAAGTTTTATATAAGAATTTGTTTCATCGATTAATAGAGTCTTGTTTATAGTGGGCATTTGTTTGTGTTTTGGTTACAGTAGGTTTCTTCATGAAGATGAGGTTGAAGATTGAGTAAGGGTGAGCAGTTGGTTAATACCCATTAGAATCGCCCGGAACCAAACCCGCAAACACATCATGAGAAACTGAGAATACCTCAAACCAGCGAAAATGATATTTGTTCGGGTTTCACGGTTCCGGTTCTGTTAAACACAAAGAACCAACCAGCGACAACACATAAGAATATGATAATAGTTTCAAAATGGTTCTCTTTGAAATTAAAACCTGCAATTTGGCTATGGTGACAATGAATCAATTATAGAGGACAATGAAGAAGATGGAGGATGATAATGAGATTTAAAGTTTTAGCAAAAATAGGGTAGGGGTAGAATAGTCATTTTATAATTTGTTTTTAGTTAAATAAATCAAAATGGGTAAATTTGCAATTTTTGTCAAGAAGAGAGGGGAAAAATGCAATTTAAGTTTTGGGTTGGGTAAATACGCAATAAGAGAAATTTATGAGGGTAAATATGCAATTGACCCTAACAAATAACTAACCAATCCTGAGTGATCATAAGGTATAACCTCAGAGGTTATTCCCTATGCAACTATGATCACTAAACATGCTTGGTCGGATCCTAATGATCGACCAAACGGGTCGGGTTCGAAAGTCTAAGCGGTTGTTTAGACCGCTTAACTTACGACCCTAAACAAGCACTAAACTAGTAGTGACGAGTTAAACATGTCAAAACATGTTTAACTAACTTAGAAAGCTGATTTGGTATCAAAACAAAGTGTTTTGATACTTAAAAGTAGTTCCGTTGCAAAATGCGCGCAAATGTGCATTTTGACCGAAACTTTGACTCGTCACTACACCTAGTCAACGTGGTAATCAGTAGGTATAATCGCTAAGGATTATAACCATCGTGATTACAATCACGTTGCAAAGTTCAAACGAACTTTGTGTTGACCATTGACTGGTCAAAGCTGAAAGTCAAACACTGTTTGACGAAAGAAGCTTACAAAGGGTCCAAGCTAGGGAGAACTTGATCTTATAATTCTCAGGTATGAAGTTATAAACCTCAACTTAGAGAATTTAGATCAAGGGTGAGAAAAAATGAATGAAAGGCATGGCTATTTATACTTGTGGTGAGTTCACAAGATCAAGACATGTGTATTGTGTGGTTAACAAGGAAGAATCCCATCCATACAAGTGTTTGGTGCAGGTTTAAAGCCTTGATGATCACACAAGAGCCCACAAGTATGCAAAAACTAGCATTGAAAACAAGGGCTGAAGCTAATTCAATGAATCTGCCCAGATAGGGCTGTGGCTACCCACGACGGATACAGCCTTAGGCTGTCGCACCCCGCCACGCCCTCAGATCAGAATTTTCATTTTTGGCAGAAACAGTCCCTGCACGCTCCAAACTTGTTTTTCGACGCGTTTAACCCCTGTTAACCCAATTTCAAGGCTCTACAAGGATGTTAAAGCATATAGGACTTAAAATATGCTTGAAAATATCACGGATGTTGGTTCGTTTGGTCGTACGGTCACGTTGTTTGGTTAATTACGACGAAACTCGAACGGACGCGAAAACGATCCAAATTAAGCGACGAATGGTATTTTTGCATGCCGATCACTAAAATAAAAATATTTTAATGTCTACAAAAATTTTGGATGTCTAGATGTGGTCAGAACGTAAGATATGCGCGTAAATGCAAACTTACGCCGTTTTTGACACTTTTAGTCCCTGTAAGATCAAATAAGCGTATTTTCGCGCACCGAACCACTCAAAGCTTATTTCTAAGCTATGTTTAGGTTATATATGGTATGTTTAGCTTATGATCATGTTCCAGACTATACGTTGCCTTACAAAACGGCAGACTTTTGCAGTTTGACGCAAATAGTCCCTGTGAACGAATAAACTTATTTTTGCCACACCAAACCCTTTAAAACTTATTTCTAAGTTATGTAAAGTTTATTTAAGGTATGTTAAGCTTATGTTGCTGTTCTGGAGTGTTTGTCACGTTAAACTGATTACGTTTACGCATCAGTTTGCGTTTAACTTTCCAGAAAGCGATATAGAGTTTAAAATCGATCAAAAATCAAAACGTGCAAAATGTCAAACATAAATAACAAACATTGGGATCAAAACAAATTGTTTTATTAATATTATATTGTTCAGAGTCTGTAAAATGATTACACAAGCACAGATGTCACAGTCTCCCCTACTTTAGAAAATTTCATCCTGAAATTTATTTAGAGGAAACTTGTGAGAATAGGTGTGGATATTTCGCTTTCATCTGATCTTCACATTCCCAAGTAAATTCTGGGCCACGTTTAGATTCCCAGCGAACTTTAACAATAGGTATGCGCTTGTGTTTGAGCTTTTTGACTTCACGGACCATGATTTCCACAGGTTTCTCAACGAAGTGGATCATGTTATCAACACGAATTTCATCAAGTAGGATGTGGAGGTTCTCATCAGCTAAACACTTTTTGAGATTGGACACGTGGAATGTTGGATGAACATTTCTAAGTTCAGGAGGTAGCTCAAGTCTGTAGGCTACTTTTCCGATTCTTTCAACGGTCTTGAATGGTCCAACATAGTGTGGTGCAAGTTTTCCTTTCTTTCCAAATCGAATCACACCTTTCCAAGGGGATACCTTGAGTAGGACGTGATCATCAACTTGAAATTCCAAGGGCTTGCGTCGTCGATCCAAATAACTCTTTTGACGGCTTCTAGCTGTCTGAAGGTTATCACGAATCTTCTTGACCTTATCTGTAGTCTCTAGAATGAGTTCAGGTCCAGTAAGCTGAGCTTCACCTATCTCATTCCAGCAGACCGGTGAACGACATTTTTGACCGTATAAAGCTTCGAAAGGAGCCATGTTGATGCTAGAGTGATAACTATTGTTGTAGGAGAATTCGATCAACGGTAGATGCAAATCCCAACTACCACCAAAGTCAATCACACATGCTCTAAGCATATCCTCCAGTGTCTGGATTGTTCTCTCAGATTGACCATCCGATTGCGGATGATACGTTGTGCTCAAATTAAGTTGGGTACCCATGGCAGATTGCATGGTTCTCCAAAAGTGAGACAAGAATCGAGCATCTCTGTCAGATATAATGTTCAAAGGAACACCATGTCGGGAAACAATCTCATCAACATAGATTTTAGCAAGTTTGTCAGCAGATAGATCCTCACGGATCGGTAAGAAATGTGCTGACTTTGTAAGACGATCAACAACTACCCAAATGGCGTCATGACCTCTTTTAGTACGTGGCAGCTTGGTAATGAGATCCATAGCAATGTTTTCCCATTTCCAGACCGGTATCTCTGGTTGCTCCAATAATCCAGAGGGATGTTGGTGTTTTGCTTTAACCTTAAGACAAGTAAGACATTTGGAAACATATAAGGCAATGTCTTTCTTCATTCCCGGCCACCAATACTGGGTTTGAAGATCCTTATACATCTTGTCCGCACCAGGATGAATAGAATAACGAGACTTTTGAGCTTCATCCATTAGCAAGGTGCGAAGATTATTTATACTTGGGACCCACAAACGGCCCATGAAATAGAATATCCCAAAGTCTTTCAATTCAAGCTCAGGCTTAATGTGACACGGTAATTCCTTACCCATCAAGTCTTGTGTAACACAAGTATGTTGAGCTTGAGAAATGCGGGTCTGAATATCAGATCGAACCTGAACACAGTGAAGCTTGACACGTTCCTTGCGACTCAATGCGTCAGCCATAACATTCGCCTTACCAGGATGGTAGCGAATTTCGCAATCGTAGTCGTTTAGGAGTTCTACCCAACGTCGTTGCCTCATGTTTAGTTCTTTCTGATTGAAGATATGCTGGAGACTCTTGTGGTCAGTGAAAACAACGCACTTTGTACCGTAAAGGTAGTGTCTCCAGATTTTGAGAGCAAAAACTACTGCACCCAACTCAAGATCATGAGTCGTGTAGTTTTTCTCGTGTACCTTCAGCAGTCTTGATGCATAGGCTATGACTTTGTTTCTTTGCATAAGAACGCAGCCAAGGCCTAAGTTGGATTCATCACAGTACACAACAAAATCGTCGTTGCCCTCAGGTAGAGATAGAATAGGTGCATCACGGAGCTTCTGTTTCAAGGTCTGGAAAGTTTCTTCCTGTTTGGGTCCCCACTCAAAAGGTTTATTCTTCTGAGTTAAAGCAGTGAGAGGAGCCGCAATTTTGGAGAAGTTTTCAATGAAACTGCGGTAGTAACCCGCTAGACCAAGAAATGAACGAACCTCGGTAGGAGTAATAGGTGTATCCCAATCCTTAATCACATTGATTTTGGCGGGATCTACATGAATACCTTGTTCGTTGATGATGTGCCCCAAAAATTGAACTTCCTTAAGCCAGAATTCGCACTTGGAGAATTTGGCGAAAAGCTGTTCTTTCTTTAGAAGCTCCATTGTAAGACGAAGATGTTGCTCATGATCAGCTCGTGTCTTAGAATAGATCAGAATGTCATTAATGAAAACGATGATGAACTTGTCCAAATAAGGCTTACAAACCCTATTCATCAAGTCCATGAAAACAGAAGGAGCATTTGTTAGACCAAAAGGCATAACAGTAAACTCATAGTGACCATATCGTGTACGAAAAGCTGTCTTGGGAATATCTTCTTCAATCACTCGAAGTTGATGATACCTAGAACGTAGATCAATCTTTGAAAAGCATATAGCACCCTGTAGCTGATCAAAGAGATCATCAATGCGAGGTAGGGGATATCGATTCTTGATGGTAAGCTTGTTAAGCTCACGATAATCAATACACATCCTAAAAGATCCATCTTTCTTTGTCACGAATAGGACAGGAGCACCCCAGGGCGAAAAGCTCGGACGGATGAATCCTTTGTCAGAAAGCTCTTGAAGCTGCTTAGACAACTCTTGCATCTCAGACGGTGCAAGACGGTAAGGTGATTTATGTAACACCCCGAAAACGGGTTTGGTAATCAAACCACGTTTATACTAAAAGACGGGTAATTTACCTTTAGTGGTAAAAGTAACCCGGTGAATATTAGGATTCTTAAATAAACAAACCTATTATTAAAATAAAAGTTAAATGAAAGTTTTTGAAGAAATAAAGTTTATAGAAGCCCGAGGAACGGGACTTAAAAATAAACTTAGTTATAATTTCCCCAAACCCATTAAGTTAACTAGGAATGTTTAACCTAGTTAATAAATGGGAACATTATTGGAAATAAGTAGGTTGTCGCCTACTTAATAACGAACCAAACACGAGGGGTTAAAGCGGGATAACTTGAAAGGTTATTTATTAATAACTAAACAAAACACACACACACAAGTGTGTGTTCTGGATCGAGCTCAGGAGAGCTCCCAAGGAGCCAAACCCTAACATCTAACATAATCATCAAATTGAAGGTCAAAATGAAGCTCAAATTCACAACCAAACGTGAATAAACGATTACCAAGTCAAGGGGATCGTAAGGTATGTCGAATTTCTAACATTCATGAAGTTGTGAAAATTAGTTAATCTTGCATGATACGATCTATGTATGAATCATAGAAGTTATGGCTGAAATTGGGATGTATGATTGCTTAGGAACAAACCCTAAGTGAAGAATTAGAATAAATTGCTATGATTTAGGTGTTTGGTTGAATCACCACACCTAGCTAAGTGGGTTTTATTGTTATGATGAAATTGATGATAAGACTATGTTTAGAATCATCATGCATGATAATGAATGGAAGGTGTTTGATTAAACCATGAAATTGGGTACATGATCATACTTTCATGAAAGGGGTTTAATAAATTATGATGAAACTAGTGATTTTGGTTCATATAAATAGGTGTTTGGAATCATGATGTCTACTAATTTATATGTAGAACTTGATTATATTTGATGATCAGATGAATGTCTAATGCTATAATGAAACGGGTTTTACATGTAGATGGAAACCTTTAGTTATTTGCTTAACAAATGAATGATTAGCTTCAATAGTCGAGAGCTAAGTTAAATTGGTGCGTAAAAACTAGAATGGTTAAAGAGTTCGGATGAAAATGCCTAAGTGGGGTAATGAGGCTTGGGGAAGGAGCAGCTATGCTAGGGCTCTCATTGAAATATCGGCTGATCAGGACTTGAAGGAGACTCTTACCATGGCTATTCCTGAATTGGATGGGAACAAATATGTTACTGAGACTATTAGGGTGGAGTATGAATGGGAACCCCCGAGATGTGTCCACTGTTGTGTTTTTGGGCATGATTATGAGGAGTGTCCTAAGGGCATTCGATCGACAGTGAAACCTCCTACAAACAGTCCGAAAGTAGATGAGGATGGTTATACGGAAGTCAAGACAAAGAAGAATGTAAAGAAGACCGGTTTTCAAGTTAACAATCAAAAGCCCAAGTTTGAATATAGACCTGTGGAAAAAAAGAAAAAGGCAGTGAGTTCTTCCTACGTGAATGCGCGGTGTACTAGCTCGTCCAAGGTTCAAACACACAATTCTTTTAGTGCTCTTGGGTTTGTTGGGGGGAACGAGGGTTCCTTCCAGGGGAGATCTAAAGGGGGACGTGAGCTAAATGCGGAGTCTGACGATGACGAGGTAGAGAATGTATATGATGAAACGAAGGAGTTTATGACAACGGGTACACATTCTACGTCTTCCAGTACAGGGGCAAGCACCTCTCACATAAAGGTGTCCAATGGATAGGTGGCTTCTGTTTCATGCTAAGGGGCTGCCGGTTGGTAGCAATTTCATTTTTTATGATGGTGGTTGATGTCGTTTGTTTGATTTTTTCGTTTCTCTACTAGTTAGTCATTATCATGATTGTAGTAGGCTAGATTGAGGTGGTAACTTGTTTTGTTTTGTTTTTTTGTTTACATATACGGGGCATGTCCTGTATATGAACTAGTGGGGAACTCATCCTCACTACTTGTACTTATTTGGCGGTTGTCTATAATAGAATCACCGGGGTAACCCTTTACCCAAAAAAAAATGCCTAAGTGGGTTCAATGTGCCAAATGTGTGTTTGAATATGTTATAGACAAATTGACTTTTAAGAAGTCAAACTGACCAAAATGAAATCAAATGGTGAATTTTGATGTAAAACCCGTAAGATGGAATAGTCATAATTAATGATGACTAATCTAACCGTCTTACGGATTATGATGATAGTTTGACGCTTGACAAGCTAGGTGGAGGCTTGGAAAGGAAGCGGGTCAAACGAAGCAAATAAGAAGGAAAAGCGTAATTCGGATGCAAGGTAAGTATATCTTACACTAGTCATATATTTTAGAATATTATTTTGCCGTATTAATTACGAAAAAGACAAATACCTAATTGAGATATGGTGTTCCGGCGTATAGTCATACGGAACAAGATATTCAAATATGATGGGGAACCATAGTGATGGCTAAAAAAATGAGTTAAATCGGCAATTCGATCATATTGTGACGAATGAAGCATGTACTTTTAATGGTTACCATATAAGGTAAATCATGATAACCAATAAGGGTAAAATTGTAATAAATGTCATCTCGCTAATAATTGGTCATTTAGACCAAACGGGTCAAAAGGTGGAATTATCACCCTTTGACAATATCGACTAATGGGTTGTCGAGTTGTATGATTTTAGGGAATAAATAGCACATGGATGTTTACAGCGCTATCACTTAGCAGCCACTAAAGCAAGGTATTGAAACGGGTCAATATATTGATCCGAGCCAGTTATGTATAATAACACAACTCATCATGTAGAATTTGGAGTTCTATAAGTGCTAGACAAGGTCAAAATATAGATATTCGGTTATCTTTTAGGTAAACCGAATAAATTGAGTTATGATTATAGTGTTTTAGAAGCACATGGGTTTATAAACAAGATTATAGTTAAAAGGTCGGACTTTGGGTCAAACAAGTATCTTAAGGTCCTTTGTAGTAAAAGAGGGATGAAAATTGACCAAATTGCCCTTGTAAGCTAATTCCAACGAGCGACCCTTAAAGGTGGTTCGGAAACAATTCTTAGGATTAAATAATTGCTTAGATTAAGTATAGATAGTGAAAGATGTAAATTATTGGGTCAATTGACTTCATATGAGTCTTTGCCGTAAAATGATAATCCGAGGGGTAAAACTCGGAACACATAGATATCCACGTTAAATCCAACACACGTATAGTTGTGGTGGAAGATTACTAGATAAGAAATGTAGGATTACAATGCTAGAAAGGAATGAAAGTGATTTTAAGCTTAAAAGTACTTAAATACCCTTAATGGGTCAAAATAAGCATTTAAGCGCAAACGGGATTTTATTATGAAGAAACCCGTGATTTGAGATTAATATGATAGGAGATATTGAAACAATGAATTTCATGTGTTTAAAGGTCAAATAAACATGTTGGTGTGATAAAATCATGAACGGGTCAATATTTGGTAAAAAGGGTAGTAAGCCGTAGACTTAAAAGTCTGGAATTTTGTTAATCCGGATGTCGGATTTTAACTCCATAAGATGGAGAATTAAATTACGGGCGCGTAGGAAAAAGAATCGGGTAAAACGGATCAATAACGAAGAAGTTAATGCCGTTTTCGTAAAAACCGTTATTGCTGAAAAATGCAGGACCCAGCTCCAAACCTTCTGGAAAACACCCTCCCCCGCGCCACGCGAAGGAGTAACATGGCACCGCCGCGTGTCGCGACGGATGCTTACGGACCGTAAGGGTCCTAGGCTTACGGTCCGTAAGCCAGTCAGCTGGCAAAAAGTTAATTTTTTTTCTTGTTTATTTACTCACAGACCTGTTTAGGCATAACTAAACACAGTATAACTAATCATTTCATGATTTATGAAATGTAGGTATAATTTACTTTTCCGGAGGACGATCAAGTTCAACGAAGAACCGAACACGACCAAGTTAAAAGCTTCCGCACTTTGTATCATTGTTATGTTAAATGACGAAATCACGCATGTTATGTCGTATAGTTTTAATTTTGTAAAATTTTTAATTTAACCGTATTTTATTAAACTTGTAATCATAATTACAAGTAGAATTTTCGTAATCTATACGAAAATCTTTAAATAATAATAAGGGTGTCACAATTTAGCAATAGGATTTGTGCCAGGCACAAGATTGATGCGGAACTCAACTTGGCATACAGGGGTAAACCAGGTAATTCTTCAGGAAATAACTCAGGATAATCCCGAACAAAAGGGATATCTTGGATAGTCTTACCCTTGCCTTTCTCCTCTATGACATGTGCTAAGAAAGCAACATATTTCTTTCGTAGGTATTTGTGGGCTTGGGTACAAGACATGAGTTTAAGGCTACTAGCAGGTTTCTCCCCACGAACTTCTAAGATCTCACCAGTCGTAAGCGGTATACGGACCAACTTCTCAAAGCATACCACCTCAGCATGGTACTTGGATAACCAATCCATTCCTACTATTACATCGAAGCTCCCGAGTTGCACCGGTGTGAGGTCAATAGGGAAAAGATGGTTATTAAGGTTCAACTGGCAATTTCGAAGAACAGAGTCGAGTACAACAGGTTCACCACTAGCTACTTCTACTGTCAAGGGCTTTCCTAGTTTTGTTCTAGTCATCGAAAGCAAAGGCTCAAATGCTAAGGACACAAAACTCTCCGAATCAAATAGAACAGAAGCAGGATGGTTGTTAACAAGGAACATACCGTTCACCACTTCGTTATCCGCACGCGCCTCATTTGCATTCAGGTTGAAAGCCCTACCACGAGCCTGTGCTTGATTCGCATTTGCCAACCTCGGGCAGTTGTTCCTGTAGTGGGTCAGATCCCCACGGTTGAAACATGAACCAGGCGGATAGTGAGGTCGTGCAGGATTCTGGGCAGGGTTTTGTACTGCTTGGTTTTGAGCTGCCTGATTTTGGTTAGGAGCAAAACGACAGGTATTCGCAAGATGACCAGACTTGCCACAGTTTGTGCAGATACGGCATTGCACCTGTGGTTGATGGTGGCTATTACATCTGTTGCATAGAGGTGCATTACCAGCATACTACCTCTTGGCGGCAGGTTGTGCAGCCTGATTAGGAGCAGCCTGATTTGTCTGAGCGGTGACAACGAAATTCTTGGAAGCCTTACGCTTCCTAGATTTCTTTGAAGACTCAGCAACCTCCTTGCCCTTCTGCTCCTTGGTGCTATCAGACTGTTTCTGCTTCTTGTCACCTTTTCTGTGGAGTTTACCCTTCTTGACTTGCGATTCAGTAAGGGTTGCAGCTAGCTCAATGGCATGTCGGATGGTAGTAGGGTTGCTGCCAGTGACAATGTGACAACTCGTATTTCCGAACCTATCTTTGTACATTGATGTAACGTAAACATTATGTGACTATGTGAATTGGATGATTTAATGGAATGTTATGTTATTGAATGCTATGTGAATATGTGTTGGTTTGTATATATGAATGTATGATCACACGATAGAAACCGATTTCACAATCCCGAATGCACAAGCCAATGGGCTTTGACTCATGCAACTCTCGGTCCACTTCTCCTTGAACTCGGAACACATAGGCAGCCCATGATGGGTTCGGCCTACTCCTCATACGTATAGCCTAATGTGTAGGTGAACACTTTTCATTATTTGCAATCACACATAGCAAAACCCTAGCTCTTTTCTCTCTCTCTCACGAAACCGAAGGCAGCCACACACACTCTCTCTATCGAAGATTATTCTTTGAATCGGATCACCCTCTTCTCAATCGGTTAGTGTTCATGATTTATGTTTAGTTACAAGGTTGTTATTATTGCATGATTTGATTAAATGGTTAGGGTTGTATGAATGATGAACAATGATGTTATGCATTGATGTTTAAACAAATTCGATTTGCATGATTATGAACTAGAACCGAATGCTTGTTGAATAGGCTGTTATGTATATACTTTGGATTGTTAATCATGTGATGTTGTTGTTAAATGATATAGCGTGTATGAATGATAATATTCATGTTAATCGGATTGCGTGTTCTTGTTCTAAAAAAATTGAATATTGTTAATGGACTACATGTATGTTGATATCAGATTAGTTAAAGGGTCGATTATGAGTGTTATATGGTGATCATCGTTCATGTCTAAATTATGATAGAGTTCATAAGAATTTTTGAGATAAAAACCTTGTTTGATCGATATAGGGTTGAGAAAAATTGTAAACTCTGTTGATTGAAGTTATACAAATAAGGAAACTGTTAATTGGGTCAAACAAATTGAATTGGGATTGATTAGTGATTGCATGAAAGTAGGGAAATTGTAACTGATTGCACAAGTCTTTTGATCGTGCAAGAGACTTCAGTCGCACAAGACCTCTTGGTCGCACAAGGAGGTCCACTCGCACAAGGGGACCAGTCGCACAAGGGAACCTGATCGCACAAGAGGTCCTCAGTCGCACAAGGTGCCTCTGATCGCACAAGTTGTATGTTAGTTTAACTGTTGGGCCGGATGATCATGTTGGGCTGGGCTAGCTCAAATCGCACAACCCAAATGGATCACACAAGCTATTCGGAATTGTACAGGCCCATCCGGATCGCACAAGACTTTTGTATGTTATTAGATTGAGCCGTGTAATTGTATGTTTCGGCTTTTGACTATTTGGGCTGGGTATTTATCTGAGTCGCACAACATGATGTGGGTCGCACAAGGCTGTGCCGACCGCACAACGTGTTGGGCCGACTGTTTTTGGGTTATTACTCTCGGATCGTACAAGTTAGACATGATGAGTGCTTGACTGTTACTGTTAAGGTGTTAACGTGTGTTATGTGCTGCCATGATCAAAATGTGTTCATACTCTGCTACCTACGTGTAATCATACGTGCTGTACTTGAACCTAAATCTGACATGTATGATAACCATGTTAGGACGTGGTTAATCACTAGCATCTAGACTTGACCTTTCTGTGTTTCTGCCGAGCAAACCAAGGTGAGTTCACACTAGCCAAGGCATGGGATTCCCAGGGGTTGGGAATGGGATTGAATAACTACTCGTACAACTATTACTGTTAAACTAATTATTACTGTCCTCGGTTGAAGGGCACGTACGTAAAACCTACGTACAGTTATACTTACTACTGTCCTCGGATTGAAGGGCACGTACGTAAAGCCTACGTACACGATCTTAAGACCATCACCTCTATCAAAGGAAGTCCCTCAATTATCGACTTAATCGCCGAGGCCTAGGGCGAGCGGGTCATTAGTTAATAGCGCTATTAGGTTTAACAAACCTCACACCGTGCCAGTCGGACGGGCGTGTACTAATGGACTATGGGCAAAGGGTCAATGCTGATAGACATTGACTTAGGGCACCTCTTACATTTTCGTAGCAGTCGATACGCGTGGTCTTGTAACACATGGGAAGCCCCCACTAATCATCGCACGCATGCCTGGACTGGCAGCAAGGATTAATGCGATACATGGTTTACAAAACGAATATATACGATTTATGAAATGAATACTATAACCAAACAACTATCTGTGAACTCGCTCAACTTTGTTGTTGATTCGTTGCTACATGCCTTGCAGGTCATTAGGTACCCATGGAGCTTGCACAGGGAGGAACGGTCGTTGTGGGACATGGCGATTTGTGCCATGCTTTAGACATTACCTTATTTCATATTTAATACTTGCTATGGGTTTTACAAATTATGCTTCCGCTAAACACTTAACTATGCTTTGGTTTTGAACACCTTTCATATTGGTTTGTTGAATTATGTTTACTTACCTGCTTGTTCAATATGATTGGTGGCTTGATCCTGGTCAGTCACGCCTCCAAGCGGTGGTACTCCGCGTGTGGATTTTGGGGGTGTGACAGATTGGTATCAGAGCCATTGGTTATAGAGAACTTGGTTTTAATAAAGGAAAACACTTTTGTTAAAACCAGACTATAACCTGTACAGTGCTCTACGATCCACAACGACGCTTCACTCCACGTGCAAGACTCGACATTCTAGGTGATATGGTTTATGTTATATTACCTACATGATAGATTACGTAGAACTTTGCTCATGATATTCTTAGTTAGTATAGCTACTGTTGCTTGAACACGTATGTGCTTACTCTCTCCTGTCATCGCACTTTCGCGAACCCTTCTCACTCATGTTTCTCTTGATATGAAGATCATGTCTGGACGCATTAACATGACACAAGCCCAGTTGACGGCTCTGATTAACGAACAGGTTGCTGCGGCACTTGCAGCCGCACAGGCAGGAGGTATACCCTGCAGTTTAAAACTCATTCTAGGATCTTTAGGTCCTACTCTCGTGAACCTACCTTTGTGTTAAACTTTGTCCTTTCTTACACCCACAACAGGTCAACATGCTCAGCCACCTGTGTGCACTTTCAAAACCTTTATGGACTGCCGACCAACTACTTTTAGCGGCACTGAAGGAGCAGTAGGTCTCCTCCACTGGTTTGAGAAGCTAGAATCTGTGTTCGAAATGTGTGAATGCCCTGAGGCACGCAGGGTGAAGTATGCTACCGGTACCCTCGAGGGTTTAGCCCTCACCTGGTGGAAAGCTCAGGTCCAAATGCTGGGGTTGGTTGCTGCTAACGCCACCCCATGGAACAATTTCAAAGAGATGATCAAGGAAGAATACTGCAGTCGTGATGACATTCATAAGCTGGAAGTTGAGTTCTTCAACCTCAAGATGACGGGGTCAGAAATTGAGGCGTTTACAAAGAGATCGAATGAGCTTGCATTACTGTGTCCTACTATGGTGGACCCCCCAATTAAGCGTATCGAACTTTATCTTAAGGGTCTAGTGCCAGAGATCCAAAGTCACGTGACTTCAGCAAACCTCGCCACCTACCAGCAGGTTGTTCAGTTGGCTCACCGTCTCACTGATCAGGCGGTGGAGCAAAACAGGTTACCAAAACGTATTAGTGCTACAGCTACCTCTGAAACTCCCAATGACAACAAACGTAAATGGGATGGAGCTTCAAGCAGAGGTTCGACTTCTGTTCAGTCCCAGTCGCAGCAGAGAAGAACTGAAGAGTTTAAGAGCCCTGGTCAGCAATCCTCTGGTAGCCAAGGGCAAAGTGGTTATCGAGGGAACCTTCCAAAGTGCAACAGATGCAACAAACATCATAGCGGTCAGTGCAACAAGGTTCGTTGCCAGAGGTGTCTTAAGTTGGGTCACGAAGCTAAGGATTGTAGGAGCTTACGACCTGCAAATCAGAATCAGCGACAACAACCACCAGCTCCACAAGACCAGCAGCAGCAACAACGAGACAACAAGGGATGCTTTCAGTGTGGAGCTGAAGGCCATTTTAAGAGAGATTGTCCCCAACTGAACCGGAACCAGAACAACAACAACAATAACAACAACAACCACGGGAATGGGAACAACGGGGGTAACAACGGCAATGGTGCAAGGGGTCGTGTGTTCGTTATTGGTCAGGGAGAAGCGAGGAATGATCCCAATGTTGTGACGGGTAATTTCCTTCTCGACGACTTTTACGTTACTGTCTTATTTGATTCGGGTGCTGATACTAGTTATGTGTCCCTAAAAGTTGGTCAACTGCTTAAGCGTACCCCAACACCTTTGAACCCCAAACACGCTGTAGAGTTAGCTAATGGTAAAAGTATAGAGGTCACACACGTAGTCAAAGGTTGTAATCTAGTTCTTGCTGATCATACTTTCTCGATCGACCTCCTTTCTATCACTCTGGGTAGTTTCGACGTTGTCATAGGGATGGACTGGTTATCCCAACATCAAGCAGAGATTCTTTGCAACGAAAAGATTGTCCGTATTCCTCGCCCAGGTGATGAACCTCTCATGATTCGTGGCGACAAGAGTGGTGCCGTTGTAAGCATCATCTCTTTCCTTAAGGCCCAAAAGTGTTTGCGTAAGGGCCACACTACTATTCTGGCTCTCGTCACTGACACCTCGAAGAAAGGGGAGAAGATAGAAGATTTTCCAATTGTACGTGACTATCCTGAGGTATTCCCTGAGGAATTGCCTGGTCTCCCGCCTCATAGGCAAGTCGAGTTTCAAATCGAGCTAGCTCCTGGAGCAGCGCCCATAGCCCGTGCACCGTATCGCTTAGCTCCATCAGAGTTGAAAGAGCTGTCTACGCAACTACAAGAACTCTTAGATAAGGGTTTTATTCGTCCTAGCTCATCGCCCTGGGGAGCTCCAGTGCTATTTGTGAAGAAGAAGAAAGACGGTACGTTCAGAATGTGCATCGACTACCGTGAACTGAACAAGGTGACTGTGAAGAATCGCTATCCTCTTCCACGCATTGACGACTTGTTCGACCAGCTGCAAGGGTCGAGCTACTATTCAAAGATTGATTTGAGATCAGGATATCATCAGCTGAGAGTCCGAGAAGAGGACGTCTCCAAAACAGCCTTCAGAACTCGATATGGCCACTATGAGTTTTTGGTCATGCCGTTTGGGCTAACAAACGCACCGGCGGTCTTCATGGACTTGATGAATCGCGTGTGCAAGCCGTACCTAGACAAGTTCGTTATAGTCTTCATCGATGACATCCTGATCTATTCTAAGAGTCAGGAGGAACACGAGCAGCATCTACGACTCATTTTGGAACTCCTTCGAACAGAACAGCTGTACGCCAAGTTTTCCAAATGCGACTTCTGGCTTCGTGAAGTCCATTTCTTAGGCCATGTGGTGAACAAGGATGGGATTCACGTTGATCCATCCAAAGTAGATTCGATCAAGAGCTGGCCTGCACCTCGTACGCCAACGGAAATCCGCCAATTCTTGGGCTTGGCAGGTTACTACAGGAGATTCATTAAGGATTTCTCTAAGATTGCACAGCCTCTGACCTCACTAACGCAGAAAGGCGTTGTTTATCGTTGGGGAAATGCACAGGAGTTAGCGTTTCAACACTTAAAGGATAGACTTTGCAGTGCACCTATCCTTTCATTGCCAGAGGGCACAGACGACTTCGTGGTTTACTACGACACATCCATTCAGGGTCTTGGTTGTGTACTGATGCAGCGGGATAAAGTTATAGCCTATGCCTCACGCCAACTCAAAGTTCATGAAAAGAACTACACTACACACGATCTAGAGCTGGGAGCGGTTGTTTTTGCACTTAAGATATGGAGACATTACCTGTATGGTACCAAATGCGCTATCTACATTGATCACAAGAGCCTCGAGCATATCTTCAAATAGAAGGAACTCAATATGCGACAACGACGATGGGTCGAACTGCTGAATGACTACGAATGCTTGATCAGGTACCACCCGGGCAAAGCCAATGTTGTGGCTGACGCCCTCAGTCGGAAGGACACTGCACCCAAGCGCGTACGAGCCTTACAACTTACTATACAGTCTAGTCTTCCTTCTCAAATACGAAATGCTCAGGTAGAAGCATTAAAACCAGAAAACATCAGGGCTGAAGCCCTACGCGGCTCAAGGCAACGCTTAGAACAGAAGGAGGACGGTGCTTACTACGTAACAGGACGCATTTGGGTCCCACTTTATGGCAACCTACGAGAGCTTGTGATGGATGAGGCACACAAGTCTCGCTACTCAGTGCACCCTGGTTCGGATAAAATGTACCACGATATCAAAACCACATATTGGTGGCCTAGCATGAAGGCCCACATAGCAACTTACGTTAGCAAGTGCTTGACTTGTGCGAGAGTCAAGGCGGAATACCAGAAACCTTCAGGCCCACTTCAACAACCAGAGATACCACAATGGAAATGGGAGCAAATTTCCATGGATTTTGTTACTGGCCTGCCCAGATCTCAACGTGGTAATGATACTATTTGGGTGATCGTGGATCGACTCACAAAGTCTGCTCACTTCCTGGCTATCAAAGAAACGGATAAGTTCTCCACCCTAGCAGAAGTATATCTCAAGGAAGTTGTCTCGAGGCACGGGGTGCCCACCTCTATCATCTCGGATCGAGATGCACGTTTTACATCAGAACTGTGGCAAGCAATGCACAAGTCCTTTGGCTCAAGATTAGATATGAGCACAGCTTATCACCCGCAAACGGATGGGCAGTCTGAACGCACCATCCAGACCCTCGAAGACATGCTTAGGGCATGTGTAATTGACTTTGGCAACGGCTGGGAAAAGCATCTGCCACTTGTGGAATTTTCGTACAACAATAGTTACCACACCAGCATTAAGGCTGCTCCGTTTGAGGCATTGTACGGGCGTAAATGTCGGTCACCTCTTTGTTGGGCAGAGGTGGGGGATAGTCAGATTACTGGTCCAGAACATGTGGTTGACACAACAGAGAAAATTGCTCAGATACGACAACGAATGGCGGCGGCTCGTGACCGTCAGAAAGTCTATGCCGATAAGGGCAGAAAACCACTAGAGCTCCAGATTGGGGAGCGGGTACTACTCAAGGTTTCACCCTGGAAGGGTGTGGTCCGTTTTGGTAAATGCGGCAAGCTTAACCCACGATACGTTGGACCTTTCGAAGTCTTTGAGAAAATAGGCAAGGTGGCTTACAGACTGAACTTACCAGCAGAACTCAGTGCCGTTCACAACGTTTTCCATGTGTCAAATCTGAAGAAGTGTCTGTCAGATGAGACTCACATAGTTCCTTTGAAGGAGCTCACTATCGACGAGCAGTTACGATTCGTCGAGGAACCCGTTGAAATCACGGACCGGGATGTTAAGGTCCTCAAACGTACTAGAATACCTCTCGTTCGAGTTCGTTGGAACTCACGTCGCGGCCCAGAGTTCACCTGGGAACGCGAAGATCAGATGAAACAAAAGTATCCCCAACTGTTCGCAAATGGTACAACTACTACTGAGGCTGAAGCTACGGAATTTCGGGACGAAATTCCAGATCAACGGGGGGAGGATGTGACACCCCAGGAAAACCAGGAAAGCCATGCAACTTAACTAGCTTCCTCAGTGAGTACGTGCTAAATTTCGAGACGAAATTTCTTTCAACTTGGGGATAATGTGACAACTCGTATTTCCGAACCTATCTTTGTACATTGATGTAACGTAAACATTATGTGACTATGTGAATTGGATGATTTAATGGAATATTATGTTATTGAATGCTATGTGAATATGTGTTGGTTTGTATATATGAATGTATGATCACACGATAGAAACCGATTTCACAATCCCGAATGCACAAGCCTATGGGCTTTGACTCATGCAACTCTCGGTCCACTTCTCCTTGAACTCGGAACACATAGGCAGCCCATGATGGGTTCGGCCTACTCCTCATACGTATAGCCTAATGTGTAGGTGAACACTTTTCATTATTTGCAATCACACATAGCAAAACCCTAGCTCTTTTCTCTCTCTCTCACGAAACCGAAGGCAGCCACACACACACTCTCTATCGAAGATTATTCTTTGAATCGGATCACCCTCTTCTCAATCGGTTAGTGTTCATGATTTATGTTTAGTTTTTTTGGGTAAAGGTTTCACCCTGGTAAATTTTATATCACAACAAAATCAACGTAGTACAAGTGTTAAACATAAGCGCCTACCAATTCATATGCCCGACATGCCGGGAATATGCACAACCAAGACAAAACAACCACACAGACAATAAACACGAACCAACACAAACCACCAAACAAAACAGACTAGCACCTAGACGATGCTAAACTGAGCTGAAACACTAAATTAAACACTTTAGCCGATTTGATCGTATATGACAAGCCCTTTGGGCAGCTTCCAATCTCTTAGAATTTTATCCACTTGTCTCGAGTCCTTGAACTTCAGTGTTACCAGCTTCAATCGAACCGAGGAATTGACAGCATCCGCAACTTGTAGAGCTGACTGTTTAGTATTCGCAAACAACCTGGAATTTCTTTCTAGCCAAACCTGATAAACAGTCGCCGCTACCAAAATCCTGCCAATCACATGCTTTGCCAATTTTGATCCTGATGTATTAACAAGATGCTGGAGAATATCCTCCCATTTAGCCGATAGGTGTTGCATAGCTCCCATGGGTTTAACTATCATCCAAACTTGTGTCGAAAAAGGGCATTCAAAGAATAAGTGCGGATGAGAATCAATACCGTGCTGGCACAAAGGACAGCACATCAGCCGAAGGTTTACGGCTCCACCAACATCCCAATACTTCAACCTATCTTGAGTCTTAAGCTTGTTCCCAATCACTAACCACATGAGAAACGCGTGACGCGGAATACACTGAGAAAACCAAACAGCTCTATGCCAATTTACATTCGGGCCACTCGATCGAAGTGTATCCCAAACATTCTTGGACGAGTAGGTTGTTTCCTTACCATTATTATCAATCCAGGCAATAGTATCTTTTTTATTTGGCGTTAAGTGTAACACCCGTGTCACTCCAACCATCAAACAAATGCCAAAACAATGAAATATTGTATTTCATACTTGGGATTTGTAAAAATATGTGTATCGATTGCACATATCAACTCTTGTTTCGATTTCAAGCTCTAAATCGCTTTC
The DNA here is from genome assembly GCA_030545235.1 of Helianthus tuberosus. Taxonomy (NCBI): domain Eukaryota; kingdom Viridiplantae; phylum Streptophyta; class Magnoliopsida; order Asterales; family Asteraceae; genus Helianthus; species Helianthus tuberosus. The sequence continues at coordinate 113,842,570 of CM060415.1, read as the reverse complement.
TGGAGGGTTATACGCGCTCTGATGAGTAGATATAACCAGTTTAATCCAACGAACACTCTGGAATAGTGAAATAGGCTTAACATACCTTAAATAACCTTTACATAACTTAGATATAAGTTTTGGAAGGTTTGGTGTGGTGAAATCAAAGTTTAATCGCTTACAGGGACTAAATTTGACAAACTGCGAAAGTATGCCAATTTGAACTGTAACAGACATTCCGGGACATGACCATAAGTTAAACATACCATAAATATCCTTTACATAGCTTAGAAATAGGCTTTGAGGTGTTCGGTGTGCTAAAATAAACTTTTGGGTCATTCAGGGACTAAAAGTGTCAAAAAGTGCACAAGTTTGCATTTTCGCGCATAACTTACGTTCTGAATACATCTGGACATCCAAAAATTTATGTAAGCATGACTATATTATATTTTAGTGTTCGCCTTAAGAAAAATCCATTCGTCGCGTCATTTGGATCGTTTTTCGCGCTTGTGCGCATTCCGTCGTAATTAAGCGAACATCGCGTTCGTACGACCAAACGAACCATCATCCGACATATTTTTGAGCATGTTTCATGTCCACAATGTTTAGGCAACATTTTAGGGCCTTAAAGTTGGCTTTACGGGCCTTAGAAGTGTCGGAAATGGCCTTAAACACGTGCAGGGGCTGAAACTGCCTTTTTTGAAAGTTTTATGCGGATCAGAAGGGCCATGCGGCCCGCTTTGTATTTGTCTGATCCTAAAGCGGGCCGCTTCCCACTATCAGACCAGATTAAATGAATTTAATCACAAGTTGCACATGTTTGATCCACCACCACATGTTCTAACTTGCTTAGTCACTAGATAAGGATGGAATTTAGCTTCCATAACCTTTCAACAAGTGTACGGGTTGGATCAAGGCACGGTTTCCTTGAAACGATCCTAACGGTTACCCGAAAACTATATATACCCCATGCCCCCCATTGCATAACTTACTAGAATTCTGATTTTAGAAACTCTAAGTTGAAACCATTGTTTCATACCTGAGATTCTTGAATCGGGATTAGCATTCGGGGACCCTGGGTAAGTATTCTTTCGTTCTTTTCCTTATTTTACTGCTTTTCGAGTCAGAAAGTCAAACTTTGTTTGACTTTCAGCGTTGACCAGTAATGGTCAATGCGAAGTTCGTTTGAACTTCGCAACGTGAGTGTAATCACGTTGGTTATAGTCCCTTGGGACTATGCCTACTGATTACCACGTTGTCTAGGGTCGTAGGGTAGGCGATCTAATAAATCGCCTATACCTTCGAACCCGACCCAGTTTGGTCGATCATTAGGATCCGACCAAATACATTAGGTGACCATAGTGTAGGGAATAACCTTCCGAGGTTATACCTTATGGTCACATCGTTTAAGTAGTTGTATGATAGGTAGTTTATATGCCTTAGGTAAATTACCAGAATACCCTTTTCATGTATAATTGGTAATTAAGCATATGTAACCTAAACCTTTGTCACATAACTGATTATGTAACATGTTTAGGCATATTCTACTTGTCATAGGACTAGTTAGGCGGTCCGAACGCGTTTCACGCGCACGACGCGTTAAAGTAGCATAAGCTTCCTAAACGGGTCGTAATGGGTCGTAAACAGTTATGTTAAGTTTCATTTAGTATGTAGGCTTTGTTAAACCATATCACACGAGTCTCCACACTCGTTTGGTTTACAAACCCTAATGCTACCCAGTCTTCCGATTTAGGTCCGGTTAATTAACATAGTTACCTATATTAGGTGCCGTTTGATTTCCGTGATCTCTAGCACTGCTTGGTGGTTATCTTAAGACAACTGAGCAATCTCAAGTGAGTACATAGACCCCTCTTTTACTGTTTTCCAAACTGTTTTGGGGTGGAACACATGTGCCTACTTGTTACTTTCATGCTTTCCTGTTTTAACATCATATACTGCTATGTTCGTTAGTACATTATAGTACATGATTTTATGACATTTCATGCTAGGTGTGCCCAATTGTGTGCATTACTTAGTACCTCGTTTTACATGACATTTTGACATAGACATTTGACATAGACATTTCGGCATAGACATTTTAACATGATTGACATTTGATCATGCATTTCCCACAAAACATAACTTTGATTTAAACCAAGATTTACTTCAATACTTTGTTTTTGTGCATATGGTTTAGTTGAGACATTTCACTTGCCATACATGACATTTTGACATAGACATTTGACATGGATATTTGACATAGACATTTTGACATGATTTACATCTTGACATGAACATTTTACATTGTTTGGTTTGGTTTGATTAAGTGATTAAGTAACGATGCGTGTGTAATATGATACAAGCATGGTGGATACGCCGCTGGTACTTCCTATATATAAGTGTTGGTATGGTATTACATGTCGTAACGTTATTTGAATCATTTCAGTTTGAGACATATAACATTTTATACAAATAACATATTTTTCACAAGACATTGTTTTACAACAACTTATCTTATACAAACTCAGTTTACATGGTTATTCATTTAACCATACATTATTCATTTATTTATACATATCATCTAAACTCATTGTTTTTCAAATGATTTACAAGACAAAGCAAATTACAAGGTTCATGACTAAACATTTTCTCAAATATAAGTCATGAATCTTATTTTCACAAAACCTATGTATCTCACAGGCATTTTTATGCTGACGTACCTATTTTCACATGTGTTTTCAGGAACTGTTGCATAAGATGATCAAGATACACATAGACAGACTTGGGCTTTAGTGACAATAAAAGATGCAAGACTAGTTAATTATGTTGTATTTCCTTGTTTGTTAATACATTGTAACACTTTTAATCAATAAAACGAAACTTAAATTTCCATGGTTGTGAAACATTAATTCTGTTACAACACTCCCCGATGTTTCCGCCACGTTTTGTATGTTCCACGTGGTCGGGGTGTGACATTAAGTTCGGGATCTGCACATTTGCCAGAGCCGGGTATGTGTCTAACCAAGCCTCCGGCCATACCCATTGACCATCATTTACCACTACCGCTAGCTTTGTATTAATGTGAAAACCCGCTTGTTGAATCATTCTCGGCGTAATAAAGCTCCCAATTGGATCCGCATGAGACCATTTATCATACCAAGCAAAAGTCGCCATGCCATCCCCTATCTTTGACCACATATGCTCACGAATAAGCGGTCTAAGCTTTAAGATTTTCCTCCACCCCCACGTATTACCTTGCTTAATAGGAACATCCCAAAAGCATCTTTGTTTCAACTTGTATGTGTGAATCCACTTAACCCAAAACGACTCTCGATTAGTTAATAGGCTCCACACATGAAAAGTCATCAACGCCTTATTAACGTCGTCAACACGTTTAATTGCATGATTTGATTAAATGGTTAGGGTTGTATGAATGATGAACAATGATGTTATGCATTGATGTTTAAACAAATTCGATTTGCATGATTATGAACTAGAACCGAATGCTTGTTGAATAGGTTGTTATGTATATACTTTGGATTGTTAATCATGTGATGTTGTTGTTAAATGATATAGCGTGTATGAATGATAATATTCATGTTAATCGGATTGCGTGTTCTTGTTCTAAAAAAATTGAATATTGTTAATGGACTACATGTATGTTGATATCAGATTAGTTAAAGGGTCGATTATGAGTGTTATATGGTGATCATCGTTCATGTCTAAATTATGATAGAGTTCATAAGAATTTTTGAGATAAAAACCTTGTTTGATCGATATAGGGTTGAGAAAAATTGTAAACTCTGTTGATTGAAGTTATATAAATAAGGAAACTGTTAATTGGGTCAAACAAATTGAATTGGGATTGATTAGTGATTGCATGAAAGTAGGGAAATTGTAACTGATTGCACAAGTCTCTTGATCGTACAAGAGACTTCAGTCGCACAAGACCTCTTGGTCGCACAAGGAGGTCCACTCGCACAAGGGGACCAGTCGCACAAGGGAACCTGATCGCACAAGAGGTCCTCAGTCGCACAAGGTGCCTCTGATCGCACAAGTTGTATGTTAGTTTAACTGTTGGGCCGGATGATCATGTTGGGCTGGGCTAGCTCAAATCGCACAACCCAAATGGATCACACAAGCTATTCGGAATTGTACAGGCCCATCCGAATCGCACAAGACTTTTGTATGTTATTAGATTGAGCCGTGTAATTGTATGTTTGGGCTTTTGACTATTTGGGCTGGGTATTTATCTGAGTCGCACAACATGATGTGGGTCGCACAAGGCTGTGCCGACCGCACAACGTGTTGGGCCGACTGTTTTTGGGTTATTACTCTCGGATCGTACAAGTTAGACATGATGAGTGCTTGACTGTTACTGTTAAGGTGTTAACGTTTGTTATGTGCTGCCATGATCAAAATGTGTTCATACTCTGCTACCTACGTGTAATCATACGTGCTGTACTTGAACCTAAATCTGACATGTATGATAACCATGTTAGGACGTGGTTAATCACTAGCATCTAGACTTGACCTTTCTGTGTTTCTGCCGAGCAAACCAAGGTGAGTTCACACTAGCCAAGGCATGGGATTCCCAGGGGTTGGGAATGGGATTGAATAACTACTCGTACAACTATTACTGTTAAACTAATTATTACTGTCCTCGGTTGAAGGGCACGTACGTAAAACCTACGTACAGTTATACTTACTACTGTCCTCGGATTGAAGGGCACGTACGTAAAGCCTACGTACACGATCTTAAGACCATCACCTCTATCAAAGGAAGTCCCTCAATTATCGACTTAATCGCCGAGGCCTAGGGCGAGCGGGTCATTAGTTAATAGCGCTATTAGGTTTAACAAACCTCACACCGTGCCAGTCGGACGGGCGTGTACTAATGGACTATGGGCAAAGGGTCAATGCTGATAGACATTGACTTAGGGCACCTCTTACATTTTCGTAGCAGTCGATACGCGTGGTCTTGTAACACATGGGAAGCCCCCACTAATCATCGCACGCATGCCTGGACTGGCAGCAAGGATTAATGCGATACATGGTTTACAAAACGAATATATACGATTTATGAAATGAATACTATAACCAAACAACTATCTGTGAACTCGCTCAACTTTGTTGTTGATTCGTTGCTACATGCCTTGCAGGTCATTAGGTACCCATGGAGCTTGCACAGGGAGGAACGGTCGTTGTGGGACATGGCGATTTGTGCCATGCTTTAGACATTACCTTATTTCATATTTAATACTTGCTATGGGTTTTACAAATTATGCTTCCGCTAAACACTTAACTATGCTTTGGTTTTGAACACCTTTCATATTGGTTTGTTGAATTATGTTTACTTACCTGCTTGTTCAATATGATTGGTGGCTTGATCCTGGTCAGTCACGCCTCCAAGCGGTGATACTCCGCGTGTGGATTTTTGGGGTGTGACAGACAATATCCTGAACAGGATATGGCAAACCGTCTATGTACTTCTTAATAGCCTATCCAAAGGCATGACCATTGTCAGACAGAGCAAGCTTAACTCCTCGTATCTGTCGGTGTAAGCCCAATGTTCACCACTGTCTTGCTTTAAGTCATGGAACTCATTTTCAAGTGCCCTCTGCTCGTGATGAGGGCAGAACTCCCTCATCATGAGAGCTCTAAGTTCCTCCCATGTCTGACCCAAAGCAATATCAGCACCTCGGTCTCTCATTACCCCATTCCACCAGGTGAGAGCCCTCTTTTAGAATACACTCGAAGCAAACTCGACCTTACGGTTGTTAGGACCCTGAACATGGCGAAAAGTGCTCTCAAGACTCTCAAACCACTGGAGAAGCCCAGTTGCTCCTTCAGAACCACTAAACTTGAGTGGTTTAGCCAAGTTAAAACTTTTGAAATTGCACGGAGCAGGTGCATTAACATTGTTATTGTTGGCTTGGTTTATTTGAGTGATGAGATTAGGTAGCATAGCAGCCATCTGCTGTGCTATAATAGCTGCCAGTTCGGCATTGGGTTCCTGAACGTTACGTCAAGGAGGCATTCTAAAAGAGGAAACATGAGAGAAAACGAGTGAGATGATGTGATGAAAAATGAAATATCACAAATATCAACAAAATGAAAGGATGGTGGTCATTAGTTCATTACCTCGTAACAAACAGTCGACACACAGTGACAAATCAAAGTAAATGAGTCATAATAATGTATCACCGAAGACATGCTCGCCTATAAGTGGACACTCACCCCAAGAGTTCCCAGGTAAGAGTGACGGGTCCGATACTGCGGATTTGTACGAACACTCTAGCCTTAGACAGAAAACTCAGGGTATAGGTATCCACCCTTCCAGTTTACACGTGTTCACAATATTTAGACCCAAACTTTGACGAGATTTTGAAAATTTGGATGGCACAAAGCCAAAAGAAATCATCTAAGGATAGACGATTGATTTCAAAATCATTTTGGAAATTTGTGTTCATGTTTTGGTAATCACCTAAGGATAGGTGACGTGTGTTGTTTTAAGATCTAAACACAAGATATCTTATGTTAGGGTCCAAGAAAGTTATAGTCTAGGTCAAAGCATTACTAATAACCTAATTCCCTATAACCATTGGCTCTGGTACCAACTCTTCTATCACACCCCGACCGCGTAAAACAACAAACCGCAGCGGAAACGTCAGGGAGTGATGCGACAGAATTATTGTTTCAACAACCATGGTAATTAAAGTTTTGTATTATTAAGATTAAAGTTTACATTGTCTTAGAATTCAAACAAAACATAACATAAATAATCGTCTTTTAAGTCACTAAGGCCCGTGTCCTCCTAAGTGAAGCACAAACATCATCACACATTAGCACCTGAAACACATGTAAAAATAGGTACGTCAGCCTAAAAATGCCTGTGAGATACATAGGTTTTGTTTAAGCAGGATTCATGACTTGTAATTAAAAGAAGGGTTTTAACAAAAAAGTAGTCATGAATCTTTGTAAAATGTATTCCTTTATAAAATCATATGAAAATCGATGTTAAAATCAAATGATAATAAAAGGATAATGCATGGTTAAATGAATAACCAAGTAAAAGTGAATTTGTATAAAATATGTAATTTGTAAAACAATGTCGTGTTCTTGTATAAAATGTTTCATGTCTTGTCAAAGTGGTTTAGATAACGCAACAATGTATAATACAATAAAAGCACTTATATATAGGATGTACCGGCGGCATATCCACCATGCTTTTATCATATAACACATAGGCCCGTTACATAAGTCACTTATCAATAACTAACCAAAATATCTTGTTCAATGTCAAAATGTTTATGTGTAAACCATGTTCAATGTTATGTGTGAAATGTATCATGTATAACCAGATGTAATGCATAGCAAGTAGAAAAGTGTCTACTCAAACTATGTGATAATGTCAATGTGTAAACAAATGTCATGTATGGTGAATAACTAGTAATTACTCAACCCCATAGAAAAATGTACAAAACAAAGTTTTTGAATAAACCTAAGTTTAAATCAAATGTTATGTTTTGCAGAAAACAATGCTTTATGATTACAAACATTTATGCAGTAATGTTAATCGCATACATTCAAGCCTTGCGACTGCGGTGACAAACCCTTAAACAAATTAAAGGTTTATCTAATTTATGTATATCGGATTCTGTCATTCCCAACTTCCAAACAAACCTAGGAAGTCGGAAACAGGATTTGTCAAGTCCTATGGTACCACTACATACTACCGAGCGGCATGATCAATGTTAATGAATGTATTATTGTCCCGATTAAACACACCAAATGTCATAACCAATGTAGCATGTGAAAACCATGTACTAAGTATGGTAAATAAACATACATAGTAGAAATGTTCATGTAAAACAATGTGCTAGCATGCTCAGTAAACATACATAGCAGAAATGTCATGTAAAACAATGTGTCCATATGCTAAGTAAACATATGCAACAAATGTGTAATAAATCAATGTGCTAGCATGCTTAACATACATAGCAAAACATAATTGAAATCATGTACTATATGTGTACTAGGTGAATCTAGCATGTTTATGTCATAAAATCATGAAAAGCACGAAAGTAACACGTATGTACATGTGTATCACCCCAAAGTATTTGAAAGCGGTAAAGAGGGGAACTATGTACTCACTTGGGATTGCTTATTAGTCTTGAGAATAAGACCAATTTAAGCTCCAAGGATCACGGAATCAACAAGGCACCTAATACGGGTAACTATGTTAATAATCGGATCCTAAATCGGGAGATAGGATAGAATGATGTTCTATAAATCAAATGAGTATTTGAACTCGCATGGTATGATTTAATAGAGCTAACATTCTGATTTGAAAGTCTACCTAAGTGCTTTTGACCCGTTTCGACCCGTTATGGTAGTATAAGCTACTATAACGCGTCGGTTGCGTAAAACTAAGGTCGGATGGTTAACTATGTGCTATGTCAAGTCTTACATGCCCAAATATGCCTAAACATGTTACTAAATCAGATTATATGTCAAAAATATGTTCACATAGGCAAAATACGGATTTATGCTTCAAAAGGGCATTTTGGTCATTTCCTATGGGCATATAAGTTACTTAACAAATAACTAACCAATCCTGAGTGATCATAAGGTATAACCTCAGAGGTTATTCCCTATGCAACTATGATCACTAAACATGCTTGGTCGGATCCTAATGATCGACCAAACGGGTCGGGTTCGAAAGTCTAAGCGGTTGTTTAGACCGCTTAACTTATGACCCTAAACAAGCACTAAACTAGTAGTGATGAGTTAAACATGTCAAAACATGTTTAACTAACTTAGAAAACTGACTTGGTATCAAAACAAAGTGTTTTGATACTTAAAAGTAGTTCCGTTGCAAAATGTGCGCAAATGCGCATTTTGACCGAAACTTTGACTCGTCACTACACCTAGTCAACGTGGTAATCACTAAGTATAATCGCTAAGGATTATAACCATCGTGATTACAATCACGTTGCAAAGTTCAAACGAACTTTGTGTTGACCATTGACTGGTCAAAGCTGAAAGTCAAACACTGTTTGACTTTCACGCTTGGAAAGCGATAAAAGAACGAAAGAAGCTTACAAAGGTCCAAGCTAGGGAGAACTTGATCTTATAATTCTCAGGTATGAAGTTATAAACCTCAACTTAGAGAATTTAGATCAAGGGTGAGGAAAAATGAATGAAAGGCATGGCTATTTATACTTGTGGTGAGTTCACAAGATCAAGACATGTGTATTGTGTGGTTAACAAGGAAGAATCCCATCCATACAAGTGTTTGGTGCTGGTTTAAAGCCTTGATGATCACACAAGAGCCCACAAGTTTGCAAAAACTAGCATTGAAAACAAGGGCTGAAGCTAATTCAATGAATCTGCCCAGATAGGGCTGTGGCTACCCGCGACAGATACAACCTTAGGCTGTCGCGCCCCGCCACGCCCTCAGATCAGAATTTTCATTTTTGGCAGAAACAGTCCCTGCACGCTCCAAACTTGTTTTTCGACGCGTTTAACCCCTGTTAACCCAATTTCAAGGCTCTACAAGGATGTTAAAGCATATAGGACTTAAAATATGCTTGAAAATATCACGGATGTCGGTTCGTTTGGTCGTACGGTCACGTTGTTCGGTTAATTACGACGAAACTCGAACGGACGCGAAAACGATGCAAATTAAGCGACGAATAGTATTTTTGCATGCCGATCACTAAAATAAAAATATTTTAGTGTCTACAAAAATTTTGGATGTCCAGATGTGGCCAGAACGTAAGATATGCGCGTAAATGCAAACTTACGCCGTTTTTGACAATTTTAGTCCCTGTAAGATCAAATAAGCGTATTTCGCGCACCGAACCACTCAAAGCTTATTTCTAAGCTATGTTTAGGTTAAATATGGTATTTTTAGATTATGATCATGTTCCGGACTATACGTTGCCTTACAAAACGGCAGACTTTTGCAGTTTGACGCAAATAGTCCCTGTGAGCGAATAAACTTGTTTTTGCCACACCAAACCCTTTAAAACTTATTTCTAAGTTATGTAAAGGTTATTTAAGGTATGTTAAGCTTATGTTGCTGTTCCGGAGTGTTTTTCGCGTTAAACTGATTACGTTTACGCATCAGTTTGCGTTTAACTTTCCAGAAAGCGATATAGAGTTTAAAATCGATCAAAAATCAAAACGTGCAAAATGTCAAACATAAATAACAAACATTGGGATCAAAACACATTGTTTAATTAATATTGTATTGTTCAGAGTCTGTAAAATGATTACACAAGCACAGATGTGACAATAACCTCGGAAGGTTATTCCCTATACAACTATGGTCACAAAATGTGTTTGGTAGGATCCTAATGATTGACCAAACGGGTCAGGTTCGAAAGTCTAACCGGTTGTTTAGACCGCTTATCTTACCACCCTATATAAGCACTAAACCTAAAGTGACGAGTTAAACATGTCAAACATGTTTAACGAAGTTAGAAAACAAGTTTGATATCAAAACAAAGGGTTTTGATACCTAAGAATTGTTTGGTTGCAAAATACGCAAGAAAACGCATTTTGACCGAAATTATGACTCGTCACTACGCCTAAATAACGTGGTAATCAGTAGGTATAGTCACGAAGGACTATGACAATCGTGATTACGCTTACGTTACGAAGTTCAAACGAACTTTGTGTTGACCATTGACTGGTCAAAGCAGAAAGTCAAACATTGTTTGACTTTCACACTTAAAAACGCATAAAAGAACGAAAGAAGCTTACAAGAGGTCCAAGCGATGAAGATTTGATCAAAAATTCTCAGGTATGAAGTGTATAAACTCCAACTTAGAGAATATGATCAGATCAAGTGTGAGCTTGGATTGAAAAACTTGGGGGTTTATATAGTTTTCAGGCCACTGTTAGGATCATTCATCGATAAACTTGCTTCGATCTGGGCCTTACATGTGTGCCCATTCTTTTGAAATACCATGGGAGCCTCAAAACAAGCCCATAGACTCATTAAAACCATTTGCAACACATGGGAACAGCTGGATCAAGCTGGAAAGAAGATTCTGCAGATCTGATGCTCTCTTGCGCCCCGCGTAACTAGAGGCTTCAGCTTACGCGCCCCGTGTAAGCCAAGTTTGGCAGATTTACAGTTTAGGTCCCTGCAGGTTCAAAACTTGCTTTTCGATGCATTTTTGGCACGTTTAAGGCCCGTTAAGCCATTTTCAAGGCTCTACAATGATGCCTAAGCATAGGGGACATGAAACATGCTCAAAAATATGTCAGATGTCGGTTCGTTTGGTCGTATGATCACGTTATTCGGTTAATTAGGACGAAACACGAACGGACGCGAAAAACGATCCAAATTACGCGACGAATGGAATTTTATCATGCCAATCACTAAAATAAAATATTTTAATGATTACTTAAATGTTTGGATGCCCGGATATATTTAGAACGTAAGTTATGCGCGAAAATGCAAACTTATGCACTTTTTGACGCTTTTAGTCCCTGTTTGATCTAAAAGTTTATTTTAGCACACCGAACCCCTGAAAGCCTATTTCTAAGCTATGTAAAGGATATTTATGGTATGTTTAACTTATGATCATGTTCTGGAATGTTTGTTACAGTACAAATCGGCATACTTTCGCAGTTTGTCGAAATTAGTCCCTGTAAGCGAATAAACTTGATTTTGCCACACCAAAGCCTTCAAAACTTATTTCTAAGTTATGTAAAGGTTATTTAAGGTATGTTAAGCATATGTTGATGTTCCAGAGTGTTTGTCGCATTAAACTGATTACGTTTACGCATTGGTTTGCGTATAACTCTCCAGAAAGTGATATAGAGTTTGAAATTGAACAAAAATCAAAACATGCAAAATGTTAAACATAAACAAATAAACATTGGGATCAAATAACATTGTTTCATTAATAACTGAACTGTTTACAATGATTACAAGCACAGATGTCACATTTTAAGCCTATGTCACTGTTCCAGAGTGTTTGTCGCGTTAAACTGGTTACGTTTACGCATCAGTTTGCGTATAACTTTCTAGAGAGCGATTTAAAGCTTGAAATTGAACTAGGATTGATATGTGCAAAAGTCACCTTATATTGTACAAATTCCCAGAATGAAACACAAGATTTCATTGGATTTACATTTATATGATGATCATAGAGACACAGATGTTACAGTCTCCCCTACTTTAGGAAATTTCGTCCTGAAATTTAATTTTAGAGGAAATCTGTGAAAACAAATGTGATTGTTTCGCTTTCGAATGAATCCTCCGTTCCCTAAGTAAAACTCTGGGCCATGTTTGGATTTTCAGCGAATTTGTTAATTGTCAAAGTGATGTCCTTGTTGTAGAAAAATAGTATGAACTTTGGAGTTTCGAACGATGGATGGGAGAAGGTTTCCTATGAAGACTATTATAGGAAACTTGTGTGTGTTTGAAATTGGAGTTGGAGAGTATAAGATAAAATAACACTGATCAAGGTCCAGGACTTCTAGTAACTTAAATAACATTACGCTCGCAATGTACTAAGGAACACTTATATATAGGAAGTACCAGCGGCGTATCCACCATGCCCTTTTTACATTGTTTCTGTTTCGTTATTCTTATCACTATAGGTCTTAACACATGACAAAACTTGTTGTGGTTTCTGTGCACTGAATTCCATAATTATGTATGCATCCATAATTACGTAATTCCTTGCACAGTCCGCACAGTTCATTTTATAATGTGTTGGGAAAAAAATCAATCGAACAAACGATCTTTCGAGTACATGGAACGATAACCCTGATGCTCTCTCTCCTTAGGCGATTCTTCCTGTTCTGCACGTAACCCTTGCTTTTTCTTTGAGATCTTCTGTATAACAGTCTGTGATTAGGTCTTTGATTCTTCAAAGGTCTATAACGAACTACTTAGCAGTTGTGATCGATCAAAAACTAGGGTTTTTTGTTTTCTATTCTGTTCAATCGCCGCCTTGGTATTCAGTTCGAAACCCTGGCTCATTAAACTGGTTGTTATTGATCGCGATTAACTGAGTTTAATTTAGCTAGATTGATACTCTAGTTTAATTGGTTAAGGGTTAAAGATTGATACTAGGGTTTTAAGGATTACGGTTTTTCTGTTGAATAAGGTTGCATGTTCCTGCATTTGGTTGAGGGTTAGGTTTGAGTACGTTTATGCATGGAGAGAAATAGAGATCGGGGATTGGAGGACCTAGGGTTTCAATCATTTTCTGAAAAGTTGCATGGAGATATTTTCATTACTTCGAAGGGGTCTAAGCCGTTGAATAATCAGGAGACTCGAGACAAACCTTCGTTGTTTGGTAAGCCTCTAAACATTGATGGTAATCCGGTGTTGCCTCGGCGTGGAATACTTCAGAAAGAGCAGAAGGTTAAAAACATCATCGATGAATTGGAAAAAGTAACCATTCCAGTTCAATCGACGAGCACTATTCCTGATTGTAACGTTGATCAGAGTGAAAAGAGATCATCGCCGATCTCTTATGCTGATAAGCTTCAGTCTTCCAATATGAATAAGCAGAAAAAAGAGGTTAACTTCAGGCACATGGCGGCTCAAGATGTTCTGGAAGATGCTGATGTAGTAATCCCCAAGGAGGTTGTACGTAAAGTTCAAGATCGTTTCACAAATGTCTTGTATGGTTACTTCTTGGGCAGTAGGCTGCCCTTTCCGGTAGTTGAATACTATGCAAAAAATGTATGGACAAGGCTTATGATGAACTCTAACGGATTTTTCTTCTTCAAGTTCGACTCGGCTGAGGGTATGTCTAAAGTGCTTGAGGGGGGCCCTTGGTTAATTAGGAAGAATCCGTTGTTCCTTAATGTTTGGTCCCCGTCGGTGATTCTTAGGAAGGAGGGGATCAAAACTGTTCCTGTTTGGGTTAAATTTCACAATGTTCCAATTGCTTTTTATACAGATGATGGGTTGAGCCTGTTGGCGTCCAAGGTTGGGTTACCTAAAAGATTGGATAGTTATACTGCTGATATGTGCCTGGAAAATTGGGGTAGAACTAGTTTTGCTCATGCTATGATAGAGGTATCGGTCGATAAAGATTTAAAGGAGCATATAGTTGTAGCTATTCCTAAGCTGGATGAGGAGGGTTATGTTACGGAAAAAGTAAAGGTTGAATACGAATGGAAGCCTCAAAGGTGTGCAGATTGTTGTTTGTTTGGTCATACTAATACTACATGCCCAAAGGCCCCCACTGTTAAACCTAAGCAGGTGACCACGGATGAGGAGGGTTTTGTGATGGATACGAGGAAAACAGCGAAGCATGTGTTCCCTCAAAAGAAGCAGAAGGCAAAATTCATTTATAGACAAAAGACTAACCAATCTAAACCTAGTACATCTGGAACGAAGCAGGATGATGCAGAAGTTAAAAAGGATCATGGTAGTAATCAAGTTATTACAGGCATTTTGAATCTGAGGAATTCTTTTTCAGCTCTTTTGAACGATCAAGTGATGGATGGTGATGTTGTAATGAAGACGACATCTACTCTCAATATGGATAGTTCTAGTAAAAATGATGATGGGATCATGAAGCAACTACAAACTGAAATTTCAGATTTTATGAATGCTGATACAAATGGGAAAAAGGCTGAGGGGGGCAAGCACTCCCGGTCAAGTGGGTGTTAATGGATAGTTTTGCGGCTTGGAATATAAGGGGATTGAACCTTCCCCTGAAACAAAGAGAGGTTCGGATGCTTATTTCTGAGAAGCGGCTTCAGGTTTGTGCTATTTTGGAATCGCATGTTTCTGTTTCTAATCTTGATAGAGTTTGCAAGAATGTGTTTCGTTCATGGGATTGGACGTCTAATGGTTCTTGTTGCTCTAGAAGAACTAGAATTATTGTAGGCTGGAACAATAATATGGTGGACCTCATGGTGATCTCTCAAACGAATCAGGTTATGCACGTACAGCTTCGATCAAAGTCTGATGCTAAAATTATTTTTTGCTCTTTCGTCTATGCCGAGAATAAATATCAAGATAGAAGGGATCTATGGGAAAATTTAAATAGACATAAGTGTTTTGTGTATGATAGGCCTTGGGTGGTGTTAGGGGATTTCAACTCAGCTTTATCTCTGGATGATTGCTTGGTTGGGTCGTCTACTATTTCGGTTGGCATGAGAGAATTTTATCAGTGTGTTCAGCATAATGAGTTGATGGATATCAAAAGTCATGGTATGCAATATACTTGGAATCAAAAACCAAAGCATGGAGTAGGTATTCTAAAAAAGATTGATAGAGTCATGGGCAACATTCATTTTTTAGATGCTTATCCGGATGCTTTTGTTTTGTTTCACCCATACCGGGTTTCCGGTCACACTCCATGTATTGTTAATCTTCATACACTTAAGCATAATCGGCCTAAACCCTTTAAATTTGCTAATTTCTTGGTGAATAAGGAGGGTTTCATGAATTGTGTGTCTAATGAATGGTCAAAGGAGGTGCAAGGTGTCACAATGTTCTCGGTTGTAAAGAAGCTTACTTTCTTGAAGTCTCCATTGAGATGGCTTCTCTTCATGCAAGGTAACCTCCATGAACGTGTCAAACTGTTGAGATCTAAGCTAGATGAGATTCATATGGCTATTGATGCTAACCCTTTGGATATTACTCTTAGAGAAACTGAATCCAGGTATCTTCAAGAGTTTCAATCTGTCTCATATGATGAAGAATATTTTTTGAAACAGAAATCTAAAGCGGATTGGTTGGCAGCTGGTGACTCGAATACGAAATATTTCCATAATTGTGTCAAAATGAGAAATGCTTGCATGAAGATCCATAGCATTCAAGATGTTAACGGGGATCAATTTAATGGTGATGATGTGTATGGGGTTCTGGTTTCTCACTATTCCAAGTTCTTGGGTACACAGGATCAGGTGGATGCTTTAGCTAGTAATGTTATATTTCCTAATGTCCTGGATCCGATTAATGCTAGTAATATGGTGCGTCAAGTTACTCGTGAGGAGGTTAAAAATGCAATGTTTTCTATAGGCGAAAATAAGGCTCCGGGTCCGGATGGGTACACTTCGGCGTTTTTTAAAAATTCTTGGGAGATTGTGGGGGTGAGGTTACAAAAGCTATCTTGGATTTTTTTGAAAATGGTAAGTTATTTCAGCAAATTAATCACACGATTATAGCGTTGGTCCCGAAAGTTCCTACTCCTAATTCAGTGGTTGATTATCGGCTGATTTCGTGTTGCAATGTGATCTATAAATGCATTAGTAAAATTTTAACGGATAGAATTAAAGGAAGTTTGGATGTTCTAGTTGATATTAACCAGTCGGCGTTTGTTCCGGGTAGAAAGATTTCGGACAACATCTTTACTTACTCAGGAGTTAATGCAAAACTATCACCTGAGGATTGGCCCTGCGAGGTGTGCGTTCAAAATTGACATACAGAAGGCCTATGACACGGTAAGCTGGTCTTTTCTTGAAAGCATTCTGCGTGCATTCGGGTTCCACCAGAAGATGGTGAATTGGATCATGGTATGTGTTACCACGGTGTCTTATTCGTTGAGCATTAATGGTAACCTTTACGGGTTTTTCAAAGGTAAAAGAGGGTTGCGGCAGGGTGATCCAATATCACCCTATTTATTTACATTGGTGATGGAGGTCTTATCGTTATTACTAAAAGATGCAGCCAGTAATAGTATTGCATTCAGATACCATCTTCACTGTAAAAAACAAAAGATTATTAACGTCTCATTTGCGGATGATATGTTTATGTTTGCAAATGGTGATGTAGCCTCGGTCAAAGTGTTAAGGGATACCCTTCAGCGTTTTACGAAGATCTCGGGTCTCGTCCCTAGTATGCCGAAGTGTACGGTTTATTTTAGTAACGTTCCACAGCCAATCAAACAGGAAATTCTTCACATTATGCCTTTCAAAGAGGGTTCGCTTCCTGTTCGTTACCTGGGAGTTCCATTAATATCTTCTAAACTCTCTTATAAGGATTGCAAAATTTTAGTTGAAAGAATGGACAAGAAGATTGATAACTGGATGACTAGATCTTTATCCTTTGCAGGTAGACTACAACTGGTTAATTCGGTCCTTTCAGCTATGCACATTTATTGGGCTGCAGTTTTTCTCTTGCCAGCTAAAATTGTGAGTGATCTTGAAAGACGTATGCGTGCTTTCTTATGGAATGGAAAGAACCAGCAGAATGTGAAACCCAAGGTTGCTTGGAAGGTGGTTTGTCTTCCCAAGAATGAGGGTGGGTTGGGAGTTCACTGCATTGCTGATGTCAACAAAGCTCTTATTTCGACTCATATTTGGAGTATGTTGGCCAACTGGAAGTCTTTATGGGTTCATATCTATAAGCTCAAAGGTAGAAGCTTTTGGGAGATCCCTTGCCGCGGTCGTATGACATGGGGTTGGAGGAAATTCTTGCTATGCGAGATTTAATCCGTCCTTACTTGTGGAAGTCTATCGGTAATGGTACTAATACAAATGTGTGGAGCGACACTTGCTGTAGTGCTTGTCCCCTCCGTGCTTATATCAGTCCGAGAACTATTGCCAATGCAGGTTTTAATCTGCAATCTTCTGTTGCAGATCTGGTGGACTCTAGTGGCCATTGGAGGTGGCCGGTTGCTTGGTATGATTTATTTCCAGTTTTAATCAACGTTCAGGTTCCAATTCTTCATGACATGCAGGATCGGCTGATTTGGAAAAATTCTGAAGGGAAATCATGTCATTTTTCTTCGTGGGAGGTCTGGAACAATATTCGTCATCGTGAGAATGTAGTTTCATGGATAAATATGGTATGGTTTAAACAGTGCATGTAACACCCCAACCCGGAAGGGCTGACGTGTCACAATAACAGTAGTATCATAAACAAAAGTCATAATTCCATTTATTTATTTGACAAGTATACAACCATATAACAACGAAACTTAAGGTTTAATTATACAAACAGAGACATTCGACTTAATTAACTAACATCTTCAGATTTATTCCTAAGCTTTATTCTTCTCTCTTTTCCCCGCCCAAAGTAATCTGCTGACCTGTATATACAAAAATTTACGGAATGAGCCGAATGCTCAGTACGGAATAATAGGCTCAAATAACAAATAACGTTTTATAGAAATGTTATCCGAATGGAACTTATTTCGAAAATGATGCGATGCAAGAACATAATTTCATAATCATATCTTACGGATGTACCCAGGAGCAAACTTAAAACGTGACAATACACAGGTAGCTACTCCTGCATAATTCTCACACGAGATGGCGAATTGGCATACCCGTTATCCACCTCCTTATACTTAATTCCTAGGATCGATCCATACGCCTCCTAATAGCCTTATGTACCACACTTGTACTTAAGAGACGCCGTGAACTGATCTCTCCGTCATGGATAGAGCACATGCTGTCGATGCCGCAACAACATGCTCATGGGACACTCCACGAGAAGCGATACTCAGGGTATCAGAGTACAAATGGTCTTATTTACATAACTTATAAAACTTATTTTCATAACAAAACGGAACATATTTTGGAACATGCGATAATGAGTATAAGAACATAATACTATCGCATGACATGAAAGCTAAATTCAAAGTTTTAGAATAGGAATTCAACGGACTGTCAAATGAATCGATAATCAAAGACGTGAAGAGTGTACGAATTTAATGGGTTTATAACAATTTGAATATGAAGCAATAAGAAGTGGGGTAAGGATCCGTACCTTAGAAATTCCAAAGTGATGCTACCTTGTGATAATATTTCAGATTTATACGGGCAGAGTTTAGACTACTGATTAGTCTTTTAACCTAATTTAAATAACATGCACACAACTAGGTTAGTAACTTAATACAACATTTACGATAACTCACGAGATCAAATTCTCACAACGAACGACAAAGTGCGATACTTAAACATCCATCGAATTAACGACGAACGACAAGGTACGATACTTAAACTCATCCATCGAATTAACGACGAACGACAAAGTACGATACTTAAACTCATTCATCGAATTAATGACGAACGACAAAGTATAACCCTAATGTGGGCAGCACTTAAACATCCATTGGATATATTGATTGATCGGACAATGAATCGTAATAGCGATCGAGTTATTACCCTGTTCTGCAGCACCCCGCTATACTTAATTAGTGTTTCGTGTGTGTTTTGAGAGTAATTG
Source organism: Helianthus tuberosus (assembly GCA_030545235.1). Taxonomy (NCBI): domain Eukaryota; kingdom Viridiplantae; phylum Streptophyta; class Magnoliopsida; order Asterales; family Asteraceae; genus Helianthus; species Helianthus tuberosus. The sequence goes on along the minus strand of CM060415.1, from coordinate 113,823,414 downwards.
GACGATATCTCAGTGCGTATTTGGAGTTTCTTCGTCGTTTTTGTGCCAGAATTCAAGTGCCAATGTCCTGTATTTATAGTCGAATTTTGATGTTCTCGCGGCCCGCGTAACCCTAGGTTAATCCTTACGCGGCCCGCGTAAAAACTTATTTTATGCGTAGGGTTGACACGTGTGGGACTAGCCTAGCTGAGTCGACAGATTTTAAAATTTCAACTTCGGCCGCAAGTTATTAGGATAATCGTCAAGTAGGGAATACCCCCCCTGAGTTTTAGGGGCCCTAATCCTGATTCTGAAAATTCTGAAAATTTTAGGGTTTGTACGGAATTACTTGGGTGTCTTAATTAGGGTTTCCTAGTGGGTAATTTATAAATACTAATATTATTCTTTTTATTTCTAGAATAATGATTTTAAATTTATGGTCATTACAACTATTACCCCCTTAAAAGAAATTTCGTCCTCGAAAATTTTCAAATAAGAATATAACCTATCGCATAAGTAACAGAAACGGAACTTTCATAGCAGAGTTACTAACTTATATAACCAGAATCTCCTAAACACACATGTGTATCTGAAATTCATGACTAAGGTCATGACTATAATTGTCAATTACCTTACATATGTGCCCTAATGTTTCTCCTATAACGCATCTTAATAAAATATCTTACCGTACGAAAAGTCAATGGAGACTTACAGATACTAGGGTAACTATTGGTACTGATATTTCCTACATAGATATGCTTAATCATAGCTAAGATATATATTCACATAAGGTAAAGCATAAATGACCGTAAACAGAAACAAATGAACATATATCAAAGAGCAAGATTTACCGTTACTCGACTAAAATTCTATTATTAGAATAGATTAGGGTATAGAGAGCGAATTGATTCTTCAGATTCCCATGTTGCTTCGTGTTCAGAGTGATTTTTCCAGAGGACTTTAACAAACGGAATTACTTTCCTACGCATAACCCTTTCTTGTCGATCTAAGATGGCTTCTGGTTCCTCTTCGTAGGACAAATCTTCATGAATTGTATGTAACGGATAACTAATGACGTGGAGTGGATGATAATTATAACCTCTTAACGAGGAAACATGAAAAACGTTATGAACGTGAGAGAGTTGAGGCGGTAAAGCCAGTCGATATGACACTTCTCCAATTCTTTCAAGGATTTCAAACGGACCGATGAAACGAGGACTAAGCTTACCTTTAATTCCAAATCTACGAACGCCACGCCAAGGTGATACCTTTAAGAAAACGTGGTCGCCAATTTTAAATTCGAGTGGTCGTCTATCTTGATCTGCATAGCTCTTTTGTCTGCTCTGAGCTTCTTTCAGTTTTTCTCGTGCCCTAGTGACTTTTTCATTTGTAATCTGAACTAGTTCTGGCCCTTCAATAAGCTTTTCTCCAACTTCATCCCAGCATATTGGTGCTCGACATTTCCGACCATACAAAAGCTCAAAAGGTGCCATGCCAATACTTGCTTGCCAACTATTGTTGTAAGCGAACTCAACAAGGCATAGATATTCATCCCAGTTTCCAGACCATTCAAGTGCACATGCTTGGAGCATATCTTCCAAGGTCTGAATCGTGCGTTCTGACTGCCCATCTGTTTGTGGATGGAAAGCCGTACTAAACTTCAGTCGTGTACCCCAAGCTGCCTGAAAACCTTTCCAAAATCGTGAGGTGAAACGTGGGTCTCTATCGGAAACAATGGAACATGGTGTGCCATGGAGTCGAATAATCTCTTGAAGAAATTGTCACACCCCCAAAATCCACACGCGGAGTTTCACCGCTTGGAGGCGTGACTGACCAGGATCAAGCCACCAATCATATTGAACATATAAGTAAATAGTAAAAGTCATACAACAATACGATAGGCGTTTTCAATACCAAACATAAACAAGTGTGTAGCGGAAGCATAAAGTAAAACCCAACATATGGATTAAGTTGAAGTATCACAAAAGAGTGTATCATAATGTCCAAAAAAAATCTGTGCCCACAACGACTGCGTCTCCCGTGCAAACTCCAAGTGTACCTATGGTCCTGCAAGGCATTTAACAGAGAGTCAACAACTAGTTGAGCGAGTTCACAGTTGGTTGTTCAGTTATAGTAATTGTATTGTAAACCGTATGTTCGTTTAGTAACTCGTATATCGTAAGTACTTGAATCGCAGTCTCTTAGACATGTGTGCGAAGATTGTGGGGGTTTCCCATGTTTTCTAGACTAGGTATATTTGTATCGCAGCCCACCCGGCATGTGTGCGAAGCTTAAAGTATGGTTCGCAGCCATTCCAGGCATGTGTGCGAAGATTAGTTCTATTATCGCAGCCAATCCCGGCGTGTGTGCGAAGAGAAGTATATGTATCACTAGTCTAGCAGTATCTACCAATAACCTTCCTCTACCGAGGCCTATGGTATGTAATTCCAATAACAACTCAAGCATAAGTAATCATCCAAAAACGCATTCCCAACCCGGGAATCCCATGCCTTGGTAAGGGTGTGAACTCACCTTGTTTTGCTCGGTATGCTAAGTATGCGCTCAAAGTAAGTCAATCACGTCCTAAAGTGTGTATACAAAATCAGTTTGTATTTACCAAGTTGGCTCGCAAGTATAATCGTAGTGGACAATGCGTCAAAAATCACCAAGTAGCACATTGCACGTATTCATGATCAGGCGTATCATCTAACAGCAGTTAGTTAACTCAGTTAAGACTTAACAGAATCAAATAGCCAAACAGTTTACCCAGTCGGCGAAACACCCCTGTTTCGCCGTAAAACCCTTTGACGAAACACTTCTGTTTCGTCGACTACAATCTTGGCGAAACACCCCCTGTTTCGTCGTTAACCCTTTGGCGAAACACAAATTCTGTTTCGCCGCACAATCCATTTCGTGACCCAAATCAGTTTCGTCGGGAATCAGTTACGTACAAGAAACCTAATCGCCGATACAACAGTTTACGGAAATCATTCAATCATCGATCAACATAATGAGTCTTATGTTACAAATCATAAATCTATGCATCACAACCGAACCATCAATGAAACAAGGATCATATCATCATCATCATAAACAAATCAAAACAATCATGAGACAATATCATCAAACATATACAAACAAGGACAAATCATACAAAAATCATCATCTAGTCATCATGTAACTTACGCATATAATCATATTTGATCCAGAAATCAAACATATACACAACATGTATAAAGAAATCAAAGGACAAAGAAACCGATTAGACGAGCACGCACTAACCGAGATATCCGGGATGAACAAGGGAGGATTCGAGAGAGAAAGATGATGGTGGAAGATGGGTATCGCCTTCACACAGTGGAGAGTTCTAGGGTTTCTATTTTTGTTCAAAGTGTGAAACAGGAAGTCGGTTTACGTTAATATACACAAATTACCGTTCTGGGCCCTTAATGGGCTTTGCGAATCAGTGGGCCGGCGAAACACATCAGTTTCGTCGTGAGGTTCTATGGCGAAACACACTGTTTCGTCGAGTTGCTTGATGGCGAAACACATCAGTTTCGTCGGGATGTATATGGCGAAATAGTCTGTTTCGTCGGGTCCTTTCATGTTTTAAACAGTTTAAGTTTTCAACAGGTGTTTCATGTTATACAACCAAACACAAAATCATGCAAACACAATGCATTTTATCATATCATAACATGTACAGTTACAAGTTAAACAAGTCAAACAACTAACAGTCAAAGTCAACGCGCAATAAATACGAAAGTGAAAGTCGGAAACTCGAGTTGTCACATTATCCCCAACTTGAAAGAAATTTCGTCCCGAAATTTAGCATGCGGGTACTGAGGAAGCTAGGTAAGTTGTATCGTTTACTGGTTTTCCTGGGGTGTCACATCATCCCCCCGTTGAGTTGGAATTTCGTCCCGAAATTCTGCAGTAGTAGCTTCAGCCTCAGTAGTAGTTGCATTGTTTTCGAACAACTGGGGATATTTGAGTTCCATTTGGTCTTCTCGTTCCCAGGTATACTCTGGGCCGCGACGGGAGTTCCAACGAACTCGAACAAGAGGTATTCTAGTGTTCTTGAGGACCTTAACATCCCGGTCCGTGATTTCAACAGGTTCCTCGACGAAATGCAACTGTTCGTCGATGGTGAGCTCCTTCAAAGGAACTATGAAGGTCTCATCTGACAGACACTTCTTCAGATTCGACACGTGAAAGACGTTGTGAACTGCACTGAGTTCAGCTGGTAAATTCAGTCTGTAGGCCACTTTGCCTATTTTCTCTATGACTTCGAATGGTCCAACGTATCGTGGATTGAGCTTGCCCCTTTTGCCAAAACGAACAACACCCTTCCAGGGTGAAACTTTGAGTAGTGCTCGATCCCCAACCTGGAACTCGAGTAGTTTCCTATCTTTATCTGCGTATGCTTTCTGACGGTCACGAGCTGCCGCCATGTGTTGTCGTATTTGAGCAATCTTTTCAGTAGTATCAACTACCATTTCTGGACCTGTGATTTGACTATCACCCACCTCTGCCCAACAAAGAGGTGATCGGCATTTACGCCCGTACAATGCCTCAAACGGAGCAGCTTTAATGCTGGTGTGGTAGCTGTTATTGTACGAAAATTCCACAAGTGGCAGATGCTTTTCCCAGCTCTTGCCAAAGTCAATTACGCACGCCCGAAGCATGTCTTCTAGAGTTTGAATAGTGCGCTCAGACTGCCCATCTGTCTGAGGGTGGTAAGCTGTGCTCATGTCTAATCGAGAGCCAAAAGATTTGTGCATTGCTTGCCACAGTTCTGAAGTAAAACGTGCATCACGATCAGAGATAATAGAGGTGGGCACTCCGTGCCTCGAGACAACTTCCTTAAGGTATATGTCTGCTAGAGTGGAGAACTTATCCGTTTCCTTGATAGCCAAGAAGTGAGCAGACTTTGTGAGTCGATCCACGATCACCCAAATAGTGTCATTTCCGCGCTGAGATCTAGGTAGGCCAGTAACAAAATCCATGGAAATTTGTTCCCATTTCCATTGTGGTATCTCAGGCTGTTGGAGTGGGCCTGATGGTTTCTGATATTCCGCTTTGACTCTCGCACAAGTCAAACACTTGCTAACGTAAGTTGCTATGTGAGCTTTCATGCTAGGCCACCAGTATGTAGTTCTGAGGTCGTGGTACATCTTATCCGAACCAGGATGTACTGAGTAGCGAGACTTATGAGCTTCATCCATTACAAGCTCGCGTAAGTTGCCAAAGAGTGGGACCCAGATGCGTCCTGTTACATAGTAGGCTCCGTCTGCCTTTTGTTCTAACCGCTGCCTTGAGCCGCGTAGGGCTTCAGCCCTGACGTTTTCTTGTTTCAATGCTTCTACCTGAGCATCTCGTATCTGTGAAGGAAGACTAGACTGAATAGTGAGTTGTAACGCTCGTACACGTCTAGGTGTAGTATCCTTTCGACTGAGGGCGTCGGCCACCACATTGGCTTTGCCCGGATGGTACTTTATAGCACATTCGTAATCGTTCAGTAGCTCGACCCATCTACGTTGTCGCATGTTCAATTCTTTCTGCTTGAAAATATGTTCGAGACTCCTGTGATCAGTGTAGATGGTGCATTTACTACCATACAGATAATGTCGCCATATCTTGAGCGCAAAAACAACAGCTCCCAGCTCTAGATCATGTGTAGTGTAATTCCGTTCGTGAATCTTAAGTTGGCGTGAAGCATAAGCAATGACTTTATCCCGTTGCATCAACACACATCCAAGACCTTGGATAGATGCATCGCAGTAGACTACAAAATCGTCCGTGCCTTCAGGCAATGAGAGGATAGGTGCACTACAAAGTCTATCCTTTAAGTGCTGAAGCGCTGTTTCCTGTGTATTACCCCAACGGTAAGCAACACCTTTCTGTGTCAGTAATGTAAGTGGCTGTGCAATCTTTGAGAAGTCTTTGATGAACCGTCTGTAATAACCCGCCAAACCCAAGAATTGGCGTATTTCGGTTGGTGTGCGAGGTGCAGGCCAGTTCTTGATCGAATCTACCTTGGATGGATTGACATGAATCCCATCCTTGTTTACCACGTGACCTAGAAAGTGGACTTCACGAAGCCAGAAGTCGCATTTTGAAAACTTAGCGTATAGCTGTTCCGTTCGTAGGAGTTCCAAAATAAGTCGTAAGTGCTGCTCGTGTTCCTCCAGACTCTTCGAGTAGATCAGGATGTCATCAATGAAAACAATAACAAACTTGTCAAGATAAGGTTTGCACACCCTGTTCATAAGATCCATGAAAACCGCAGGCGCGTTCGTTAACCCGAATGGCATGACCAAAAATTCGTAGTGACCGTAGCGAGTTCTGAATGCTGTTTTGGAGACGTCCTCATCCCGGACTCTCAATTGATGATAGCCTGACCTCAGGTCAATCTTCGAGTAATAGCTCGACCCTTGCAACTGGTCGAATAAGTCGTCGATGCGTGGAAGTGGATAGCGATTTTTCACAGTCACCTTATTCAGTTCGCGGTAGTCTATACACATGCGGAAAGTACCGTCTTTCTTCTTCACAAATAATACTGGAGCTCCCCAGGGCGAAGAGCTAGGACGTATGAAACCCTTTTCCAAGAGTTCTTGCAATTGCTTAGACAGTTCTTCCAGTTCAGTTGGAGCTAAGCGATAAGGTGCTCGAGCTATGGGTGCTGCTCCTGGAGCTAGCTCGATCTGAAATTCGACCTGACGATGGGGCGGTAGCCCAGGTAACTCTTCAGGAAACACTTGAGGAAAGTCGCGTACTACAGGAATATCCTCAATCTTTTTCTCTTTCTGCGATGTATCAGTAACGAGTGCTAATATAGCTACGTGGCCCTTTCGCAAACACTTCTGAGCCTTCAAGAAGGAGATGATGCCACTCACGACACCACTCTTGTCGCCTTGAACTTCGAGAGGTTCTTTGTCAGTACGGGGAATGCGAATGATCTTCTCTTTGCATAGGATCTCTGCTTGTTGTTGGGATAACCAATCCATACCAATGACGATATCAAAACTACTCAGAGTTATAGGGATGAGATCAATAGAGAAAGTCTGACCAGCGAGGATAAGATTACAATCCTGAACTATGTGTATGGCCTCTAAACTTTTACCGTTAGCTAACTCTACGACATGTTTGGTGTTCAAAAGTGTTGGTGCGCGTTTAAGCATTTGACTAACTTTCAGAGACATATAACTGGTATCCGCACCCGAATCAAATAATACAGTAACATAAAAGTCGTCGAGAAGAAACTTACCCATAACCACATTAGGATCGTTCCTTGCATCAGCCTGACCAATCACAAATGCACGACCCCTAGCACCATTGTCGTTGTTGTTTCCCCCTTTGTTGTTCCCATTACCCTGATTATTGTTGTTGTTATTCTGGTTCTGGTTTAACTGGGGACAGTTCCGCTTGAAGTGACCTTCAACCCCACACTGAAAGCATGCCCTATTTCCTTGTTGTTGTTGCTGTTGTGGCTGGTTTCTTGGAGCGGGTGGTTGTTGTTGCTGGTTCTGATTCGCAGGTCGTGAACTTCTGCAATCTTTAGCCTCATGACCTATCTTGAGACATCTCTGTCAGCGGCCTTTGCGACACTGACCACTGTGGTGTCTGTTGCACCTGTTACATAGTGGATGAATTCCCCGATATCCACTCTGCCCCTGACCGCCAGACGATTGCTGACTCGGACTCTGGTAATCACTAGTCTTGCGCTGTTGCTGTGCTTGAGACTGTACGGTAGCTGAACCCTTGCTGGAATCCCCTTCCCATTTCCGCTTGTTGTCACTGGGAGTAGCAGGAGTAGCTGGAGTGGTAGCGGTAGTAGTAGCGTTGATACGTTTAGGCAGCCTGTTCTGTTCCACTGCCTGATCGGTGAGGCGATGAGCTAACTTGACAATCTGTTGAATGGTGCCAAGGTTCGCTGAGGTTACGTGACTTTGAATTTCCGGCACCAGACCATTGAGATACAGTTCGATACGCTTAATGGGAGGGTCCACCATAGTAGGACACAGAATAGCCAACTCATTCGATCTTCTGGTGTACGCTTCGATTTCTGACCCCGTCATTTTCAAGTGATAAAACTCTACCTCCAGCTTATGAATGTCATCACGACTACAGTATTCCTCTTTGATCAACTCCTTGAAACCGTTCCAGGGTGTGGCGTTAGCAACAACCAACCCTAACATCTGAACTTGCGCATTCCACCAAGTCAGCGCAATGCCTTCTAGAGTACCAGTGGCGTACTTCACCCTGCGAGCCTCAGGGCATTCACACATCTCAAATACTGACTCAAGCTTTTCAAACCAATGGAGGAGTCCAACTGCTCCTTCCGAGCCACTAAAAGTAGTAGGACGACAGTCCATGAAAGTTTTGAAGGTGCAAACAGGTGGTTGACCTCCTGCTTGTGCGGCTGCAACTGCCGCAGCAACTTGTTCGTTAATGAGAGCCGTCAACTGGGCTTGGGTCATGTTAATGCGTCCTGCCATGATCTTCATAGCAAATGCAACATAGGTGAGAGAGGTTCGCGAGTAGTGCGATGACAGAAGAGAGTAAGCACACAAGTGTTCTCATGCAATAGTGTTACGTTAATCTAAGCATACCCTGAGCAAGGTTCTATACAATTCTAGCAAGTAGGCAATAAGACATGTACCATATTACCTAGGATGTTGAGTCTTGCACGCAGAGCGAGGCGTCGTTGTGGATCGTTGAGCACTGTTCTGGTTATAGTCTGGTTTTAATAAAAACATTTTCCCCTTATTAAAACCGAGTTCTCTATAACCAATGGCTCTGATACCAATCTGTCACACCCCCAAAATCCACACGCGGAGTTTCACCGCTTGGAGGCGTGACTGACCAGGATCAAGCCACCAATCATATTGAACATATAAGTAAATAGTAAAAGTCATACAACAATACGATAGGCGTTTTCAATACCAAACATAAACAAGTGTGTAGCGGAAGCATAAAGTAAAACCCAACATATGGATTAAGTTGAAGTATCACAAAAGAGTGTATCATAATGTCCAAAAAAAATCTGTGCCCACAACGACTGCGTCTCCCGTGCAAACTCCAAGTGTACCTATGGTCCTGCAAGGCATTTAACAGAGAGTCAACAACTAGTTGAGCGAGTTCACAGTTGGTTGTTCAGTTATAGTAATTGTATTGTAAACCGTATGTTCGTTTAGTAACTCGTATATCGTAAGTACTTGAATCGCAGTCTCTTAGACATGTGTGCGAAGATTGTGGGGGTTTCCCATGTTTTCTAGACTGGTATATTTGTATCGCAGCCCACCCGGCATGTGTGCGAAGTTTAAAGTATGGTTCGCAGCCATTCCAGGCATGTGTGCGAAGATTAGTTCTATTATCGCAGCCAATCCCGGCGTGTGTGCGAAGAGAAGTATATGTATCACTAGTCTAGCAGTATCTACCAATAACCTTCCTCTCCCGAGGCCTATGGTATGTAATTCCAATAACAACTCAAGCATAAGTAATCATCCAAAAACCCATTCCCAACCCGGGAATCCCATGCCTTGGTAAGGGTGTGAACTCACCTTGTTTTGCTCGGTATGCTAAGTATGCGCTCAAAGTAAGTCAATCACGTCCTAAAGTGTGTATACAAAATCAGTTTGTATTTACCAAGTTGGCTCGCAAGTATAATCGTAGTGGACAATGCGTCAAAAATCACCAAGTAGCACATTGCACGTATTCATGATCAGGCGTATCATCTAACAGCAGTTAGTTAACTCAGTTAAGACTTAACAGAATCAAATAGCCAAACAGTTTACCCAGTCGGCGAAACACCCCTGTTTCGCCGTAAAACCCTTTGACGAAACACTTCTGTTTCGTCGACTACAATCTTGGCGAAACACCCCCTGTTTCGTCGTTAACCCTTTGGCGAAACACAAATTCTGTTTCGCCGCACAATCCATTTCGTGACCCAAATCAGTTTCGTCGGGAATCAGTTACGTACAAGAAACCTAATCGCCGATACAACAGTTTACGGAAATCATTCAATCATCGATCAACATAATGAGTCTTATGTTACAAATCATAAATCTATGCATCACAACCGAACCATCAATGAAACAAGGATCATATCATCATCATCATCATAAACAAATCAAAACAATCATGAGACAATATCATCAAACATATACAAACAAGGACAAATCATACAGAAATCATCATCTAGTCATCATGTAACTTACGCATATAATCATATTTGATCCAGAAATCAAACATATACACAACATGTATAAAGAAATCAAAGGACAAAGAAACCGATTAGACGAGCACGCACTAACCAAGATATCCGGGATGAACAAGGGAGGATTCGAGAGAGAAAGATGATGGTGGAAGATGGGTATCGCCTTCACACAGTGGAGAGTTCTAGGGTTTCTATTTTTGTTCAAAGTGTGAAACAGGAAGTCGGTTTACGTTAATATACACAAATTACCGTTCTGGGCCCTTAATGGGCTTTGCGAATCAGTGGGCCGGCGAAACACATCAGTTTCGTCGTGAGGTTCTATGGCGAAACACACTGTTTCGTCGAGTTGCTTGATGGCGAAACACATCAGTTTCGTCGGGATGTATATGGCGAAATAGTCTATTTCGTCGGGTCCTTTCATGTTTTAAACAGTTTAAGTTTTCAACAGGTGTTTCATGTTATACAACCAAACACAAAATCATGCAAACACAATGCATTTTATCATATCATAACATGTACAGTTACAAGTTAAACAAGTCAAACAACTAACAGTCAAAGTCAACGCGCAATAAATACGAAAGTGAAAGTCGGAAACTCGAGTTGTCACATTATCCCCAACTTGAAAGAAATTTCGTCCCGAAATTTAGCATGCGGGTACTGAGGAAGCTAGGTAAGTTGTATCGTTTACTGGTTTTCCTGGGGTGTCACAGAAATATTTCGGATAACTTATTAACCGAAAATCCTTGCTGAATTGGTAGAAAATGTGCTGACTTCGACAATCTATCGACAACAACCCATATAACATCATTCTTCTTGAAAGTCTTAGGCAAACCGGTAACAAAATCCATTGTGATCTCATCCCACTTCCATATGGGAATATCCAATGGCTGCAACAGACCGCTTGCTCGTTTGTGTTCAATTTTCACTTGTTGGCAAGTGAGGCATTTACTTACGTATCGAGCAACGTCTTCCTTCATGCCATTCCACCAGAAGTTCTGTCTTAAGTCTCGATACATCTTGGTAGATCCTGGGTGAATTGAAAATGGTGAGCTGTGAGCTTCGGCTAACAATGACTCACGAAGGGTAGAGTCATCGGGTACACAAAGTCTTTTACCGCACCAAATCACCCCATGATGGTCTATACGAAATTCAGATTGTTTACCCACCTCAAGATTTTGCACAATTGCCCAAAGTTCTCCATCTTGCTTCTGTGCATCTTTGATCCGTGATATGAGGTCGGGTTCAATCTGCATTCTAGCTAGATATCCATCAGATTTACTAACCTAAAGCCAAATGTTCATTCTTTCGAGATCCCTCCTAATACGAGGCTGAATTTGTAAGCAAGATATAGTCCCGGAATTCTTTCGGCTCAAGGCGTCAGCTACAACATTGGCTTTGCCTGGATGGTATTGAATATTTGCGTCATAATCTATTAAAAGTTCTAACCACCTTCTTTGCCTCATATTCAGCTCTTTTTGGGTGAATATGTACTTGAGGCTCTTATGGTCGGTAAAAATGTCACAACTTTCACCATACAGGTAGTGTCGCCAAATCTTAAGTGCAAAGACGACTGCGGCTAGTTCTAAATCATGTGTAGGGTAGTTAACTTCATAAGGTTTTAACTGACGGGAGGCATAAGCGATAACCTTCCCATGTTGCATTAGCACACAACCTAATCCTTTCTTTGAGGCATCACTATAGACTTGGTAACCTCCTGATCCAGAAGGTAGAGTGAGTATCGGGGAGGATACGAGTCGTTTCTTCAGTTCTTCAAAGCTTTTCTCTTGTTCCTCATTCCATGAGTACTTCACCCCTTTCCTTAGGAGTTTTGTGAGTGGTAAAGCAATTACCGAGAATCTTTCAACAAATCTTCGGTAATAACCAGCAAGACCCAAGAAACTTTGTATTTCGGTAACAGAAGTGGGTCTTGGCCATTTTGTAATAGCTTCAACCTTTGTTGGGTCTACCATAATTCCCTCGGCTGATATGACATGACCTAGAAATGCCACTTGTGTAACAACTGTGCTTGTAATCACTATGAACAGTTCTGTTATCAATAAAACAATGTTATTTGATCACAATGTTTGTTTGATTGTGTTTTACATTTTTCATGTTTTGACTTTTATGTAATTTCAAACTCTACATCACTTTCTGGAGAGTTATACGCAAATTAGTGCGTAAACGTACTCAGTTTAATGCGAGAAATACTCCGGAACATCAACATATACTCAACATACCTTAAATAACCTTTACATAACTTAGAAATAAGTTTTGAAGGCTTTGGTATGGCAAAAACAAGTTAATTCGCTTACAGGGACTAAATATGACAAACTGCGAAAGTATGTCAATTTGAACTGTAACGAACATTCCGGAACCTAACCCTAAGTTAAACACACCTTAAATATCCTTTGCATAGCTTAGAAATAGGCTTTGAGGGGTTTGGTGTGCTAAAATAAACTTTTGGGTCATTCAGGGACTAAAAGTGTCAAAAAGTGCACAAGTTTGCATTTTCGCGCATAACTTACGTTCTGAATACATCCGGACATCCAAAAATTTATGTGAGCATGACTATATTATATTTTAGTGTTCGCCTTAAGAAAAATCCATTGGTCGCGTCATTTGGATCGTTTTTCGCGCTTATGCGCATTCCGTCGTAATTAACCGAACATCGCGATCGTACGACCAAACGAACGTTGGTGACCGACCGGATAATATTTAGATCCCACAAATATTCTGTTATGATTAAAATCTTATTTTAATCAGGTCCGTGTTGAAGAATAAATTAAAACGCCTAAAAACGTTATTTTTCAAAGTTTAAGCGCGTACCGTGTGTTTCTGCGCAACACAGTGCTTCTACTGCAAAACGCAGACAACGCAGCCAGTCATGGCAACTGAAATTTATTTCAGTAATATCTTGGCGAGTTTATTTTTATAGAGTAATAAAAATAATTTAGAACGCCATAAACCGGGATTTAAACGCTAGATAAAATACCCGGTACCCAGTTAAATACCCGTCTTAGCCATATACTAGGAATATGCTTGGCATATGCTTGGAGTATGCTAAGGTATATGCTTGGAATATGCTAAGGTATATGCTTGGAATATGCTAAGGTATATGCTAGGAATATGCTTGGAATATGCTAGGAATATTCTAGGAATATTCTAGGAATATTCTATATGGAAAAACTATAAATACCCACCATATGTTTCATTCATAATCACTAGAAATTTGTTTTGAGAAACTCTAAGTTGAAACACTAGTTTCATACCTGAGATTTTCGAATCGAGTTTAGCATTCGGGGACCCTTCGTAAGTATTCTTTCGTTCTTTTCCTTATTTTTACTGCTTTTCGAGTCAGAAAGTCAAACTTTGTTTGACTTTCAGCGTTGACCAGTAATGGTCAATGCGAAGTTCGTTTGAACTTCGCAACGTGAGTGTAATCACGTTGGTCATAGTCCCTTGGGACTATGCCCACTGATTACCACGTTGTCTAGAGTCGTAGGGTAGGCGATCTAATAAATCGCCTATACCTTCGAACTCGACCCATTTGGTCGATCATTAGGATCGGACCAAATACATTAGGTGACCATAGTAGGTAGGGAATAACCTTCCGAGGTTATACCCTATGGTCACATCGTTTAAGTAGTTGTATGATAGGTAGTTTATATGCCTTAGATAAATTACCAGAATACCCTTTTCATGTATAAATTGTAATTAAGCATATGTAACCTAAACCTTTGTCACATAACTGATTATGTAACATGTTTAGGCATATAACACTTGTCATAGGGCTAGTTAGGCGGTCCAAACGCGTTTCACGCGCACGATGCGTTAAAGTAGCATAAGCTACCTAAACGGATCATAACGGGTCAATAAGACTTAGGTTAAGTTTTTTTTAGTATGTAGGCTTTGTTAAACCATGTCACGTGAGTTCCTACACTCATTTGGTTTACAAACCCTAATACTACTCAGTCTTCCGATATAGGTCCGGTTATTAACATAGTTACCTATATTAGGTGCCGTTTGATTCCGAGATCTCTAGCATTATTTGGTGGTTATCTTTAGACATCTGAGCAATCTCAAGTGAGTACATAGACCCCTCTTTTACTGTTTTCCAAACTGTTTTGGGGTGGAACACATGTGCCTACTTGTTACTTTCATGCTTTCCTGTTTTCACATCATATACCGGTTATGTTTGTTAGTACATTATAGTACATGATTTCATTACATTTTATGCTAGGTGTGCCCATTGTGTGCATTACTTAGTACATCGTTTTACATGACATTTCATGCTAGGTGTGCCCATTGTGTGCATTACTTAGTACATCGTTTTACATGACATTTCATGCTAGGTGTGCCCATTGTGTGCATTACTTAGTACATCGTTTTACATGACATTTCACGCTATGTATGTTCATTTGATTACATACTTAGTGCATTGTTTTCACATGCTTACATCTTGGTATGACATTTGGTTTGTTTACATGGGACAATACATTCATTAACATTAGCTACGCCGTTCGTTAGTAGGTAGTGGTACCATAGGAATTGACAACTCCCGTTCCGGACATCCCAGGGAAAGGGGACAGAAAGGAATGACCGAATTCGATGATATAAGACAGATAGACCTTTAATTTGTTTAAGGGTTTATCACCACAGTCACAAGGCTTGGATGTATGCATTTTCACAATACCGCATAAATGTTCATATTAAATATTTGCATGCATTTTTCCACAAAGACATAAGATTGATTTAAACCATGTTTTACTTCAATATTTTGTTTTCGTGCATATGGTTTAGTTGAGACATTTCACTTGCCATACATGACATTTTGACATAGACATTTTACACAAAGACATTTGACATAGACATTTGACATGGATATTTGACATAGACATTTGACATGGATATTTGACATAGACATTTGACATGGATATTTGACATAGACATTTGACATGGATATTTGACATAGACATTTGACATGATTTACATTTGACATATAACATGTTTGACAATTGGTTTAAACATAGACTTCTTACATTGGTTGGTTTGGTTTGATTAAGTGATTAAGTAACGATGCGTGTGTAATATGATACAAGCATGGTGGATACGCCGCTGGTACTTCCTATATATAAGTGTTTGTATGGTATTACATGTCGTAACGTTATTTGAATCATTTCAATATTGAGACATAGAACATTTTATACAAATAACATACTTTTTACAAGACATTGATTTACAAACAACTTATCTTATACAAACACATTTTTACATGGTTATTTATTTAACCTGACATTTACTTATACATATCATCTGATCTTATTGTTATTCAAATGATTTACAAGACAAAGCAAATTACAAGGTTCATGACTAAACATTTCTTAAATACAAGTCATGAATCCTATTTTCACAAACCTATGTATCTCACAGGCATTTTTATGCTGACGTACCTATTTTCACATGTGTTTTCAGGTGCTTTTCCATAGGATGTTGATCATGATACTAGGGCGGACCTGTGCCTTAGAGACTTTCAAATAAGATAGACTATGTTTAATTATGTTCTGAACTCTTTAATTTCCTGTTTGAAACAATGAAACACCTTTGTTTATAAATAAAAGACAACTTTGTATGCCATGGTTATGAAACAATTTATTCTGTTGCAACACGCCCCGATGTTTCCGCCGCGATTTGTTGTTTTACGCGGTCGGGGTGTGACAGAAGAGTTGGTATCAGAGCCAATGGTTATAGGGAATTAGGTTATTAGTAATGCTTTGACCTAGACTATAACTTTTCTAGGACCCTAACACAAATTACTTGTGTTTAGATCTTAAAACATATACATCACCTATCCTTAGGTGATTAACAAAACAAGAACCAAAATTTTTTCCGAAACGATTTTTGAAAAACAATCATCTGTTTTTGAATAAATTTTTACAAGGTTTTGAACCCTCAATTGTAAGGTTTTGAACCCTCTGTTATATGGTTTTGAACCCTTTTCAGTTTGGTTTTTGGCCTTGTGCCTTCAAATTTTCAAAATCTCGTCAAACGTTTTGGGTTTTAAATAATGTGAACACGTGCAAACTGGAAGGGTGAATGCCTGTATTCTGAGTTTTCTGTCTAGGCAAGCACTTCGTATACATCTCAACCAGACGCGAGACCAGTTGTGCTTACCTGGGAATTCTTGGGATGAGTGTTCACTTATAGGCGAGCATGTCTTCGATAATACATTATTTTTGACCCATTTACTTTGATTAGTCACTGTGTATCGTTTGTTTGCTTTGTGATACGGACGAATGACCACCATCTATGCTGTTTGCAATTCTTGTTTTTATCATCTCATTCTTTTCATCCAATCGTCTCACTCGTTCCTTTTCATGTTTTTCTCTTTTAGAATGCCTCCTCGACGCGAGAACCAGATAGCAACTGCCGAACTGGCAGAAATTATTGCGCAGCAGATGGCTGCCCAATTTCCAAATCTCTTTGCTCAATGGAACCAAGCCAACAACAACAACAACAACAATGTTCCATGCAAATACAAGGATTTTAATCAGGCTAAACCACTCAAGTTTAGTGGTTCTGAAGGAGCGACTGGGCTTCTTCAGTGGTTCGAGAGCAGTGAGAATACTTTTCGCCATGTGCAGTGTCCGGATAATCGCAAAGTTGAGTTTGCTTCGAGCGTATTTCAGAAGAGGGCTTTGACATGGTGGAACGGGGTTATGAGGGATAGGGGTGCAGAAGTTGCTCTCGCACAGACTTGGGCTGAACTTAGAGCCCTTATGATGAGGGAATTCTGTCCTCGTCATGAGCAACGAGCGTTGGAGAAGGAGTTTGATGAGCTGAAGCAAGATAGTGGTGAGCATAGGGCTTATACTGATCGGTTTGAAGAGTTGAGTTTGCTTTGCCCGACAATGGTCACCCCACTCGACAAGGCTATCGAGAGATACATCGATGGCCTACCTGACTCGGTACAAGACATTCTTACTGGTAGTGAACCTGCCACACTCCGTCAGGCGATCGAGTTATCTGCGACATTGACTGAGTCGCAGATCCGGAAGAACAAGTTACACCGGAAGGGTGACAAGGGCAAGGAACAATCGGCTGACAAGGTGGATAGCAAGAAAGGTCAAAACGGGAATGGAAAGAACTCTGGTTCTTCGAAGAGGGCAAAGAAGCGTAAGGCTTCCCAAAACTATGCTGTCACTGCCCAAGCTAACCAGGCAGCTCTCAACCAACCCGCACAGCTTCCAGCAAAGAAACCCTATACAGGGATGCACCTTTGTGCAATAGATGCAACAGTCACCACCAGCCGCAACTTCCATGCCGTTTCTGTACTAACTGTGGGAAATCAGGCCATCTTGCCAATGTTTGTCGGTCTGCTCAGAATCCCGCGGTTCAGAACCCGGCTCAACGAGTTGCTCAGCCTCCTGCTCCGCAACAGGGTCAAGCTGCACGACCACAATACCCACCGGGTGCTTGTTACAATTGTGGGGATCTGACCCACTATAGGAATCGGTGCCCAAGACTGGCGAACCAGAACCAGAACCAGAATCAGGCTCCGGCTCGAGGCCGAGTCTTTAACATGAATGCCCAAGAGGCACAGGCTGACGATAATGTGGTGAACGGTACGTTCTTTATTAATAATCAGCCTGCATCTGTTCTTTTCGATTCTGGTGCCGATAAGAGTTTCGTGTCTTTGTCTTTTGAGCAAATGCTTCGCGTGTCTAGAACGAAACTAGGCAAATCTTTGACAGTAGAGGTTGCTAGTGGTGAACCCATTATTCTTGATTCTGTTCTTCACAACTGCCAGTTGAATCTTAACGACCATCTTTTTCCTATTGACCTCGCGCCTATGCAACTTGGAAGCTTCGACGTTATTGTGGGAATGGATTGGTTATCCAAGCATCACGCAGAGATAGTTTGTTCTAAGAAGATTGTTCGTGTGCCGCTTTCGACAGGCGAGATCCTGCAGGTTCAAGGTGAGAAGCCTACCGTTGGTCTCAAACTCATGTCTTGTTTTAAAGCTCGGAAGTATCTGCAGAAGAACTATGTGGCTTTCTTAGCACATGTTACAGAAGATAAAGGCAAGGGTAAGTCTATTTCAGATATTCCTGTCGTTCGGGATTATTCTGAAGTTTTCCCTGAAGATTTACCTGGTCTACCTCCAGCACGCCAAGTCGAGTTCCGCATTGATCTCGTACCTGGTGCAAATCCTATTGCTAGAGCTCCATATCGTCTTGCACCATCCGAGATGCAAGAGTTGTCTAAACAGCTTCAGGAGCTCTCTGACAAAGGTTTTATACGTCCTAGTTTTTCACCTTGGGGTGCTCCCGTTCTTTTTGTAAAGAAGAAGGATGGATCCTTTAGGATGTGTATTGATTTTCGTGAGCTTAACAAACTTACCATCAAGAATCGATATCCCTTACCTCGCATAGACGACCTCTTTGATCAATTACAAGGCGCTTCTTATTTTTCGAAGATTGATCTACGTTCCGGGTATCATCAACTTCGGGTGCAAGAAGAAGACATTCCGAAGACAGCGTTCCGTACTCGTTATGGGCATTATGAATTCACAGTCATGCCATTCGGTTTGACTAATGCTCCTGCTGTTTTCATGGACTTAATGAATAGGGTCTGTAAACCTTATTTGGATCAGTTCGTCATTGTTTTTATTGACGACATCTTGATATACTCTAAGACGCGAGCTGATCACGAGCAACATCTTCGTCTTACTTTAGAACTCCTAAAGAAAGAGCAACTTTTCGCCAAATTCTCCAAGTGCGAATTTTGGCTTAAAGAAGTTCAATTCTTGGGGCATGTTATCAACGAACGAGGTATTCATGTAGATCCCTCCAAAATCAGTGCGATTAAGGATTGGGATACGCCTACTACTCCTACTGAAGTTCGTTCTTTTCTTGGTCTAGCGGGTTATTATCGCCGCTTCATAGAAAACTTCTCTAAGATTGCAGTTCCTCTAACTGCTCTAACTCAGAAGAAAATGCCCTTTTATTGGGGATTCAAACAAGAGGAAGCTTTTCAACACCTGAAGCAGAAGCTTTGCGATGCGCCTGTTCTATCGTTGCCTGAGGGTGATGATGATTTTGTTGTGTATTGTGATGCATCAAAATTGGGTCTTGGCTGTGTTCTTATGCAAAGGAACAAAGTCATAGCCTATGCATCGAGGCAGTTGAAGATACATGAGAAGAACTACACCACTCATGATCTTGAGTTGGGTGCAGTTGTCTTTGCTCTCAAAATCTGGAGACACTATTTGTACGGTACAAAATGTGTGGTTTTCACTGACCACAAAAGTCTTCAGCATATCTTCAACCAGAAAGAACTCAACATGAGACAACGACGTTGGGTTGAGCTTTTAAACGACTATGACTGCGAAATTCGCTACCATCCTGGTAAGGCGAATGTCGTAGCTGATGCATTGAGTCGTAAGGAACGTACTAAGCTTCATTGTGTACGTGTTCAATCTGTTATTCAAGCTCGATCCGATATCCAAGCACGCATTTCTCTAGCTCAAGAATCTTGTGTTTCACAAGGTTTGATGGATAAGGAATTTCCTTATCATATAACACCTGCTCTGGAACTGAAGGACAATGGATCGTATTACTTCATGGACCGTTTGTGGGTCCCAAGCCAGGATGATCTTCGTACCTTGCTTATGGATGAAGCCCATAAGTCTCGTTATTCTATTCATCCGGGCTCAGATAAGATGTATAAGGATCTTCGTACTCACTATTGGTGGCCTGGTATGAAGAAAGACATTGCTTTATACGTATCAAAATGCCTTACTTGTCTTAAGGTTAAGGCTGAACATCAGCGTCCTTCTGGTTTATTGGAGCAACCAGAGATCCCAGTTTGGAAATGGGAAAACATTACTATGGATCTTGTTACCAAACTTCCACGCACAAAGAAGGGTCATGATGCCATCTGGGTAGTCGTTGATCGTCTTACAAAGTCAGCACATTTCTTGCCAATCCGTGAGGATTTTCCTGCTGACAGACTTGCTCAAATCTATGTGGATGAAATTGTAGCTCGACATGGTGTTCCTTTGAACATCATTTCTGACAGAGATGCTCGTTTCACTTCTCATTTTTGGAGAACCATGCAATCTGCTATGGGGACCCAACTTAATCTGAGCACAGCTTATCATCCGCAAACGGATGGTCAATCTGAGAGAACAATCCAGACTCTGGAGGATATGCTAAGAGCTTGTGTGATCGATTTTGGTGGTAGCTGGGATTCACATCTTAAATTGATTGAATTCTCCTACAACAACAGTTATCACACTAGCATCAAAATGGCTCCTTTCGAGGCTCTCTATGGTCGAAAATGTCGTTCACCAGTCTGCTGGAATGAGATTGGCGAGGCTCAACTTACTGGACCTGCCCTCATTTTAGAGACAACAGATAAGGTCAAGAAAGTTCGCGATAACCTTCAGGCAGCTAGAAGCCGTCAGAAGATTTACGCGGATCCAAAACGCAAAGCCTTGGAATTTCAAGTCGGTGATCGAGTATTACTTAAGGTCTCACCTTGGAAAGGTGTGATCAGATTTGGAAAGAAAGGAAAACTTGCACCTAGATACGTTGGACCATTCAAGATCGTCGAAAGAATCGGAAAGGTAGCCTACAGACTTGAGTTACCTCCTGAACTTGGAAATGTTCATCCAACTTTTCACGTGTCCAATCTCAAGAAGTGTTCAGCTGATGAGAACTTCTCCATACCGCTTGACGAAATTCGTGTTGGCAAAACACTGAAATTTGTTGAGAAACCAGTGGAAATCATGGAACGTGAAGTCAAGTGGCTTAAACGCAAGCGCATTCCTTTGGTCAAAGTTCGCTGGGAAGCTAAACGTGGACCTGAGTTTACTTGGGAACGCGAAGATCAAATGAAGGCGAAATATCCACATCTTTTTCCACGAGTTTCCTCTAAATAAATTTCGGGACGAAATTTCCACAAGTAGGGGAGACTGTAACAACTGTGCTTGTAATCACTATGAACAGTTCTGTTATCAATAAAACAATGTTATTTGATCACAATGTTTGTTTGATTGTGTTTTACATTTTTCATGTTTTGACTTTTATGTAATTTCAAACTCTACATCACTTTCTGGAGAGTTATACGCAAATTAGTGCGTAAACGTACTCAGTTTAATGCGAGAAATACTCCGGAACATCAACATATACTCAACATACCTTAAATAACCTTTACATAACTTAGAAATAAGTTTTGAAGGCTTTGGTATGGCAAAAACAAGTTAATTCGCTTACAGGGACTAAATATGACAAACTGCGAAAGTATGTCAATTTGAACTGTAACGAACATTCCGGAACCTAACCCTAAGTTAAACACACCTTAAATATCCTTTGCATAGCTTAGAAATAGGCTTTGAGGGGTTCGGTGTGCTAAAATAAACTTTTGGGTCATTCAGGGACTAAAAGTGTCAAAAAGTGCACAAGTTTGCATTTTCGCGCATAACTTACGTTCTGAATACATCCGGACATCCAAAAATTTATGTGAGCATGACTATATTATATTTTAGTGTTCGCCTTAAGAAAAATCCATTGGTCGCGTCATTTGGATCGTTTTTCGCGCTTATGCGCATTCCGTCGTAATTAACCGAACATCGCGATCGTACGACCAAACGAACGTTGGTGACCGACCGGATAATATTTAGATCCCACAAATATTCTGTTATGATTAAAATCTTATTTTAATCAGGTCCGTGTTGAAGAATAAATTAAAACGCCTAAAAACGTTATTTTTCAAAGTTTAAGCGCGTACCGTGTGTTTCTGCGCAACACAGTGCTTCTACTGCAAAACGCAGACAACGCAGCCAGTCATGGCAACTGAAATTTATTTCAGTAATATCTTGGCGAGTTTATTTTTATAGAGTAATAAAAATAATTTAGAACGCCATAAACCGGGATTTAAACGCTAGATAAAATACCCGGTACCCAGTTAAATACCCGTCTTAGCCATATACTAGGAATATGCTTGGCATATGCTTGGAGTATGCTAAGGTATATGCTTGGAATATGCTAAGGTATATGCTTGGAATATGCTAAGGTATATGCTAGGAATATGCTTGGAATATGCTAGGAATATTCTAGGAATATTCTAGGAATATTCTATATGGAAAAACTATAAATACCCACCATATGTTTCATTCATAATCACTAGAAATTTGTTTTGAGAAACTCTAAGTTGAAACACTAGTTTCATACCTGAGATTTTCGAATCGAGTTTAGCATTCGGGGACCCTTCGTAAGTATTCTTTCGTTCTTTTCCTTATTTTTACTGCTTTTCGAGTCAGAAAGTCAAACTTTGTTTGACTTTCAGCGTTGACCAGTAATGGTCAATGCGAAGTTCGTTTGAACTTCGCAACGTGAGTGTAATCACGTTGGTCATAGTCCCTTGGGACTATGCCCACTGATTACCACGTTGTCTAGAGTCGTAGGGTAGGCGATCTAATAAATCGCCTATACCTTCGAACTCGACCCATTTGGTCGATCATTAGGATCGGACCAAATACATTAGGTGACCATAGTAGGTAGGGAATAACCTTCCGAGGTTATACCCTATGGTCACATCGTTTAAGTAGTTGTATGATAGGTAGTTTATATGCCTTAGATAAATTACCAGAATACCCTTTTCATGTATAAATTGTAATTAAGCATATGTAACCTAAACCTTTGTCACATAACTGATTATGTAACATGTTTAGGCATATAACACTTGTCATAGGGCTAGTTAGGCGGTCCAAACGCGTTTCACGCGCACGATGCGTTAAAGTAGCATAAGCTACCTAAACGGATCATAACGGGTCAATAAGACTTAGGTTAAGTTTTTTTTAGTATGTAGGCTTTGTTAAACCATGTCACGTGAGTTCCTACACTCATTTGGTTTACAAACCCTAATACTACTCAGTCTTCCGATATAGGTCCGGTTATTAACATAGTTACCTATATTAGGTGCCGTTTGATTCCGAGATCTCTAGCATTATTTGGTGGTTATCTTTAGACATCTGAGCAATCTCAAGTGAGTACATAGACCCCTCTTTTACTGTTTTCCAAACTGTTTTGGGGTGGAACACATGTGCCTACTTGTTACTTTCATGCTTTCCTGTTTTCACATCATATACCGGTTATGTTTGTTAGTACATTATAGTACATGATTTCATTACATTTTATGCTAGGTGTGCCCATTGTGTGCATTACTTAGTACATCGTTTTACATGACATTTCATGCTAGGTGTGCCCATTGTGTGCATTACTTAGTACATCGTTTTACATGACATTTCATGCTAGGTGTGCCCATTGTGTGCATTACTTAGTACATCGTTTTACATGACATTTCACGCTATGTATGTTCATTTGATTACATACTTAGTGCATTGTTTTCACATGCTTACATCTTGGTATGACATTTGGTTTGTTTACATGGGACAATACATTCATTAACATTAGCTACGCCGTTCGTTAGTAGGTAGTGGTACCATAGGAATTGACAACTCCCGTTCCGGACATCCCAGGGAAAGGGGACAGAAAGGAATGACCGAATTCGATGATATAAGACAGATAGACCTTTAATTTGTTTAAGGGTTTATCACCACAGTCACAAGGCTTGGATGTATGCATTTTCACAATACCGCATAAATGTTCATATTAAATATTTGCATGCATTTTTCCACAAAGACATAAGATTGATTTAAACCATGTTTTACTTCAATATTTTGTTTTCGTGCATATGGTTTAGTTGAGACATTTCACTTGCCATACATGACATTTTGACATAGACATTTTACACAAAGACATTTGACATAGACATTTGACATGGATATTTGACATAGACATTTGACATGGATATTTGACATAGACATTTGACATGGATATTTGACATAGACATTTGACATGGATATTTGACATAGACATTTGACATGATTTACATTTGACATATAACATGTTTGACAATTGGTTTAAACATAGACTTCTTACATTGGTTGGTTTGGTTTGATTAAGTGATTAAGTAACGATGCGTGTGTAATATGATACAAGCATGGTGGATACGCCGCTGGTACTTCCTATATATAAGTGTTTGTATGGTATTACATGTCGTAACGTTATTTGAATCATTTCAATATTGAGACATAGAACATTTTATACAAATAACATACTTTTTACAAGACATTGATTTACAAACAACTTATCTTATACAAACACATTTTTACATGGTTATTTATTTAACCTGACATTTACTTATACATATCATCTGATCTTATTGTTATTCAAATGATTTACAAGACAAAGCAAATTACAAGGTTCATGACTAAACATTTCTTAAATACAAGTCATGAATCCTATTTTCACAAACCTATGTATCTCACAGGCATTTTTATGCTGACGTACCTATTTTCACATGTGTTTTCAGGTGCTTTTCCATAGGATGTTGATCATGATACTAGGGCGGACCTGTGCCTTAGAGACTTTCAAATAAGATAGACTATGTTTAATTATGTTCTGAACTCTTTAATTTCCTGTTTGAAACAATGAAACACCTTTGTTTATAAATAAAAGACAACTTTGTATGCCATGGTTATGAAACAATTTATTCTGTTGCAACACGCCCCGATGTTTCCGCCGCGATTTGTTGTTTTACGCGGTCGGGGTGTGACAACTTGGCTAAGCCAAAAGTCACATTTGGAAAACTTAGCGTACAACTTCTCATGCCGCAAGGTTCCAAGTACCACATGTAGATGTGCTTCATGCTCTTCACTACTCTTAGAATATACCAGAATGTCATCGATAAAAACAATAACGAATTTATCTAGGAATTTGTGAAATACGCGATTCATCAAATCCATGAAAACTGCGAGTGCGTTAGTTAGCCCAAAGGGCATAACCAAGAATTCGTAATGACCATAACGAGTACGAAAGGCGGTCTTGGGAACATCATCATTTTTGATCTTTAACTGATGATACCCGAACCTCAGGTCAATTTTTTAGAAGAACTGAGCCCCCTGAAGTTGATCAAAGAGATCATCAATGCGAGGCAGAGGATACTGATTACGAATAGTAATCTTATTCAGCTCTCGGTAGTCAATACATAAACGCATACTACCGTCTTTCTTCTTCACAAATAAGACCGGAGCACCCCAAGGTGAAACACTGGGTCTTATGAATCCTAAATCTAACAATTCTTGCAATTGTTCCTTCAACTCCTTCAGTTCCATTGGAGCCATACGGTATGGAGCTTTAGAAATAGGCTCGGCACCAGGGATCAAGTCGATGGTGAATTCTACTTGACGGTCAGGTGGTAATCCCGGTAGTTCATCCGGAAATACATCAGGATATTCACGAACAACGGAATGGCTATCGATACTCTTAACACTAACAGAAGTATCCTTAATCGATGCTAGGAATCCAACACAGCCTCTTGATATGAATTTTCGAGCTTTGAGCGCAGAGATAATTTTAAGAGATTTATGAGCTTGAGTTCCCTGATATATAATATCAGGATGATGAAGATTACCGAAAATAACACGGCGAGAATGACAATCTATAGTTACGCGATGTCGAGACAACCAATTTATCCCTAGAATAACATCAAAGTCACACATATGTATTGGAAATAGGTCTGCCTTACACACAATAGATTCAATACGGATCGGACAATCTTTATATACGTAAGTGATTACGGATGAATTTTCCATGGGAGTGGAAATGGTTAAAGTATGATTTAAGAGAGTTGGTCTTATCGGAAGATACTTAGTAAACGAGTGGGATACTAAAGAATGAGTCGCTCCTGTGTCGAATAACACATAGATACTATGTTTACCAAGCTGAAGGGTTCCCGACACAGTACCTGGGACATTAGCAGCATCAGTAGCAGAAAGTGCGAAAACTCTTCCTCCAACATTGGGTGGTGCAACGTTTGGTCGGTTATTCTTCCTAGTGTCTTTCTTTGTACACTCCTTGATCATGTGTCCAGTTTGGCCACATCTAAAGCATGCTCCTGTACTTCGGTGACATACGCCCTGATGTCGCTTGCCACAGGTATTACATAAAGGATATGTAATCTGATTCGGGTTTACATGCTGATTCAGTGGTTGAGCTCTATTAGGTTCTGCATACAACTGAATCTGGTTCTGAGCAGGCCTCGGGTTTTGCAGTCTAGGTTGCCATGGACGTGCCTGATTTCCAGAGTTTTGATTTCCTTGCACTTTGTGGTCTTGATGCTGTGGCGTAGTGGATGATTTGCCGATTTCCTGCTTAAATTGTCCTTCCCTATTTCTCTTCTTATTATCCCCAGTTCGAGATAAAAATTCTTTCCTCTCGAATTCAAAAGTTTTGATTGCATCAGCAACTTCGGTGATATCCTTAAATTTCATGTACATGATCGACTTCCGGATTCGATCATTGACTGCCCACTTGCATTTTTCTGCCTGAACTTCTGCTGATCCTGCAACTTCACCTACAATACTAGCCAACCTTGAAAATCGAGTAATGAACTCAGAGGCTGGTTCATCACTCCCCTGTCTAATCACTGCATACTCCCTGATATAAGCTTCTTTATCAGCGGTCGAAAAATACTTGTCGTAAAAGATGTTACGAAAGTCGACCCATGAAAGATTAGCGTCAAAATCATCCCCTCCTTTGACTTGCTTATATCCTTCCCACCAAGTTTGTGCGTCATCTTCAAATTTGTAGGTAGCCAGTCGAACTTTGTATTGCTCCGGAATTCCAAGAACTCCGAAGATCTTTTCAACATGAGCTATCCAGTTCCTTGCTTCGACTGGATTATTAGCGTGACTAAAGAATTTCGGCTTTTGTTTTTGGAATTTACTAATCCATATGTCTATACTATAAGTAGTATTATTCGTGGTATTCTCACGAATTTCTTCACCAGAGATTGGATTCGTGTTATTACGTTCTGGATGACGAGTTTGTTGAATAACGGCCTCAGCTGTTTGAGCAACCAGGTTTGGAAGCAACCCAGCAACAGCCTGGTTGATAGCATTAATTACGTTTGGATCAACTGGAGTCTCATTCGAAGAAGTGTTGTTACGTACATGGTTAGTACGAGTACTCCTACGTAGCGGACGACGAGGAGGCATCTATAAGAATAGACATAGGAGTTAAATCAAATAAGAGACCAAGTTGAATCCTATCATAGATATCTACCCATTCCTCACAGGTTTTTAATTACTATCTTCAAGTTTTCTACAGGAAAGAGCCTTTGCTCTGATACCATAGCTGTAACACCCCAACCCGGAAGGGCTGACGTGTCACAATAACAGTAGTATCATAAACAAAAGTCATAATTCCATTTATTTATTTGACAAGTATACAACCATATAACAACGAAACTTAAGGTTTAATTATACAAACAGAGACATTCGACTTAATTAACTAACATCTTCAGATTTATTCCTAAGCTTTATTCTTCTCTCTTTTCCCCGCCCAAAGTAATCTGCTGACCTGTATATACAAAAATTTACGGAATGAGCCGAATGCTCAGTACGGAATAATAGGCTCAAATAACAAATAACGTTTTATAGAAATGTTATCCGAATGGAACTTATTTCGAAAATGATACGATGCAAGAACATAATTTCATAATCATATCTTACGGATGTACCCAGGAGCAAACTTAAAACGTGACAATACACAGGTAGCTACTCCTGCATAATTCTCACACAAGATGGCGAATTGGCATACCCGTTATCCACCTCCTTATACCTAAATCCTAGGATCGATCCATACGCCTCCTAATAGCCTTATGTACCACACTTGTACTTAAGAGACGCCGTGAACTGATCTCTCCGTCACGGATAGAGCACATGCTGTCGATGCCGCAACAACATGCTCGTGGGACATTCCCAGAGAAGCGATACTCAGGATATCAGAGTACAAATGGTCTTATTTACATAACTTATAAAACTTATTTTCATAACAAAACGGAACATATTTTGGAACATGCGATAATGAGTATAACAACATAATACTATCCATGACATGAAAGCTAAATTCAAAGTTTTAGAATAGGAATTCAACGGACTGTCAAATGAATCGATAATCAAAGACGTGAAGAGTGTACGAATTTAATGGGTTTATAACAATTTGAATATGAAGCAATAAGAAGTGGGGTAAGGATCCGTACCTTAGAAATTCCAAAGTGATGCTACCTTGTGATAATATTTCAGATTTATACGGGCAGAGTTTAGACTACTGATTAGTCTTTTAACCTAATTTAAATAACATGCACACAACTAGGTTAGTAACTTAATACAGCATTTACGATAACTCACGAGATCAAATTCTCACAACGAACGACAAAGTGCGATACTTAAACATCCATCGAATTAACGACGAACGACAAAGTATGATACTTAAACTCATCCATCGAATTAACGACGAACGACAAAGTATGATACTTAAACTCATTCATCGAATTAATGACGAACGACAAAGTATAACCCTAATGTGGGCAGCACTTAAACATCCATTGGATATATTGATTGATCGGACAATGAATCGTAATAGCGATCGAGTTATTACCCTGTTCTGCAGCACCCCGCTATACTTAATTAGTGTTTCGTGTGTGTTTTGAGAGTAATTGGACGATATCTCAGTGCGTATTTGGAGTTTCTTCGTCGTTTTTGTGCCAGAATTCAAGTGCCAATGTTCTGTATTTATAGTCGAATTTTGATGTTCTCGCGGCCCGCGTAACCCTAGGTTAATCCTTACGCGGCCCGTGTAAAAACTTATTTTATGCGTAGGGTTGACACGTGTGGGACTAGCCTAGCTGAGTCGACAGATTTTAAAATTTCAACTTCGGCCGCAAGTTATTAGGATAATCGTCAAGTAGGGAATACCCCCCCTGAGTTTTAGGGGCCCTAATCCTGATTCTGAAAATTCTGAAAATTTTAGGGTTTGTACGGAATTACTTGGGTGTCTTAATTAGGGTTTCCTAGTGGGTAATTTATAAATACTAATATTATTCTTTTTATTTCTAGAATAATGATTTTAAATTTATGGTCATTACAGTGCATTCCAAGACACTCGTTTCATTTGTGGCTGGTTATTAGAAATAAATTAAAAACTCAAGATAGATTGTCCATTTGGGAGGCGGGTAGTGCTACAAACCTGAACCTCATGTGTTGCCCATTATGTAATCATGGTAGGGACTTGAGGGACCATCTCTTCTTTGAATGCTCTTTTACTTCGGAGGTTTGGAATAGCATTAAGGATATGGCTAATATGGTTGATGTTAATGGCCGATGGGTTGACATAATGGCTTGGATGAATTAAAACTCTAATATTCAGCAACCGGTTAATGTTACTAGCAGATTGGTGGTTGCAGCAGCGTCTTACTTTGTATGGCAAGAAAGAAACTCCAGGCTTTTCACTCGGAATCAACGTACGGCGATGGTTTTGTCTCAGGAGATAATTAATATCGTCCGTATGCGCCTTATGACTTTCAAATTCAAGCGGGGATTCGCGAATAGAAGTTTTCTTGAGAAGTGGAACATTCCTAGCAGTAACTTGGATATCGATCCTGGTTAGATAGTTTTTATGTTTATGTATGGGTCGTATTGGCTGGGTTGGGCTGTGTCCGTTTGGTTGAGATGTTGGCAGTTTTTTTTGTTTTGGTTGTTTTTCTTTTTTTCTAGTCTTGGTATGCCAAGTCTAGCGGGTGTGTAACATTTCAGTTGCACTTTTGTGCTTATTGTTTTTATAAAATTCACCGGGGTAACCCTTTACCCAAAAAACGAACGATCTTTTTAACTAGATCAACACATGATCTCCTTAACCAGACCGTTGTACGATCTCTTTAAATAGACCACTAAAGGGTGTTTTAACTTTGAATCAAATAATCGTTTTGAAATAGCACTTGGAATCCAAGGTTCTTACTATTTGCATAGAAAAGCCCCTTAAGGAATTTAAGATAATACTTTGAGTATCCTTCTGAGAATCTAACATATGAAAATACGGAAGATTCTACTAGGACTTAGATAGCGAGCTTTAGAATTACACATAATCACATAATCGCATAGTCGTCAACCTAGCTATTAGCTCGATCATTAACTTGTATAAATGCATTTAAAGTATACCAGGAATCCAATCAAGGACTTTAATTAGTACTTTAAACATCCTCAAGAATCTAACTATGAAGATAGGAAGATCTTATAACGATTTGTTTTTGTCTTTGTCGTATCGTAACATACGTATTAAAGCACACAAGGAATCCAATTAAGGACTTTTGATTTTGCGCTTCAAACATCCATAAGGATCTAACTATAAAGATAGGAAGATCCTATGAGGATTTGGAATTTGTGTAGTGAAAATGTTTTGAAATTCATGTACTAAGTATGTTAGGTCAACATACGAAGTGAAGTATTCATGAAATCAAGGTGCTAGATATGCTAAGTCAGCATATGATGCAAAAAGGGTCCTTGAAATCAATGTGCTAGGCACGTTAAGTCAACATACGAAAAAAATGTTCTTGATAATCGTATACATTGTCATATAGCATAAGTCCAATTAAGGATTTATGAAAGTACCTTTAGATATCAAATCAAGGATTTGAAATGGTATTTCAAGTAGATGTTTATGTCACACCCTGACTTTTGCGGAAGCGTGGTTATTGGTGTGACTTCTTAATACCATAGCATTCAATCATAACAATGCTAAATGATAAAACCATAAGATGTTCATCCATTAATTAAGTTTAGAAAATATCACAACATACTTGTCTTGAAACCATCGACACCAAATTAAGTTACAAACCATGACATGTTCAACTGAGTTCATAAAGACTCCACAAAAGACTTTAAATATAGCCTGAGTTTAGAAACATGTATCCCGTCCAGGAATAGGATACACCCCCTAAACTCAACAACCATGGATAACATCTTTTATTCACAACGCAGCTTGAAGACTCATGCACACACCTGCCAGATCCACTAGTTCCCTGAAATACATGAAGTTTGAAAATCATCAACAAAAGTTGAGCGAGTTCATGTGTTCGTGAGTATGTATAAAACCTTTGTAAACAGTGTAAGTATGAATGTCCCGGTATGATAGCAAACAAGGAAAAGATCACCAATGGTTTGCAAGGCCACTGATATGTGTGACGGTGTAGGAAGACTCAAACCTAGCAAAGTTGCACCGGGCTTCCGGCTGGAAGACATAGTCACCACTATGGGCCACCCTGGCCTCATGGGTGTGGGCTCGCTACACCCAAATAGATCTATCACTCATGCCCCTCGGTCCTTATACGAGGATTAATGGTCCCAAGTATCCGCCTACCCAATCACATGATCTATGGTTCTTTCCTATGCTAACCATACCAATAGTATTGTATGTAATCCTTTTGTAACATGTATTTCACCCCCGAAGTAAATAAACAAAATAGTTTAAGAAAAGGGGGACATGAACTCACAGTATTGCGTCTTCAGAACTAGTAACTCCGATCTCGTCAGCAAACACGACTACCTACAATGTACTAGTGTCTATTAGGTGGACGGGTCGTGCCTTTGCTTAGTATTAATGTTTTGGAGTTACGTTTCTTTTATGTCTCTAATATTATTCTGTACAATACTTCTCAAGTATTTATTTTCGTATTTCCTTCCCAAGGATGGGGGTATTTTATACATGTATTTTCGTATTCTTGCACTTGAAGTTCCAAATTGATAAATTTTCAAGTCTCACTTTAGAAAATATATAATAACGTATTTTATTCCAAAAATAATGTATTGTCCAGAAAATATATATTTTTCCCAAAAATCATATATCTTCTAAATATGCTAAGAAAATATATTTTAACTTTCCAAAAATAATATTTTCTCTTTTGACAAAGTATGATATAACTTGTAATAAAAATCATACTTTCATTTCTTTTGTATCCAAAACAATATTTACCAAAAATATATTTGTAACGGTATTTTCTGGAATATTTTGTAAGTTACGTTCTTGCGTTCGATTTCACAATATAAGCGTGTAACTTGTGTATTTATTCCGTATGATTCTTGGTAATATCTTGAATTGTATTTTCTTGGTATTTTGTTTAAGTTATATTATTTTAACCCTTAAAACAATATAACTATTACACAAAATATTCACATAATCACACACAATGTCTTTAATGTAAATATATATTTATCCATTTTTATATGTAAAAACCAACCTCCAATACTTGTATTTTTGTGGCAAAATCTGTAACACCTGTGCCTCCATGGCCATCAAACAAATACCGAACCAATGAAATATTATATTTCATACTTGGGATTTGTAAAAATATGTGTATCATTTGCACATATCAATTTTTGTTCAATTCCAAACTCTAAATCGCTTTCTGGAAGGTTATACGCGCACCGATGCGTAAATATAACCAGTTTAATGCAACAAACACTCCGGAATAGTGAAATAGGCTTAACATACCTTAAATTACCTTTACCTAACTTAGAAATAAGTTTTGGATGGTTTGGTATGCCGAAATCAAGTTAATTCGCTTACAGGGACTAAATTTGACAAACTGCGAAAGTATGCCAAATTGAACTGTAACAGACATTCCGGAACATGACCATAAGTTAAACATACCATAAATATCCTTTACATAGCTTAGAAATAGGCTTTGAGGTGTTCGGTATGCTAAAATAAACTTTTGTGTCATTCAGGGACTAAAAGCGTCAAAAAGTGCACAAGTTTGCATTTTCGCGCATAACTTACGTTCTGAATATAACTGGACATCCAAAAATTTATGTAAGCACTAAAATATTTTATTTTAGTGTTTGGCATAAGAAAAATCCATTCGTTGCGTCATTTGGATCGTTTTTCGCGCTTATGCGCATTCCGTCGTAATTAACCGAACATCGCAACCGTACGACTAAACGAACCGACACCTGAGATATTTTGAACACATTTTAAGTTCCCTATACTTTAACTTCATTTTAGAGCTTTGAAATGGGGTTAACGGGCCTTAAACGTGTCGGAAATGAGCCTATTACACAGCAGGGACCAAAACTGTAATTCTGCCAAACATGGTCCTTGCGCACCTCAACAAATATTTTGTTACGGTGCGCAAGGGGTCTGCAGACCAGATGCAGTGTATTAAACAGCCTGTTTTCAGCTGTTAACCACTCCCAAATCCTTTGCCACATGTTGATACCCTATGGTGAGTGGCCAATTTAGTCACCATAACATTCCAACAAGTGTACGGCTTTGATCGTGCCCCCTTTTCCAAGAAACAATCCTAACGGTGAACCGAAAACTATAAATACCCCTTGCCATCCAACCTCTAAACCCACTAGAATCTGATCAATTGTGCTCTAAGTTGAAACCTTTGTTTCATACCTGAGCTATTTTGATCTATATTAGCATTCGGGGACCCTTTGTAAGTGTTCCTTCGTTCTTTTATTGCTTTTCGAGTCCGAAAGTCAAACTTTGTTTGACTTTCTGCGTTGACCAGTTTATGGTCAATGCGAAGTTCGTTTGAACTTCGCAACGTGATTGTAATCACGATGGTTATAGTCCCTTGGGACTATGCCTACTGATTACCACGTTGTCTAGGGTCGTAGGGTAAGCGATCTAATAAATCGCTTATACCTTCGAACCCGACCCATTTGGTCGATCATTAGGATCCGACCAAATACATTAGGTGACCATAGTAGGTAGGGAATAACCTTCCGAGGTTATACCTTATGGTCACGACGTTTAGGTAGTTGTATGATAAGTAGTTTATATGCCTTAGGTAAATTACCAGAATACCCTTTTCATGTATAATTGGTAATTAAGCATATGTAACCTAAACTTTTGTCACATAACTGATTATGTAACATGTTTAGGCATATAACACTTGTCATAGGGCTAGTTAGACGTCTCGAGTACGCTTTTGCGCGCACGACGCGTTAAAGTAGCATAAGCTACCTTAATGGGTCGCGATGGGTCGAAAGCAATTATGTTAGGTTTCATTTAGTATGTAGGATTTGTTAAACCATATTACACGAGTCTCCATACTCGTTTGGTTTACAAACCCTCATGCTACCCGATCTTCCGATTTAGGTCCGGTTTATTAACATAGTTACCTATATTAGGTGCCGTTTGATTCCGTGATCTTTAGCATTGTTTGGTTGTCACTCAAGGCCTACTGAGCAATCTCAAGTGAGTACATAGACCCCTCTTTTACTGTTTTCCAAACATTTTGGGGTGGAACACATGTGCCTACTTGTTACTTTCATGCTTTCCATGTTTTCACATCATATACCTGCTATGTTCGTTAGTACATTATAGTAAATGATTTCATTACATTTTATGCTATGTATGCCCATTGTGTGCGTACTTAGTACATCGTTTTACATTACATTTTTATGCTATGTATGTCCATTTAGTTCATACTTAGTACATCGTTTCACATCACATCACATGCTATGTATGTTCTTCTATTGCATACTTAGTACATTTGTTTTCATCACATGCTTACATTTTGATATGATATTTGGTTTGTATAAATGGAACAATACATTCATTAACACCGATCACGCCGTTCGTTAGAAGGTAGTGGTACCATAGGAATTGACAACTCCTGTTCCTGAAATCCTAGGTTTGTTTGGATTGGAAGGAATGACCGAATTCGATATACATAACTTAGATAAACCTTTAATTTGTTTAAGGGTTTATCGCCACAGTCTCAAGGCTTGGATGTATGCATTTTCACAACACCGCATAGATATTTGTATCAGTATAGCATGCATTTCCACAGAACATAACTTTGATTTAAACCAAGTTTTACTTCAATACTATGTTCTTGTGCATATGGTTTAGTTGATACATTTCACTAGCCATACATATCATTTTGGTTACATATTACATGATTTACATTGATCATGCATTTCCACGGAACATAACTTTGATTTAAACCAAGTTTTACTTCAATACTATGTTCTTGTGCATATGGTTCAGTTGATACATTTCACTAGCCATACATATCATTTTGGTTACATATTACATGATTTACATTGATCATGCATTTCCACAGAACATAACTTTGATTTAAACCAAGTTTTACTTCAATACTATGTTCTTGTGCATATGGTTTAGTTGATACATTTCACTAGCCATACATATCATTTTGGTTACATATTACATGATTTACATTGATCATGCATTTCCACAGAACATAACTTTGATTTAAACCAAGTTTTACTTCAATACTTTGTTTTGTGCATTTCATCTATGGTTTAGCTGATGCATTTCACTAGCCATACATATCATTTTGGTTACACATTACATGGTTTACATTTGACACATAAACACTTTTGACATTGGTTATACATTACATGATTTACATCTTGACATAAACATTTTGACATATTATTCAATACATTTGGCAATTGGTTTAAACATAGACATCTTACATTGGTGGTTTGTTTGGGTAAGTGATTTAAGTAACGAGGCGGGTGTAATATGATACAAGCATGGCGGATACGCCGCTGGTACTTCCTATATATAAGTGATTGTATGGTATTACATATCGTAGCGTTATTTGAATCATTTAAATTTGGACATATAACATTTTATACAAATAACATACTTTTCACAATACATTGTTTTACAAACAACTTAATTTATACAAACTCATTTCACATGGTTATTCACATAACCATGCATTATTCTCTTATTTATACGTATCATCTGAACTTATTGTTTTTCAAATGATTTACAAAGACAAAGCAAATTACAAGGTTCATGACTAAACATTTTCTTAAACAGAAGTCATGAATCTTATTTTCACAAAACCTATGTACTCGCCGGCATTTTTATGCTGACGTACCTATTTTCACATGTGTTTCAGGAAATGAAGCATAGGATTGATCAAGATACACTTAGGCGGACATGGGCCTTAGTGACAATAAAAGATGCAAGACTAGTTATTTATGTTATGTTTCTTTGATTGTCAAGACATTGTAACTACTTTAATAAATAAAACAATATTTCAATTTCCATGTGTTATGAAACAATGATTCTGTTACAACACTCCCCAATGTTTCCGCCACGTTTTGTTGTTTTGCGTGGTCGGGGTGTGACAGAAAAGTTGGTATCAGAGCTCATGGTTATTAGTAATACTTTGACCTAGTCTATAACCTTCCTAGGACCCTAACGTGAGTTTACTTGCGTTTAGTCATAAAACAATACTGTCACCTATCCTTAGGCGACAACCACAACAAGAACACAAATTTCAAAACCGCTTTGAAAACTAATCATCTGTTCTAGGATGATTGATTACTAGGTTTTGAACCCTCTATTATAAGGTTTTGAACCCCTTTGAGTTTTCAAAACCTCGTCAAGGTTTTGGGTTTTAAATAATGTGAACACGTGCAAACTGGAAGGGTGAATGCCTGTATTCTGGGTTTTCTGTCTAGGCAAGCACTTCGTATACATCTCATCAGACGCGAGACCAGTTGTGCTTACCTGGGAATTCTTGGGATGAGTGTTCACTTATAGGCGAGCATGTCTTCGCGATACATTATTTTTGACCCATTTACTTTGATTTGTCACCATCTCATTTGTTTGCCTTAGGTAACAAACAAATGATCGCAATTTTCATTCGTTACCATTCTGTATTGATTATCCAATAAACCTTTCACTTGTTTCTTCCTATTTCTTTCATTTTCTTCTAGAATGTCTCTTCCTCTCAACACTGGTCAAATGTCCGAGCGAACAGCCAAATTTGCCCAGCAAATAGGCAAAGTGATTCAGAAGACTGTGGATCTAGGCATTGCCATGGCTCGTCTCAACAATGAAGCCTCTCGTCTCGACAATGAAGCCACACAAGAGCCACCAAAGGAAGCAGAAGTCAAGCCAGCACCAAAATCAAGGAAGCGTAAGGCTTCAAGGAAACTCGCAGCGGTTACACCTAATCAAGCGGGACCTAGCCATGTGGCAAGGCCACTAGCTAGGAAGCCATACATAGGAACTGCCCCTTTGTGCAAACGATGCAACCGTCATCATTCAAACCTCATACCCTGCTCCAAATGTACCTACTGTGGACGGAGGGGACATTTGGTCAACACATGCCACTTTGCTATCCAAAACAAAGCTGCTATAAACCTTGCTGCTACCCAACCCCAAGTCAACCCTACTCAAGCTCGTTTCCCGCCTGGTACTTGCTACAACTGTGGCGAGACGAGCCATTTCAGGAACAACTGCCCAAAGGTTGTCAGTGCAAATCCAACCCTTGGACGAGCATCTGGCTGAGCAAAAGATGTTGCTGTCTTATGCTTTTATTCTCCTGTTTTCTTGTAATGTGAAACAATCTGTTTTGTTTATAAATAAATTATTGTTCACAATTCTGATATACAAGTGTAGTTACATGTGTGTATGACTTTTCCTATGATACCTACATCAAGAAACTATGTACCTTGCAAACAACTCTTGTGATTTCTCTCTTTCAAATGATCGCTCATGATTCCCTCAAAAATTTTAAGTACTCGTTTCATTCTAAGGAACGAAGTACATGAAATAAAGTGAAATTATGAGTAATCGTGCTTGTTACACATCTGTGCCATTAAATCCTTGGTTAGATAACTAAGGGTAGTTTCAAATCTCATACCCATTACGTTTTGATTTTTTCAACATACACAGTACAAGTATTTCAAAAACAATCTTCATGATCTCAAAACATTTCATATAGTTTGAAAACAATTTTTTTTTCAAATGCATTGTCTATGTTATTTCAAAAAAAAACATTGGTTATGTTTTCAAAAAAAAAAAAAAAAAAACAACTTTCATAATTTCAGAATATTTCATATAATCTGAAAACAATATTAACACAGTATATTTTCTTATCAAGTGCATGATTTCAAAAGCATCATTCATGTTTTCCAAAAACCTTATACATAATTTCAAAAATTCATTTCGCATAATTTTAAAACATTTTTATAAATATACTTATCTAAAAACCTACTTTATGATTTCAAAAGTATTATATATAAGGTTTCAAAAACATTTTTAGGACCTCATGCATAGTTTTCCAAATATATTTTCCTCATACATTTACTTAAACTTCAAATTCTGCTTCATATGTTGCCTTGGCATATCTAGCATCTCAACTTCATAAGCATTTTACTTCATGTTTGACATAAGCACGTCCAGTGCAAGGTTTCAAAACATCTTCAACTTCTAAAATCCATATGGGATCTTTTTATCTTCACATTTAGACCCTTGTGGATGATCATCATTCAAATCAGAGTCCTTAATTGGATTCCTTATGTACCTGAATTCGAACATTTCGGTTCCTTATAATCGAAATCGAATTTCTCTTTTAAAAATCTTTCTATCTTTATAGATAGATTCTTGTAAATGTTTAAAGTGCCAAATAAAATCCACGAGATGGATTCCTATTGTACTTTAAATGCATGTGCTCTGTCAACAAAACAAATTAACAAATAAACAATCTTTGTGGTTATATGACTATGTGTTTATGCATCTTGTGTTTTCTTTTAAGCATTTTGTGTTTTGTATACTCTGGATATTCGTTATCCACATCCTCGTAGAATCTTTCATATCTTAATATGAGGGATTCATAGCAGGATAGTCAAAAGGTACTGCCTTAAAATCCTTAATGGGCTTCTATGTAATAGTTAAGACCCTTGGATTATATAGTATCGCTCTATGGTTCATAAGAGATCCTTTTAGTGGTCTAGTCAAAAGGATTGATTCACAATTTGGTGAAAGAACGACATCTAGTGATGTAGCTGAACAGACTCCTTGATAGTCTATTTAGATCATTTATTGATTTAATTAAAAGGACTCTATGGCGGTCTAGTCACACTCATCACAGGATTGTTCATTTGGTTTTCCCCTACACATTATAAAATAGACTGTGTGAACTATGCAAGGAATTGTCTAATTATGGACGCGTACATAATTATGAAATTTAGTGCACAGAAACCCAGTAAGGTTTATTATGTGTAAGAACCGATAGTGACAACAATAACAAAATGAGAACGATGTAATGGAGGCATGGTGGACGCACCAATGACGCTTCATATACTTGTATATAAGTGTCCCTCTTACATTGCAAGCATAATGTTATTAAGGTTACTAGAAGTTCAAGAACCCTAACCAATGTTGTTCGATCTTTTCAACTTCATGTTTTAAACTCTCACAAGTTTCCTCTAAATAAATTTCGGGACAAAATTTCCTAAAGTAGGGGAGACTGTAACACCTGTGCCTCCATGGCCATCAAACAAATACTGAACCAATTAAATATTATATTTCATACTTGGGATTTGTAAAAATATGTGTATCATTTGCACATATCAATTTTTGTTCAATTCCAAACTCTAAATCGCTTTTTGGAAGGTTATACGCGCACCGATGCGTAAATATAACCAGTTTAATGCAACAAACACTCCGGAATAGTGACATAGGCTTAACATACCTTAAATAACCTTTACCTAACTTAGAAATAAGTTTTGGATGGTTTGGTATGCCGAAATCAAGTTAATTCGCTTACAGGGACTAAATTTGACAAACTACGAAAGTATGCCAAATTGAACTGTAACAGACATTCCGAAACATGACCATAAGTTAAAAATACCATAAATATCCTTTACATAGCTTAGAAATAGGCTTTGAGGTGTTCGTTATGCTAAAATAAACTTTTGTGTCATTCAGGGACTAAAAGCGTCAAAAAGTGCACAAGTTTGCATTTTCGCGCATAACTTACGTTCTGAATATAACTGGACATCCAAAATTTATGTAAGGACTAAAATATTTTATTTTAGTGTTTGGCATAAGAAAAATCCATTCGTTGCGTCATTTGGATCGTTTTTCGCGCTTATGCGCATTCCGTCGTAATTAACCGAACATCGCAACCGTACGACTAAACGAACCGACACCCGAGATATTTTTGAACACATTTTAAGTTCCCTATACTTTAACTTCATTTTAGATCTTTGAAATGGGGTTAACGGGCCTTAAACGTGTCGGAAATGAGCCTATTACACAGCAGGGACCAAAACTGTAATTCTGCCAAACATGGTCCATGCGCACCTCAACAAATATTTTGTTACAGTGCGCAAGGGGTCTGCAGACCAGATGCAGTGTATTAAACAGCCTGTTTTCAGCTGTTAACCACTCCCAAATCCTTTGCCACATGTTGATACCCTATGGTGAGTGGCCAATTTAGTCACCATAACATTCCAACAAGTGTACGGCTTTGATCGTGCCCCCTTTTCCAAGAAACAATCCTAACGGTGAACCGAAAACTATAAATACCCCTTGCCATCCAACCTCTAAACCCACTAGAATCTGATCAATTGTGCTCTAAGTTGAAACCTTTGTTTCATACCTGAGCTATTTTGATCTAGATTAGCATTCGGGGACCCTTTGTAAGTGTTCCTTCGTTCTTTTATTGCTTTTCGAGTCCGAAAGTCAAACTTTGTTTGACTTTCTGCGTTGACCAGTTTATGGTCAATGCGAAGTTCGTTTAAACTTCGCAACGTGATTGTAATCACGATGGTTATAGTCCCTTGTGACTATGCCTACTGATTACCACGTTGTCTAGGGTCGTAAGGGTAAGCGATCTGATAAATCGCTTATACCTTCGAACCCGACCCATTTGGTCGATCATTAGGATCCGACCAAACACATTAGGTGACCATAGTATATAGGGAATAACCTTCCGAGGTTATACCTTATGGTCGCTTCGTTTAAGTAGTTGTATGATAGGTAGTTTATATGCCTTAGGTAAATTACCAGAATACCCTTTTCATGTATAATTGGTAATTAAGCATATGTAACCTAAACTTTTGTCACATAACTGATTATGTAACATGTTTAGGCATATAACACTTGTCATAGGGCTAGTTAGACGTCTCGAGTACGCTTTTGCGCGCACGACGCGTTAAAGTAGCATAAGCTACCTTAATGGGTCGCGATGGGTCGAAAGCAATTATGTTAGGTTTCATTTAGTATGTAGGCTTTGTTAAACCATATTACACGAGTCTCCATACTCGTTTGGTTTACAAACCCTCATGCTACCCGATCTTCCGATTTAGGTCCGGTTTATTAAGATAGTTACCTATATTAGGTGCCGTTTGATTCCGTGATCTTTAGCATTGTTTGGTTGTCACTCAAGGCCTACTGAGCAATCTCAAGTGAGTACATAGACCCCTCTTTTACTGTTTTCCAAACATTTTGGGGTGGAACACATGTGCCTACTTGTTACTTTCATGCTTTCCATGTTTTCACATCATATACCTGCTATGTTCGTTAGTACATTATAGTACATGATTTCATTACATTTTATGCTATGTATGCCCATTGTGTGCGTACTTAGTACATCGTTTTACATTACATTTAATGCTATGTATGTCCATTTAGTTCATACTTAGTACATCGTTTCACATCACATCACATGCTATGTATGTTCTTCTATTGCATACTTAGTACATTTGTTTTCATCACATGCTTACATTTTGATATGATATTTGGTTTGTATAAATGGAATAATACATTCATTAACACCGATCACGCCGTTCGTTAGTAGGTAGTGGTACCATAGGAATTGACAACTCCCGTTCCTGAAATCCTAGGTTTGTTTGGATTGGAAGGAATGACCGAATTCGATATACATAACTTAGATAAACCTTTAATTTGTTTAAGGGTTTATCGACACAGTCTCAAGGCTTGGATGTATGCATTTTCACAACACCGCATAGATATTTGTATCAGTATAGCATGCATTTCCACAGAACATAACTTTGATTTAAACCAAGTTTTACTTCAATACTATGTTCTTGTGCATATGGTTTAGTTGATACATTTTTTTTTTTGGGTAAAGGGTTACCCCGGTAAATTTTATTCATCAACCAAAAATAAAAAGTGAGGAACTATGTATCCCTCAATTCTCTAGAGCGACATGCCACTACTAGAGTAAACACGTGAATACACAAATATAACACTAACAATAAAAACAGAGTCTAAACGACAAAACAAGAAGCCAACTACATCGCCTGAACTTGCACTTTCTTATCCGCATTCATCTTGATCCATAAGCAAAGCTCTCGGCAGCTGCCACTCAATCAATACTTGATTAACACGACTCGTCCTCTTAAACTTCATTGTGTGAAGCTTCATACGAACTGTTGTTAGAATCACCTCAATCAGATTAGCTGCATTTCTTTTCTTTGTCGAGAACAATCGGTTATTCCGTTCCTGCCATACAAAGTAAGCCGTAGCCCCAACCACTAACTTGCCAATGATATGGTTAGCTCGATTGGATTCCGCATGCTGCAATAGATAATCAAATATATCCTCCCAGTTCTCATTAATAGATCCCATGTCAGCTTTATCACGAACCCCATTCCAAATCTGCAATGCAAAAGAGCACTTAAAGAAGATGTGTTCATGAGAATCGGGCCCCGACATGCATAAGGAACAACACATGAGATTATAGTTCGATCCCCATCTACTCATCATATCCTGAGTTTTGAGTTTTTTTGCAAACAATAAGCCACATTAGAAATGCATGACGTGGAATAGCCTGAGGGAACCAAACGATACGAGCCCAAGGAGCTTGATCCTGCATCTGGCGGAGATCATCCCAAACAACGTACGTACTATATTCCATGTCAGCTCCTTCCCTAGATTTCCAGATAATCCTATCCTGAGCTTCCGAATTTAACACCACATTAGGCATATTTTGTAAGGCTGGGAACCGGTTTACCCACGTGCTCGGCCAAGCCCACTCTCCATTATGAACCATATCCGCAACCGTAGAAGACATATTGAGGCCCGCATTTGCTATTATTCGAGGGGTGATAAATACATTTAGCGGACATATATTATTCCATATATCAAACCATACCAGTGTATTAGTACCATTGCCCAGCTTTATCCATATGTGTCTTCGAATGGTCGGTCGAAGTTGCAACATCTTTCTCCAACTCCAAGTCACATTGTTCCGAAGAGGTACATCCCAGAAACTTCTCCCTCGGATACGATACGAATGAATCCATTTTACCCATAAGGATTCCCTATTTATAAGAATACTCCAGATATGAGCTACCATAAGCGCATTATTCATATCAAGAAGTTTCCGAATGCCTAACCCACCTTCATTCTTCGGCAAACACACACGACTCCATTTCACCTTCGCTTTACCCTTAATATTGTTTCCTTGCGCCCAAAGAAAACGACGCATCCTATCTTCAAGTTCATAAATG
Organism: Helianthus tuberosus; assembly: GCA_030545235.1. Classification (NCBI taxonomy): domain Eukaryota; kingdom Viridiplantae; phylum Streptophyta; class Magnoliopsida; order Asterales; family Asteraceae; genus Helianthus; species Helianthus tuberosus. The sequence continues at coordinate 113,779,969 of CM060415.1, read as the reverse complement.
ATTCGCTTTGGTAAAATAAACACCGACGGCCAATACACATGCATAGACGATAACACTGATCTAATTAATTGGAGTCTACCCGCGAAAGATAGACTTTTTGCTTTCCAATCAGAGATTCTTAATTCCATGTTTTCTACCAGCTTCTTACAATCATTATAAATCAATCTGGAAGAGATTAAAGGAACACCTAGATACCGAACCGGCAACACACCTTCTTCAAACTGCATTAGATTCCGAATCTGGTCTTTGACATATGTAGGAACACCCCCAAAAAAGACCGTGCTTTTAGTCATGCTAGGAACCAAGCCCGACATATTCTTAAATAAATTCAAGGATTCAAGAATAACAGAAGCTGAAATTGGATCACCACGAGCAAACAAGAATAAATCATCCGCAAAGCATAAGTTAATTATCCTTTGTTTTTCGCATTTTTGATGGAATCTAAACCCAGCCGATATCTCCACTTGGTGTTGCAGAATCAACGTAAGAACCTCCATTACCAAAGTAAAAAGATACGGAGACATAGGATCCCCTTGCCGCAGACCCCTCTTCCCCTTGAAATAACCGTGAAGATTACCGTTGATAGCTAACGAAAACGAAGTAGTTGTAACACATACCATTACCCATTTGATCATCGTTTGGTGAAAGCCAAAACCCCGAAGAGTATTTTCCAAGAAATTCCAATCAACTGTGTCATACGCCTTCTGAATGTCCACTTTAAAAGCACACCTCGGAGGCCCATGACTACGATGGTAATTATGCATTAGTTCCTGGGTGAGCAGAATATTATCGGAAATTTTCCTACCCGGGATGAACGCTGACTGATTAATGTTGACAATCTCATTGAGGCCCTCCTTCATGCGGTTTGTGATAATCTTACTTATGCACTTGTAAAGTGTATTACAGCAAGATATAGGTCTATAATCCAAAACCGTTGCCGGAGTCTTTATCTTTGGAATTAAAGAAATCACCGTGTGATTAAGCTGCTTAAGAAGTTTACCATTCTCAAAAAAATCCTGCACCGCCTTGCATACATCCGTACCTACGACATCCCAAGCTTTTTTGAAGAAAACTGATGTATAACCATCTGGACCAGGCGCTTTATTCCCAGTGATAGAAAACATTGCCTCTTTAATTTCCGCATCAGTGACATTACGGACCATATTATTGGCAATACCAGACGACAACGTTTGACAGAAAAAATCCGGATTAGGGATGTTTATGACGCTCCCAACACTCCCAAAGAACTTTTCAAAGTGATTAACCATAACCTGGGGCACCGCTCCCCCCTCGTGGAAATTACCATCGACATCACGTATTGAGAATATTCGGCTCCAGTGGTTATTTGCTTTCACAACATTATGAAAGTATTTTGTATTAGAATCCCCCAAAGAGAGCCATTGAACCTTCGATTTTTGCTGCAAGAACGAACTTTCATCATGAACTGCATCCTTGTATTTCTGCAATAGAATACTATGCTTAGTTAACAATTCTTCATTATTCGAATCCTGGTCCATCGCAAACTGACACTCATCCAACTCCTTCCTTGCGTGTTTCACATTCTTGTGTATGTTTCCTTGTTTGAAAAACAATTTCTGAAGAGGAGTTTTTAACATCTTTAGTTTAGTGACAACCTGAAACATGCGGACACCCGGGATATCTTTACTCCAAACCTGATTGATTTCTTCCATAAAACCATGCTTATCAGCAACAAGATTTACAAATTTAAATGGTTTAGGCCTTTCTCTTTGCACATTCGGTAGCTTCAAAATACATGGAGAGTGGTCCGAAACTCGACAAGGATGGAAATATGCTCCAGCATTAGGGAAACTTGTAATACAATGAACATTGCACATGATTCGATCAAGTTTTTTAAACAATCTCCCACTTCTTTGCTGATTATTCGTCCACGTGTAGTGTATGCCCGTACTATTAACATCGAACACTTCTATATCATCAACACATTCCTTAAACTCGCGAGTGCTAATGCTATGTGCGGACGATCCCGAGCTAACGTCGTCATGAAATAAAGACGCATTAAAGTCCCCCATAATAACCCACGGTTTATCTCGCATAAACGAGCTATGCCTCCCAAGATTTTGCCACAAGTCTCTTCTTCTTTTGTATTGATTATCCGCATAAACAAAAGAGCAGAATAAAGATTTACTATCGAGTTTAAAAATAACTTAAGTATGAATAACCTGATCATTTAGCGACAAGATCATAACATCAACCACATTTGGATCCCATCCTAGCATGATACGGGTTCCTTTCTCACAATGAGCTGAGTTCGTTTCCCACAACCACGTACGACAAACTTTTTTACATACGTTAGACACATTAGAAGAGTCAACATGTGTCTCCATAATTGCACACACCTGAACATGATTCTCCACCACCACTTGACGAACCTCCTTCTGTTTGAGGGAGCGGTTCAACCCCCTTATATTCCATGAAGCTAGGCTACCCATGGGAAACCGTTTTACTGGGTGTGCTTGCACCCTCAGCAGCCTTGTCACTCTTTTTATTCATGAACTTTGGAATGTCATTTAGAAGGTCATCAACATCAGTATTATCGGTAAAAAAATCATCCGTATTATGATTCCTCTTTTTCAAATTCAACCGATCATTAGCGTCAGCTCTTCCACTATCCTCTCTATCTTGATTTTGCGTTCCTTCCTTTCTATTACCACATATCATTTTGGTTACATATTACATGATTTACATTGATCATGCATTTCCACAGAACATAACTTTGATTTAAACCAAGTTTTACTTCAATACTATGTTCTTGTGCATATGGTTTAGTTGATACATGTCACTAGCCATACATATCATTTTGGTTACATATTACATGATTTACATTGATCATGCATTTCCACAGAACATAACTTTGATTTAAACCAAGTTATACTTCAATACTATGTTCTTGTGCATATGGTTTAGTTGATACATTTCACTAGCCATACATATCATTTTGGTTACATATTACATGATTTACATTGATCATGCATTTCCACAGAACATAACTTTGATTTAAACCAAGTTTTACTTCAATACTTTGTTTTGTGCATTTCATCTATGGTTTAGCTGATGCATTTCACTAGCCATACATATCATTTTGGTTACACATTACATGGTTTACATTTGACACATAAACACTTTTGACATTGGTTATACATTACATGATTTACATCTTGACATAAACATTTTGACATATTATTCAATACATTTGGCAATTGGTTTAAACATAGACATCTTACATTGGTGGTTTGTTTGGGTAAGTGATTTAAGTAACGAGGCGGGTGTAATATGATACAAGCATGGTGGATACGCTGCTGGTACTTCCTATATATAAGTGATTGTATGGTATTACATATCGTAGCGTTATTTGAATCATTTAAATTTGGACATATAACATTTTATACAAATAACATACTTTTCACAATACATTGTTTTACAAACAACTTAATTTATACAAACTCATTTCACATGGTTATTCACATAACCATGCATTATTCTCTTATTTATACGTATCATCTGAACTTATTGTTTTTCAAATGATTTACAAAGACAAAGCAAATTACAAGGTTCATGACTAAACATTTTCTTAAACAGAAGTTATGAATCTTATTTTCACAAAACCTATGTACTCGCCGGCATTTTTATGCTGACGTACCTATTTTCACATGTGTTTCAGGAAATGAAGCATAGGATTGATCAAGATACACTTAGGCGGACATGGGCCTTAGTGACAATAAAAGATGCAAGACTAGTTATTTATGTTATGTTTCTTTGATTGTCAAGACATTGTAACTACTTTAATAAATAAAACAATATTTCAATTTCCATGTGTTATGAAACAATGATTCTGTTACAACACTCCCCGATGTTTCCGCCACGTTTTGTTGTTTTGCGTGGTCGGGGTGTGACAAAATCTATGGCAAAGTTTATTTTGATAACCAAAGTTAAATCACACTTGTAACTATTTGTTAAAAATATTTTTCTAAGTGTTTATATTTTTAGAAAATTTTGCCATAGTTTCCCCTAAAAATGGAGGTGTCCATGCTTATTAAAGCATTTCATTTTCTTTTCAAAAATCATCACAACAATCAACAATCAAACTTTAAACAACTTATACTTACCAAGAACAAAAACTATACATTTTACATGACAATATGAACTTGATCTTTTCACAAAAACTTGTAGTAACTTGGTAAAGTGTTTAGTGGGTTTAGTTACCCTTTAAAGTGTGTTTGTTCCTTTAAAAATCTCATTCTTAAAGAAACTAGGTGTTTACAACTTGTAAACATATTCTACAAAAATGTTTATTTATTAGATCTTCTTGTTTCATAAGTGTTTATACACTTGTTTTATCACTAAAAATAGTGTAGGTTTAAGTAAAAACCATGATCTATTAGAAATCATATTTTGAACTTGGTTTTATTGGAAAATCATTCACAAATCTTGGATCCACAAGACTATCAATTCACTTTGTTTATTATTTTTCAAGAAATCATTTCATTTATCAAGTTCATGTTTACGCAAGAGGATGATCATCTTATGTGGTCACATAATCATCCTCCCGCTTGCTAGATCATGTGTTTAATCACAATCTAGCAAGCTCTATGTGACGATCAACATCATATTCTCAAGAAAACAATCAAGCAAGTATTAAACATACACTAAACAACTTTATTTCATCAATTATAAAGCTTATGTTCAAGATTCTAGATTATGTCTTTTAATGTTCATCAAGATAATCAAAGTATTAAGCTCCGCCCCTAATCTCTCTCTCTAGACTGGCGATTGTCGTCCCTCATGTAACCCTAATTTCTTCTTCGTAATCTTCTGATTAACAGGTTTGCTATTAGTGTTTGAAGTTCCAATCTCTTGTACAGATTCTGTTACCAGTAGTGATCGATTTAAAATGAGGGTTTCTGTTTTTTTCGTTCTCAATCGCCGTCTGGATTAGGGTTTGTTTGTTCCTGTTTGTTTGCGGTCGTTGCTTGATTGGAATTCTTGTTGCATGTTCATTTTTTCTTTTTGATTATTGGAGAGAGTTGCCTGGTTAGGGTTTGTTCGTTCCGATTGGATTCTGGTTGGGTTTTGATCGAACTTCAGCTTCACGGCGGCTAGGGTTTTGATCGATTTCAATTGTAGGTTTCGGCTAGGGTTTGTCACGGCTGCTTTTGTTTCAGTCGGCAATCCTTTTGCTGAATCTCTGTTGACGGCAACTAGGGTTTCTCAATATTGGTATGGATGAAATTAACGGTTCTGGTGGAAACCAACAGGATACTCGTGGGAAGCCGCGATTATCGTTTGAAGAAATTGCTGCAAGGTTTATTGATGTTGATGGGAACACATTGCAGCCAAAGCGTGATGTAACAATTAGAACACAAAAAGACCCTAAGTCTTCAAACATCATCGATGATCTCACCAAGGTAACAGTTCCGGTTCGTTTGGAAACACGGGATGTCGAAAAGTCTGATAATCTTTGGGATTACTCTAGCAAGTTTATGCCAAAGTCTGATAACAATTCCAGTTCGTTTGGTGCACCTTTCTCGGCTGACAAGAGGAAACAAACAGGTTCTGGTTCTACGGAACAATTATCCTTTGCAAATGTTGTGAAGGATTCTAAAGAGAAGGTTAAGGTAAACTTTAGGGTGATGGAATCGAATGAGGCTGTTGACGGAGCTGACGTTGTCATTCCACTATCTTCAGTTAAACAAGTCACCGACAGGTATGCGAACACTTTGTATGGTTATTTTCTGGGTAAACGGCTGGCATTTCCTGTGGTTGATTTCTTTGCTAAGAACAATTGGGCAAAATATGGGTTGTCAAGAATTATGATGAATGCACACGGGTTCTTCTTTTTTAAGTTTAAAACGAAAGAAGGGATGGATCAAATGTTAGAGGATGGTCCGTGGATGATAAGAAATGTTCCAATCATTTTGAAAGCGTGGTCGGCCTCTATCAAGTTGGAAAAAGAGGATTTAAAAGCTATTCCGGTTTGGGTCAAGATGCATGATGTGCCGTTAGCGGCATTTACTGAGGATGGGCTTAGTTTACTTGCATCTAAGATTGGGGTGCCTATGATGTTAGATTCGTATACTGCCACAATGTGTGAGGAATCTTGGGGAAGAAGCAGCTATGCTAGAGCTCTTATTGAAGTTCAGGCAGGGGTTGATTTAAAAAAGAGTGTTACTGTTGCAATCCCATCTTTGGAGGGCCTCACTCATTCAATGGTGGAGGTTAAAATTGAGTATGATTGGGAGCCTTTAAGATGTACATCTTGTTGTGTCTTCGGTCATGATGATAGCTCGTGTTCTAAGAACCCTCAGGTAAATGTGAGTGGGGAAACTAAGAAGAAGATAAATGATGATTTTCAGGTCGTAGGTGCTAAGAAGAAGAAAGCGAACAACCAAGGCATCCATATGAAAAATCAGAAGACTAAGTTAGTTTACAGGCCAGTTGTCAACCCTAAACCAAAATCGTCCTCAAAGGGTCCGATGCAGAATCAGGTTTCAACGTCTAACCCGTTTGACATTCTGAAGGAGGATACTGGTAATCAGGGAGGTACCACTGTGGGTCGAGTGGAGAAGAAACCGTCAAATGACAGGCAGGAATCGGATGAGGAGGAGGTTGAAGAAGTTTACAATGAAACTAGTGCATTTATGACATCGGGTACTCATCCTTTTTCTTCGAAAGCAGGGGCAAGCACCTCTTCTACCAAGTTCTCTAATGGATAGGCTGTCTGCTTTTCGTCTGAAGGGGCTGCTGTTTTGTGGCTTCTTTATCTTTGATGATGGTGGTTGAGGTTGTGTTTTGTGGTTTACATTGTTTTGTCTACTAGATGTCTTGTTATGATGTATAGTAGACTAGGTTATGGGGTGTTATAGGTTTTTGGTTTTTTGTTTTGTTTTACATATATGGGGCATGTCCTGTATATGAACTAGTGTGGAACACATCCTCACTACTTGTACTTAATTGCGGTTGCATTTTAATAGAATCACCGGGGTAACCCTTTACCCAAAAAAAAGATAATCAAAGTATTCCATCTTTTAACCAACAATAATAGAAGTAACAAAGGGTCATGAGAGTCTTACAACTAGCTCTAAGCTAGGGAAGAACACAAGATGTTGGAGGTGACAAAGATGGTGGATAAAGCAAACGGGTGAGGTCCTTCAAGATCCGTGAGCACCGAGCTTCCTAAAACACCTTGTTACACCTTGAGATGACCTTGGATTGCATGAACTTGAAATGAAAACAATGGTGGTGGTGGCTACTTATGTCACACCCCGACCACGTAGAACATACAAAACGCGGCGGAAACATCAGGGAGTGTTGTAACAGAATTAGTGTTTCATAACCATGGATACCAAAAAGTGTTTCGTTTTATTAAACATTGAATAATTACATCATCTGGAAATCTAAATACACAATTTAAACATAGTCTATCATTGTTATTTAGCCACTAAGGCCTTGTCCAGTCCTATGTGAGCATGCATCCTATCAATTGATATCTTTCAACAATACCTGAAACACATGTGAAAACGAGGTCAGCAAAGAAATGCTGGCAAGTACATAGGTTTTGTAGGAGTGTCGAAATCATGGCTAGTTTAGATGTTGCAATACTTTATTAAAAACCTTGTTTTGAAAAGAGTATAATATTGCAACTAAATTAACCAACTCAAATCAAGCGGGTTATAGTTTATAAAACCTCGTAGCCATGACTCTTAACCCAAAAACATTTGTTTTAGTAAAGCAAATTATGAAACATCTCGAAATAAATCGTTAATAAAACTTGTTAATAAATCTCGTTAAAAACTCGTATAGTTTATATCATATTGAAAACCTCGTTTGTGTGACATCGTTTCAAAATCGTTTACCCAATTCGTTAAAACATCGTGTGAAAACCAATCGTTTACCCAAATCGTTAAAACATCGCGTGAAAACCAATCGTTTACCCAAATCGTTAAAACATCGCGTGAAAACCAATCGTTTACCCAAATCGTATAATTCGTTTTAGGTCGTGAAACTACTTATATGGTCGTCTCGCTAATAACATTCAAACTTTCGTGACTCGCTTACCTCGTCGCTTCTCGTTTTCGCATTAACAAACCCTTACCAAAGGGTAAGTTAACAATTACAGATTCAGTCGCTACCTACCACCCCCACACATAACCACGGGTGCAGTAAGATAACGGGATTTGTCAGATCCTATGGTACCATAACCTAATACTGGTCGGCTTGATCATTGCTAATGAATGTCATTTGTTATGTAACCCAACCAACAAGTTTGTTCACTTTATTGAAATCGTTATTAGTTTTGTATAAATCGTCTTAATCGTTTTTGAAACCATCGTTATAACATCGAAAATCGTTTTGATATCATCGTTAAAACCTTGAAAACATTTAGCACATATGAGTCACCCCAAAACAATTGAAAGCAGTAAAATAGGGGAATAATGTACTCGCCTGAGAATGCTTAGAGATCTTGAACAACAACCAAGCAAAGCTAGAGGGAGCACGGAATCAATCGGCAGTCTAAAACCATATAAATAAACCGGACCTAAATCGGGAGATCGGATAGGATGAGGCGTGGTAAACCAAATGAGTATTGGAACTCATATGATATGGTTTAACAAGGCCTACATACTACAATGAGACTAACCTAAGTGCTTTCGACCCATCGCGACCCATTAAGATAGCATACGCTACTTTAATGCGTCGTGCGCGCAAAGCGCGTTCGAGACGTCCAACTAGTCCTATGACAAGTGTTATATGCCTAAACATGTTACATAATCAGTTATGTGACAAAAGTTTAGGTTACATATGCTTAATTACCAATTATACATGAAAAGGGTATTTTGGTAATTTACCTAAGGCACATAAACTACCTATCGTACAACTACTTAAACGATGTGACCATAAGGTATAACCTCGGAAGGTTATTCCCTACCTACTATGGTCACCTAATGTGTTTGGTCGGATCCTAATGATCGACCAAATGGGTCGGGTTCGAAGGTATAAGCGATTTATCAGATCGCTTACCCTACGACCCTAGACAACGTGGTAATCAGTAGGCATAGTCCCAAGGGACTATAACCAACGTGATTACACTCACGTTGCGAAGTTCAAACGAACTTCGCATTGACCATAACTGGTCAACGCAGAAAGTCAAACAAAGTTTGACTTTCAGACTCGAAAAGACTCGAAAAGCAATAAAAGAACGAAAGAATACTTACGAAGGGTCCCCGAATGCTAATCTAGATCGAAATAACTCAGGTATGAAACAAAGGTTCCAACTTAGAGTCTTTAAGATCAGATTCTAGTGGTTTTGAAGCAATGGGGGGTGGGGTATTTATAGTTTTCGGGTAACCGTTAAGATCGTTTCATGGAAACCGTGCTTGAATCCTACCCGTACATGTGTTGGAATGTTATGGTGCCTAAAAATGGTCCTTATCAGCTGAATAGGCAAGTGGGAAATGTGTGGGTGAGGATCAAATAGCTGGAATCTGCTGACTGTTTGATCAAATCTGTTCTGATAGTCGGACGCGGCCCGCTTCAGGATCAGAGAAAACTCAGGCGGGCCGCCTGAGGGTCCTGATCAGACAACAACTTTGCAATTTGACAGTTTCAGTCCCTGTTGGTGTTTAAGCCCATTTCCGACACTTCTAAGGCCCGTAAAGCCAACTTTAAGGCCCTAAAATGACGCCTAAACATTGTGGACATGAAACATGCTCAAAAATATGTCGGATGTTGGTTCGTTTGGTCGTACGAACGCGATGTTCGCTTAATTACGACGGAATGCGCACAAGCGCGAAAAACGATCCAAAATGCGTGACGAATGGATTTTTCTTATGCCAAACACTAAAATAAAATGTTTTAGTGCTTACATAAATTTTTGGATGTCCGGATGTATTCAGAACGTAAGTTATGCGCGAAAATGCAAACTTGTGCACTTTTTGACACTTTTAGTCCCTGAATGACCCAAAAGTTTATTTTAGCATACCGAACCCCTCAAAGCCTATTTCTAAGCTATGTAAAGGATATTTATGGTATTTTTAACTTATGGTCATGTTCCGGAATGTCTGTTACAGTTCAAATTGACATACTTTCGTAGTTTGTCAAGTTTAGTCCCTGTAAGCGATTTAACTTGATTTTGCCATACCAAAGCCTTCAAAACTTATTTCTAAGTTATGTAAAGGTTATTTAAGGTATGTTAAGCCAATATCACTATTCCGGAGTGTTTGTTGCATTAAACTGGTTATATTTACGCATTGGTGCGCATATAACCTTCCAGAAAGCGATTTAGAGTTTGGAATTGAACAAAAATTGATATGTGCAAATGATACACATATTTATACAAATCCAAAGTATGAAATAAAATATTTCATTGGTTTGGTATTTGTTTGATGGCCGTGGAGGCACAGGTGTTACAGTCTCCCCTACTTTAGGAAATTTCGTCCTGAAATTTATTTAGAGGAAACTTGTGAGAGTTTAAAACATGAAGTTGAAAAGATCGAACAATATTGGTTAGGGTTCTGAACTTCTAGTAACCTTAATAACATTATGCTTCCAATGTAAGAGGGACACTTATATACAAGTATATGAAGCGCCATTGGTGCGTCCACCGTACCTCCATTACATCGTTCTCATTTTGTTATTGTTGTCACTATCGGTTCTTACACATAATAAATCCTACTGGGTTTCTGTGCACTAAATTTCATAATTATGTACGCGTCCATAATCAGACAATTCCTTGCACAGTTCACACAGTCTATTTTATAATGTGTAGGGGAAAACCATATGAATGAACCTGTGATGAGTGTGACTAGACCACCGTAGAGTCCTTTTAATTAAATCAATAATTGATCTAAATAGACTATCAAGGAGTCTGTTCAGCTACATCACTAGATGTCGTTCTTTAACCAAATTGTGAATCAATCTTTTTGATTAGACCACTAAAAGGTCTCTTATGAATCATGGAGTGGTACTATATAACCCAAGGGTCTTAACTACCACGTAGAAGCCCATAAGGATTTAAGGTAGTACCTTTTGAATATCCTACTATGAATCCCTCATATGAAGATATGAAAGATTCTATGAGGATTTGAAAATCGTAACACACAAAAACATAGAGGAGAACACATAAACACATATTACATAATCGCATAAACGTATACTCGCATAATTGTTTAATTTGACCTTTAAATTTGTTATCTTTGGGCACGGGTATTTAAAACATACTAGGAATCAAATCCTTAATTGCAGCAATTTGGATGGATCCACATGAATACCCTGCTTGTTGACTACATGACCCAAAAACCGAACTTCTTTAAGCCAAAATTTCCTCTTGGAGGATTTAGCGAAAAGTTTGTTCCTTCTTTTAGGGGTTCCAATGTCAACGAAAGTGTTGATCGTGATCGGCTCGGGATATGAATAGATCAAGATGTCATTAATAACAATGACGAACTGATCCAAATAAGGCTTGCAGACTCTATTTATTAAGTCCATGTAGATGGCTGGAGCATTTGTCAACCCAAAAGGCATGACTATAAACTCGTAATGGCCATACTTCGTGCAGAAAGTCGTTTTGATAATTCTTGCATCTCGAACGGTGCAAGACTATAAGGTGCTTTCGCAATTGGGTTGGCATTGGGTACAAGGTCAAAATGAAATTTGACTTGACGAACTGGAGGCAAACCAGGCAGTTCATCAGGAATCACCTCTGGATAATCCCGAACAATCAGAATATCCTGAATACTCTTGCTCTTGCATTTCTCCTCGGTGACATGTGCTAGAAAAGCAACATATCCTTTTCGTATATAACTTTGGGCTTTTGATTTAAAAGAACAAGTGTTTAAGGTTCTTGGGGAGGTCACAAGTGATCATAAAAATGACAGAACCACACGAGTAATTTGTCTTTGTGTTGACATCATAAGGTTGGATCAAACATTCATACAATTGCATTAGTTGAAAAAAATAAAAACCACAAATTTTTATTTATATAACAACCGCATTGTCTTTAAATGTTACAAGATAACAACCAGAGGAGTTTCAAAATACTAATTGTTCTTCATCATTGATTGCCTCATTGATGTTATACACTCGTCCACGTGCTGGATTCACATTGACGTTGACGTTCGCATTCGGGTTTGCGTTTGCATTTGCATTCACCAGTCTCGGACAATTGTGGCGGAAATGACCAATCTCTCCGCAGTTGAAACATGAACCCATATGGAATCTCGCAGCAATCCCTTGAACCGGAGCTTGAACCTGAGCAGCCTGATTTCGTCCCAGACGACAAACATTGGCCAAATGCCCAAGTCTACCACACGTTGTGCATTTCTTGCAATCTTGTTGTGCAACGTGATGACCGTTGCAACGGGCACAATGTGGTGCGGTACCAGCATATGCCTTCTTTGCAGATAGCTGTGCCGGTGGGTTTTGCAAGTTCTGAGCAGTCTGTGCTGTAACAGCAAAATTTTGGGCACCCTTCCGCTTCTTTGATTTCTTCGAAGTCTCACCTTCCTTACCCTTCTTGTTTTGACCTTTCTTGCTATCCTCCTTGTCAGACCCCTGCTTCTTACCCTTGTCACCCTTTCTGTGTAACTTATTCTTCCGAATCTGCGACTCAGTCAATGTCGCAGCTAACTCGATCGCCTGAAGGAGTGTGGTAGGGCTACTACCAGTAAGGATGTCTTGTACCGAGTCAGGTAGGCCGTCGATGTACCTTTCGATAGCCTTGTCGAGTGGGGTAACCATTGTCGGGCAAAGCAGACTCAACTCCTCAAACCTATCAGTATACGCCCTGTGCTCACCACTATCTTGCTTCAACTCATCAAATTCCTTCTCCAAAGCTCGCTGCTCATGACGAGGACAGAATTCCCTCATCATAAGGGCCCTAAGTTCAGCCCATGTCTGTGCTAGAGCAACTTCTGTACCACGATCCCTCATAACCCCGTTCCACCATGTGAGAGCCCTCTTCTGAAACACACTCGAAGAAAAATCGACCTTGCGATTGTCAGGACACTGCACGTGGCGGAAAGTATTCTCAATGCTCTCGAACCATTGAAGAAGCCCAGTCGCTCCTTCAGAACCACTAAACTTGAGTGGTTTAGCCTGGTTAAAATCCTTGTATTTGCATGGAACGTTGTTGTTGTTATTATTGCCGTTGTTGTATAACTCGTGGACTTGGGTTACAACCCCGGGAAGCACAGCAGCCACCTGTTGAGAGATCAGGGCTGCGAGTTCTTCAATAGTAAAAGTCCGAGCATCAGTTCGAGCATCGCGTCGAGGAGGCATTGTCTAAAAGAGGAAACATGAAATGAAACGAGTGAGAGAATTTGATGAAAAGAATGAGATGAACAAATCTGATGAAAGCAAGGATAGTGGTCATTTGTTTGTTACTACGAAGCAACAAACGACCCCGGTGATTAATCAAAGTAAATAGGTCAAAAATAATGTATCGCGAAGACATGCTCGCCTATAAGTGAACACTCATCCCAAGAATTCCCAGGTAAGCACAACTGGTCTCGCGTCTGATGAGATATATACGAAGTGCTTGCCTAGACAGAAAACCCAGAATACAGGCATTCACCCTTCCAGTTTGCACGTGTTCACATTATTTAAAACCCAAAACCTTGATGAAATTTTGAAAATTCAAAGGGGTTCAAAACCATATAACAGAGGGTTCAAAACCTAGTAATCAATCATCCTAGAACAGATGATTTGTTTTCAAAACAGATTCAAAAATTGTGTTCTTGTTGTGGTTATCACCTAAGGATAGGTGACAGTTTTGTTTTAGAAATCTAAACGCAAATTTCTTCGCGTTAGGGTCCTAAGAAGGTTATAGACTAGGTCAAAGCATTACTAATAACCTAATTCCCTATAACCATTGGCTCTGATACCATCTTTTCTGTCACACCCCGACCACGTAGAACATACAAAACGCGGCGGAAACATCGGGGAGTGTTGTAACAGAATTAATGTTTCATAACCATGGATACCAAAAAGTGTTTCGTTTTATTAAACATTGAATAATTACATCGTCTGGAAATCTAAATACACAATTTAAACATAGTCTATCATTGTTATTTAGCCACTAAGGCCTTGTCCAGTCCTATGTGAGCATGCATCCTATCAATTGATATCTTTCAACAATACCTGAAACACATGTGAAAACGAGGTCAGCAAAGAAATGCTGGCAAGTACATAGGTTTTGTAGGAGTGTCGAAATCATGGCTAGTTTAGATGTTGCAATACTTTATTAAAAACCTTGTTTTGAAAAGAGTATAATATTGCAACTAAATTAACCAACTCAAATCAAGCGGGTTATAGTTTATAAAACCTCATAGCCATGACTCTTAACCCAAAAACATTTGTTTTAGTAAAGCAAATTATGAAACATCTCGAAATAAATCGTTAATAAAACTTGTTAATAAATCTCGTTAAAAACTCGTATAGTTTATATCATATCGAAAACCTCGTTTGTGTGACATCGTTTCAAAATCGTTTACCCAATTCGTTAAAACATCGTGTGAAAACCAATCATTTACCCAAATCGTTAAAACATCGTGTGAAAACCAATCGTTTACCCAAATCGTTAAAACATCGCGTGAAAACCAATCGTTTACCCAAATCGTATAATTCGTTTTAGGTCGTGAAACTACTTATATGGTCGTCTCGCTAATAACATTCAAACCTTCGTGACTCGCTTACGTCGTCGCTTCTCGTTTTCGCATTAACAAACCCTTACCAAAGGGTAAGTTAACAATTACAGATTCAGTCGCTACCTACCACCCCCACACATAACCACGGGTGCAGTAAGATAACGGGATTTGTCAGATCCTATGGTACCATAACCTAATACTGGTCGGCTTGATCATTGCTAATGAATGTCATTTGTTATGTAACCCAACCAACAAGTTTGTTCACTTTATTGAAATCGTTATTAGTTTTGTATAAATCGTCTTAATCGTTTTTGAAACCATCGTTATAACATCGAAAATCGTTTTGATATCATCGTTAAAACCTTGAAAACATTTAGCACATATGAGTCACCCCAAAACAATTGAAAGCAGTAAAATAGGGGAATAATGTACTCGCCTGAGAATGCTTAGAGATCTTGAACAACAACCAAGCAAAGCTAGAGGGAGCACGGAATCAATCGGCAGTCTAAAACCATATAAATAAACCGGACCTAAATCGGGAGATCGGATAGGATGAGGCGTGGTAAACCAAATGAGTATTGGAACTCATATGATATGGTTTAACAAGGCCTACATACTACAATGAGACTAACCTAAGTGCTTTCGACCCATCGCGACCCATTAAGATAGCATACGCTACTTTAATGCGTCGTGCGCGCAAAGCGCGTTCGAGATGTCCAACTAGTCCTATGACAAGTGTTATATGCCTAAACATGTTACATAATCAGTTATGTGACAAAAGTTTAGGTTACATATGCTTAATTACCAATTATACATGAAAAGGGTATTTTGGTAATTTACCTAAGGCACATAAACTACCTATCATACAACTACTTAAACGATGTGACCATAAGGTATAACCTCGGAAGGTTATTCCCTACCTACTATGGTCACCTAATGTGTTTGGTCGGATCCTAATGATCGACCAAATGGGTCGGGTTCGAAGGTATAAGCGATTTATCAGATCGCTTACCCTACGACCCTAGACAACGTGGTAATCAGTAGGCATAGTCCCAAGGGACTATAACCAACGTGATTACACGCACGTTGCGAAGTTCAAACGAACTTCGCATTGACCATAACTGGTCAACACAGAAAGTCAAACAAAGTTTGACTTTCAGACTCGAAAAGACTCGAAAAGCAATAAAAGAACGAAAGAATACTTACGAAGGGTCCCCGAATGCTAATCTAGATCGAAATAACTCAGGTATGAAACAAAGGTTCCAACTTAGATGTCACACCCCCAAAATCCACCTGCGGAGTACTACCGCTTGGAGGCGTGACTGACCAGGATCCAGCCACCAATCATATTGAACGAGCAAATGAGTAGTTATAAATCCAACCAATACAATTGGTGTCCAACCCATACATAGTTTAAGTTGCAATCGGAAGCATAAAGTTTAGAATCAAAACATAAGTTTAATCGTTTCAAAGTTTAACATGGCACACAGCTGTCCATGTCCCACAACGACTCCCTTCCATGCAAGCTCCAGCTAAGCACCTACTGACCTGCAAAGCATGTAGTAACGAGTCAACAACAAGTTGAGTGAGTTCACGGTTGGGTGTTCGTTTTAAGTTGTTTCGAAACAGTTTCCTTTATCTGGCATCCTGCCGTGGGGGTTACCCCATAGTTAAAAACGTGACTTGTTTACTCCCGGTTACTCTGGCAATCCAGCCGTGGGGGCTACCCCGTGTTAGTTATCTGGCATTTCGGCCGTGGGGGCTACCCCATGTATACACTAGACTCGTTACCATATCGACTGCTGACTGTAGTCATGTTTATGTGCCCTGAAACTGTCAATGTCTATCATCATTAACGTGCCCCAGATCCATTAGTTCACGCCCGTCCTCTGCGGCACGGTGTGAGGTTTGTCAGACCTAAATAGCGCTATCTAACTAATGACCCGCTCGCCATTGGCCTGGCGATTAAGTCGATATAAAAAGGAGGGACTTCGTGATAGAGTTTTGGTCTAGTACGAGTTATCTGTCCATGAGGACGAGGAATTACATTCCTGAACCAATGTTGTCCTACCCAAGGAGGACGAGGAACCCACGTTCCTTAACCCCATTCCCAACCCAGGGAATCCCATGCTTTGTAGAGGGTGTGAACTCACCTTGGTTTGCTCGGCAGATACACAGAAAAGTCAATCAAGTTGTAAGTGGTCAACTACGTCCTAACATAGATACCGTACAAGTCAGGTTCGTATTCAGGTAGTGTACGTATGTTTCTACACGTATGCTAGCACATTGTATGCAAGTATCATTCATGGCAGCCCAAACAACATTCACATTCAACAGTAACACATAAGGTCCATGCATTAGGCCCAAAAGTCCGGCCCAATCATCTAAGTCCGTAATGGGGTGCAAGTCTAACAGTGTGCACATGCACATGGTCTCGAGTCGAGACTGATGAAGCCTCGGGTTATGCATATGTTGGCCTCGAGTCGCAACCGGACTCGTAAACAGGGTCTCGGGTCATGATGTTTTTGTGTTGATCAAGTGTGGTCTCGAGTCGCAACTGGACTCGCAACCGCAGTCTCGAGTTATCATGCCCCCGGTCTCGAGTCGAGACTATAAGTTTTCGACTCGCAACCTGTGTCGTAACCGGAGATCTCGAATTGTCATGTGGTGGTCTCGAGTCGAGACAGGAGGTTTCGGCTGGGGACATTTGCTGAATTCAACATTGTACTTGGCCAATGAGATTTCATGGTCATGATATTATGTACTATCCAGTAATATTGCACTAACATGTTCCCTTGTCTATTGCTTGCCAAAAATGGATCAAACATGGCAATTTCAAATGTTCATAACATATTTATATCATCTTCAAGTTGTTCTTCATGTATTCAAATAGTTCATCATCATCATTCGTATAAGCCTTAATCAAACGAAATCATGAACAATAACTTATCAACATCTATGATATCAACACAATAATTCACCCTAATAGTAAGCTTTCGGTTCTTAACACAAGAGTATACAATCCGATTTATATGAACATTATCTAACATACATGTGCAAACCGATTTCATGAACATCAACAACCATGGTTTAAATCACATTTAGACACAAGACATCATGAGTTCATTATGCGACATATCCGAAATCAAAACATGTTAGCCGATTATCACCACCATACACATCCGAGAATATGATAAGGCCATAATCATACATTTTTCCACTTATTTAAACATGGAGACAAGCATTCAATCATCAAGCACACAAAATACTTAATACATGGTAAGGCACTAACCGATTGGGTTCTCTAAGTGTGAGGGTATGAAGAGTTGATGAGTGAACTTCCGAATGGTGATCCCGAGCTCGATCCAAGAGTCCTAGTGTCACCGGTTTGATCCAAGAAGGAGAAGAAGGAACGTGATGCTTGGTGTCTAGGGTTTTAGTGAGAGAATGGAGAGTGTGTGTAGAGGAGTATGTGTGTTGTGTGCCCAAAAATGACAAGTGTGGCTAACCACAAGGTTATATACTTGTTTCACCATGGTGCACCCTAATGGGTTTTCGGTTGGGTTAAATGAGGTGTATGGCCCATCCGGCCCATTGTTTCATTGCTCACTCGAGACCGCATGGTCTCGAGTTGGGTCCTTGTGTCACGGTTCATACTAATACACACATACTATACATACAAGCATACATATACGCACACAATTAAACACAACACGTAATCGCATGAAAGGTTCACTTATCATTAATCACACCAGTTAACTAGTCACACGTTTAAGTATGTTACATCGGGATACAAGAAAGGTTCTAAATTTCGAGTTGTCACATCATCCCCAAGTTGAAAGAAATTTCGTCCCGAAATTTGGTAAGCACTCACTGAGGAAGCTAGTTAGGTTGTATGTTTTTCCTGGTTTTCCTGGGGTGTCACATCCACCCCCCGTTGATCTGGAATTTCGTCCCGAAATTCCGTAGCTTCGGCCTCAGTAGTGGGTGTACTGTTTACGAACAGTTGGGGATACTTTTGTTTCATCTGATCTTCGCGCTCCCAGGTGAACTCTGGGCCGCGACGCGAGTTCCAACGAACTCGAACGAGAGGTATTCTAGTGCTCTTGAGGACCTTAACATCCCGGTCCGTGATTTCGACTGGTTCCTCGATGAATCGTAACTGTTCGTCGATAGTGAGTTCCTTCAGAGGAACTACGTGGGTCTCATCTGACAGACATTTCTTCAGATTCGACACGTGGAAAACGTTGTGAACTGCAACGAGTTCTGCTGGTAAGTTCAGTCTATAGGCCACCCTGCCTATTTTCTCAATGACTTCGAAAGGTCCAACGTATCGTGGGTTAAGTTTGCCACGTTTACCAAAACGAACCACACCCTTCCAGGGTGAAACTTTGAGTAGTACCCGCTCCCCAATCTGGAGCTCTAGTGGTTTCCTGCCCTTATCGGCATAAACTTTCTGACGGTCACGAGCTGCCGCCATGCGTTTTCGTATTTGCGCAATTTGTTCGGTCGTGTCTACCACATGTTCTGGACCAGTGATCTGACTATCTCCCACCTCTGCCCAGCAAAGAGGTGACCGGCATTTACGTCCGTACAATGCCTCAAATGGAGCAGCTTTAATGCTGGTGTGGTAGCTGTTATTGTACGAGAATTCCACAAGTGGCAGATGCTTTTCCCAGCGGTTGCCAAAGTCGATTACACATGCACGAAGCATGTCCTCTAAGGTTTGAATGGTGCGCTCGGACTGCCCGTCCGTCTGAGGGTGATACGCTGTGCTCATGTCTAATCGTGAGCCAAAGGATTTGTGCATTGCTTGCCACAGCTCTGAAGTAAAACGTGCATCTCGATCGGAGATGATGGAGGTGGGCACCCCGTGCCTCGAAACAACTTCCTTGAGGTATATTTCTGCAAGAGTGGAGAATTTATCCGTCTCCTTGATAGCCAGGAAGTGTGCAGACTTCGTGAGTCGATCCACGATCACCCAAATAGTATCGTTTCTGCGCTGGGATCTAGGTAGGCCAGTAACAAAATCCATGGAAATTTGCTCCCATTTCCATTGTGGTATCTCTGGTTGTTGGAGTAGGCCTGAGGGTTTCTGGTATTCGGACTTGACTCTCGCACAAGTCAAGCACTTGCTAACGTAAGTTGCTATGTGGGCCTTCATGCTAGGCCACCAATACGTGGTTTTGATATCGTGGTACATTTTGTCCGAACCAGGGTGTACCGAGTAGCGAGACTTGTGTGCTTCGTCCATCACAAGCTCTCGTAAGTTGCCGTAGAGTGGGACCCAAACGCGTCCCGTTACGTAGTAAGCACCGTCTTCCTTCTGTTCTAAGCGTTGCTTTGACCCGCGTAGGGCTTCAGCCCTGACGTTTCCTGGTTTCAATGCTTCTACCTGAGCGTCTCGTATTTGGGAAGGAAGACTAGAATGTATCGTGAGTTGTAAAGCTCGCACGCGCTTAGGCGCAGTGTCCTTTCGACTGAGAGCGTCAGCCACAACATTGGCCTTGCCCGGGTAATACCTGATTGAGCACTCGTAGTCATTCAGCAGCTCGACCCATCGTCGTTGTCGCATATTCAGTTCCTTCTGCTTGAAGATATGTTCGAGGCTCCTGTGGTCGGTGTAGATGGCGCACTTGGTACCGTACAGGTAATGCCGCCATAGCTTAAGTGCAAAAACAACAGCTCCCAGCTCTAAGTCGTGCGTAGTGTAGTTCTTTTCATGAACTTTAAGTTGGCGTGAGGCGTAGGCTATAACCTTATCTCGTTGCATCAATACACAACCAAGACCTTGAATTGACGCGTCGCAGTAGACCACGAAGTCGTCTGTGCCCTCCGGCAAGGAAAGGATAGGTGCGCTGCAAAGTCTATCCTTTAAGTGCTGAAATGCCAACTCCTGTGCATTTCCCCATCGATAAACAACTCCCTTTTGCGTTAGTGAGGTGAGAGGCTGTGCAATCTTAGAAAAGTCCTTTATGAATCTCCTGTAGTAACCTGCCAATCCCAAGAATTGGCGAATTTCCTTTGGTGTACGAGGTGCAGGCCAGTTCTTAATAGAGTCTACCTTGGATGGATCGACGTGAATCCCATCCTTGTTTACCACGTGGCCTAAGAAATGGACTTCTCGAAGCCAGAAGTCGCATTTCGAGAACTTTGCATAAAGCTGTTCTGTTCGAAGGAGTTCCAGGATAAGTCGTAGATGCTGCTCGTGTTCCTCCTGACTCTTGGAATAGATCAGGATGTCGTCGATGAAGACTATAACGAACTTGTCCAGGTAAGGCTTGCACACTCGGTTCATTAAGTCCATGAAAACCGCAGGTGCGTTTGTCATCCCAAAAGGCATGACCAAAAACTCATAGTGCCCGTATCGAGTTCTGAAAGCTGTTTTGGAGACGTCCTCTTCCCGGACTCTCAGCTGGTGATAACCCGATCTCAAATCGATCTTTGAATAGTAGCTCGACCCCTGCAGCTGATCGAACAAATCGTCAATCCGCGGTAGAGGATAACGATTCTTCACCGTCACCTTGTTGAGTTCCCGGTAGTCGATGCACATTCTGAAGGTACCGTCTTTCTTCTTCACAAATAGCACTGGAGCTCCCCAGGGCGATGAGCTAGGACGAATAAAACCCTTATCCAAGAGTTCTTGTAGCTGTGTAGAGAGTTCTTCCAACTCTGATGGAGCTAAACGATAAGGTGCACGAGCTATAGGCGCAGCTCCAGGAGCTAGTTCGATCTGAAACTCGACTTGGCGATGGGGCGGAAGACCAGGTAATTCCTCAGGAAATACCTCTGGATAATCGCGTACAACTGGAAAATCTTCTATCTTTTTCTCTTTCTCCGTGGTGTCAGTAATGAGGGCTAAAATGGCAGTGTGGCCCTTTCGCAAACACTTCTTGTCACACCCCGACCACGTAGAACATACAAAACGTGGCGGAAACGTCGGGGAGTGTTGTAACAGAATTAATGTTTCAAATCCATGGCAATTAAAGTTTCGTTTTATTGATTAAAAGTGTTACCATGTCTTAACAAATAAAGAAATACAACATAATTAACTAGTCTTGCATCTTTTATTGTCACTAAAGCCCAAGTCTGCCTATGTGTATCTTGATAATCTTATGCAACAGCTCCTGAAAAACACATGTGAAAATAGGTACGTCAGCATAAAAATGCCTGTGAGATACATAGGTTTTGTGGAAATAAGATTCATGACTTATGTTTGAGAAAATGTTTAGTCATGAACCTTGTTATTTGCTTTGTCTTTTAAATCATTTGAAAAACGATAAGATCAGATGATAAGTATAAATAAATGTAAGGTTAAATGAATAACCAAGTAAAATATGTTTGTATAAGATAAGTTGTTTATAAATCAATGTCTTGTGAAAAGTATGTTATTTGTATAAAATGTTCTATGTCTCAAACTGAAATGATTCAAATAACGCTACAATATGTGATATCATACAAACACTTATATATAGGAAGTACCAGCGGCGTATCCACCATGCTTGTATCATATTACACACGCATCGTTACTTAATCACTTAATCAAACCAAACCAAACCAAACAATGTAAGATGTCTATGTTTAAACCAATTGTCAAATGTATTGAATAATATGTCAAAGTGTTCATGTCAAGATGTAAATCATGTCAAAATGTCTATGTCAAATATCTATGTCAAATATCCATGTATGGCAAGTGAAATGTCTCAACTAAACCATATGCACAAAAACAAAGTATTGAAGTAAAACTTGGTTTAAATCAAAGTTATGTTTTGTGGGAAATGCATGATCAAATGTCAATCATGTAAAAATGTCTATGCCGAAATGTCTATGTCAAATGTCTATGTCAAATGTCTATGTAGAAGTGTCAAAAATCATGTACTATAATGTACTAACGAACATAGCAGGTATATGATGTGAAAACAGGAAAGCATGAAAGTAACAAGTAGGCACATGTGTTCCACCCCAAAACGTTTGGAAAACAGTAAAAGAGGGGTCTATGTACTCACTTGAGATTGCTCAGTAGTCCTTGAGTAACAATGAGTAACAACTAAACAATGCTAGAGATCGCGGATATCAAACGGCACCTAGTATAAGTAACTATGTTAATAAACCGGACCTAGATCGGAAGATTGGGTAGCATTAGGGTTTGTAAACCAAACGAGTGTAGAGACTCGTGTCATTTGGTTTAACAAAGCCTACATACTAAATGAAACTTAACCTGAGTGCTTTCGACCCATTACGACCCGTTTAGGTAGCTTATGCTACTTTAACGCGTCGTGCGCGTAGAACGCGTACGGACCGCCTAACTAGTCCAATGACAAGTGTTATATGCCTAAACATGTTACATAATCAGTTATGTGACAAAAGTTTAGGTTACATATGCTTAATTACCAATTATACATGAAAAGGGTATTCTGGTAATTTACCTAAGGCATATAAACTACCTATCATACAACTACTCAAACGATGTGACCATAGGGTATAACCTCGGAAGGTTATTCCCTACCTACTATGGTCACCTAATGTATTTGGTCGGATCCTAATGATCGACCAAATGGGTCGGGTTCGAGGTATAAGCGATTTATTAGATCGCTTACCCTACGACCCTAGACAACGTGGTAATCAGTAGGCATAGTCCCAAGGGACTATAACCAACGTGATTACACTCACGTTGCGAAGTTCAAACGAACTTCGCATTGACCATTACTGGTCAACGCTGAAAGTCAAACAAAGTTTGACTTTCTGACTCGAAAAGCAATAAAATAAGGAAAAGAACGAAAGAATACTTACGAAGGGTCCCCGAATGCTAATCTAGATCACAATAACTCAGGTATGAAACAATGGTTCCAACTTAGAGTCACTTAGATCAGATTCTAGTGGTTTTAGAAGCAATGGGGGTGGGGTATTTATAGTTTTCGGTTAACCGTTAAGATCGTTTGTCGAATATCGTGCCTTAATCGTATCCGTACAAGTGTCGGAAAGTTATGGTGCCTAAAAACCATCCTTATCAGCTGAATATGCAAGTGGGAAAGGTGTGGTTGTGGTTAAAACAGCTGGTACACACTGACTGTTCGTTCTGATCTGTTCTGGGAGTCTGACGCGGGCCGCCTAAGAATGTTAAGAAACTGAGGCGGGCCGCCTGGCTGTCTGATTAGCAAACTTCTTGCAGAATTGACAGTTTTGGTCCCTGCACGTGTTTAAACCCATTTCCGGCACTTCTAAGGCCCGTAAAGCCAACTTTAAGGCCCTAAAATGTTGCCTAAACATTGTGGACATGAAACATGCTCAAAAATATGCCGGAGGTTGGTTCGTTTGGTCGTACGAACGCGATGTTCGCTTAATTACGACGGAATGCGCACAAGCGCGAAAAACGATCCAAATGACGCAACGAATGGATTTTTGGCAAGCCAAACACTAAAGCATAATATAGTCATGCTTACATAAATTTTTGAATGTCCGGATGTATTCAGAACATAAGTTATGCGCGAAAATGCAAACCTGTGCACTTTTTGACACTTTTAGTCCCTGAATGACACAAAAGTTTATTTTAGCACACCGAACCCCTCAAAGCCTATTTCTAAGCTATGTAAAGGATATTTAAGGTGTGTTTAACTTATGGTCATGTTCCGGAATGTCTGTTACAGTTCAGATTGGCATACTTTCGCAGTTTGTCAACTTTAGTCCCTGTAAGCGATTTAACTTTGATTTCACCACACCAAACCTTCCAAAACTTATATCTAAGTTATGTAAAGGTTATTTAAGGTATGTTAAGCCTATTTCACTATTCCGGAGTGTTCGTTGGATTAAACTGGTTATATCTACTCATCAGAGCGCGTATAACCCTCCAGAAAGCGATTTAAAGCTTGAAATTGAACAAGAATTGATATGTGTAAACGATACACATATTTTTACAAATCCCAAGTATGAAATACTATATTTCATTGGTTTGGCATTTGTTTGATGGTTGAAGTGACACAGGTGTTACAGTCTCCCCTACTTTAGGAAATTTCGTCCCGAAATTAAATTCGTAGGAGTCTATCTGTGACTTTGTGTTAAATAACCATCAAAGATGAACAAGACATAATCCTGTAATTTCTCTTTAACGAACATTTTTCAGAAATAAAAAATGAACGGAGTTATTTTCAACAGGCATTATTCAGAAACAAAAATGAACAGAATAGTCATTTTCCACAACATCTTCAGAAACAAAAATGAACAGAATAGTCATTCTACATCTTCAGAAACAAAAATGAACAGAATAGTCATTTTACATCTTCAGAAACAAAAATGAACAGAATAGTCATTTTACATCTTCAGAAACAAAAATGAATAGAATAGTCATTTTATATCTTCAGAAACAAAAATGAACAGAATAGTCATTTTACATCTTCAGAAACAAAAATGAACAGAATAGTCATTTTACATCTTCAGAAACAAAAATGAACAGAATAGTCATTTTACATCTTCAGAAACAAAAATGAACAGAATAGTCACTTTACATCTTCAGAAACAAAAATGAACAGAATAGTCACTTTACATCTTCAGAAACAAAAATGAACAGAATAGTCATTTTACATCTTCAGAAACAAAAATGAACAGAATAGTCATTTTACATCTTCAGAAACAAAAATGAACAGAATAAACTCTAGACACATGACAAAACTCACTGTGGTTTCCGTGCACTGAATTTCATAATTATGTATGCATCCATAATTACGCAATTCCTTGCATAGTCCGCACAATTTGTCTGAAATGTGAAGGGGAGGAAAAATCAAACCTGATGATGAGTGTGACTAAACTACCATAGGGTCCTTTTAATTAGATCGACAAAGGATCCTTTTAAATTAGACCACCAAGGAGTCCTTTCAGCTATATCATCACATGATATTCCTAACCAGATTTTTGGATCAATCTGTTTACCTAGACCTCTCAGGGTCTAATTATGGGATGGTACAATATAATCCAAGGGTCTTTACTATTACGTACAAGCCCGTTGAGGATTTAATATAGCACCCAAAGATATGGAAGATTCTACGAGGATTTGAATGACAAGAATTTGGATCACACCAAAAACATAAAGGGAACATATAAACACATAATCACATAGTTGTTTAATTTGTTTATTAATTTGTTATCTTTGGACGCGGATACTTAAAGTACACCAGGAATCCAATTCGTGGATTTCATTTGGCACTTTAATCATTTCAAGAATACATTCATGAAGATAGGATGATCTACCAAAAATTCGATTTTCGTTTTCAGGAAAACGCAATATTCGAATTAAGGTACACAATAATTTAGGACATACGGAAATACCCTTGGGTACCCTATTAAGAATTTATAGTGGTACTTGGGGTATTCGTACAGAATTATTACTTGCACCTTGTACTTCGTTTCTTTGCAAGAGACGGGTACTTAGGATCTTTGTGTAAAACGCAAGAGATTGTAAAATGGAAGAATTTTGGGGGTAGTTTGCTTTTCAAGTAATACGATTCCTTGATTGCCGGTATTATAGGGGATATGTTGTTTGTACATACAACCACATAATATACATTGCAATGTAAATAAAAAGATTTATTTATTAACAATGATAACAACTGTTTCATGGACCTTGACAACAAAAGAAAATAATACATAAGACATGATTATTTCTAAACGGTGTTGTCTTCTAGTCGATCAGATGCTCATCTCTGTGCTGGATTAGCATTTGCAAGCTTTGGGCAATTTCTTCGGAAATGTCCCATCTCACCACACTTGTTGCAAGAACCTGGTGGAAAGCGAGCTCGAGCAGGTTTGTTGTCAGCTCGATTTGGTGCAACAGCTACTACGCAAACTTTTGCTGTATGACCTTTAAGTCCACAAAGTTGGCATTCGCGGCACCTCACATTAGCATGATGATGGAGGCCACATTGGTTGCACAAAGGTGAAGTTCCATTGTATGGCTTCCTAGTACGGGGTTGAGCTGGTTGGTTGGGGACGGCTTGACCATTGTGAGCGACCATGGCGAAGTTCTGAGAAGCCTTTCGCTTCTTTGACTGTTCAGGGGATCCAGTCTGTTCATCCATGGTCTTTGATTCCTCGAGCGGTTTCTTGTCACCCTTTCGGAAAAGCTTACGTTTCCTGATCTGAGATTCAGTCAGGGTTGCAGATAGCTCAATGGCCTGCCTAACCGTAGTGGGGTTACTACCAGTAACAATGTCTTGAACTGAGTCAGGGAGACCATCAATGTATTTTTCGATCGCCTTATCCAAAGGCGTAACCATGGTAGGACACAACAGGCTCAGCTCCTCATATCGATCAGTGTATGCTCGATGTTCGCCGCTGTCTTGCTTAAGGTCGTCGAATTCCCTTTCCAATGCCCTGATCTCGTGACGAGGACAGAATTCCTTCATCATCAGTGCTCGAAGTTCTTCCCAAGTTTGGGCCAGTGCCACTTCGGCACCCCTATCTCTCACCACACCGTTCCACCATGTCAAAGCTCGTTTCTCGAAGACACTAGATGCGAAGTCTACCTTTCGCTCATTTGGACATTGAACATGTCTGAAGGTGCTCTCTAGACTCTCGAACCATTGCAGAAGTGCAGTCGCTCCTTGAGACCCAGAAAACTTTGATGGCTTGGCCGAGTTGAACGTCTTGAAGCTGCAGAGGGCATTATTGTTGTTGATAGCTTGATAACATTGAGCAACTACGTTCGGGATTGCAGCAGTCATTTGCTGTGTAATGACAGCTGCCAGCTCGTCAACAGATACTGGATTTTCACGTCGTGGAGGCATTCTAAAAGAGAAGAACATGAAAGGAAACGAGTGAGAGAATTATACGAAAAGAATGAGATGAACAAATCTGATGAAAGCCAGGATAGTGATCATTTGTTTGTTACTACAAAGCAACAAACGACACACAGCGACTGAATTAAAGTAAATGGATCAAAACTAATGTATCACGAAGACATGCTCGCCTATAAGTGAACACTCATCCCAAGAATTCCCAGGTAAGCACAACTGGTCTCGCGTCTGATGAGATGTATACGAAGTGCTTGCCTAGACAGAAAACCCAGAATACAGGCATTCACCCTTCCAGTTTGCACGTGTTCACATTATTTAAAACCCAAAACCTTGACGAGATTTTGAAAAAAAACAAAGTGGTTCAAAACCATATAACAGAGGGTTCAAAACCTTACAATAGAGAGTTCAAAACCTTGTAATAAATCATCCTAGAACAGATGATTAGTTTTCAAAGCGGTTTTGAAAATTATGTTCTTGTTGTGGTAGTCGCCTAAGGATAGGTGACGGTATGTTTTATGACTAAACGCAAGTAAACTCGCGTTAGGGTCCTAAGAAGGTTATAGACTAGGTCAAAGCATTACTAATAACCTAATTCCCTATAACCATTAGCTCTGATACCATCTTTTCTGTCACACCCCGACCACGTAGAACATACAAAACGTGGCGGAAACGTCGGGGAGTGTTGTAACAGAATTAATGTTTCAAATCCATGGCAATTAAAGTTTCGTTTTATTGATTAAAAGTGTTACCATGTCTTAACAAATAAAGAAATACAACATAATTAACTAGTCTTGCATCTTTTATTGTCACTAAAGCCCAAGTCTGCCTATGTGTATCTTGATCATCTTATGCAACAGCTCCTGAAAAACACATGTGAAAATAGGTACGTCAGCATAAAAATGTCTGTGAGATACATAGGTTTTGTGGAAATAAGATTCATGACTTATGTTTGAGAAAATGTTTAGTCATGAACCTTGTTATTTGCTTTGTCTTTTAAATCATTTGAAAAACGATAAGATCAGATGATAAGTATAAATAAATGTAAGGTTAAATGAATAACCAAGTAAAATATGTTTGTATAAGATAAGTTGTTTATAAATCAATGTCTTGTGAAAAGTATGTTATTTGTATAAAATGTTCTATGTCTCAAACTGAAATGATTCAAATAACGCTACAATATGTGATATCATACAAACACTTATATATAGGAAGTACCAGCGGCGTATCCACCATGCTTGTATCATATTACACACGCATCGTTACTTAATCACTTAATCAAACCAAACCAAACCAAACAATGTAAGATGTCTATGTTTAAACCAATTGTCAAATGTATTGAATAATATGTCAAAGTGTTCATGTCAAGATGTAAATCATGTCAAAATGTCTATGTCAAATATCTATGTCAAATATCCATGTATGGCAAGTGAAATGTCTCAACTAAACCATATGCACAAAAACAAAGTATTGAAGTAAAACTTGGTTTAAATCAAAGTTATGTTTTGTGGGAAATGCATGATCAAATGTCAATCATGTAAAAATGTCTATGCCGAAATGTCTATGTCAAATGTCTATGTCAAATGTCTATGTAGAAGTGTCAAAAATCATGTACTATAATGTACTAACGAACATAGCAGGTATATGATGTGAAAACAGGAAAGCATGAAAGTAACAAGTAGGCACATGTGTTCCACCCCAAAACGTTTGGAAAACAGTAAAAGAGGGGTCTATGTACTCACTTGAGATTGCTCAGTAGTCCTTGAGTAACAATGAGTAACAACTAAACAATGCTAGAGATCGCGGATATCAAACGGCACCTAGTATAAGTAACTATGTTAATAAACCGGACCTAGATCGGAAGATTGGGTAGCATTAGGGTTTGTAAACCAAACGAGTGTAGAGACTCGTGTCATTTGGTTTAACAAAGCCTACATACTAAATGAAACTTAACCTGAGTGCTTTCGACCCATTACGACCCGTTTAGGTAGCTTATGCTACTTTAAACGGGTCGTACGCGTAGAACGCGTACGGACCGCCTAACTAGTCCTATGACAAGTGTTATATGCCTAAACATGTTACATAATCAGTTATGTGACAAAAGTTTAGGTTACATATGCTTAATTACCAATTATACATGAAAAGGGTATTCTGGTAATTTACCTAAGGCATATAAACTACCTATCATACAACTACTCAAACGATGTGACCATAGGGTATAACCTCGGAAGGTTATTCCCTACCTACTATGGTCACCTAATGTATTTGGTCGGATCCTAATGATCGACCAAATGGGTCGGGTTCGAGGTATAAGCGATTTATTAGATCGCTTACCCTACGACCCTAGACAACGTGGTAATCAGTAGGCATAGTCCCAAGGGACTATAACCAACGTGATTACACTCACGTTGCGAAGTTCAAACGAACTTCGCATTGACCATTACTGGTCAACGCTGAAAGTCAAACAAAGTTTGACTTTCTGACTCGAAAAGCAATAAAATAAGGAAAAGAACGAAAGAATACTTACGAAGGGTCCCCGAATGCTAATCTAGATCACAATAACTCAGGTATGAAACAATGGTTCCAACTTAGAGTCACTTAGATCAGATTCTAGTGGTTTTAGAAGCAATGGGGGTGGGGTATTTATAGTTTTCGGTTAACCGTTAAGATCGTTTGTCGAATATCGTGCCTTAATCGTATCCGTACAAGTGTCGGAAAGTTATGGTGCCTAAAAACCATCCTTATCAGCTGAATATGCAAGTGGGAAAGGTGTGGTTGTGGTTAAAACAGCTGGTACACGCTGACTGTTCATTCTGATCTGTTCTGGGAGTCTGACGCGGGCCGCCTAAGAATGTTAAGAAACTGAGGCGGGCCGCCTGGCTGTCTGATCAGCAAACTTCTTGCAGAATTGACAGTTTTGGTCCCTGCACGTGTTTAAACCCATTTCCGGCACTTCTAAGGCCCGTAAAGCCAACTTTAAGGCCCTAAAATGTTTCCTAAACATTGTGGACATGAAACATGCTCAAAAATATGCCGGAGGTTGGTTCGTTTGGTCGTACGAACGCGATGTTCGCTTAATTACGACGGAATGCGCACAAGCACGAAAAACGATCCAAATGACGCAACGAATGGATTTTTGGCAAGCCAAACACTAAAGCATAATATAGTCATGCTTACATAAATTTTTGGATGTCCGGATGTATTCAGAACATAAGTTATGCGCGAAAATGCAAACCTGTGCACTTTTTGACACTTTTAGTCCCTGAATGACACAAAAGTTTATTTTAGCACACCGAACCCCTCAAAGCCTATTTCTAAGCTATGTAAAGGATATTTAAGGTGTGTTTAACTTATGGTCATGTTCCGGAATGTCTGTTACAGTTCAGATTGGCATACTTTCGCAGTTTGTCAACTTTAGTCCCTGTAAGCGATTTAACTTTGATTTCACCACACCAAACCTTCCAAAACTTATATCTAAGTTATGTAAAGGTTATTTAAGGTATGTTAAGCCTATTTCACTATTCCGAAGTGTTCGTTGGATTAAACTGGTTATATCTACTCATCAGAGCGCGTATAACCCTCCAGAAAGCGATTTAAAGCTTGAAATTGAACAAGAATTGATATGTGTAAACGATACACATATTTTTACAAATCCCAAGTATGAAATACTATATTTCATTGGTTTGGCATTTGTTTGATGGTTGAAGTGACACAGGTGTTACAGTCTCCCCTACTTTAGGAAATTTCGTCACGAAATTAAATTCGTAGGAGTCTATCTGTGACTTTGTGTTAAATAACCATCAAAGATGAACAAGACATAATCCTGTAATTTCTCTTTAACGAACATTTTTCAGAAATAAAAAATGAACGGAGTTATTTTCAACAGGCATTATTCAGAAACAAAAATGAACAGAATAGTCATTTTCCACAACATCTTCAGAAACAAAAATGAACAGAATAGTCATTCTACATCTTCAGAAACAAAAATGAACAGAATAGTCATTCTACATCTTCAGAAACAAAAATGAATAGAATAGTCATTTTATATCTTCAGAAACAAAAATGAACAGAATAGTCATTTTACATCTTCAGAAACAAAAATGAACAGAATAGTCATTTTACATCTTCAGAAACAAAAATGAACAGAATAGTCATTTTACATCTTCAGAAACAAAAATGAACAGAATAGTCATTTTACATCTTCAGAAACAAAAATGAACAGAATAGTCACTTTACATCTTCAGAAACAAAAATGAACAGAATAGTCATTTTACATCTTCAGAAACAAAAATGAACAGAATAAACTCTAGACACCTGACAAAACTCACTGTGGTTTCCGTGCACTGAATTTCATAATTATGTATGCATCCATAATTACGCAATTCCTTGCATAGTCCGCACAATTTGTCTGAAATGTGAAGGGGAGGAAAAATCAAACCTGATGATGAGTGTGACTAAACTACCATAGGGTCCTTTTAATTAGATCGACAAAGGATCCTTTTAAATTAGACCACCAAGGAGTCCTTTCAGCTATATCATCACATGATATTCCTAACCAGATTTTTGGATCAATCTGTTTACCTAGACCTCTCAGGGTCTAATTATGGGATGGTACAATATAATCCAAGGGTCTTTACTATTACGTACAAGCCCGTTGAGGATTTAATATAGCACCCAAAGATATGGAAGATTCTACGAGGATTTGAATGACAAGAATTTGGATCACACCAAAAACATAAAGGGAACATATAAACACATAATCACATAGTTGTTTAATTTGTTTATTAATTTGTTATCTTTGGACGCGGATACTTAAAGTACACCAGGAATCCAATTCGTGGATTTCATTTGGCACTTTAATCATTTCAAGAATACATTCATGAAGATAGGATGATCTACCAAAAATTCGATTTTCGTTTTCAGGAAAACGCAATATTCGAATTAAGGTACACAATAATTTAGGACATACGGAAATACCCTTGGGTACCCTATTAAGAATTTATAGTGGTACTTGGGGTATTCGTACAGAATTATTACTTGCACCTTGTACTTCGTTTCTTTGCAAGAGACGGGTACTTAGGATCTTTGTGTAAAACGCAAGAGATTGTAAAATGGAAGAATTTTGGGGGTAGTTTGCTTTTCAAGTAATACGATTCCTTGATTGCCGGTATTATAGGGGATATGTTGTTTATACATACAACCACATAATATACATTGCAATGTAAATAAAAAGATTTATTTATTAACAATGATAACAACTGTTTCATGGACCTTGACAACAAAAGAAAATAATACATAAGACATGATTATTTCTAAACGGTGTTGTCTTCTAGTCGATCAGATGCTCATCTCTGTGCTGGATTAGCATTTGCAAGCTTTGGGCAATTTCTTCGGAAATGTCCCATCTCACCACACTTGTTGCAAGAACCTGGTGGAAAGCGAGCTCGAGCAGGTTTGTTGTCAGCTCGATTTGGTGCAACAGCTACTACGCAAACTTTTGCTGTGTAAACGATACACATATTTTTACAAATCCCAAGTATGAAATACTATATTTCATTGGTTTGGCATTTGTTTGATGGTTGAAGTGACACAGGTGTTACACTTCTGGGCCTTAAGGAGGGAGATGACGTTCTCAACGGCACTCCGCTTGTCGCCACGAATCATGAGAGGTTCACCACCTGAACCAGGAATACGGACAATCTTCTCGTTGCAAAGAATTTCTGCTCGGTGTCGGGATAACCAATGCATCCCAATGACAACGTCGAAACTACCCAAGACGATAGGAATAAGGTCGATAGAGAAGGTCTGGTCAGCGAGAATAAGTTTACAACCCTCGACTACGTGTGTGGCTTCTAAACTCTTACCATTTGCTAGCTCTACAGTGTGCTTGTTGTTCAAAGGTGTTGGAATACGCTTAAGCATTTGGCTAACCTCTAGTGACATGTAGCTAGTATCGGCATCCGAGTCAAATAATACTGAAACATAAAAGTCGTCGAGAAGGAACTTACCCGCCACAACATTGGGGTCATTCCTTGCTTCACCTTGGCTAATCACGAACGCCCGCCCCCTGGCGCCATTGTTGTTGTTGTTCCCATTGTTACCATTCCCCTGATTGTTGTTGTTGTTGTTGTTCTGGTTCCTGTTCAGCTGGGGACAATCTCTCTTGAAGTGGCCCTCAGCTCCACACTGAAAGCACCCTTTGTTATCACCTTGCTGCTGCTGCTGGCGCTGGTTCTGTTGAGCTTGCTGACGATTCTGATTGGCGGGGTATAAGCTCCTGCAATCCTTTGCAGCGTGACCAGGCTTGTTGCACCGATGACAGTTGCCCCTGGTGCATGGCCCGCTATGATGCAGGCTGCAGCGATTGCATTTGGGGTGATTCCCTTTGTACCCACCATGGCTTTGACCACCAGATGATTGCTGACTAGGACTCTTGTAGTCATCAGTCTTTCTCTGCTGAGACTGGGACTGGACAGAAGTCGAACCCTTACTTGGAGTTCCATCCCATTTCCTCTTGTTGTCACTAGAGACACCTGAAGTAGTTGCAGCACCTAAGCGCTTTGGTAACTTGTTCTGCTCTACCGCCTGATCCGTGAGGCGGTGAGCCAACTGAACAACTTGCTGGTAGGTGGCGAGATTCGCCGAAGTCACATGACTTTGGATTTCTGCCACCAAGCCTTGGAGAAATAGTTCGATGCGCTTGATGGGAGGATCCACCATAGTAGGACACAGAATTGCCAGTTCGTTCGACCTTTTCACATAAGCTTCAATTTCCGACCCCGTCATCTTGAGGTTGAAGAACTCCACTTCCAGTTTGTGAATCTCATCCCGACTGCAGTATTCTTCCTTGATCATTTCCTTAAAATTCTCCCATGGGGTGGCATTGGCAGCAACCAACCCCAGCATTTGGACCTGAGCGTTCCACCATGTGAGAGCTAAACCCTCGAGAGTACCGGTAGCATACTTCACCCTGCGCGCCTCAGGGCATTCACACATTTCGAACACAGATTCTAGTTTCTCAAACCAGTGGAGGAGACCTACTGCTCCTTCAGTGCCGCTAAAAGTAGTTGGTCGGCAGTCCATGAAAGTTTTAAAAGTGCACACAGGTGGCCGAACATGTTGACCTATCGTGGGTGAAAGAAAGACAGGGTTTAACACAAAGGTTGATTCACGAGAGTAGGATCTGCAGATCCTAAATTGAGTTAGAACTGCATGATATACCTCCTGCGTGTGCAGCTGCAAGTGCTGCGGCAACTCGTTCGTTGATCAGAGCCGTCAACTGGGCTTGTGTCAGGTTAACGCGTCCAGACATGATCTTCATATCAAGAAGAACGTGAGTGAGAGGGGTTCGCGAAAGTACGACGATAAGATAGAGTAAGCACGCACGTGTTCAAGCAACAGTAGTTACACTAACCAAGCATACCATGAGCAATGTACTATGTGATTAACAAGTAGGCAATATATACATAGATCATATCACCTAGAATGTAGAGCCTTGCATGTGGAGTGAAGCGTCGTTGTGGACCGTTGAGCACTGTACAGGTTATAGTCTGGTTTTAACAAAAACATTTCTCCTTTATTAAAACCAAGTTCTCTATAACCAATGGCTCTGATACCAATCTGTCACACCCCCAAAATCCACCTGCGGAGTACTACCGCTTGGAGGCGTGACTGACCAGGATCCAGCCACCAATCATATTGAACGAGCAAATGAGTAGTTATAAATCCAACCAATACAATTGGTGTCCAAACCATACATAGTTTAAGTTGCAAGCGGAAGCATAAAGTTTAGAATCAAAACATAAGTTTAATCGTTTCAAAGTTTAACATGGCACACAGCTGTCCATGTCCCACAACGACTCCCTTCCATGCAAGCTCCAGCTAAGCACCTACTGAGCTGCAAAGCATGTAGTAACGAGTCAACAACAAGTTGAGTGAGTTCACGGTTGGGTGTTCGTTTTAAGTTGTTTCGAAACAGTTTCCTTTATCTGGCATCCTGCCGTGGGGGTTACTCCATAGTTAAAAACGTGACTTGTTTACTCCCGGTTACTCTGGCAATCCAGCCGTGGGGGCTACCCCGTGTTAGTTATCTGGCATTTCGGCCGTGGGGGCTACCCCATGTATACACTAGACTCGTTACCATATCGACTGCTGACTGTAGTCATGTTTATGTGCCCTGAAACTGTCAATGTCTATTATCATTGACGTGCCCCAGATCCATTAGTTCACGCCCGTCCTCTGCGGCACGGTGTGAGGTTTGTCAGACCTAAATAGCGCTATCTAACTAATGACCCGCTCGCCATTGGCCCGGCGATTAAGTCGATATAAAAAGGAGGGACTTCGTGATAGAGTTTTGGTCTAGTACGAGTTATCTGTCCATGAGGACGAGGAATTACATTCCTGAACCAATGCTGTCCTACCCAAGGAGGACGAGGAACCCACGTTCCTTAACCCCATTCCCAACCCAGGGAATCCCATGCTTTGTAGAGGGTGTGAACTCACCTTGGTTTGCTCGGCAGATACACAGAAAAGTCAATCAAGTTGTAAGTGGTCAACTACGTCCTAACATAGATACCGTACAAGTCAGGTTCGTATTCAGGTAGTGTACGTATGTTTCTACACGTATGCTAGCACATTGTATGCAAGTATCATTCATGGCAGCCCAAACAACATTCACATTCAACAGTAACACATAAGGTCCATGCATTAGGCCCAAAAGTCCGGCCCAATCATCTAAGTCCGTAATGGGGTGCAAGTCCAACAGTGTGCACATGCACATGGTCTCGAGTCGAGACTGATGAAGTCTCGGGTTATGCATATGTTGGCCTCGAGTCGCAACCGGACTCGTAAACAGGGTCTCGGGTCATGATGTTTTTGTGTTGATCAAGTGTGGTCTCGAGTCGCAACTGGACTCGCAACCGCAGTCTCGAGTTATCATGCCCCCGGTCTCGAGTCGAGACTATAAGTTTTCGACTCGCAACCTGTGTCGTAACCGGAGATCTCGACTTGTCATGTGGTGGTCTCGAGTCGAGACAGGAGGTTTCGGCTGGGGACATTTGCTGAATTCAACATTGTACTTGGCCAATGAGATTTCATGGTCATGATATTATGTACTATCCAGTAATATTGCACTAACATGTTCCCTTGTCTATTGCTTGCCAAAAATGGATCAAACATGGCAATTTCAAATGTTCATAACATATTTATATCATCTTCAAGTTGTTCTTCATGTATTCAAATAGTTCATCATCATCATTCGTATAAGCCTTAATCAAACGAAATCATGAACAACAACTTATCAACATCTATGATATCAACACAATAAATCACCCTAATAGTAAGCTTTCGGTTCTTAACACAAGAGTATACAATCCGATTTATATGAACATTATCTAACATACATGTGCAAACCGATTTCATGAACATCAACAACCATGGTTTAAATCACATTTAGACACAAGACATCATGAGTTCATTATGCGACATATCCGAAATCAAAACATGTTAGCCGATTATCACCACCATACACATCCGAGAATATGATAAGGCCATAATCATACATTTTTCCACTTATTTAAACATGGAGACAAGCATTCAATCATCAAGCACACAAAATACTTAATACATGGTAAGGCACTAACCGATTGGGTACTCTAAGTGTGAGGGTATGAAGAGTTGATGAGTGAACTTCCGAATGGTGATCCCGAGCTCGATCCAAGAGTCCTAGTGTCACCGGTTTGATCCAAGAAGGAGAAGAAGGAATGTGATGCTTGGTGTCTAGGGTTTTAGTGAGAGAATGGAGAGTGTGTGTAGAGGAGTATGTGTGTTGTGTGCCCAAAAATGACAAGTGTGGCTAACCACAAGGTTATATACTTGTTTCACCATGGTGCACCCTAATGGGTTTTCGGTTGGGTTAAATGAGGTGTATGGCCCATCCGGCCCATTGTTTCATTGCTCACTCGAGACCGCATGGTCTCGAGTTGGGTCCTTGTGTCACGGTTCATACTAATACACACATACTATACATACAAGCATACATATACGCACACAATTAAACACAACACGTAATCGCATGAAAGGTTCACTTATCATTAATCACACCAGTTAACTAGTCACACGTTTAAGTATGTTACATCGGGATACAAGAAAGGTTTTAAATTTCGAGTTGTCACATTAGAGTCTTTAAGATCAGATTCTAGTGGTTTTGAAGCAATGGGGGTGGGGTATTTATAGTTTTCGGGTAACCGTTAAGATCGTTTCATGGAAACCGTGCTTGAATCCTACCCGTACATGTGTTGGAATGTTATGGTGCCTAAAAATGGTCCTTATCAGCTGAATAGGCAAGTGGGAAATGTGTGGGTGAGGATCAAACAGCTGGAATCTGCTGACTGTTTGATCAAATCTGTTCTGATAGTCGGACGCGGCCCGCTTCAGGATCAGAGAAAACTCAGGCGGGCCGCCTGAGGGTCCTGATCAGACAACAACTTTGCAATTTGACAGTTTCAGTCCCTGTTGGTGTTTAAGCCCATTTCCGACACTTCTAAGGCCCGTAAAGCCAACTTTAAGGCCCTAAAATGATGCCTAAACATTGTGGACATGAAACATGCTCAAAAATATGTCGGATATTGGTTCGTTTGGTCGTACGAACGCGATGTTCGCTTAATTACGACGGAATGCGCACAAGCGCGAAAAACGATCCAAAATGCGTGACGAATGGATTTTTCTTATGCCAAACACTAAAATAAAATGTTTTAGTGCTTACATAAATTTTTGGATGTCCGGATGTATTCAGAACGTAAGTTATGCGCGAAAATGCAAACTTGTGCACTTTTTGACACTTTTAGTCCCTGAATGACCCAAAAGTTTATTTTAGCATACCGAACCCCTCAAAGCCTATTTCTAAGCTATGTAAAGGATATTTATGGTATTTTTAACTTATGGTCATGTTCTGGAATGTCTGTTACAGTTCAAATTGACATACTTTCGTAGTTTGTCAAGTTTAGTCCCTGTAAGCGATTTAACTTGATTTTGCCATACCAAAGCCTTCAAAACTTATTTCTAAGTTATGTAAAGGTTATTTAAGGTATGTTAAGCCAATATCACTATTCCGGAGTGTTTGTTGCATTAAACTGGTTATATTTACGCATTGGTGCGCATATAACCTTCCAGAAAGCGATTTAGAGTTTGGAATTGAACAAAAATTGATATGTGCAAATGATACACATATTTATACAAATCCAAAGTATGAAATACAATATTTCATTGGTTTGGTATTTGTTTGATGGCCGTGGAGGCACAGGTGTTACAACTTACGGACGTAAGAGGGAGAGAGAGTAGAAGAGTTGTGGTGGTGTTGTGAAGATGAAGGTGAGCTTGTGTTCTTATAATCCATAATGCTTTGGTCCAATGGGTTTTGTGTCCCTTAAGTACATTACAAGGTCTTATCAACTCCAAGAGAAATCTAAGCAAGAGATTTAGTGAAATCTTGTAAAGATTAAGGTGGGGCCATCTGTCACACCCCGACCACGTAAAACAACAAAACGTGGCGGAAACGTCGAGGAGTGTTGTAACAGAATCATTGTTTCACAACCATGGATTAAAACAATTTCGTTTTATTTAATTAAATGTATTACATTACATTGGAATTAGAAACAAAACATGAACAAATAGACTTTTATTGTTATTAAGTCGCTAAGGCCTCGTCCGTTCCTATGTGAGCATGCATCAATATCATCATCAAATATCATCAACTATGGTACCTGAAACACATGTGAAAATACGTCAGCATAAAAATGTCGGCGAGTACATAGGTTTTATGTGAGTGTCAGATTCATGGCTCGTTTTACATGTTGTAATACTTATTTAAAAACCTTATTTTGAAAAGTATAGTATTGCGACATAATTAACCAACTCAAATCAAGTTGGATATGATTTATAAAATCTCGTAGCCATGATTCTTAACTCCAAAACATTTTGTTTTATTAAATCATATCGTAAAACATCTCGTAGAAACTCGTTAATAAGACTCGTATGGTTTATATTATTCAGAATACATAATTGTGTGGCATTGTTTCAAAATCGTTTACCCAAGTGATCTAGATAACGCAACGATATATAATGTGTTAAAACCACTTATATATAGGAAGTACCAGCGGCGTATCCACCATGTTTTTAACACATTACACCCGCCCCGTTACCTAATCACTTCCTGTCACACCCCGACCACGTAAAACAACAAAACGTGGCGGAAACATCGGGGAGTGTTGTAACAGAATCATTGTTTCATAACACATGGAAATTGAAATATTGTTTTATTGATTAAAGTAGTTACAATGTCTTGACAATCAAAGAAACATAACATAAATAACTAGTCTTGCATCTTTTATTGTCGCTAAGGCCCAAGTCCGCCTAAGCGTATCTTGATAAATCCTATGCATCATATCCTGAAACACATGTGAAAATAGGTACGTCAGCATAAAAATGCCTGTGAGATACATAGGTTTTGTAAAAATAGAATTCATGACTTATGTTTAAGAAAATGTTTAGTCATGAACCTTGTAATTTGCTTTGTCTTGTAAATCATTTGAAAAGTGATAAATAAACCAAATGATATATATGTATAAAAGAATAACACATGGTTAAGTGGATAACCATGTGAAATGAGTTTGTATAAATTAAGTTGTTTGTAAAACAATGTATTGTGAAAAGTATGTTATTTGTATAAAGTGTTATATGTCCAAATTTAAATGATTCAAATAACGCTACGATATGTAATACCATACAATCACTTATATATAGGAAGTACCAGCGGCGTATCCACCATGCTTGTATCATATTACACACGCCTCGTTACTTAAATCACTCACTCAAACCAAACCAACAATGTAAGATGTCTATGTTTAAACCAATTGCCAAACGTATTGAATAATATGTCAAAATGTTTATGTCAAGATGTAAGTCATGTAATGTATAACCAATGTCAATAATGTTTATGTGTCAAATGTAAATCATGTAATGTGTAACCAAAATGATATGTATGGCTAGTGAAATATATCAACTAAACCATATGCACAAAAACAAAGTATTGAAGTCAAACATGGTTTAAAACAAAGCTATGTTTTGTGGAACAAAAGCATGCTATACTGATATAAACATCTATGCGGTGTTGTGAAAATGCATACATCCAAGCCTTGAGACTGTGGCGATAAACCCTTAAACAATTTAAAGGTTTATCTAAGTTATGTATATCGAATTCGGTCATTCCTTCCAATCTAAACAAACCCAGGATTTCAGGAACGGGAGTTGTCAATTCCTATGGTACCACTACCTACTAACGAACGGCGTAGCTAATGTTAATGAATGTATTGTTCCATTGAAACAAACCAAATGTCATACCAAAATGTAAGCATGTGATGAAAACAACTGTACTAAGTATGTAACAAATGGACATACATAGCATGTGACGTGAAACAAATGTACAAAGTATGCACACAATGGGCATACATAGCATGAAATGTAATGTGAAACAATGTACTAAGTACGCACACAATGGGCATACATAGCATAAAATGTAATGTAAAGCAATGTACTAAGTACACACACAATGGGTATACATAGCATGAAATGTAATGTAAAGCAATGTACTAAGTACGCACACAATGGGCATACATAGCATGAAATGTAATGTAATGTAAAACAATGTACTATAATGTACTAATGAACATAGCAGGTATATGATGTGAAAACATGGAAAGCATGAAAGTAACAAGTAGGCACATGTGTTCCACCCCAAAACAGTTTGGAAAACAGTAAAAGAAGGGTCTATGTACTCACTTGAGATTGCTCAGAAGTCCTAAGATAACCACCAAG
The DNA here is from genome assembly GCA_030545235.1 of Helianthus tuberosus. NCBI lineage: Eukaryota > Viridiplantae > Streptophyta > Magnoliopsida > Asterales > Asteraceae > Helianthus > Helianthus tuberosus. The sequence continues at coordinate 113,738,640 of CM060415.1, read as the reverse complement.
CAATGCTAGAGATCACGGAATCAAACGGCACCTAATATAGGTAACTATGTTAATATACTGGACCTAAATCGGAAGATCGGATAGAATGCGGGTTCGTACGTGTAATATGGTTTAACAAAGCCTACATACTAAATGAAACCTAACATAAGTGCTTACGACCCATTACGACCCGTTTAGGTAGCTTATGCTACTTTAACGCGTCGCTCGCGTGAAACGCGTTCGGACCGCCTAACTAGTCCTATGACAAGTAAAATATGCCTTAACATATCTGATATTGTTACCAAAACAGTTTAGATACCAAAATTTATGTTACATATGCTTAAAATGAATTTTGGCGTCAAAAGGGCATTTTGGTAATTTACCTAAGGCATATATGTCACACCCCCAAAATCCACCTGCGGAGTATCACCGCTTGGAGGCGTGACTGACCAGGATCAAGCCACCAATCATATTGAACATAAAAAGCATTAAATGTAAAACAACCAAACCAATATGAAAGGTGTTCAAAACATAAGTGTAAATTCAATGTTTAGCGGAAGCATAAATAAACCCAATCATAAGTAGCAATTTCAAATGTTTAAATGTTGTTCATAACATCCACAAACTGTGCCCACAACGTCCGTGCCTCCCGTGCAAGCTCCATAAGTACCTAAGGTCCTGCAAGGCATGTAACAGAGAGTCAACAACTAGTTGAGCGAGTTCACAGGGAGTATGTTTAGTTATAGTGTTCATAATGCAGTTCGTATGTTCATTTAGTAATCATGTATCGTATGTATCGTATCGCGGCCCTCTAGGCATGTTTGCGAAGTATAGTGGGAATTTCCCATGTTTGCTAGACTAGGTATAGTAGTATCGCGGCCCTTCCTGGCATGTTTGCGAAGATTAGTGTATATAGTTCGCGGCCCTTCTTAGGCATGTGTGCGAAGATTGTCATAATATCGCGGCCGACCCTTGGCGTGTGTGCGAAGATCGTTTAAATTAGTATAACCAGTCTAGTCTGTTCATATCCATAATCCTTCCTCTACCGGGAATCATATATCTGAATTCCATAAACTGAACGAATAAATAATCCAACCCATTCCCATCCTGGGAATCCCATGCCTTGGCTGTGTGAACTCACCTTGGTTTGCTCGGTATGCTAAGTGTATGCTCGCAAGTAATTAATCACGTCCTAAAGTGCGCACGTATGTGAAATCAGTTTGCGTTCAAGTTGTGCACGTATAAACATGTAACACGTAATCACAATCATATACAAGATGGTTACACTTAACAGCAGTTAAATATTCCAGTTAACACTTAACAGAATTAACCCAAGTTACTGTGCAGATTACTGTTCGGCGAAACACACATAATGGCGAAACACATATCGACGAAACACATATTGACGAAACACATTCTGTTTCGTCGTGGCTTGGTTGGCGAAACAGGATTTCAGTTTCGTCGGTAGTCCTTGGCGAAACACATCTATTTCGTCGAGGTCAGGTTTGGCGAAACAAAGGTCAGATTCGTCGACTTCCCTTGGCGAAACACTTCTGTTTCGCCAAGAGATCTGTTTCGTCAAGACAGATTCGTGGTGAAATCAGTTACGTACACAGATACATGCAGAAACCCTAACAGCCGTCACTATCAAGTAGCAATCATCCAGAATTCATTTAGCATATCTCATCATAACATAATCATCCAGAATCATTGACTAGCATGAACCCTAGTTTAAACGTATCTCAAAACCGACTATCATTCAATATCAAATTATCGAACCCTATCAAGATGCTAACCAGATTCAGATTAACACCATCCAGAAATCAAGTATTCAACCGTATCGAGTTTCACATAAAACTATATATATCCGACAACAACATTTCTATCAAAACCTATATTATCACCATCATAACAAGAACCCTAATATCTAACATGTATCGATTGCAATTATACATCAACATAGCAGAATCACATGACACAGAAACACGTTCACAGATGAAAGATCAATCAAGACACATAGGTTTACTAACCGAGATGAGGGTTTGATCGCACAAGGGTTTCCGGTGGGTTCTAGTTCGCCGTCACAGTGAGAGAACTCTAGGGTTTCGGTTGTGTTGATAGAAAATGTAAAAGTGATGTTGTTTTACGTATTAAACTCGAAATAACATGTTGGGCCCGAACTGGGTTTCGCGAATTACTGGGCCGGCGAAACAGACTTCTGTTTCGTCGGAATGTTCATGGCGAAACAGCCTTCTGTTTCGTCGGGTTCTTAACAGTTTAAGTTTTACAAACAGTACACTAGTTATACAATCACACATAACCATGCAAACACACTAGGTTTTATCATAACACAACTATATAGTCAAAGTCAACGTGCATTTAATGCGAATAAAGAATGTCGGGAATTCGAGTTGTCACATTATCCCCAACTTGAAAGAAATTTCGTCCCGAAATTTAGCATGCAGTTACTGAGAAAGCTAGTAGTGTGACGTTGTTTACCTGTATTGTATCGCGGCTCCCCTGAGCATGTTTGCGAAGGTTACTGGTTTTCTTGGGGTGTCACATTATCCCCCCGTTGATTTGGAATTTCGTCCCGAAATTCTGCATTGGTAGCTTCAGCCTCAGTAGTAGTTGCATTGGTTCCGAATAACTGGGGATATTTGAGTTCCATTTGATCTTCGCGCTCCCAGGTGGACTCTGGGCCGCGGCGGGAGTTCCAACGAACTCGTACAAGAGGGATTCTCGTGTTCTTGAGGACCTTAACATCCCGGTCCGTGATTTCAACCGGCTCCTCGACGAAGTGCAACCGCTCGTCGATAGTGAGTTCCTTCAAGGGAACTATGTGGGTCTCATCTGACTTACACTTCTTCAGATTCGACACGTGAAAGACGTTATGAACTGCACTGAGTTCAGGTGGTAAGTTCAGTCTGTAGGCCACTTTGCCTATTTTCTCAATAACTTCGTAGGGTCCAACATATCGTGGATTTAGTTTGCCGCGTTTGCCAAAACGAACCACACCCTTCCAGGGTGAAACTTTAAGTAGCGCTCGATCCCCAACTTGGAATTCGAGTAGTTTCCTGTCTTTATCGGCGTATACTTTCTGACGGTCGCGTGCTGCCGCCATGCGTTGTCGTATTTGTGCAATCTTTTCTGTAGTATCGACTACCATTTCTGGACCCGTGATCTGACTATCTCCCACCTCTGCCCAACAGAGAGGTGACCGGCATTTACGCCCGTACAATGCCTCGAATGGTGCAGCTTTAATGCTTGTGTGGTAGCTGTTATTGTATGAAAATTCCACAAGTGGCAAATGTTTTTCCCAACCATTGCCAAAGTCTATTACGCACGCCCGAAGCATGTCTTCTAGAGTTTGAATAGTGCGCTCAGACTGCCCATCTGTCTGAGGGTGATAAGCTGTGCTCATGTCTAATCGAGAGCCAAAAGATTTATGCATTGCTTGCCATAGTTCTGAAGTAAAACGTGCGTCTCGATCAGAGATGATAGAGGTTGGCACACCGTGCCTCAAGACCACTTCTTTCAAGTAGATGTCTGCTAGTGTAGAGAACTTGTCTGTTTCTTTGATGGCCAAGAAGTGAGCAGACTTTGTGAGTCGATCCACGATCACCCAAATAGTATCATTTCCGCGCTGAGATCTAGGTAAGCCAGTAACAAAATCCATGGAAATTTGTTCCCATTTCCATTGTGGTATCTCTGGTTGTTGGAGTGGTCCTGACGGTTTCTGATATTCTGCCTTGACTCTCGCACAAGTCAAGCATTTACTAACGTATGTGGCTATGTGGGCCTTCATGCTAGGCCACCAGTATGTAGTCTTGATGTCATGGTACATTTTATCCGAACCAGGATGTACCGAGTAGCGAGACTTGTGAGCTTCATCCATTACCAGCTCGCGTAAGTTGCCGTACAGTGGGACCCAAATGCGTCCTGTGACGTAGTAAGCACCATCTTCCTTCTGTTCTAAACGTTGTCTTGAGCCACGTAGGGCTTCAGCCCTGACATTTTCTGGTTTCAATGCTTCTACCTGAGCATCTCGTATCTGGGAAGGAAGGTTAGACTGTATGGTGAGTTGTAAAGCTCGCACGCGCTTAGGCGCAGTGTCTTTTCGACTGAGGGCGTCAGCCACAACATTGGCTTTGCCTGGGTGGTACCTGATTGAGCATTCGTAGTCGTTTAGCAGTTCGACCCATCGTCGCTGTCGCATATTCAGCTCTTTCTGTTTGAAGATATGTTCGAGGCTTCTGTGGTCAGTGTAGATTGCACATTTGGTGTAACACCTGTGCCTCCACGGCCATCAAACAAATACCGAACCAATGAAATATTATATTTCATACTTGGGATTTGTAAAAATATGTGTATCATTTGCACATATCAATTTTTGTTCAATTCCAAACTTTAAATCGCTTTCTGGAAGGTTATACGCGCACCGATGCGTAAATATAACCAGTTTAATGCAACGAACACTCCAGAATAGTGAAATAGTCTTAACATACCTTAAATAACCTATACATAACTTAGATATAAGTTTTGGAAGGTTTGGTGTGGTGAAATCAAAGTTAAATCGCTTACAGGGACTAAAGTTGACAAACTACGAAAGTATGCCAATTTGAACTGTAACAGACATTCCGGAACATGACCATAAGTTAAACACACCTTAAATATCCTTTATATAGCTTAGAAATAGGCTTTGAGGGGTTCGGTGTGCTAAAATAAACTTTTGGATCATTCAGGGACTAAAAGTGTCAAAAAGTGCACAAGTTTGCATTTTCGAGCATAACTTACGTTCTGAATACATCCGGACATCCAAAAAATTTATGTAAGCATGACTATATTATGCTTTAGTGTTTGGCTTAAGAAAAATCCATTCGTTTCGTCATTTGGATCGTTTTTCGCGCTTATGCGCATTCCGTCGTAATTAAGCGAACATCGCGTTCGTACGACCAAACGAACCAACATCCGGCATATTTTTGAGCATGTTTCATGTCCACAATGTTTAAGCATCATTTTAGGGCCTTAAAGTTGGCTTTACGGGCCTTAGAAGTGCCGGAAATGGGCTTAAACACGTGCAGGGACTGAAACTGTCATTTCTGAAACATATTGTCTGATCAGGACTCTCAGGCGGCCCGCCTGAGTTTTAGCACATCCTGAAGCGGGCCGCTTGGCCCCTTCTGACCAGATTAAGTGTATTAAACAGCAAGTTGCAGCTGTTTGATCCACCACCACATGTTTCCAATTGTCTAGTCAGCTGATAAGGATCACATTTTAGGCACCATAAGGTTCCAACACTTGTACGGATGGGATCATGGCACGTTTTCCATGAAACGATCCTAACGGTTACCCGAAAACTATAAATACCCCACCCCCTTTGGCTTAAAAACCCACAAGAATTCTGATTTTAGAGCTCTAAGTTGAAACCATTGTTTCATACCTGAGTTCTTAGATCGGGATTAGCATTCGGGGACCCTGGGTTAGTATTCTTTCGTTCTTTTTCCTTATTTGACTGCTTTTCGAGTCCGAAAGTCAAACTTTGTTTGACTTTCAGCGTTGACCAGTAATGATCAATGCGAAGTTCGTTTGAACTTCGCAACGTGAGTGTAATCACGTTGGTCATAGTCCCTTGGGACTATGCCCACTGATTACCACGTTGTCTAGGGTCGTAGGGTAGGCGATCTAATAAATCGCCTATACCTTCGAACCCGACCCAGTTTGGTCGATCATTAGGATCCGACCAAATACATTAGGTGACCCTAGTATAGGGCATAACCTTCCGAGGTTATACCCTATGGTCACATCGTTTAAGTAGTTGTATGATAAGGTAGTTTATATGCCTTAGGTAAATTACCAGAATACCCTTTTCATGTATAATTGGTAATTAAGCATATGTAACCTAAACTTTTGTCACATAACTGATTATGTAACATGTTTAGGCATATAACACTTGTCATAGGACTAGTTAGGCGGTCCGAACGCGTTTCACGCGAACGACGCGTTAAAGTAGCATAAGCTACCTTAATGGGTCGCGATGGGTCGATAATACTTAGGTTAAGTTTCATTTAGTATGTAGGCTTTGTTAAACCATATCATATGAGTTCCTACACTCATTTGGTTTACAAACCCTCCTGCTACCCAGTCTTCCGATTTAGGTCCGGGTTATTTATGTAGTTACCTATATTAGGTACTGTTTGTTTTCCGGGACTCCTCTAGCTTACTTGGTAGTTGTTCAAGACTCCTAAGCACTCTCAGGCGAGTACATTCTTCCCCTATTTTACTGTTTTCAACTGTTTTGGGGTGACTCATATGTGCTAAATGTTTTCGATGTTATAACGATGGTTTCAAAAACAATTAAGACGATTTATACAAAACTAATAACGATTTCATAAAGTGAACAAACTTGTTGGTTGTAGTTACATAACAAATGACATTCATTAGCAATGATCAAGCCGACCAGTATTAGGTTATGGTACCATAGGATCTGACAAATCCCGTTATTTACTACACCCGTGGTTATGTGTGGGTATGGTAGGTAGCGACTGAATCTGTAATTGTTAACTTACCCTATGGAGGTTTGTTAATGCGAAAACGAGAAGCGACGAAAACGAGAAGCGACGAGTGATGAGTCACGAAGGTTTGAATGTTATTAGCGAGACGATCATATAAGTAGTTTCACGACCTAAAACGAATTAAACGATTGGGTAACGATTGGGTTTCACACGATGTTTTAACGATTGGGTTTCACACGATGTTTTAACAATTGGGTTTCACACGATGTTTTAACGATTGGGTAACGATTGGGTTTCACACGATGTTTTAACGATTGGGTAAACATTTGTACATGATTGACATTTGATCATGTATTTTCCACAAAACATAACTTTGATTTAAACCAAGTTTTACTTCAATACTTTGTTTTTGTGCATATGGTTTAGTTGAGACATTTCACTTGCCATACATGGATATTTGACATAGACATTTGACATGGATATTTGACATAGACATTTGACAATTGATTTATACATAGACATTTTTACATTGTTTGGTTTGGTTTGATTAAGTGATTAAGTAACGATGTGTGTGTAATATGATACAAGCATGGTGGATACGCCGCTGGTACTTCCTATATATAAGTGTTTGTATGGTATTACATATTGTAGCGTTATTTGAATCATTTCAGTTTGAGACATAGAACATTTTATACAAGTAACATACTTTTCACAAGACATTTATTTACAAACAACATATCTTATACAAACTCATTTTACATGGTTATTCATTTAATCATGCATTATTCTCTTATTTATACTTATCATCCGAACTATTATCTTTCAAATGATTTACAAAGACAAAGCAAATTACAAGGTTCATGACTAAACATTTTCTTAAACAGAAGTCATGAATCTTATTTTCACAAAACCTATGTACTCGCCAGCATTTCTTTGCTGACCTCGTTTTCACATATGTTTCAGGTATTGTTGGATGATATCGATTGATAAGATGCATGCTCACATAGGACTGGACAAGGCCTTAGTGACTCGATAACAATGATAGACTATGTTTAAATAGTGTAATTAGATTTCCAGACGATGTAATTACTCAATGTTTAATAAAACGAAACACCTTTGATATCCATGGTTATGAAACATTAATTCTGTTGCAACACGCCCCGATGTTTCCGCCGCGATTTGTTGTTTTACGCGGTCGGGGTGTGACAGAAAAGATGGTATCAGAGCCAATGGTTATAGGGAATTAGGTTATTAGTAATGCTTTGACCTAGTCTATAACTTTCTTAGGACCCTAACGCGAGTTTACTTGCGTTTAGTCATAAAACAATACCGTCACCTATCCTTAGGCGACGACCACAACAAGAGCATAAATTTCAAAACCGCTTTGAAAACTAATCATCTGTTCTAGGATGATTGATTACAAGGTTTTGAACCCTCTATTGTAAGGATTTGAACCCTCTGTTATATGGTTTTGAAACCCTTTTAAATTTTCAAAATCTCAACAAGGTTTTGGGTTTTAAATAATGTGAACACGTGCAAACTGGAAGGGTGAATGCCTGTATTCTGGGTTTTCTGTCTAGGCAAGCACTTCGTATACATCTCATCAGACGCGAGACCAGTTGTGCTTACCTGGGAATTCTTGGGATGAGTGTTCACTTATAGGCGAGCATGTCTTCGCGATACATTATTTTTGACCTATTTACTTTGATTAAATCACCGAGGTCGTTTGTTGCTTTGTAGTAACAAACAAATGACCACTATCCTTGCTTTCATCAGATTTGTTTCATCTCATTCTTTTCGTCTAATTCTCTCACTCGTTTCCTTGTCAGACAATGCCTCCTCGACGCGATACACGAACCGATACTCGGACTTTTACTATTGAAGAACTCGCAGCCCTAATCTCTCAACAGGTGGCTGCTGTGGTTCCCGGTGTTGTAACCCAAGTCCACGAGATGTACAACAACGGCAACAACAACAACAATAATGCACCGTGTAATTTCAAGAACTTCAATTCTGCGAAGCCACTTAAGTTTTCTGGGTCTCAAGGAGCAACTGCGCTCCTGCAGTGGTTTGAGAGTATCGAGAGCACATTCAGACATGTGCAGTGTCAGGATGCGCGTAAGGTGGAATTTGCTTCGAGTGTGTTTGAAAAGCGAGCGCTTACTTGGTGGAATGGTGTTATGCGAGATAGGGGTGCCGAAGTGGCGTTGGCACAAACATGGGCAGAGCTTCGGGCTCTCATGATGAAGGAGTTTTGTCCCCGTCACGAGATTCGAGTTTTGGAACGAGAGTTTGACGACTTAAAGCAAGATGGGGCTGAACACCGTGCGTACACGGATCGTTTTGAAGAACTCAGTCTATTGTGTCCCACCATGGTTACCCCTCTGGATAAAGCGATCGAGAGATACATAGATGGTTTACCCGATTATATTATGGATATTTTGATCGGTGTTAATCCTACCACCCTTTGTCAAGCAATCGAGTTGTCAGCTACTCTGACTGAGTCTCAAGTCAGAAAGGGTAAACTCACCCGCAAGGGTGATAAAAAGAAGGCAACCGATTCTGGAAAGGACAAGAAGAAGGATAAGGGGAAGGGTAAGGAAGGTGAGACGTCGAAGAAATCGAAGAAGCGGAAGGGTGCCCAAAATTTTGCTGTTACAGCACAGACTGCTCAGAACCTGCAGAATCCACCGGCTCAGCCACATGCAAAGAAGGCATATGCTGGTACCGCACCACATTGTGCCCGTTGCAACGGTCATCACGTTGCACAGCAAGATTGTAAGAAATGCACAACGTGTGGTAGACTTGGGCATTTGGCCAATACTTGTCGTCTGAGACAAAATCAGGCTGCTCAGGTTCAAGCTCCGGTTCAAGGGAATGCTGCGAGATTCCCACTGGGTTCATGTTTCAACTGCGGAGAGTTTGGTCATTTCCGCCCCAACTGTCCGAGACTGGTGAATGCAAATGCTAACGCAAACCCGAATGCGAACGTTCACGTCAATGTGAATCCAGCACGTGGTCGAGTGTTTAACATCAATGAGGCCATCGATGATGAAGAAGTGAACTTTTAGTATTTTGTATTTCCTCTGGTTGTTATCTTGTAACATTTAAAGACAATGCGGTTGTTATATAAATAAAAATTTGTGGTTTTTATTTTTAACTAATGCAATTGTATGAATGTTTGATCCAACCTTATGATGTTAACACAAAGACAAAACTACTCGTGTGGTTCTGTCATTTTTATGATCACTTGTGATCTCCCTAAGAACCTCAAACACTTGTTTCTTTTAAATCTAAAGTATCTTATCGTCTTGTACCGTTCGAGATGCAAGAATTATCAAAACAGCTTCAAGAGTTGTCTGATAAAGGATTCATCCGTCCGAACTTTTCACCTTGGAGAAACTCCTGTTCTCCTTGTGAAAAGAACAATGGATCTTTTCGATTATATATCGATTAACGTAAGCCTAGTAAGCTTACCATCAAAAATCGATATTCCCTACCTTAAATCAATGATCCGACCATCTGCAGGGTACTTCATGCTTTTCCAAGATCGATTTGCGTTCTTGGTATCATCAACTTCGTATTCTCGAAGAAGATGTTCCCAAAACGGTTTTCTGCACGAAGTATGGCCATTACGAGTTTATAGTCATACCTTTTGGATTGACAAATGCTCCAGCCATCTTCATGGACTTAATAAATAGGGTCTACAAGCCTTATTTGGATCAGTTCGTCATTGTTTTTATTGATGACATCTTGATCTATTCAAAGTCCCGAGCCGACCACGATCAACACCTTCGTTGATTTCGGAGCCTGATTGGATTCCTTGTACACCTTAAATATGTACATTACAACTCAATTAGGACAAGCCAAATTTTTTTTTTTTTTAGATCTTCCTATTTTCATAGTTAGATTCTTGAAAATATTTAAAGTGCCAAGTGAAATCCACGGATTGGATTCCTAGTATGCTTTAAATACTCATGTCCAAAGATAACAAATTAAACGATTTTGCGATTAAACGATTTTGCGATTAAACGATTATACAATTATGCGATTATGTGGTTATGTGTATGTGTTCTCCTCTATGTTTTTGTGTGATCCAATTTTCAAATCCTCATAGAATCTTTCGTATCTTTATATGAGGGATTCATAGTAGGATATTCAAAAGGTACTACTTTAAATCCATTAATGGGCTTCTACGTAGTAGTTAAAGACCCTTGGGATTATATGGTACCATTCCATGATTCGATGAGAGACCCTTAAGTGGTCTAGTCAAAAAGATTGATTCACAATTTGGTTAAAGAACGACATCTAGTGATGTAGCTGAACAGACTCCTTGATAGTCTATTTAGATCATTTATTGATTTAATTTAAAGGACTCTATGGTGGTCTAGTCACGCTCATCACCGGTTTGTTCATTTGGTTTTCCCCTACACACTATAAAATAGACTGTGTGAACTGTGCAAGGAATTGTCTGATTATGGACGCGTACATAATTATGAAATTTAGTGCACAGAAACCTAGTAAGGTTTATTATGTGTAAGAACCGATAGTGACAACAATAACAAAATGATAACGATGTAATGGAGGCATGGTGGACTCACCAATGACGCTTCATATACTTGTATATAAGTGTCCCTCTTACATTGAAAGCATAATGTTATTAAGGTTACTAGAAGTTCAGAACCTTAACCAATGTTGTTCGATCTTTTCAACTTCATGTTTTAAACTCTCACAAGTTTCCTCTAAATAAATTTCGGGACGAAATTTCCTAAAGTAGGGGAGACTGTAACACCTGTGCCTCCACGGCCATCAAACAAATACCGAACCAATGAAATATTATATTTCATACTTGGGATTTGTAAAAATATGTGTATCATTTGCACATATCAATTTTTGTTCAATTCCAAACTTTAAATCGCTTTCTGGAAGGTTATACGCGCACCGATGCGTAAATATAACCAGTTTAATGCAACGAACACTTCAGAATAGTGAAATAGTCTTAACATACCTTAAATAACCTATACATAACTTAGATATAAGTTTTGGAAGGTTTGGTGTGGTGAAATCAAAGTTAAATCGCTTACAGGGACTAAAGTTGACAAACTACGAAAGTATGCCAATTTGAACTGTAACAGACATTCCGGAACATGACCATAAGTTAAACACACCTTAAATATCCTTTATATAGCTTAGAAATAGGCTTTGAGGGGTTCGGTGTGCTAAAATAAACTTTTGGATCATTCAGGGACTAAAAGTGTCAAAAAGTGCACAAGTTTGCATTTTCGAGCATAACTTACGTTCTGAATACATCCGGACATCCAAAAAATTTATGTAAGCATGACTATATTATGCTTTAGTGTTTGGCTTAAGAAAAATCCATTCGTTTCGTCATTTGGATCGTTTTTCGCGCTTATGCGCATTCCGTCGTAATTAAGCGAACATCGCGTTCGTACGACCAAACGAACCAACATCCGGCATATTTTTGAGCATGTTTCATGTCCACAATGTTTAAGCATCATTTTAGGGCCTTAAAGTTGGCTTTACGGGCCTTAGAAGTGCCGGAAATGGGCTTAAACACGTGCAGGGACTGAAACTGTCATTTCTGAAACATATTGTCTGATCAGGACTCTCAGGCAGCCCGCCTGAGTTTTAGCACATCCTGAAGCGGGCCGCTTGGCCCCTTCTGACCAGATTAAGTGTATTAAACAGCAAGTTGCAGCTGTTTGATCCACCACCACATGTTTCCAATTGTCTAGTCAGCTGATAAGGATCACATTTTAGGCACCATAAGGTTCCAACACTTGTACGGATGGGATCATGGCACGTTTTCCATGAAACGATCCTAACGGTTACCCGAAAACTATAAATACCCCACCCCCTTTGGCTTAAAAACCCACAAGAATTCTGATTTTAGAGCTCTAAGTTGAAACCATTGTTTCATACCTGAGTTCTTAGATCGGGATTAGCATTCGGGGACCCTGGGTTAGTATTCTTTCGTTCTTTTTCCTTATTTTACTGCTTTTCGAGTCCGAAAGTCAAACTTTGTTTGACTTTCAGCGTTGACCAGTAATGGTCAATGCGAAGTTCGTTTGAACTTCGCAACGTGAGTGTAATCACGTTGGTCATAGTCCCTTGGGACTATGCCCACTGATTACCACGTTGTCTAGGGTCGTAGGGTAGGCGATCTAATAAATCGCCTATACCTTCGAACCCGACCCAGTTTGGTCGATCATTAGGATCCGACCAAATACATTAGGTGACCCTAGTATAGGGCATAACCTTCCGAGGTTATACCCTATGGTCACATCGTTTAAGTAGTTGTATGATAAGGTAGTTTATATGCCTTAGGTAAATTACCAGAATACCCTTTTCATGTATAATTGGTAATTAAGCATATGTAACCTAAACTTTTGTCACATAACTGATTATGTAACATGTTTAGGCATATAACACTTGTCATAGGACTAGTTAGGCGGTCCGAACGCGTTTCACGCGAACGACGCGTTAAAGTAGCATAAGCTACCTTAATGGGTCGCGATGGGTCGATAATACTTAGGTTAAGTTTCATTTAGTATGTAGGCTTTGTTAAACCATATCATATGAGTTCCTACACTCATTTGGTTTACAAACCCTCCTGCTACCCAGTCTTCCGATTTAGGTCCGGGTTATTTATGTAGTTACCTATATTAGGTACTGTTTGTTTTCCGGGACTCCTCTAGCTTACTTGGTAGTTGTTCAAGACTCCTAAGCACTCTCAGGCGAGTACATTCTTCCCCTATTTTACTGTTTTCAACTGTTTTGGGGTGACTCATATGTGCTAAATGTTTTCGATGTTATAACGATGGTTTCAAAAACAATTAAGACGATTTATACAAAACTAATAACGATTTCATAAAGTGAACAAACTTGTTGGTTGTAGTTACATAACAAATGACATTCATTAGCAATGATCAAGCCGACCAGTATTAGGTTATGGTACCATAGGATCTGACAAATCCCGTTATTTACTACACCCGTGGTTATGTGTGGGTATGGTAGGTAGCGACTGAATCTGTAATTGTTAACTTACCCTATGGAGGTTTGTTAATGCGAAAACGAGAAGCGACGAAAACGAGAAGCGACGAGTGATGAGTCACGAAGGTTTGAATGTTATTAGCGAGACGATCATATAAGTAGTTTCACGACCTAAAACGAATTAAACGATTGGGTAACGATTGGGTTTCACACGATGTTTTAACGATTGGGTTTCACACGATGTTTTAACAATTGGGTTTCACACGATGTTTTAACGATTGGGTAACGATTGGGTTTCACACGATGTTTTAACGATTGGGTAAACATTTGTACATGATTGACATTTGATCATGTATTTTCCACAAAACATAACTTTGATTTAAACCAAGTTTTACTTCAATACTTTGTTTTTGTGCATATGGTTTAGTTGAGACATTTCACTTGCCATACATGGATATTTGACATAGACATTTGACATGGATATTTGACATAGACATTTGACAATTGATTTATACATAGACATTTTTACATTGTTTGGTTTGGTTTGATTAAGTGATTAAGTAACGATGTGTGTGTAATATGATACAAGCATGGTGGATACGCCGCTGGTACTTCCTATATATAAGTGTTTGTATGGTATTACATATTGTAGCGTTATTTGAATCATTTCAGTTTGAGACATAGAACATTTTATACAAGTAACATACTTTTCACAAGACATTTATTTACAAACAACATATCTTATACAAACTCATTTTACATGGTTATTCATTTAATCATGCATTATTCTCTTATTTATACTTATCATCCGAACTATTATCTTTCAAATGATTTACAAAGACAAAGAAAATTACAAGGTTCATGACTAAACATTTTCTTAAACAGAAGTCATGAATCTTATTTTCACAAAACCTATGTACTCGCCAGCATTTCTTTGCTGACCTCGTTTTCACATATGTTTCAGGTATTGTTGGATGATATCGATTGATAAGATGCATGCTCACATAGGACTGGACAAGGCCTTAGTGACTCGATAACAATGATAGACTATGTTTAAATAGTGTAATTAGATTTCCAGACGATGTAATTACTCAATGTTTAATAAAACGAAACACCTTTGATATCCATGGTTATGAAACATTAATTCTGTTGCAACACGCCCCGATGTTTCCGCCGCGATTTGTTGTTTTACGCGGTCGGGGTGTGACATTTGGTACCGTACAAGTAGTGTCGCCATATCTTAAGTGCAAAAACAACCGCTCCCAGCTCTAGGTCGTGTGTCGTATAATTCCGTTCGTGAATCTTAAGTTGGCGCGAAGCATAAGCAATAACTTTATCCCTCTGCATCAATACACATCCAAGACCTTGGATAGATGCGTCGCAGTAGACTACGAAATCGTCCGTGCCTTCAGGCAATGAGAGGATAGGTGCGCTACAGAGTCTATCCTTTAAGTGTTGAAACGCTGTTTCCTGTGCATTACCCCAACGGTAAACAACACCTTTCTGCGTCAGTAGTGTAAGCGGCTGAGCAATCTTTGAGAAGTCTTTGATGAACCTTCTGTAATAACCCGCCAAACCCAAGAATTGGCGTATTTCTGTTGGTGTGCGAGGTGCAGGCCAGTTCTTGATCGAATCTACCTTGGATGGATCGACATGGATCCCATCTTTGTTTACCACGTGGCCTAAGAAGTGGACTTCACGAAGCCAGAAGTCGCATTTGGAAAACTTAGCGTATAGCTGTTCCGTTCGTAGAAGTTCCAGTATAAGTCGTAGGTGCTGCTCGTGTTCCTCCTGACTTTTCGAATAAATCAGAATGTCGTCGATGAAAACAATGACGAACTTGTCGAGATAGGGTTTGCACACCCTGTTCATAAGATCCATAAATACGGCAGGCGCGTTCGTTAGTCCAAATGGCATGACCATAAACTCGTAGTGGCCGTAGCGAGTTCTAAATGCTGTTTTAGAGACGTCCTCATCCCGGACTCTCAGCTGATGATATCCTGACCTTAAGTCTATCTTGGAGTAGTAGCTCGACCCTTGCAGCTGGTCGAATAAATCATCTATGCGCGGAAGAGGATAACGATTCTTGATCGTCACCTTGTTGAGTTCACGGTAGTCTATACACATCCTGAACGTACCGTCTTTCTTCTTTACGAATAACACTGGAGCTCCCCAGGGCGAAGAGCTAGGACGTATAAAACCCTTTTCCAAGAGTTCTTGTAGCTGCTTTGACAGTTCTTCTAATTCAGTTGGAGCTAGACGATAAGGTGCTCGAGCTATGGGCGCTGCTCCTGGAGCGAGCTCGATCTGGAATTCGACTTGACGATGAGGCGGTAACCCAGGTAATTCCTCAGGAAACACTTGAGGAAAATCGCGTACCACTGGAATATCCTCAATCTTCTTCTCTTTCTTCGACGTATCAGTGACGAGAGCTAGAACAGCTGTGTGACCCTTGCGCAGACACTTCTGAGCCTTCAAGAAGGAAATGATGCCACTCACGACACCACTCTTGTCGCCTTGAACTTCGAGAGGTTCCTTGCCCGACCGAGGAATACGAATAACTTTTTCTTTGCATAAAATCTCCGCTTGTTGTTGAGATAACCAATCCATACCAATGACGACGTCAAAGCTACCCAAGGTTATAGGAATGAGATCAATGGAGAAAGTCTGATCAGCGAGGATAAGATTACACCCTTTAACTATGTGCGTGGCCTCTAGGCTTTTACCGTTAGCTAACTCTACGACATGTTTGGTGTTTAAGAGAGTTGGTGCACGTTTTAACATTTCACTAGCTTTTAGAGACATGTAACTTGTATCCGCACCAGAATCAAATAGTACAGTAACATAAAAGTCGTCAAGAAGAAACTTACCCATAACCACGTTGGGATCATTCCTGGCATCACCCTGACCGATCACAAACATACGGCCTCTAGCACCATTGTTGTTATTGTTCCCACCGTTGTTGTTGTTCCCGTTGCCCTGATTGTTGTTGTTGTTATTGTTCTGGTTCTGGTTTAACTGAGGGCAATCCCGCTTGTAATGACCTTCCGCCCCACACTGGTAGCATCCCCTATTTCCATGCTGCTGCTGCTGTGGCTGGTTTCGTGGAGCAGGTGGTTGTTGTTGCTGATTCTGATTCGCAGGTCGTGAACTCCTGCAATCTTTAGCTTCGTGCCCGTTCTTGAGACATCTCTGACAGTAGGCCTTGCGACACTGACCACTGTGATGTTTGTAGCACCTGTTACACAGTGGATGATTTCCCCGATAACCACTCTGTCTCTGCCCACCAGAAGTTTACTGACTTGGGCTCTGGTAGTCATTAGTCTTGCGTTGCTGAGCCTGAGATGGAACTATAGCTGAACCTTTGCTGGAATCCCCATCCCATTTCCGCTTGTTGTCACTGGGAGTAGCAGGAGTGACCGGAGTAGTAGCGGTAGTAGTAGTGCTGATGCGTTCAGGCAACTTGTTCTGCTCCACCGCCTGATCCGTGAGACGGTGAGCCAGCTGTACAACCTGCTGATAAGTGGCGAGGTTTGCTGAAGTGACGTGACTCTGGATCTCTGGCACTAGACCCTTGAGGAACAGTTCGATTCGCTTGATTGGAGGGTCCACCATCGTAGGACACAATAGAGCAAGTTCATTAGATCTTTTGGTGTATGCCTCAATCTCTGACCCCTTCATCTTGAGATTGAAAAACTCGACCTCCAGCTTATGAATATCATCCCTGCTGCAATATTCTTCTTTGATCATTTCCTTAAAGTTGTTCCATGGGGTAGCGTTAGCAGCAACCAACCCCAGCATTTGCACCTGAGCTTTCCACCATGTGAGAGCTAAACCTTCTAAGGTACCGGTGGCATACTTCACCCTGCGTGCCTCAGGGCATTCACACATTTCGAATACAGTCTCAATCTTTTCAAACCAGTGGAGGAGTCCGACTGCTCCCTCCGTGCCGCTGAAAGTACTGGGACGACAGTCCATGAACGTTTTGAAAGTGCAAACAGGTGCTTGACCTGTTGTGTGCGTAAGAGTAAACAAAAATTTTAGCACAAGAGCTGGTTTAGGAATGTAGGATCTAAGGACCCTAGTGTGAGTTTCAACTGCAGGGTATACCTCCTGCTTGTGCGGCTGCAACTGCCGCAGTAACTTGTTCAGCGATGAGAGCCGTCAATTGGGCTTGTGTCATGTTGATACGTCCAGACATGATCTTCATAGTAAAGATAGCATAAGTCAGAGAGGATCGCGAATCGTGCGATGACAGAAGAGTGTGAGCATATAAGCGTTCTCAAGCAGCAACGAATAGTAATCAATGTAATCTAAGCATACCACGAGCAAAGTTCTATGTAATTCTAGCAAGTAGGCAATAAACATAAACCTTATTACCTAGGATGTTGAGTCTTGCACGTGGAGCTAGGCGTCGTTGTGGATCGTTAAGAGCACTGTACTGGTTATAGTCTGGTTTCAATAAAAACGTTTTCCCTTATTAAAACCGAGTTCTCTATAACCAATGGCTCTGATACCAATCTGTCACACCCCCAAAATCCACCTGCGGAGTATCACCGCTTGGAGGCGTGACTGACCAGGATCAAGCCACCAATCATATTGAACATAAAAAGCATTAAATGTAAAACAACCAAACCAATATGAAAGGTGTTCAAAACATAAGTGTAAATTCAATGTTTAGCGGAAGCATAAATAAACCCAATCATAAGTAGCAATTTCAAATGTTTAAATGTTGTTCATAACATCCACAAACTGTGCCCACAACGTCCGTGCCTCCCGTGCAAGCTCCATAAGTACCTAAGGTCCTGCAAGGCATGTAACAGAGAGTCAACAACTAGTTGAGCGAGTTCACAGGGAGTATGTTTAGTTATAGTGTTCATAATGCAGTTCGTATGTTCATTTAGTAATCATGTATCGTATGTATCGTATCGCGGCCCTCTAGGCATGTTTGCGAAGTATAGTGGGAATTTCCCATGTTTGCTAGACTAGGTATAGTAGTATCGCGGCCCTTCCTGGCATGTTTGCGAAGATTAGTGTATATAGTTCGCGGCCCTTCTTAGGCATGTGTGCGAAGATTGTCATAATATCGCGGCCGACCCTTGGCGTGTGTGCGAAGATCGTTTAAATTAGTATAACCAGTCTAGTCTGTTCATATCCATAATCCTTCCTCTACCGGGAATCATATATCTGAATTCCATAAACTGAACGAATAAATAATCCAACCCATTCCCATCCTGGGAATCCCATGCCTTGGCTGTGTGAACTCACCTTGGTTTGCTCGGTATGCTAAGTGTATGCTCGCAAGTAATCAATCACGTCCTAAAGTGCGCACGTATGTGAAATCAGTTTGCGTTCAAGTTGTGCACGTATAAACATGTAACACGTAATCACAATCATATACAAGATGGTTACACTTAACAGCAGTTAAATATTCCAGTTAACACTTAACAGAATTAACCCAAGTTACTGTGCAGATTACTGTTCGGCGAAACACACATAATGGCGAAACACATATCGACGAAACACATATTGACGAAACACATTCTGTTTCGTCGTGGCTTGGTTGGCGAAACAGGATTTCAGTTTCGTCGGTAGTCCTTGGCGAAACACATCTATTTCGTCGAGGTCAGGTTTGGCGAAACAAAGGTCAGATTCGTCGACTGCCCTTGGCGAAACACTTCTGTTTCGCCAAGAGATCTGTTTCGTCAAGACAGATTCGTGGTGAAATCAGTTACGTACACAGATACATGCAGAAACCCTAACAGCCGTCACTATCAAGTAGCAATCATCCAGAATTCATTTAGCATATCTCATCATAACATAATCATCCAGAATCATTGACTAGCATGAACCCTAGTTTAAACGTATCTCAAAACCGACTATCATTCAATATCAAATTATCGAACCCTATCAAGATGCTAACCAGATTCAGATTAACACCATCCAGAAATCAAGTATTCAACCGTATCGAGTTTCACATAAAACTATATATATCCGACAACAACATTTCTATCAAAACCTATATTATCACCATCATAACAAGAACCCTAATATCTAACATGTATCGATTGCAATTATACATCAACATAGCAGAATCACATGACACAGAAACACGTTCACAGATGAAAGATCAATCAAGACACATAGGTTTACTAACCGAGATGAGGGTTTGATCGCACAAGGGTTTCCGGTGGGTTCTAGTTCGCCGTCACAGTGAGAGAACTCTAGGGTTTCGGTTGTGTTGATAGAAAATGTGAAAGTGATGTTGTTTTACGTATTAAACTCGAAATAACATGTTGGGCCCGAACTGGGTTTCGCGAATTATTGGGCCGGCGAAACAGACTTCTGTTTCGTCGGAATGTTCATGGCGAAACAGCCTTCTGTTTCGTCGGGTTCTTAACAGTTTAAGTTTTACAAACAGTACACTAGTTATACAATCACACATAACCATGCAAACACACTAGGTTTTATCATAACACAACTATATAGTCAAAGTCAACGTGCATTTAATGCGAATAAAGAATGTCGGGAATTCGAGTTGTCACATTATCCCCAACTTGAAAGAAATTTCGTCCCGAAATTTAGCATGCAGTTACTGAGAAAGCTAGTAGTGTGACGTTGTTTACCTGTATTGTATCGCGGCTCCCCTGAGCATGTTTGCGAAGGTTACTGGTTTTCTTGGGGTGTCACAATATAAACTACCTATCATACAACTACTTAAACGAAGCGACCATAAGGTATAACCTCGGAAGGTTATTCCCTATATACTATGGTCACCTAATGTGTTTGGTCGGATCCTAATGATCGACCAAATGGGTCGGGTTCGAAGGTATAAGCGATTTATCAGATCGCTTACCCTTACGACCCTAGACAACGTGGTAATCAGTAGGCATAGTCACAAGGGACTATAACCATCGTGATTACAATCACGTTGCGAAGTTCAAACGAACTTCACATTGACCATAAACTGGTCAATGCAGAAAGTCAAACAAAGTTTGACTTTCGGACTCGAAAAACAATAAAAGAACGAAGGAACACTTACGAAGGGTCCCCGAATGCTAATCTAGATCAAAATAACTCAGGTATGAAACAATGGTTCCAACTTAGAGTCTTTTAGATCAGATTCTTGTGAGGAATGAGTGAAAATGTGATGGGTATTTATAGTAAATGGTCCACCGTTAGGATCATTTCTTGGAAAAGGGGGCACGATCTAAGCCGTACACTTGTTGGAAAGTTGTGGTAACTCATTTGCCATCCACCATAAGAGTTTGACACTTGGCACTTGGCCTTTGGAGAGTGTTAAGGGCTGTTAAAAGCTGAAAAAAAAAGTTTTGCTGCATCTGGCCCCTGTTTACGGACCTAGTTTGGCAGATTTACAGTTTCAGTCCCTGCAACCTCAAAATTTGGTTTTCTATGCGTTTTTTTTTACACGTTTAAGCTCCGTTAACCCCATTTCAAAGCTCTAAAATGAAGTTAAAGTATAGGGAACTTAAAATGTGCTCAAAAATATCTCAGATGTCGGTTCGTTTGGCCGTACGATCGCGATGTTCGCTTAATTACGACGGAATGCGCATAAGCGCGAAAAACGATCCAAATGACGCGACGAATGGATTTTTCTCAAGCCTAAACACTAAAATAAAATATTTTAGTGCTTACATAAATTTTTGGATGTCCGGAGGTATTCAGAACGTAAGTTATGCGCGAAAATGCAAACTTGTGCACTTTTTGACGCTTTTAGTCCCTGAATGACCCAAAAGTTTATTTTAGCACACCGAACCCCTCAAAGCCTATTTCTAAGCTATATAAAGGATATTTTAGGTGTGTTTAACTTATGGTCATGTTCCGGAATGTTCGTTACAGTTCAAATTGGCATACTTTCACAGTTTGTCAAATTTAGTCCCTGTAGGCGAATTAACTTGTTTTTGCCATACCAAAGCCTTCAAAACTTATTTCTAAGTTATGTAAAGGTTATTTAAGGTATGTGAAGCCTATTTCACTATTCCGGAGTGTTCGTTGCATTAAACTGGTTATATTAACGCATCAGTGCGCGTATAACCTTCCAGAAAGCGATTTAGAACCCGAAATCGAACCAGAATTGATATGTGCAAATGATACACATATTTGTACAACTCCCGAGTATGAAATACAATATTTCATTGGTTCGGTATTTGTTTGATGGTCGCAGTGACCCAGGTGTCACACTTCCCTAACCCAATGGCTCAAACAGTTACAAATGGTTCACATAAATCAAATGGTTACAAACGGTTCACATAAATCCAACGATTTCAAATGGTTCACATACGTCAAATGGTTACAAATGGTTCACATACATCCAATGATTTCAAATGGTTCAAAACGTAAAACAATTGTGCTAGCATGTTAAGTGAACATACATAGCAAGACATAATGAAATCACGTACTAATAGTGTACTAATGAACATAGCAAGTATATGATATGAAACCATGGAAAGCATGAAAATAACAAGTAGGCACATGTGTTTCACCCCAAAACGTTTGGAAAATAGTAAAAGAGGGGTCTATGTACTCACTTGAGGATGCTTAGAAGTCTTGAATAAGAACCAAGCAAAGCTAGAGGGATCACGGAATCAAACGGCACCTAATATAGGTATGTAAATAAACGGACCTAAATCGGATGATCGGATAAAATGAGGTTTCGTAAACCAAATGAGTGTAGGGACTCATGTAATATGGTTTAACAAAGCCTACATTCTAAAACGAAACCTAACCTAAGTGCTTACGACCCATTACGACTCGTTAAGGTAGCTTACGCCACATTAACGCGTCGTTCGCGTAAAACGCGTTCGGACCGCCTAACTAGTCCTATGATAAGTAAAATATGCCTTAACATGTCTAATATTGTTGCCAAATCAGTTTAGATATAAAAAATTATGTTACATATGCTTAAAATGAATTTTGGCGTAAAAAGGGCATTTTGGTCATTTACCTAAGGCATATAAACTACCTATTATACAACTACTTAAATGACGTGACCATAAGGTATAACCTCGGAAGGTTATTCCCTATGCAACTATGGTCACCTAATGTGTTTGGTAGGATCCTAAAGATCGACCAAACGGGTCGGGTTCGAAAGTATAAGCGGTTGTTTAGACCGCTTACCTTACGACCCTACAAAAGCACTAAACCTAAAGTGACGAGCTAAACATGTTAAAACATGCTTAACGAGGTTTGAAAACAGGTTTGGTATCAAAACAAACGGTTTTGATACCTAAAAGTAGTTTGGTTAAAAATACGCAAGAATATGCATTTTGGCCGAAACTATGAGCCACTATGCCTAGATAACGTAGTAATCAGTAGGTATAGTCACAAGAGACTAAAACCATCGCGATTACGCTCACGTTATGAAGTTCAAACGAACTTCATGTTGACCATAAACTGGTCAAAGCAGAAAGTCAAACATAGTTTGACTTTCACGTGAAAAAGAACGAAAGAGGACTTACAAAAGGTCCAAGAACGGAAGTTTGACCCGATTATTCTCAGGTATGAAGTGAAAGCACCTCAACTTAGAGATATATTAGATCACATGTGAGTTGCAACAATGAGATGGATGGGGTATTTATAGTTTTTGCACAACCGTTAAGATCGTTCATCGTAAAACGAGCTTCGATCTCATCCGTACACATGTGCCCATGGTTTTGTGAAACCATGGGAGCCCCTAGTTTCATTAAAACCATGTGAAAATGAGGGGAACAAGCTGGAATTTAGATTTTTCATTTTGGTCCCTTCCTAAGATAACTATGGCAGAATGTCAATTTTGGTCCCTGAATGTGCAAAACATGGTTTTTGATGCATTTTTGACACGTTTAAGCCCCGTTAATCCCATTTAAATGCTCTAAAATGAAGTTAAAGTATAGGGAACATGAAATATGCTCAAAAATATCTCGGATGTCGGTTCGTTTGGTCGTACGGTTGCGTTGTTCGGTTAATTACGACGAAACACGAACGAATGCGAAAAACGATCCAAATTACGCGACGAATGGAATTTTATCATGCCAATCACTAAAATAAAATATTTTAATGATTACATAAAGTTTTGGATGTCCGGATGTATTCAGAACGTAAGATATGCGCGAAAATGCAAACTTATTCACTTTTTGATGCTTTTAGTCCCTGAATGACCAAAAAGTTTATTTTAGCACACCGAACCCCTCAAAGCCTATTTCTAAGCTATGTAAAGGATATTTAGGGTATGTTTAACTTATGGTCATGTTCCAGAATGTTCGTTACAGTACAAATCGGCATACTTTCGCAGTTTATCGAAATTAGTCCCCGTAAGCGAATAAACTTGATTTCGCCACACCAAACCCTCCAAAACTTATTTCTAAGTTATGTAAAGGTTATTTAAGGTATGTTAAGCCTATTTCACTATTACGGAGTGTTCCTTGCATTAAACTGGTTATATTTACGCATCAGTGCGCGTATAACCTTCCAGAAAGCGATTTAAAGCTTGAAATCGAACAAGAATTGATATGTGCAAAAGATACACATATTTATACAAATCCCAAGTATGAAATACAATATTTCATTGGTTTGGTATTTGTTTGATGGTCACAGAGGCACAGGTGTCACAGTCTCCCCTACTTTAGAAAATTTCGTCTCGAAATTTATTCGTAGGAGACGTCTATGACGCTGTGTTAAATAATTGCCTTGCATGGAATCTAGGGTGTTTATCTATTTGTGTAGAATAACCCATCAAAGATTATGCAACGCATAATCCTGTCATTTCTCTCAACGGACAATCTTTAAAAATGAAAATGAAGGAAAAATCAAGGATATTCATTTCCCTCGATGGATATTCTTCAGAAACGAAAATGAACGGAATGAGTCATTTTCCTCAATGGGTATTCTCCAGAAACGAAAATGAAGGAAATATGAAGAATATTCATTTCCCTCGATGGATATTCTTCAGAAACGAAAATGAACGGAATGAGTCATTTTCCTCAATGGGTATTCTTCAGAAACGGAAATGAAGGAAAAATCAAGAATATTCATTTCCCTCGATGGATATTCTTCAGAAATGAAAATGAACGGAATGAGTCATTTTCCTCAATGGGTATTCTTCAGAAATGGAAATGAAGGAAAAATCAAGAATATTCATTTCCCTCGATGGATATTCTTCAGAAACGAAAATGAACGGAATGAGTCATTTTCCTCAATGGGTATTCTTTAGAAACGAAAATGAAGGAAAAATCAAGAATATTCATTTGCCTCGATGGATATTCTTCAGAAACAAAAATGAACGGAATGAGTCATTTTCCTCAATGGGTATTCTTCAGAAACGGAAATGAAGGAAAAAGAAAAATCAGGGATATTCATTTCCCTCGATGGATATTCTTCAGAAACGAAAATGAACGGAATGAGTCATTTTCCTCAATGGGTATTCTTCAGAAACAGAAATGAACTGAGTCAACTCTAGACACATGACAAAACTTGCTGTGGTTTTTGTGCACTGAATTCCATAATTATGTATGCATCCATAATTACGTAATTCCTTGCACAGTCCGCACAGTTTGTTTTGTAATGTGAAGGGGAAGAAAATCAAACATGTGATGAGTGTAACTAGACTATCATAGGGTTCTTTTTAATTAGATCGACAAATGATCTCTTTAATTAGACCACCAAGGAGTCTTTTCAGCTATATCATCACATGATATTCCTAACCAGATTTTTGGATCAATCTGTTTAACTAGACCACTCAAGGGGTCTAATTATGGAATAGTACATTATAATTCAAGGGACTTTTTTTTTTGGGTAAAGGGTTACCCCGGTGATTCTATTAAAACAACCGCAATTAAGTACAAGTAGTGAGAATGTGTTCCCCACTAGTTCATATACAGGACATGCCCCATATATGTAAACCAAACAAACCAAACAACCTACGACACCCCATAACCTAGCCTACTATACATCATGAAAAGATATCAAGTAGACACGACAAACCAAAACAAAATAAACCCTCATCCGCCATCATCCAAGGGTCTTTACTATTACGTAGAAGCCCATTAAGGATTTAAGGTAGTACCTTTGGATATCCTACTATGAATCCCTTATACGAAGATATGGAAGATTCTATGAGGATTTGGATAACAAAAACTTGGATCACACAAAAACATAAAAGGGAACACATAAGCACATAATCACATAATTGTTTAATTCGACCTTTAATTTGTTATCTTTGGACACGGATATTTAAAGCACACTAGGAATCCAATCCGTGGATTTCATTTGGCACTTTAATCATTTTCAAGAATCTATCTATGAAGATAGGATGATCTTCCAAAAATTCGATTTTGTTTTCAAAGAAACGTAATATTTGAATTAAGGTACACAACAATTTTAGGACTTACGGAAATACCCTTAAGTACCCTATTAAGGATTTATAGTGGTACTTTGGGTATTCGTCCAGAGTTGTAACTTGCGCCTTGTGCTTCGTTTCTTTGGAAGAAACGGGTACTTAAGATTTTCGTGGAAAACGCAAGAGATCACAAAATGGAAGAATTTTGGGGGTAGTCTGTTCTTCAAGGAATACGATTCCCTGATTGTCGGTATTGTAGGGGATATGTTGTTGTAGAAAGGTATCTTCTTTAAAAACAAGGTTCTCAAAGAAAGCGAGTCTATTTATAAAAGATCTACTAAAATATGGGGAAGGTTACTACATATCTTACACAAACCACAAGTTCATGTGTTATGCGATTTATATCTATTTTGGACTAGTTGATGTTGATATATCGTTTGTTAATGTTGGGAACATTGTTGATTTGAATTATAAAAGAAAATGATACGCTTGAAAGCGTGGCCACCTCCAGTTACAGAGGAAACTCTGGCGAAATTTTTTCCAAAAATCTAACACTTGTAAATATTTTTATCACAAGTGTTATGGATACATTTTAACTTATTTTTCCAAATAAATTTCGTCACGATTTTTATTACAAATTAAGCAAGTGTCGGAGGTGGGATTTTCACAAAATAAAACTTGCTAAAATATATATTTAGAATATATATTTTCATAACAACACTTGTGTAAATTTTTGTGATTATTTTGTGAACTACGTAAATATTATTTTTAGGGTAAAAATAATATTACTAAATATTAACGGCTCCAAAATAATACGAACGCCTTCACAATAAATATTTAAGTTACAACGGTATTATTATTACCACCCGATCTATATCCGTAACTTACGTATTTTCAGAAAATACGCATAAGTGTGTATTTCGTTAGAAGTATTATTTTGGGTAAAATTATATGGAATAAAATATAATATTTTTGGGAAAAATATTTATATTTTGGAAATAGAATTTAAATATGTTTTAAGTGAGACTTAATAATATATTTCGAAGTTATACGAACGCACATGTATTAAATCCCCCATCCTTGGGAAGGAATATATTTACCAAATAATTACGAAGTGTAAACACGAAATAGTTGCCTAACTATTTCCCAAAGACATTAAACCTTAAACTAAGGCACGACCGTCCGTCTAATAGAAGTTAGTACGTGTAGGTCGTCGCACAGCAGATTTCTGGGAGATACTTTTAGAGACGCACTTCGGTGAGTTCATGTCCCCCCTTTTCTCTTAACTGTTTTCAGTTTTATACTTCGGGGGTGAAATACATGTTACATACTGCTACGGACAGTTACGAATGGTATGGTCAGCTAAGGAAGGAACTGTTAGGTTATGTGATTGGGTAGGTGAAATCTTAAGAACATTAGTCCTCGTAGTACGATCGAGGGATACAAGTGATAGGCCTATTTGAGCATAACAAACCCCACCCATGCGCCCTAAGGTTGGACCATGTGGTGACCTTGTCGTAACACCACCCATGCGCCCTCAGGTTGGACCATGTGGTGACCTTGTCGTAACACCACCCATGCGCCCTCAGGTTGGACCATGTGGTGACCTTGTCCTATCCCCTCCCATGCGCCCGCAGGTTGGACCATGTGGTTACACATTAACCGATATGTTTCCTTATTTGCTTTCATACCAGAGTTTACAAAACATTCATACTTACAATGATTATAAAGGTTTATTCGCGCGCACATACTAAACACATGAACTCGCTCAACAATTTTTGTTGATTTTTCCAACTTACATGTATTTCAGGGAACTAAGGATTCTGGCACGGTATGCTACGTTTTCCCGCTGCATAAGAGTTTCGAGGTCATCCAAGTTTAGGGGATGTGACTTTTACCTGGACGAGTCACAATCCTTAAACTGCGCTTATTTCGTGTTGACGTTTGTGTCTTCCGAACAATGTTTTATGTTATCAGGTTGTAGTTTCCGTTGCATGTGTCAACGCCTTAAGTCAATGTTGTGTTACTTATGTTTTAAGACTTAAATCAATGGATGATCTTGCATGATTTTATTTTCATATAGCTTTGTTATGATTAAGCTATGGTATTAAGAAGTCACACCAAATTAACCACGCTTCCGCAAAGCCAGGGTGTGACAGCTTGGTATCAGAGCTCTGATCATAGCGAACTAGGATTCCTTCTCGAGTCTAGACTATGATCACTAGGGCTCTCACGAAAACATTTTCACATTGCATACCACTTAAGTCCAGATCCAAAACTTTTTACAAACAAATGTTGAGCACATTTATTCATTATTTATAGGCTCAGTCTGGGAGGTTGAGGCTGGGTCTGGAGGACCGAGGCTCGGTCTAGGAGACCGAGGTAGTTGCCTAGTAGGACTAGGGAGAGCAGTCTGAGAGGCTGGGAGAATAGGCTAGTGGGACTAGGAAGAGCAGTCTGAGAGGCTGGGAGAATTTGGCTAGTAGGACTAGGAAGAGCAGTCTGAGAGGCTGGGAGGCTAGTGGGACTAGGAGAATTATTTGATTGCTTACTTGGTGACTAATGTGCTTATCTGACTATATGATTAATTATTTGCGCATATGTGTGTTTGTATTACAAAACGTCATGCCTTCATCAGATACTGGAGAGTCGGACACTACAGGTCCCATGGCCATAGGATCAGGCGACATAACTTCATCAGAGCACGAGGTGTACATTTCCGATACTACCAGCACAGACGATGACGACTTTCAGCTTTTTGCGCTGCCTGATGTCGTAGCAGAGCCTGTTGATGGCCATCTTGTTGGGGATTTGCCACTCGCGGTGGTCCCTGCTCCTGTGCCCCTTGCCGCTTATCCCATTGTTGATATGCCCCCCGACGATGTCGATCTATTAGAGGAGGACCCACTTGAGGGCGAGGCCCTATTGTTGCTGGTGATAGCCTACTGCTTGCTGACGCTCCTGCAGAGGAGGCTCATGCCCATTCACCTGTCCCAGACTCATTTGAGCCTGTGGCGTCCGCATCTTTGCATATACAGGGGGTGCAGCACCACTCACACGACGCCGACCCTGATATGGCGTCATCAGCTGCACCAGTTCCCGCACACAGCTTTGAGCTTGATCGCGATATTGAGGACAATTCTGTTTTTCCACCTGGTTTTGATCCAGACCATGACATTGAGTTCATGCACTTAGACCAGCCCTTGGGGGATCCTGTAGCCCCTGTCGACCCTATGTTTGTTGATCCAGCTGATTTTGAGATGGAGTTTGTTGATCCAGAGCTGGCTGTGGCCCCTGAGCCAGGCGTTGCTCCTGACCCCGCATTGGAGCATGACCCTGTTCATGCCGATGCACCTGCTGTTGCTCCTTGATTGATCATCTGCTTGGACGAGAGAAAATTGGGGTAACTGTGCAAGACAATTTATTATTACGGGGGCCCACGTAATAACGACTTGTAGTGCACAGAAATCCTGGTGGACTCTGCGGGTCAAGCTAATGAAAACCAATGTAGCAGGAAATAACTAAAACACGAATGACCAAGGCGATGTAACCTTGAGTTCATTCTATTACAAGCAATAAGCCAATTTGGCAAGCCTACGTGAAGGCTCAGAGATTTATTTCCCCACTCATACATCGAGTATATTTACGTGTGAAATTGGGTGATTACATGATGGCTTATGATGCTATATATCTCATAGACAATTGAAACGTTGTCAAACCCACTTCATACCACTTCGACAGAAGAGAATGTCACCCAGACGTGACACAGACACCAGTACACTGCCAAGGACAGAAGCCGAGTTGCAAGAACGCATCTCACAGGCAAATGCACGACATGAAGCCCTCCGCTCTAAGCACAACGATGGCATTACTGGAAATAACCCTCCAACTGGCTGCACCTATAAGCAGTTCCTGAACTTCAAGCCTTTGAACTTTGACGGAGCAGGAGGCGCCGTTGCATTTGTTAGTTGGTCCGAAAAGATTGACTCCATCCTAGAATAAGTAACGGTTCGCCCCAACAGAGTGTTACCTATACCTCGGGGTTATTTCTAGATAACACACTCTCATGATGGAACCTTCAGGTTCAGACCCTTGGCACAAATGCTGCTTATGCACTGAGCTGGGACGAGCTCAAAAGAATGATGGAGAAGAAATACAATTCTAGGGCTGGAATCCAGAAGCTTGAGGTGGAATTCTGGAATTGAAAATGGATGGACCAGAGATTACTGAATACGTCCGGCAATCTCACGACTTGTCTAGGGTCGTCCCCTACTTAGTCAAACCGGAGTTCAAAAGGATTGAACGATTCATTTGGACACTTGCACCCCAGATCAGGGGTATGGTTACTATCTCGAAGCCCTCAACCATTGCAGAGGCTTTCAATATGGGTGATTGATATGATTATAACATGAGATGTTATGTACTATTACTATCATAATAAAGCGTACGTGTTATAACATGGGATCTTTATTATGGCCTGACCGACGTAAACCCATCTTTTAGAAGATGCCGCCGAGACGTCAAACGCCGATGCCTACCAATGAGGCAGAACTCCAACAAGTCATCGCTGCTGCCATCGCACAATACGCCACCTCGCGGGGAGGACCCAGCGGAAGCAGCTCAAACAACAATGGCAACAACAATCCACCTCATGGGTGCACCTACAAGCAGTTTCTAGACTGCAAACCGGTCAACTTTGATGGCACAGGAGGTGCTGTCGCCTTTGTTCGTTGGGCTGAGAAAACTGAATCTGTTCTTCGCATGAGTAAAAGTGCACCAGACCAGCAAGTCACCTACATCTCGGGGCTATTCTTGGATGGAGCCCTCTCTTGGTGGAATTTACAAGTACAGACACTTGGTGAAGCTGCTGCCTACGCGCTAACCTGGACCGAACTGAAGGAACTTATGCGCAAAAAGTACTGCTCTCGCGCGGAAATCCAAAGATTGGAAACTGAGTTCTGGCATTTGAAAATGGAAGGTCCAAAGATCGCGGAATACGTTCAGAGGTTCCATGACTTATCGCACGTGGTACCCTACATGGTCACCCGGAGTTCAAGCGGATTGAACGTTTCATTTGGGGATTAGCTCCTCAAATCATAAGCATGGTGACCTCATCCAAGCCTGCGACAACTACTGAGGCAATCGATTTGAGCGTGGCTCTCACTGAGGAGGCTATCCGCCTAAACAAGTTCGGTGAGATCGAGACAAAGAAGAAAGAGACTCACGTCGAGTCATCCGGAGGTAACAAACGGAAGTTCTCAAACTTCAAACAAGGCACTAGTGGTGTTGTAAAGAAAGGAGAGCCAAACGCGCCAGCTCAGGTTACAGCTGGTAGTGGGAAGAAAGGAAAGGGATATATGGGCACCCAGCCCAAGTGCAACACCTGCCAACGTCACCATTCTGGCCGATGCGAGCCAAAAGTATGTGAAG
Source organism: Helianthus tuberosus (assembly GCA_030545235.1). Classification (NCBI taxonomy): domain Eukaryota; kingdom Viridiplantae; phylum Streptophyta; class Magnoliopsida; order Asterales; family Asteraceae; genus Helianthus; species Helianthus tuberosus. Next base: position 113,707,368 of record CM060415.1, on the reverse strand, counting down.
CTTGTGGAAAGACTGGTCACTTGAAGGATTCTTGTTGGGCTAGTGCTGGCCGGGGAGGCCAAGGAGGATTTGGGAATAGAAATAATAATCGTGGCGGTATTGGGAATCGCCCACAAGGAAACAATGGAGGAAACGGGAATCGAGGCAACAATGCGAATCAAGCTGGTAATGCGAACCAAAACAATGGAGGTGGAAACGGGCAAAGACTTGGATGCTTTAACTGTGGTGATATTGGGCATTTTAAAAGGAACTGCCCAGAAATGAACCAAGCCCGTGGAAGAATGTTCCATATCGAAGCGAGGGAAGCACGCCAGGATCCCAATGTCGTTACTGGTACGTTCCCTGTAAACCAACGCTATGCATCCGTTTTACTTGATACTGGCGCCGATCATAGCTTCGTGTCGTTAGAATTTAGGAATATGCTTGGTTTAGCCGCTAATAAGTTAGATATTCCCTACTCAATCGAATTGGCTAATGGGAAGTTAGTAGAAGCCAATGAAGTTATCAGAGGCTGTGTGATCGAATTGGGAGAGCGTGAGTTTGCTCTGGATCTACTACCAGTCCAATTGGGAAGCTTTGACGTAGTAGTAGGAATGGATTGGTTATCAGGCAACAAGGCTGAGATAGTTTGTCACGAAAAGGTCGTTCGTATCCCAACCGAAGATGGCGAAACAATTGTGGTTCACAGGGAGAAGCGTGATACGCCGTTAAGAATTATCAGCTGCCTGAAAGCACGGAAGTGTTTGCAAAAAGGGTGTGTTGCCTTCCTGGCACACATTGTAGACAAGAAAGCTGCAGAACCGAAGATCGAAGACATCCCTGTCGTGAGGGAATATCCAGAAGTCTTCCCAGAGGACTTACCTGGACTGCCACCTCAGAGGCAAGTAGAGTTTTCACATCGGTTTAGTCCCAGGCGCCGCGCCTGTGGCTAAGGCTCCTTATAGACTTGCCCCGTCTGAGATGCAAGAATTGTCGACACAACTTCAAGAGTTGTTAGACAAGGGATTTATCCGACCAAGCTTCTCGCCTTGGGGAGCTCCGGTCCTGTTTGTCAAGAAGAAGGACGGTAGTTTTCGTATGTGCATCGACTACCGGGAGCTGAACAAGCTGACGATCAAGAATAGATACCCTCTGCCAAGGATTGATGATCTGTTTGACCAACTGCAAGGCTCAAGCTTTTATTCAAAGATCGATCTTCGATCTGGATACCATCAGTTAAGAATACAAGAGGAAAGTATCCCGAAGACAGCCTTCAGAACTCGTTATGGACACTACGAGTTCCTAGTTATGCCGTTTGGGTTGACAAACGCACCTGCAGTGTTCATGGATTTGATGAATAGAGTTTGCAAGCCGTACTTGGACAAGTTCGTGATTGTGTTTATCGACGACATCTTGATTTATTCAAGGACAAAGTCTGAGCACGAACAGCATCTAAGAGCTATTTTGGAGCTGCTGAAGAAAGAACAACTGTATGCCAAATTCTCTAAGTGCGAATTTTGGCTACGTGAAGTCAAATTTCTTGGACATGTGGTAAATGGAGACGGAATCCATGTGGATCCAACCAAGATCGAAGCGATCAAGAATTGGGAAACGCCAAAGACGCCAACCAAAATTCGACAATTCTTGGGTTTGGCTGGGTATTATCAAAGATTCATTGAGGATTTTTCCAAAATCGCTCAACCATTGACGCTCCTCACGCAGAAAGATAAAAAGTTTGATTGGGGAATCAAACAGGAAGAAGCGTTCCAGATATTGAAGGATAAGCTCTGCAATGCGCCAATCTTAGCACTACCAGAAGGTACAGATGATTTTGTGGTATGCTGTGACGCCTCACGTCAAGGATTGGGTTGTGTGTTGATGCAACGCCAAAAGATTATTGCTTACGCATCACGTCAATTGAAAGTGCACGAAAAGAACTATACCACACATGATTTGGAACTTGGCGCAGTGGTTTTTGCATTAAAGATCTGGACACACTACCTTTATGGTACAAAGTGTACAATTTTTACAGATCACAAGAGCCTACAACACATATTCAATCAGAAGGAGCTGAATATGAGGCAGAGACGATGGGTTGAGTTGCTGAACGATTACGACTACGAGATAAAGTATCATCCCGGGGAAGGCGAATGTGGTCGCCGATGCCCTAAGTCGAAAGGAGAGGATCAAGCCCATAAGGGTTAGGGCTTTAGAAATGATTATCCAAACCGATCTTTCCTTGCGCATTCATGCCGCGCAGAAAGAAGCCCTCAAGGAAGGAAACCTTGAAGAAGAATATCTCCGTGGGATGGAGAAGCTACTGGTACCAAACGAGGAAGGAACGTTGTGTTTTGAGAAAAGGATTTGGGTTCCTTTGTTTGGAGGTTTAAGGAAGGTTATTTTTGATGAAGCTCACAAATCGCGGTACTCTATCCATCCAGGAGCGGATAAGATGTACCAAGATCTCAAGGATTATTATTGGTGGCCTAGGATGAAAGGCGATGTTGCTGTTTATGTGAGAAAATGTTTAACATACGCTAAGGTTAAAGCCGAATATCAGAAGCCTTCAGGACTTCTGCAACAACCTGAGATTCCCAAGTGGAAATGGGAACAAATCTCAATGGATTTTATTACAAAGTTGCCAAGAACGCCAAGAGGCCATGACACTATCTGGGTGATAGTTGACCGCCTAACAAAGTCCGCACACTTTCTGCCAATCAAAGAGAAGGATAACACCAGCAAACTGGCAGAAATATACATGAGAGAGATCATCGCACGTCATGGAGTGCCTCTCTCGATCATCTCTGATAGAGACGGAAGGTTTGTGTCAAGGATATGGCAATCCTTCCAAGAAGCTTTTGGCTCACAATTAAATCTGAGCACGGCATTTCACCCTCAGACCGACGGTCAAAGCGAGCGGACTATTCAGACCTTGGAAGATATGCTGAGAGCATGTGTTATGGATTTGGGCGGTAGCTGGGATAAGCATTTGCCACTGGTCGAATTTTCATACAACAACAGCTACCACACCAGTATTGGAGCCGTGCCATTTGAAGCTCTTTACGGACGCAAGTGTCGATCACCCCTATGCTGGGCTGACGCAGGTGATAGGCAGCTTGTTGGTCCCGAAATCGTCCAAGAGACGACAGACAAGATTGCGCAGATTCGAAAACGCATCGAAGCGGCTCGCGACAGACAGAAAGCCTACGCAGATCCAAACCGGAGACATTTGGAATTCCACATACCGCTTGACGAAATTCGTTTTGGCAAAACAATGAAATTTGTTGAGAAGCCAGTGGAAATCATGGAACGTGAAGTCAAGTGGCTTAAACGCAAGCGCATTCCTTTGGTCAAAGTTCGCTGGGAAGCTAAACGTGGACCCGAGTTTACTTGGGAACACGAAGATCAAATGAAGGCGAAATATCCACATCTTTTTCCACGAGTTTCCTCTAAATAAATTTCGGGACGAAATTTCCACAAGTAGGGGAGACTGTAACATCTGTGCTTGTAATCGTTGTGAACAGTTCTATTATCAATAAAACAATGTTATTTGATTCCAATGTTTGTTTGATTGTGTTTTACATTTTTCATGTTTTGACTTTTGTTCAATTTCAAACTCTACATCACTTTCTGGAGAGTTATACGCAAACTGGTGCGTAAACGTAACCAGTTTAATGCAACAAATACTCCGGAACATCAACATATACTTAACATACCTTAAATAATCTTTACATAACTTAGAAATAAGTTTGGAAGGCTTTGGTATGTCAAAAACAAGTAAATTCGCTTACAGGGACTAAACTTGACAAACTGCGAAAGTATGCCAATTTGAACTGTAACGAACATTCCGGAACATGACCATAAGTTAAACACACCTTAAATATCCTTTACATAGCTTAGAAATAGGCTTTGAGGGGTTTGGTGTGCTAAAATAAACTTTTGGGTCATTCAGGGACTAAAAGTGTCAAAAAGTGCACAAGTTTGCATTTTCGTGCATAACTTACGTTCTGAATACATCTGGACATCCAAAAATTTATGTAAGCACTAAAATATTTTATTTTAGTGTTTGGCATGAGAAAAATCCATTCGTTGCGTCATTTGGATCGTTTTTCGCGCTTGTGCGCATTCCGTCGTAATTAAGCGAACATCGCGTTCGTACGACCAAACGAACTGACATCAGACATATTTTTGAACATGTTTCATGTCCACAATGTTTAGGCATCATTTTAGGGCCTTAAAGTTGGCTTTACGGGCCTTAGAAGTGTCAGAAATGGCCTTAAACATCAACAGGGACTGAAACTGTAATTCTGCAAACATATTTCTGATCTGCAACTCCCAGGCGGCCCGCCTGAGTTTCTGCACATCCTGAAGCGGGCCGCGTCTGACTTCCTGACCAGATTAACTGCATTTAACAGCAGATTGCAGCTGGTTGATCCACCACCACACATTCTAAATTGCTTAGTCAGATGATAAGGATCATTTTTAACTACCATAAGGTTACGACACTTGTACGGATGCGATTAAAGCACGGTTTCCATGAAACGATCTTAACGGTGGACCGAATACTATAAATACCCCACCCCCCATTACTTCAAAATCACTAGAATCTGATCTTAAAGACTCTAAGTTGAAACCATTGTTTCATACCTGAGTTATTTCGATCTAGATTAGCATTCGGGGACCCTTCGTAAGTATTCTTTCGTTCTTTTCTTTATTTTATTGCTTTTCGAGTCAGAAAGTCAAACTTTGTTTGACTTTCAGCGTTGACCAGCTTATGGTCAATGCGAAGTTCGTTTGAACTTCGCAACGTGATTGTAATCACGATGGTTATAGTCCCTTGGGACTATGCCTACTGATTACCACGTTGTCTAGGGTCGTAGGGTAAGCGATCTAATAAATCGCTTATATCTTCGAACCCGACCCAGTTTGGTCGATCATTAGGATCCGACCAAATACATTAGGTGACCATAGTATATAGGGAATAACCTTCCGAGGTTATACCTTATGGTCACATCGTTTAAGTAGTTGTATGATAGGTAGTTTATATGCCTTAGGTAAATTACCAGAATACCCTTTTCATGTATAATTGATAATTTAGCATATGTAACCTAAACTTTTGTCACATAACTGATTATGTAACATGTTTAGGCATATAACACTTGTCATAGGACTAGTTAGGCGGTCTGAACGCGTTTTACGCGAACGACGCGTTAAAGTAGCATAAGCTACCTAAACGGGTCGTAATGGGTCGTAATCATTTATGTTAGGTTTCATTTAGTATGTAGGCTTTGTTAAACCAAATGACACGAGTCTCTACACTCGTTTGGTTTACAAACCCTCATTCTATCCGATCCTCCGATTTAGGTCCGGTTTATTAACATAGTTACCTATATTAGGTGCCGTTTAATTCCGAGATCTCTAGCATTGCTTGGTGGTTATCTTAGGACTACTGAACAATCTTAAGTGAGTACATAAACCCCTCTTTTACTGTTTTCCAAACTGTTTTGGGGTGAAACACATGTGCCTACTTGTTACTTTCATGCTTTCCTGTTTTCATATCATATACCGGCTATGTTTGTTAGTACATTATAGTACATAATTTCATTACTTTTCATGCTATGTATGTCCATTGTGTGCATACTTAGTACATTGTTTTACATTACATTTCTGCCATGTATGTTGACTGATAACATGCTAGCACATTGATTTACATGACTTTTCTGCTTTGTATGTTAACTTAGCATACTTAGTACATTGTTTTCATATGACATGCATACAACTGCTATGACATTTGGTTTGCACAAACGGGTCTTTATTACGTTCATTAACATTTGCTACGCCGCTCGGGAGTAAGTAGTGGTACCATAGGACTTGACAAATCCCATTCCTGACATCCCGGGTTTGTTTGGATGTAAGGAATGACTGAATCCGAAAACATTTCTTTTGATAACCTTGACTGAAAGGGTTATCCGACTGTCTCAAGGCTTGAATGTATGCGTTAACTTACCACATAAATGTTTATATCAATGTATCATGCATCACTTTGCAAAACATAACTTTTTGATATATTCAAAATACTTTGTTTTGTACAAATTTTACTTATGGTTTAAGTAGTCTTATTTTACTTACCATACATAACATTTGTTACACATTACTTGACTACTTTTGGACTATCAACATTTGACATGGTTTATACAAGGACTTTTGACAATTGGTTTAAACATAGACATCTTACATTGTTTGGTTTGGTTTGAGTAAGTGATTAAGTAACGAGATGTGAGTAATATGATACAATCATGGTGGATACGCCGTTGGTACTTCCTATATATAAGTGGTTGTATACATATCATAGCGTTATTTAAATCATTCATTTTGGACTTATACATTTTACACAAGTAACATGTTTTCACAAGACTTTGGTTTACAATACAGTTTATTTTATACAACTCATTTTACATGGTTATTCATTTAACCATACATTATTCATTTATCTATACATATCATCTGGACTTATTGTTTTTCAAGCGATTTACAAAACAAATCAAATTACAAGGTTCATGACTAAACATTTTCTTAAACTTAAGTCATGAATCCTATTTTCACAGAAACCTATGTATCTCACAGGCATTTTTATGCTGACGTACCTACTTTCACATGTGTTTTCAGGTGCTTTTCCGTAGGATGACGATCATGACACTAGGGCGGACCTGTGCCTTAGAGACTTAAAATGAAGCTAGACTATGTTTAATTATGTTCTAAACTCTTTGATTTCTGTTTAAGACAATGAAACTCTTATGTTAATAAATAAATTATAACTTTGTTTGCCATGGATTTGAAACAATAATTCTGTTACAACACTCCCCGACGTTTTCCGCCACGTTTTGTATGTTACACGTGGTCGGGGTGTGACAGTGCTCATCAAAAGAGGGCTGAAACTTATGTTGCTAAGCTTCTCGTGGCGGCTGCAGCTTACAATATTTGGCAAGAGAGGAATGCCAGGTTGTTTAAAAATCAATTGAGACCTCCTGAGACGGTTAGTGATGTTATTACAAAAACAGTGCGATACAAGTTGATGGGAGCAAAGTTGAAGGATACCGTTAGGGTGCGGAAGCTTCTTGAAGAATGGGAGATCCACGCGTATGAAAAGAGCGATGATGGGGGCTGATTAGTTTTTCGTTGCTTGGTTGTTCGGTCTACAAGTTTTGTCTAGTGGTTGTTTTCCATTAGTTGGTTGGATGCTTTGTTTGTTTTTCTTTGGCTTTTCGGGTTTACTTTCATGAGGCATGTCTCATGATTGAACTAGTGTAGACTCTCTACACTACTTGTTTCTTTTTGGTTGTGAATATATAGAATCACCGGGGTAACCCTTTACCCAAAAAAAAAAAGATAATCAAAGTATTCCATCTTTTAACCAACAATAATAGAAGTAACAAAGGGTCATGAGAGTCTTACAACTAGCTCTAAGCTAGGGAAGAACACAAGATGTTTGAGGTGACAAAGATAGTGGATAAAAGCAAACGGGTGAGGTCCTTCAAGATCCGTGAGCACCAAGCTTCCTAAAACACCTTGTTACACCTTGAGATGACCTTGGATTGCATGAACTTGAAATGAAAACAATGGTGGTGGTGGTGGCTACTTACGGCCGTGAGAGGGAGAGAGAGTAGAAGAGTTGTGGTTGTGACAACCCTCACCAAACCAGGTATCCGTACGACTTAATTAATATTTAATTACTGCTTAATTACTGTGCTTGCTTACAATTATGGATAAACTGCTTACTAATTTCTGATACATACATACTCATGCATCACATTTTATACTGTCACTCTATTATTTTTACACGAACATCAGTGACAACCTTGATGCACAAAAAGCACAGTGAGCACACTATACGGGATACCCATTAAACATGCTGATATAACCAGCATCAGGCAGACACTGCCTCTAAGGCCAGCATGAGCCAGGAATAGTTTACTACACTAGTAGAGAGTGTAGGGAAGTAAGGATTGTAGAACTGCGTCACTAGGCGATATTTATAGTGACCGGATGTGCCTAAAACGTACTTTAAAGTACAAAATCCTGCACTTTATCACAAAAATTCAGCATTTACCTAATCTAGTAAAGTGCAAAAAGTTGGAAAAATATTACTAGACACTTTCCAAAGTGCCGGCAATAAACTGTGTCACTAAAAATAATATTATCGACACTTTAGATACCTATTTAACACTTTAACGGAGTAATATCCAACCGTACAACCGGACTTAACCCGGGACATAAAAATATTGACCACAACATTATTTTTCTTTTTTTGAGCTAGTTAGGGTCCCCGAGTACCCTAACACCCGTCATAAATTACACACCACATAATACACTAATTAGATCTCCAACTAAACTAACTTAACCACTAACTATTTAGTCCAAGTCTAACCATCACACCCCCCCCCCCCATGACCGTTCGTTTCCCATGAGGGGACAATTACTTACACATTTGATACTAAAAATCCTAATGCTAAAGATATTGACTACATATTATCCTTTAGTTATTTGTTGTAAATGGTTTATAAAAAGCTACAAGAGGTTACCACCTCAATTATCCAAACACTAAACAAAAGAAAATTTCACTCCACTCTCTTCTCATCCTTCTCGGCCGAAGACTTAGGCCACACCACCACCACCTTTTGATTTCATTCAAGCTATTCTATTATTATACAAGTGTGAGGGATCGCGTTTAAGGAAGCTCGGTGCATACGGAATAGCAAGGACCTCACTACGTTGCTATTAACCAACCGTTTTTCGACTAGTTTCTTCCCTAGCCTCGAGCTAGTAGTAAGTGACTCTAAACGCCTTTTTGATCTATTCTAAAGTGGTTAATAAGAATTTTGACGGTTAAATTTATGAACATATTAGAACAAAATTTAAAGTCTACTAAAATAATATAATCAAGTGGGTAATAGATGAATATTGGTGTAAAAATTTAAAACTTGTCTTATTATGATTATTTAGTGTTGTTTTATGCTAGTGTTAGTTCGGATCGTCATCTAACCCGACTAAGTCATGTTCATGGAACATGACCTAGTGTATGTTATAGTGTGAAAAGTGGTTAGATGAAGACCACTACTACTTTTAACCATGAACTTGTGTAAAAACAATTTTTCTTACGAAATGGAGTTCTAAACTAGTAGATCTACCGATCTACAAGTGGTATTTTCAAAGGACCAAGTGTAAAATGAAATCATAATTTTAAAGCCGGATCCTTCCCAAACAAAAGTGATTTTTGTGAACACACAAGTGTGTAGACACTTGTGTAACAAAAAGTTTTAACAAAGAATTATTTTTATAAATTTTGGACAAGAAGTTGTAGAAAGGTATCTTCTTTAAAAACAAGGTTCTCAAAGAAACCGAGTCTATTTATAAAAGATCTACTAAAATATGGGGAAGTTACTACATATCTTACACAAACCACAAGTTCATGTGTTATGCGATTTATATCTATTTTGGACTAGTTGATGTTGATATATTGTTTGTTAATGTTGGGAACATTGTTGATTTGAATTATAAAAGAAAATGATACGCTTGAAAGCGTGGCCACCTCCAGTTACAGAGTAAACTCTAGCGAAATTTTTTCCAAAAATCTAACACTTGTAAATATTTTTATCACAAGTGTTATGGATACATTTTAACTTATTTTTCCAAATAAATTTCGTCATGATTTTTATTACAAATTAAGCAAGTGTCGGAGGTGGGATTTTCACAAAATAAAACTTGCTAAAATATATATTTAGAATATATATTTTCATAACAACACTTGTGTAAATTTTTGTGATTATTTTGTGAACTACATAAATATTATTTTTAGGGTAAAAATAATATTACTAAATATTAACGGCTCCAAAATAATACGAACGCCTTCACAATAAATATTTAAGTTACAACGGTATTATTATTACCACCCGATCTATATCCGTAACTTACGTATTTTCAGAAAATACGCATAAGTGTGTATTTCGTTAGAAGTATTATTTTGGGTAAAATTATATGGAATAAAATATAATATTTTTGGGAAAAATATTTATATTTTGGAAATAGAATTTAAATATGTTTTAAGTGAGACTTAATAATATATTTCGAAGTTATACGAACGCACATGTATTAAATCCCCCATCCTTGGGAAGGAATATATTTACCAAATAATTACGAAGTGTAAACACGAAATAGTTGCCTAACTATTTCCCAAAGACATTAAACCTTAAACTAAGGCACGGCCGTCCGTCTAATAGAAGTTAGTACGTGTAGGTCGTCGCACAGCAGATTTCTGGGAGATACTTTTAGAGACGCACTTCGGTGAGTTCATGTCCCCCCTTTTCTCTTAACTGTTTTCAGTTTTATACTTCGGGGGTGAAATACATGTTACATACTGCTACGGATAGTTACGAATGGTATGGTCAGCTAAGGAAGGAACTGTTAGGTTATGTGATTGGGTAGGTGAAATCTTAAGAACATTAGTCCTCGTAGTACGATCAGGGGATACAAGTGATAGGCCTATTTGAGCATAACAAACCCCACCCATGCGCCCTAAGGTTGGACCATGTGGTGACCTTGTCGTAACACCACCCATGCGCCCTCAGGTTGGACCATGTGGTGACCTTGTCGTAACACCACCCATGCACCCTCAGGTTGGACCATGTGGTGACCTTGTCCTATCCCCTCCCATGCGCCCGCAGGTTGGACCATGTGGTTACACATTAACCGATATGTTTCCTTATTTGCTTTCATACCAGAGTTTACAAAACATTCATACTTACAATGATTATAAAGGTTTATTTGCGCGCACATACTAAACACATGAACTCGCTCAACAATTTTTGTTGATTTTTCCAACTTACATGTATTTCAGGGAACTAAGGATTCTGGCACGGTATGCTACGTTTTCCCGCTGCATAAGAGTTTCGAGGTCATCCAAGTTTAGGGGATGTGACTTTTACCTGGACGAGTCACAATCCTTAAACTGCGCTTATTTCGTGTTGACGTTTGTGTCTTCCGAACAATGTTTTATGTTATCAGGTTGTAGTTTCCGTTGCATGTGTCAACGCCTTAAGTCAATGTTGTGTTACTTATGTTTTAAGACTTAAATCAATGGATGATCTTGCATGATTTTATTTTCATATAGCTTTGTTATGATTAAGCTATGGTATTAAGAAGTCACACCAAATTAACCACGCTTCCGCAAAGCCAGGGTGTGACAGTGGTGGTGTTGTGAAGATGAAGGTGAGCTTGTGTTCTTATAATCCATAATACTTTGGTCCAATGGGTTTTGTGTCCCTCAAGTACATTACAAGATCTTATCAACTCCAAGAGAAATCTAAGTAAGAGATTTAGTGAAATCTTGTAAAGATTAAGGTGGGGCCATCCCCATAACCGTATGTATGAAGGAGGGGGGGGGTTAAGTGTAAATTTAAATGGTAACTTGTATAATTAGTTGGAGGTTAAGTGTAGTGTCTAGTGTTTTAAGTGTAAGATGCATTATATAGTGTGTTAGGGTGTTCGGGGATTATATCTAGCCAAGAAATAATAAAACAATGCTTCTAGCAATATTTTGGTGTTTCGGGTAATGTCCGGTTGTTCGGTTAGATACCGGTTCGTTAAAGTGTCAAGTTATACCGTATAGTGTCCTTTATGTAACTTTTTGTGACACTTTTAATTCCCGACACTTAGGAAAGCATTCAGGACCATTTAGTCAATTTTCTGCATAATACAAGTATGTTAAAATGCTGAATTTTGCTGAAATATGCAGAATTCTGCACTTTTAATGGGTTTTAGGCACTTTCCGGCACTTAAACTATCACCTAGTGACGCAGTTTTATGGTCCTTACTTCCCTACACACCATACTAGTGTAGTACCTTGTCTCTGGTCCGTACGGGGTCTCAAAACACTGTCTGTCTATGTACTGACATTGTCAGCATGTTTCTGAGCTATCCGCTAACTGTGCTACCCGTGCTTTGTGCATCATTTATGTCACTAAAGTCTGTATGTGGAATGATGTGACAGTATGTAATATGTGATGCACATGTATGTATGTCACAGAAATCAGAAAGCAGTTTAAGTTATCAGTTGTAATTAAGCACATTCATTAAGCACTAATCAATATTAATTAACTGTACGGATACCTGGATTTATGAGGGTTGTCACAGTTTAAGAATTTTCTAACTTGTGCCTTGTACTTTGTTTCTTAAAAGAAACGAGTACTTAGGATTTTCGGGGAGATCACGAGTGATCATAAAAATGAAAGAACCACATGGGTAGTTTGTCTTGCAAGGAACTCCTTGGTGTCGGCATCATAGGGGTATGTCACACATACACATAATCGTATCAGTTTTGTAAAATAAAATTGAAACAAAAAATTTATTTATATATCAACTGAATTATTTCAAGTGTCATTGATAATAACAAGGAAAATACAAAAGTCTAATTGTTCACTGCTGCGCTGTCATTTGCGTTTGCCTCGTTTATGTTAAATACTCGTCCACATGCTGGATTCGCATTAACAAACCTTGGACAATTGTTCCGATAGTGAGTAAGATCACCACAGTTGTAGCACGATCCAGGTGGATATGGTGCTTGAGCAGCAGCAGGATTTGCAGCAACTTTGTTTTGGATAGCATAACGGCATGTATTGACCAAATGTCCCAATCGCCCACAGTGGGTACATTTATGACACGGTGTTTGTTCTTTTTTGGGTAAAGGGTTACCCCGGTGATTCTATATATTCACAACCAAAACGAAACAAGTAGTGTAGAGTGTCTACACTAGTTCAATCATGAGACATGCCTCATGAAAGTAAACCCGAAACACCAAACAACCAACAAACGTCCAACCAACAAACGGAAAATAAACAACTAGACAAAATTTCTAGACCGAAAAAACCAAAAACAACTAAAAACTAATCAGCCTCCATCGTCACTCTTCTCAAAAGCATGGATCTCCCATTCTTCAAGAATCTTCCGCACCCTAACGGTATCCTTCAACTTTGCTCCCATCAACTTGTATCGCACCGTTTTTATGATAACATCACTAACCGTCTCAGGTGGTCTCAATTGATCTTTAAACAACCTGGCATTCCTCTCTTGCCAAATATTATAAGCAGCAGCCGAAACAAGGAGCTTAGCAACATAAGTATCAACCCGCTTTTGATGAGCACGAGCACAAAGCCAGTCAATAATGTCCGACCATTTCGGACAAACCGAGTTCATCCCCCCCTATTCCTAATTTGAGCCCACACCGCTTTTGATGACACGGTGTTTGTTTCAGATGATGACGGTTGCATTTGTTGCACAAAGGTGCAGTGCCAACGTAGTTTTTCCTAGTACGAGGTTGTGCTGGCTGGTTTGGTGCAACCTGATTATTCTGAGCAACTACTGCGAAGTTTTGTGAAGCCTTACGCTTCTTTGACTTCTTGGAGGACTCAGTCTGTTTATCCTTTGGTTTTTCTTTTGCAGACTCATCAGATTGTTTCTGGTCGCCTTTTCGGAAAAGCTTACCCTTCCTGATTTGAGATTCAGTTAGGGTAGCGGACAGTTCAATGGCCTGTCTGATGGTTGTAGGGTTGCTACCAGTAACAATGTCCTGAACTGGGCCAGGGAGGCCATCAATGTACTTTTCGATCGCCTTATCCAAAGGCGTAACCATGGTAGGACATAACAGGCTCAGTTCCTCATAACGGTCAGTGTAGGCTCGATGTTCACCGCTGTCTTGCTTAAGATCGTTGAATTCCCTTTCCAATGCCCTGAGTTCATGACGAGGACAAAATTCCTTCATCATTAGAGCTCGAAGCTCTTCCCAGGTTTGTGCCATTGCCACATCGGCACCCCTATCCCTCATTACACCGTTCCACCATGTAAGTGCTCTTTTCTGAAATACGCTCGATGCAAACTCAACTTTTCACTCGTTTGGGCATTGTACATGACGAAACATGCTTTCGAGACTCTCAAACCATTGTAGGAGCCCAGTGGCCCCTTCAGACCCAGTAAATGTGAGTGGCTTAGCTGAATTGAACTGCTTATAGTTGCACGGAGCAGGTGCATTGTTGTTATTGTTGTTGTTTGCTTGGTTTATTTGGGTTATCAGGTTTGGGAGTACAGTAGCGGTTTGCTGAGTGATTAAGGCTGCCATGGCGGCATCCTGAGTTGGGTCACGTCGAGGAGGCATTCTAAAAGAGCAAAGAAACATGAAAAGAAACGAGTGAGATGATATCGGATAGTAAAAAATGAATGCTTAAAAGAATATCGACAAAGCATGAAGATTGTGATCATTTGTTCGTTACCTAAAACAAACAAAATGCACTGTGACTAATCAAAGTAAATGGGTCATACTAATGTATCGCGAAGACATGCTTTAGCCTATAAGTGGACACTCACCCCAAGAGTTCCCAGGTAAGAGTGACTTGTCCGATTATGTGGATTTGTATTAACACTCTAGCCTTAGACAGAAATAGAGGTACAGGCATCCACCTTTCCAGATTGCACGTGTTCACATTATTTAGACCCAAACTTTGACGAGATTTTGAAAACTTTGAGGGTTCAAAACCTTATAATAAATCATCTAAGAATAGATGATTGGTTTTCAAAACGGATTTGTAAGTTGTGTTCTTGTTGAGGTTGCCACCTAAAGGTAGGCGACGGTTTTGTTTTAAGACTAAACACAAGATAACTTGTGTTAGGGTCCTAAGAAGGTTATAGTCTAGGTCAAAGCATTACTAATAACCTAATTCCCTATAACCATGAGCTCTGATACCAACTTTTCTGTCACACCCCGACCGCGTAAAACAACAAATCACGGCGGAAACGTCGGGGAGTGTCGTAACAGAATCATTGTTTCACAACACATGGTGATTAAAGATTTGTTTTATTCCATTAATGAACTCATTGTTTTATTACAAATCAGATAAATACAAATAATTGTCTTTCAAGTTTTAAAGTCGCTAAGGCACGAGTCCATCCTATGTGTAGCATGCGTCAACAATCATCACATAGTAGCACCTGAAACATATGTGAAAATAAAACGTCAGCATAAAAATGCCTGTGAGTAACATAGGATTTGTGAATTAGATTCATGGCTTTGGATAACACAAGAAAAGGTTTTATGTTTTCAAAAATAGCCATGAATCCTTGTAAAAGTTTTGTTTCTAAAATGCGTCGTTATGGTAAAAGGTTTATAGTATATACAAAAATATACTTTGGTTTTGAGATAAGCGGATAGGTAGTATATCTAAATATACTTTTGTTATGAAATAGTTAAACAGATAGTACATCAAAATATACTTTGGTTTCTGAAATAATAGATTTGGTAGTATATCACAAGTATACTTTGGTTTAAGAATGGAAACATCGGTAGTATATCAAATTATACTTTGGTTTTGTAAATAACATATCAAACTATGTTTTGGTTTTGAAAATAGCATATCAACTATGCTTTGGTTGTATATCAACATATACTTTAGTTTACGATATAACAAAGTCGGTAGTATATCAAACTATACTTTAGTAAAATAGTATCACGTTGGTGGTATATCGAAATATACCTAAATCATGATTTGGTAGTATATCAAATTATACTTTAGTAAACAATAGCATATCAAACTATGCTTTAGCAAAACAATATCAATTTGGTAGTATATCGAAATACACCATATATCGCGATTTGGTAATACATTCAAACCTAGTGCATCAAACTACACTTTGGAGACTATAGAAATACCAAAAAGGCAAATTCTATTTGGTTAAAACTTTGGTTTCTGACATTCCATACAACAGGAATGGGGTGTCTAGTCCTATAGCGCTATATCGTACTACCAATCTGCTTGATCATTGTTAATGAATGCATAAGTAACAATATGAATGAACAAATAGTCTAACAAACTTTGAAAATCTGTGTTTAAGTCATGGACAATAGTTTAATTCGTCAAAAGATAGTACTATGCATGTGTAATCATATAGTCGAAATCATGAAAATAGTGTATCGGCACATATGTATCACCCCAAAACATTTGAAAATGTAAAAGAGGGGACTATGTATGCAACTTGAGAAGAAGGAAGTAAAAAAGTTGCAACTTTGGGTTAAGATCCATGATGTCCCAATTGCTGCCTACACGGAAGATGGATTGAGTCTTATTGCCACGGCGATCGGGGAACCAAAAATGTTGGATTCGTTTACAACAACTATGTGTATGGAAGCTTGGGGGAGGAGTAGTTATGCTCGTGCATTGATTGAAATTTCTGCGGAAAACGACTTCAGGGAGGAACTAGTTATAGTTGTTCCAGATCTTGAGGGTGATGGGTTCATTAAAGAAAAATTGTTTGTGGAGTATGAGTGGAGTCCACACAGATGTAGTCACTGCCGCGTATTTGGTCATTCTGATGAAGCATGTCCGAAACAAGTTAAATCTAATATGCAACATGGAAACATAGCCAATAACGGGAAGAAACAAAAATATGTAGCTCAACCTCGGGAACAGGTAAAGAAGTCGGTTGATGATGATGGTTTTACAGTTGTAGATGATAAGAAGACTGCGAAGAGATCTGGGTTTCCAGTCAATAAGCAAAAACGAAAATTTGAGTATAGGCCTATCGGTACTAAGACGGTTGGGGGTAACAAGAAAGCTGATAAATCGAATTCTATGGTGTCTAGCAATCCTTTTGATGTCTTAAGGGATGAAAACGAAAATTTGATGTCAATAAGCAATCCTTTTGATGTCAATAAGGAATTCTATGGTGTCTAGCAATCCTTTTGATGTCAATAAGCAAAAACGAAAATTTGAGTATAGGCCTATCGGTACTAATACGGTTGGGGGTAACAAGAAAGCTGATAAATCGAATTCTATGGTGTCTAGCAGTTTTTTGAAAACGAAAATGGTGAAGTGGATTATGATGTGTGTAACCTCAGTGTCGTACTCCTTGAGTATTAATGGCAATCTTCATGGCTATTTTAAGGGCAAACGTGGGCTTAGGCAAGGAGACCCAATGTCGCCTTACCTTTTCACGTTAATTATGGAGGTATTATCTCTTTTGTTACGACAAGCGGCAAACATCTCTTATAAGTATCATGCCTTATGTGCTAAGGAGAAAATTATTAATGTGTCATTTGCTGATGATTTATTCATATTTGTGCATGGCGATATGGTTTCGGTTAGAAAAATCAAGAAGGCGCTGGAAATTTTTACTAATATTTCAGGATTAGCTCCTAGTCCAGCTAAGAGTACAGTTTTTTTCTGTAATGTTCCTCCTTCGATCAGGCAGGAAATTCTTGACATTATGCCGTTTCAGGAGGGTTCCCTCCCGGTACGGTATCTTGGGGTTCCCCTTATCTTTTCGAGATTGTTATATAAAGATTGTGAAGTCCTAATTCAGCGCATGGAGAAAAAGATTGTTAACTGGGTGACTAAGTCTCTATCTTTTGCGGGGCGTTTGCAGCTAATCAATTCGGTTCTCTCTTCTATGCACATCTATTGGGCGTCAGTTTTTGTTATCCCAGCTCGGGTCATTAGTGAACTTGAAAAAAGAATTCGTCGGTTTCTGTGGAATGCGGGCTCGGATGGCAGGATTCGTGCTAAGGTTGCTTGGAAAGATGTGTGTTTGCCTAAAGATGAAGGCGGTTTGGGTATTCGAAATATCTCGGATGTTAATAAATCTCTTATGGCAAACCATATTTGGAGTATTATTACTAACCGGGAGTCTATTTGGGTGAGATGGATTCATAACTACAAGCTTAAAGGTAGGAATTTTTGGGAGGTTCCTTGTCGGAGGAGTATGAGCTGGGGATGGAGGAAAATTTTATCTATCCGAAATATTATTCGTCCGCACATCTGGTCTTCTTTAAAGAGTGGTTTACAAACTAATGTGTGGAGTGATATGTGGTGTACGGGGAGCCCGCTTAGATCGTTTATAACTCCAAGGTACATTACTAATGCTGGTTTTAATCTTCGGGCTACGGTTGCGGAGGTTATTGATCAGAGTGGAAACTGGAAATGGCCTCAAGCGTGGCTTGATCTATTTCCGGTTTTAATCACTATTTCGGTTCCCATTTTAGAGCCTTATGCAGTGGATCGGCTTGTTTGGAAAGATTTGGATGGAAAGACTGGTGATTTTAAATCGGCTCATGTTTGGAACACCATTCGGAGTAGAGAGCATCATGCCTTGTGGGCAAACATGGTTTGGTTTTCTCAATGTATCCCGAGGCATGCGTTTCATATGTGGCTGGCTTTTAGAAATAAGTTAAAGACACAGGATAGGATGGCAGTTTGGGAAGCAGGTAGTCAAACAAATCTGAACCTTATGTGCTGTCCGTTATGCAATTTTGACCGGGATAGTCGTGATCATTTATTTTTTCAATGTAACTTCTCGGCTCAAGTGTGGAATAAAGTGAAGACGCTGGTAAAGTTGACGAATGTGGATACTACTTGGTCATCAATTCTAACTTGGGTGGAGCAACACTCAAGATCAAAGAATGTTGATCACATTATGTGTAAGTTGGTAATAGCAGCCGCTTCGTACTACATTTGGCAAGAAAGGAATAACAGGTTGTTCAATAATAATAAGAGGTCGGTAGATCAAGTTACTGAGAAGGTTATAGGATCGATTCGGTTGCGGCTGATGGGATTCAGATTCCGTGTGAGCTCGGCTAGGGAAAGGATTTTCAAGGCTTGGCAGATTGAAGATAGCAACTACGATTTAATGGATCCGGGCTAGTAGTTTTTCAGGTCTTGTTTTAATGTCGGTGTTTTTTAAGCTTTGCTTTGGCTGTCATGTGTTTGGTTGTCTTGTTAGTTTGTTTGGTTGATGGATTGTGTTGTGGTGTCCTAGGCTTGGCATGTCAAGTCTAGTTGGTGTGTCGTTTTGACATACCCTTGTTTTTATTTGTTTCATCTATAAAATTCATCGGGGTAACCCTTTTCCCAAAAAAAAAAAAAAAAAAAAGTTGGGGAATCTAGTAAACCGGATCGGGTGATGGATGATGGGACCGAATATTCGGATGACGAGGAGGTGGTTGAAGTATTCAATGAAACAAATGATTTTCTTAAAGTAGACCCAAGCCATGACGTTCATAAAAAAGGGGCAAGCACTCCTTCTTCAGGGGTGTCTCAATGATTAGTTTGGCTGTTTGGAATATACGGGGGTTGAACCGCCCTCTAAAACAAAATGAGGTTCGTCAGGCTGTGAAAGATAATAAGCTTAGTCTATGTGCGATCTTAGAGTCTCATGTGGGTGTGGATAATCTTCGTAAGGTCTGTAATGCTGTGTTTCAGAGATGGGATTGGACTTCTAATGGGGGATGTTGTAACAAAGGCGCTCGTATCATCTTGGGTTGGGACCCTGCGGAGGTAGACGTTATGGTTCTTGCTCAGGCGGCTCAAGTCTTACATGTTCAGGTTATTTGTAAGGCTAATAAGAGTATGTTTTTTTGTTCTTTGGTCTACGCTGCGAACTATTATGTTTCTCGAAGGGAGCTCTGGCAGAATTTACGAATGCATAAAGGCCTGGTTCATGATAAACCTTGGGTTATTATGGGCGATTTCAACTCTGCTCTTAATATTGAAGATAAATCGATTGGTATTTCCTCTATTTCTCCTGGTATGCGCGAGTTTAAAGACTGTGTTGAGGACATTGAGGTCTTTGATATAAATCGAACGGGTTTACACTTCACGTGGAGTCAAAACCCCAAAAAAGGAGTAGGATTGCTGAAAAAGATTGATAGAGTCTTGGGTAATGCCCCGTTTGTTAGTGCTTTTCCTGATTCGGTTGCTGTGTTTAGACCCTATGGAGTTTCAGATCACTGTCCGTGTGTCCTGAAGTTGTTTTCGGCTGGTAAATCGAAACCGAGACCTTTCAAGTTTGCTAATTTTTTGGTTCATAAGCCGGGGTTCTTGGATATTGTTAACTCTAAGTGGGATGTTCAAATTAATGGAGTTCATCAATTTCGTGTCATTAAGAAACTCACTCTCATGAAACCATCTCTTCGAGCTCTCCTGTTTCAGCAAGGGAACCTCCATGATAAGGTTGTCAACCTTCGTGGAAATCTTGAGGCTCTACAACGAGACATTGATAGTGACCCATTGAATGAGTTATGACGTTGTCAAGAAGCTTCCGTGCTGCGTGATTTTCAGGAGGCGTTGCTTGATGAGGAAAGATTCCTAAAGCAGAAGTCTAAAGTGGAGTGGCTTCGAGCAGGTGATGCTAATACGACGTATTTTCATACCTCTTTAAAATGTAAAAACCACATTAATCGTATTGAGGCTATATCGGATTCGAGTGGAAACCTATTTGAGGGTGATAACGTGGCTGCGGCTTTTGTCAACCATTACGAGCAATTTTTGGGTTCTGAAGGTCAAGTGTCTTTGTTACCTTCGCCTGATCTCTTTTCTAATAAGCTGAATCCTGAAACTGCAAACTATATGGTTCGTCCGGTCACTTTGGAGGAAATTAAATCAGCTATGTTTTCGATTGGGAATGATAAAGCCCCTGGTCCTGATGGTTATACGGCTGCATTTTTCAAGAGTACTTGGCATATCGTGGGGAGTGATGTTTCAAATGCTATTCTCGATTTCTTTAACACTGGTAATCTTCTGAAGCAACTTAATCACACGTTAGTTTTCTGGTTCCCAAGGTGTCGACCCCTACAAAAATTACTGACTATCGTCCTATATCCTGCTGTAACGTTATTTTTAAATGTATTAGTAAGGTGCTGGCGGATCGATTAAAGGATTCGTTAAATCAAATTGTGAGCATAAACCAATCAGCTTTTGTTCCTGGTCGGAAAATTTCGGATAACATTCTCCTTACGCATGAGTTGATGCATAATTACCATCGAGATTTTGGTCCCCCAAGGTGTGCTTTTAAGGTAGATATCCAGAAAGCTTATGATACGGTCGAATGGGGTTTTCTTAAAAATGTGTTGGTTGGGTTTGGATTTAATGGTATTATGGTCGATTGGATCATGTTGTGTGTGTCGACCGCCTCTTACTCGATATGTGTTAACGGGAATATTCATGGGTATTTTAAAGGGAAAAGGGGTTTAAGGCAGGGTGATCCCCTATCCCCTTATCTTTTCACTCTCGTGATGGAAGTCTTGACGTGTATTCTCAACCATGCGACAAGGATCGACTCGTCTTTCAGGTTCCATAATAAATGTGAGAAGCAGCAAATTGTTAATCTTTGTTTTGCAGATGATTTATTCCTGTTTGCTAGAGGTGATGTGGCTTCGGCTAGGTGTATTATGTCATCCCTCACTCGGTTCACTCGAATGTCAGGCTTGGTTCCTAGTATTCAGAAGAGTACGGGGTTTTTCTGTAATGTCCCGAATAATGTTAAAAGATAAATTTTGACCATTATGCCTTTCGTGGAGGGTACGCTTCCTGTGAGATACTTGGGTGTTCCACTTATTTCTTCTAGACTGTTGTACAAGGATTGTAGTGTTCTTGTGGAGCGTCTTGAACATCGGATAGATAATTGGAAGAACAAAATGTTGTCTTTCGCTGGCAGGTTACAACTAATAATATCGGTTCTTTCAGCTTTACATGTGTACTCTTCTTCGGTTTTTATTTTACCAGCTAGGGTGGTTAAGGAATTGGAAGCTAAAATGCGAAATTTTCTATGGGCTCAATCCTCCTCTCAGTGTGGTAGGGCGAAAGTGTCATGGAAGTCTGTTTGTGTGCCTAAACACGAAGGGGGTTTGGGTATTCGTCGAATTGCTGATGTTAATAAAGCTCTTATGGTGTCGCATATTTGGAGCATTCTAACTAATCGTAATTCTTTATGGGTTGCTTGGATCCATTCTTATCGATTAAGAGGTCGAAGCTTTTGGGATCACAAGGTTCCATCTACTTGTTGTTGGAGTTGGAGGAAGATGGCTCAGATTCGGCCTGTGATCTGACAACATGTTTGGTCTCGGATTGGTGATGGCAGTCGCACCTCAGCTTGGTTTGACTCATGGAGTAATATTGGTCCGTTATGTAATTTCCTTTCGCCTAGAGTAATAACCCGAGAGGGGTTTTCTCTAATTGCCAAGGTTGCGGATGTTTATGAAGATGGCTCATGGCTTTGGCCGGCTGCGTGGAGAGATACATACCCCGTTCTCATACAACTCGATCTCTTTCAAAGGAACTTAAACATTCAGGATCGTATTTTTTGGAAGGATGGTGATAATTTAGCCGAGCACTCTTCTTCAGGGGTCTGGGATTCGGTTCGGTCTAGGGAGCAGGAAGTGAATTGGGCTAGCATTGTTTGGTTCTCTCAATATATCCCTCGGCACGCTTTTTTGATGTGGCTTATTGTGAGGCGTAAACTCTTGACACAAGACAAAATCTTGCAATGGAGCTATACCCGAAGAAATAACATGAACATGATGTGTTGCCTCCTGTGTTATGAGAATGTTGATTCGCATGACCATTTATTTTTTGAATGCAAGCTGTCTACGCAAATCTGGAATATGGCTAGATCTAAAGCTGGTATGGAAAACGTGGAATCAAGGTGGACAGATATTTTGGAATGGCTTGGCCATCGTTCTCGGTCTAAATCAGCTAAAAACCTGGTATGTAAGTTGCTAGTTGTAGCTCTGGCTTACATTATTTGGCAGGAAAGGAACAATCGTCTCTTCAGGAACCATGCGAGACCCCCGGATACCATATATAAGGCTGTTTTAGAAAGTGTGAGGTATAAATTGATGGGGCTCAGATTCAAGAACACAGCTAGAGTGCAGGAGTTGCTGGAGAAGTGGGATATTCATGGTGCAGATTCAGTTATGGATAACGGCTGAGTCCTTATATGTCTAGTGTCGTTTAGCCTAGATAGTTGTCTAGTGGTTTGTTTTATTTGGTCTTTTTGATGGTTGTCTCTAGTTGTTTCTAGTTGATTTACTTTCATGAGGGTATGTCTCATGTTTGAACTAGTAAGGATGTTACCTTACTACTTGTGTTGATTATTTGTGAATATATAAAATCACCGGGGTAACCCTTTACCCAAAAAAAAACTATCCTTGATTAAGTGTCCTAACAAAGTTCGGAAATCAAGGAATCAAGTGGCACCTAGTATGGAATCACTATGTTAAATAATCGGTACCTAAATCGGAAGATCGGGTAGAATGAGGTCTCGTAAACCAAATGAGTATTGAAACTCATGTGATATGGTTAAACAAGGCCTACATTTAAATCGGAACATATACTAAGTGCTTACGACCCGTTATGACCCGTTATGACCCGTTAAGGTAGTCTACGCTACTTTAACGCGTCGTTCGCGCGAATGCGCGTCCGAGACACCTAACTAGTCCTATGACAAGTATTATATGCCCTAACATGTTTAAATATGTTGCAAAATCAGTTTAAGTGACAAAATTTAAGTTTTGTTTTTGGGTAAAGGGTTACCCCGGTGAATTTTATTAAAAAATAATAGGCACAAAAGTGCAACTGAAATGTTACACACCCGCTAGACTTGGCATACCTGATGGGATTTTAACATGTTTATCAAAGCAATTTCATCCATATGAAATAAAAACGCAGCGGAAATAATGTTTAAAACATGTTACTTTTATGATATAAACTTCATTTATAAGTAAAATCCCAAAACCCGGATCCATATATGAAGTTTTATCATACACAACCATAGGGTGTTTAGAAAACTACCTTCTTGGAGTAATAGGATGATGAAAGGGATGATGTTTCTTGAACGGTTGCCTTCAAGAGTAGAAGGCCTCAAGCTTGTATACCCCAAGCTTCCAACAAACACCACGAGATTAGCTAGGATTTTAATACCAAAGATCAAAAACCGAACACTTGAAAAACACCCCTTATGACCGAAAATTTGAGAGAGTTCATCCAAGTCTTCTACACTTGAAATTTTATGTCTTCTACTTCTATTTTTGTCATACAAAAATATATATAAAATGAGACAAGTTGCCACCTCTTTCAATAGCCAATCAAGAGAAGACGAACCATGCAAAATGCATGTTGTTTGATTGGACCAAAAGTCTTGGTTAGACCACCCAATCAAATCTTCTCTAGCTTATGACAATTGCATGTCATCCCATTGGACAAACCATTTTGTGAGTTCCCATGGGGGGGGGGGGGCTAGCTTTATAAAAAAAAATTCTTTTATAAAATTTAAGTCTTGGTTTATATATATATATATATTTATAACTTTTATAAATATAATACTTCATAAATGCAAGACTTTAGACAATTTTTTAAAATGTTATTTAACACATTAAATAACAAAATAAAATATTCTCTCAAATAAATTATCCATATAATTTATTAGTTTATCAAGTGTAATTATTTAGAAAACCAATTTCTAAATATTGTAAGTGTTAATATTTATTTGTTTGATCATATCACAAATAAATAATATAAGTGTTTGTCTAGCTTGTTATTGGGTATGACTCAACTTGGATCATAACGTACTAGCCACATCAATTTAATATGTGTCTTGGGCATACAGAGTCCAACAATACCAAGACTAGAAAAAAGAACAACAACCAAAAAAACAATAAAAACTGCCAACATCTCAACCATACGGACACAGCCCAACCCAGCCAATACGACCCTAACATAAACACAAGAAACTATCTATCCAGGATCAATCTCCAAGTTACTGTTAGGAATGTTCCACTTCTCAAGAAAACTTCTATCCACGAATCCCCTCTTGAACTTGAAAGTCATAAGGCGCATACGGACAATATTAATTATCTCCTGAGACAACACCAGTGTCGTACGTTAATTCCGAGTGAAGAGCCTAGTGTTTCTTTCTTGCCATACAAAGTAAGACGCTGCTGCAACCACCAATCTGCTAGTAACATTAACCGGTTGCTAAATATTAGAGTTCTGATTCATCCAAGCCATTATGTTAACCCATCGGCCATTTAGGGGGGGGGGATAGTGCACGGTCCTCCCAACCGCCGGAGTGATCTCACTCCGGGAGCCGCTACCCGACCAAGCTAGCTCCGCGGTGACTTCCCCATGCCGGGTTCTTACCCTGGGTGACATATGCCACTCCCAAGACTCGAATCCGGTACCTCTGGGAAGAGGTGGGTGTCGGTGGCCAACTGGGCTACCATCAACCATATTAGCCATATCCTTAATGCTATTCCAAACCTCCAAAGTAAAAGAGCATTCAAAGAAGAGATGGTCCCTCGAGTCCCTACCATGATTACATAATGGGCAACACATGAGGTTCAGGTTTGTAGCACTACCCGCCTCCCAAATGGACAATCTATCTTGAGTTTTTAATTTATTTCTAATAACCAGCCATAAATGAAACGAGTGTCTTGGAGTGCACTGTTTAAACCATACCATATTTATCCATGAAACTACATTCTCACGATGACGAATATTGTTCCAAACCTCCCACGAAGAAAAATGACAAGATTTCCCTTCAGAATTTTTCCAAATCAGCCGATCCTGCATGTCATGAAGAACCGGAACCTGAACGTTGATTAAGACTGGAAATAAATCATACCAAGCAACCGACCACCGCCAATGGCCACTAGAGTCCACCAGATCTGCAACAGAAGATTGCAGATTAAAGCCTGCATTGGCAATAGTTCTCGGACTGATATAAGCATGAAGAGGAAAAGCACTACACCAAATGTCGCTCCACACATTTGTATTAGTACCATTACCAATAGACTTCCACACGTAAGTACGGATAGAATCTCGCATAACAAGAATTTTCCTCCAACCCCATGTCATTCGACCGCGGCAAGGGATCTCCCAAAAACTTCTACCTTTGAGCTTATAGATATGCACCCATTGAACCCATAGAGACTTCCTGTTAGCTAACATACTCCAAATATGAGTCGAAATTAGAGCTTTGTTGACATCAGCAATGCAGCGAACTCCCAATCCACCCTCATTCTTAGGAAGACAAACCACCTTCCAAGCAACCTTGGGTTTCACATTCTGCTGGTTCTTACAAGTCCATAAGAAAGCACGCATACGTCTTTCAAGATCACTCACAATTTTAGCTGGCAAGACAAAATTTAAGTTACATATGCTTAAATTCAAATTATGCATGAAAAGGGCATTTTGGTCATTTACCTAAGGGATATAAACTACCTATCATACAACCAATTAAACTAAGTGACCATAAGGTATAACCTCAGAAGGTTATTCCCTATACAACTATGGTCACAAAATATGCTTGGTCGGATCCTAACGATCGACCAAACGGGTCGGGTTTGAAAGTCTAAGCGGTTGTCAAGACCGCTTGACTTACGACCCTATACAAGCGCTAGACTAAAAGTGATGAGTTAAACATGTTAAAACATGTTTAACTAAGTTAGAAAACAGGTTTGATATCAAATCAAAGTGTTTTGATACCCGAAAATAGTTTCGTCACAAAATGCGCAAAATCGGCATTTTGACCGAAACTTTGACTCGTCACTTCGACTAATCGACGTGGTAATCAGTAGGTATAGTCACAAGGGACTATAACTGTCACACCCCAAAAACGTCGCATTGGAATATAAAACGTAGTGGTGACGGAAGTTGGTGCCCATTTATACCTTGTCGGACGATGCACTCTTTTGTTGGGCATTTTGACATATTTTAAAACATTATATATTTTATTAAAAGTCACGACACAACCACATAAGTTAAGTTGTTTTGATCCTCGCGGATCTTATTACAAACGTCCCAGATAGTTTAAAAGTTGTCCAACATATTTAAACAAAACAGCATGCATCATCAAACACAAGATACGCCATGATTTCCCGAATCCGAACTCAAGTACCTGTAGAACACGTTAAAATCAAGTGTCAACACAAAGGAAGGTGAGTTCACTTATTCACTTACAACCAAATTTTATTTCAAGGAAAACTTTCTAATTATGTGTTTATTTGAAAACATCCATATAATTTTTAGAAAGTCCATTTTACTTCCTTAATAAAATCCATGGGCCTTCCGTCGGTTCATCAATCCGACAACTGTAATATATATTGCCCAGGTTTTGTATATTAAATTATTGCGTCAACTTTCAGACTCGTATGTTAGCTAGACGATACGAATTATATATTAACCATGCAGGGATAATCAAAGCTAGACAATAAACAGAATATTAATTCGTCGTTTGACTTGACACGGGGCGACCGGTCACGACGGGGTTGTCAACCCGATAGATCTACTAACAATTCATCGCGTGCAATAATTAACTGATTAAACGACATCATGGGCGCAGGGTTCTCTCTTTGAGAACAATATGATGTCTGCCTCACGTACAATATATATATCCTACTAATATGACAATTTAATACACGACGCTGTACGAATTTCCCTTACTCTCCATCATATGAGACCCAGTCAAGAATTCGTCCCCAACTGTACGGTCTTGTTTCACTTAAGAAATACCGTACATACAATATTCATTCATCAAAAACGTTTTACTTCTAAACGTATAACTTATCAAATTTCATATATTTTCAGCAAAAATATATATTTTATATTAAAAGGTATGTTTTATTTTGAAAACATTATTAAACCCTTTTAATGACGTGTTCTACCCCCAAAACATATACAAAAAACACTAAAAAGAGGGGTTTAGTGACACTCACCTTTGGGTGCGTATTTTAATATCGCAATCCCAGAGATTGATTTTCTACACGTCCTAATATAGGAACGATTCTAAATCAATATACATAACACAAAAATCCTAAGTTTCTCCGTTTCTTAGAATTATCACATAACTTTGAGATTTTCTCGAAAAGTTGTCATTTTTTATTATGTTGGCACGTTAATATATATATGAGTCCATATACATACATACATATATATATTTTTATGATTTTTGCGACTTGAACGATTTTATTGGTGACCATTATTGTGTAAATCCGTTAACTCTCCCGTTTATACACAATATATCTACGATTTGCGCGTCGTAATATATATATACATAAACGTTCATAGAATTTAACACCGAACACGCGAAATATTATTCACTTATCTATTTTGTCATTTTTAAAGCAAATAGACATAAAACATCTCATATGTACCAAATTTCATGCTCGACAAACAAGTTACACACTTAACGCAATTTTACCGTTTCTACCGCACAAAACGTACATGCATACATGCATAGTCTAAATTTCCCACTATCAAATTATCACTTAAAATATTATCACATTTACATGTTTAAATCACTTAACACATTTTATCACATAAGGTTCATTCAAAATTTACCCATACTAGTGTTCATCGAAAAATGCGTATTTTAGCGATTCGGTAACGTTTTCGGGCGTCGAAAGTCACGTATGACCAACCAATCACCAAGTAAACTTAAAATTAGTTAAAATACTTATTTTTAAACTAAAAATATCAGTTTACTTACTGATCTAAATCAGTTTTATAAAAATCAATCGAAAAGCCGATTTTCGACCGTTTTAACGCATAGTTTTGCGTTAAACGTTACTATAATCATCCCAACTCGAAACGATTTGATATTTTAACACAATACATGTTATTTACTGATTAAAATAATAGTTATAATCAGATTAGTGCAGTTTTTGTATAAGTCACATAAATTATGCGATTTCTCGTATTTTACAACTTTTTATGCACCATGTACAACATGCAAAGCTAACAAACATTATGACAAAGTTATAAGTCACTAAATACTTTAAAATAACTTCATTTTAGTGTTCATAATCTGCTCATAACTGATTTTCACTCAATCATACTCAAATCATCTTTTTAAGATCATATATCATCATGCATGTCTAAGTATATGCATCTAATATGCTCATATCACAACTTTATCGTCAAATATGATCTCAATACATCAAAACCTTACTAATATCCTATTCTTCCAAATATCATACATAGCACTTTAATCATTCATGTTCATTCATACTTAAATCCTTCACTTTTAAGTTTACACAACAACTTTAACATGCATGCATACATATATACATACATATATATATATATATATATATACACGGCACACATATACATACATATGAACTTCCAAATGTTCACTTTTCATTATATTCATCATAAATCATGTGACCATTTTTAGAACATTCTTATATGATACCTTTTCAACACATACATGTACTTATCTTTCAAGATTCAACTCAAATCAATCAAAGATCTTTAAACAAAAATCAAAATACAACTAAACACATACATCTTCATAACTTTCGGCCATATACACATACACACACATACCCATTTTTATTTTGTTCAAAACTCGTTTGTTTGAAATTTTCAAGTTAATGTTTAAATTTCAAGAATCAAGAGAAACTTCTTACTAACTTCTTTATCAATATGAATCAAGAATAATGTTTAGTGAAATATGTTATACCTTCAAGAATTTAGATGGGTTTTTTGACTAAAGATGGTGATATGAGACTTGATTTTGCTTGATACTTGCTTGAAATCACTTCTAAACCTTCTTACAAGCTTCAAATCACCAAGTAAAGTCCTTGATTCTTCATGTTTTGATTTTTAAAATGAAATGTTGAAGTGGGAAGGGGTGTTCGGCCGTGAGCTTGAAGGAGAGAGAGAGAGAGAGAGGAGTTTTTGAATCTTGTCTTGGAATATGGAGGTGTATATGGTGCATGCATCCATGGACTAATCATCACCACCATTTTTCAAGAATGGACAAGTGTCCAAAGTTCAAGGATCAAGGCATTTTGGGCAGCCATGGTGCCGCCACACATGCCCTCTCTCACACTATTTTTTTTTTTGGGGTAAAGGGTTACCTCGGTGATTTTATATATTCACAAATAATACAAGTAGTGAAGAAACACCTCCACTAGTTCAAACATGAGACATGCCCCATGAATGTACACCAAAAACCAAACACAAACCAATTAAAAAAACACCACTAGACTAACATCTAGAAAAAATAAAACTTTTACTTCAATTAACTCCCATTATCAATTACTTCATCGCCTCCAATATCCCAATTTCCAAGCAACCTCCTAACGTTCGCACACTCCTTGAACTTAACCCCTATAAGCTTATACCGAATCGTCTTGACAATTAGCTCACAAATGACATCGGGGGGTCTCGTTTGATTCTTAAACAATCTAGCATTCCGCTCCTGCCATATGAAATAAGCGACCGTAGCAACGAGCAATTTACTAACATAATTCGCTGCAGATTTTGACCGAGCACGAACCAACATCCAATTCATAATAGCGCTCCATTTGGACTCAACACTATCCATAGACACCTTATGTCTAACGTTATTCCAAATATGCGTAGAGAACTTGCATTCAAAGAAAAGATGATCATGAGAATCTACATTCGCATAGCACAAAACGCAACACATCATGTTCATGTTCTTCCTTCTTGAAAAATCCCACTGTAGAATTTTATCCTGAGTTAACAGCTTCTGACGCACGATCAACCACATAAGAAACGCATGTTTAGGGATGCTCTGAGGAAACCAAACAAGCTTAACCCAGTTAACCTCCTGCTCTCTCTTACGAACCGAATGCCACACATTTGATGTAGAAAAATCAAGAAGCTTATCCCCTTCCTTCCAGCAAAACTGATCACTCGTATCCGGATTTAACGAGATTTGATCCAGTTGAATCAGGACTGGATACAAATCTCTCCACGCCGACGGCCAAGCCCAAGACCCGTTAACATGAACATCCTTGACCTTAGCATTCAGCTCAAACCCTGCATTAGAAATGACTCTGGGAGAAAAAATATTAGATAATGGACCCAAAGAACTCCAAGTATCATGCCATGCTGAAGTGCGACTCCCATCACCTAACTTCGACCATATATAATTCCTGACAATAGGCCTTAGTTAAAGTAATTTCTTCCAGCTCCAAGTACAGTTGGCGACCTCTTTGCAAACCCAAAAGCTTCGACCTTTTAACCTATACGAGTAAATCCAACTAACCCACAAAGAATTTCGTTTATTAAGAATACTCCATATATGAGACACCATAAGCGCTTTGTTGAAGTCTCCGAGCCGTCTTAACCCCAACCCACCCTCAAACTTAGGGACACAAATCGAATTCCAAGAAACTTTCGCCTTACCCTTATGAAACGAGCTCTCCTGCGACCAAAGGAAGTTTCGCATTTTGGCTTCTAACTCCTTAATAATACGGGCCGGTAAAATAAAAACAGAAGACCAATACACATGCATAGCCGAAAGAACTGAAGAAATCAGCTGCAACCTACCAGCAAAAGAGAGAAGTCTGTTTCGCCAATTCATAATACGATTATCAAGTTTCTCTACTAGCACACTACAATCTTTGAACAGAAGACGAGAAGAAATTAAAGGCACCCCCAAATATCTAACCGGAAGAACTCCCTCTTCAAAAGGCAAAATATCCAAAATGTTATTTTTAACCTGTAAGGCCACGTTACAAAAGAACGCCGTACTCTTTTGGATGCTAGGGACCAAACCAGACATGTTAGTGAAAGTTGTCAACGATCTCATAATACAAGAAGCTGAAGCAACATCACCCCTAGCAAAAAGAAAAAGGTCATCAGCAAAACATAGATTTATAATCTGTTGCTTCTCGCATCTATTGTGAAACCTGAAAGTCGAATCAAGCCTAGCATTCTGCTCCAAAATACACGTTAGAACCTCCATGACAAGAGTGAATAAATACGGAGATAACGGATCGCCCTGCCTTAAACCACGTCTACCCCTAAAATACCCATGCACATTGCCGTTAACACAAATAGAATAGGAAGTAGTCGTCACACAAAGCATAATCCAATCCACCATCCTGATATCGAAACCGAACCCAATAAGCACCTTCTTGAGAAAATTCCAATCTACAGTATCATACGCTTTCTGAATATCCACTTTGAACGCACATCTAGGGGGCCCATAATCTCTGTGATAGTTGTGCATAAGCTCTTGAGTCAACAAAATATTATCTGAGATTTTTCTGCCCGGGACAAATGCAGATTGATTGATACTAACAATCCTGTCAAGATCACCTTTAATACGGTCCGCCACCATTTTACTAATGCATTTGTAAATCACATTACAACAAGCAATAGGACGATAATCCGTAACTTTCAATGGAGTAGACTTCTTCGGAATAAGCACGATTAAAGTATTGTTAATTTCACGAAGCAATTTACCAGTTTCAAAGAAGTCCCTAACAGCCTGTGTAACTTCATGCCCAATAATGTGCCACACACTCTTAAAAAAAGCCGCCGAGAACCCATCAGGCCCAGGGGCCTTATCATTACCAATCGAGAACATGGCCTTTCGAATCTCATCATCCGTGACAGGTCTCACCATCTGAATAGCATCATTCGGGTTCAGTCTATTAATAAATAGATCAGTCGTAGGGGATAGAGTAACATCACCTTCACAACCAAGAAATTGCTCATAGTGATGTACTAGAGTTTTATGGACATCCTCACCCTCCATTAACACACCATTCGAGTCCATTATAACATCTATCCTACTTAAATGATTCCTACTCTTTAACGTAGCATGGAAAAATTTAGTATTAGCATCCCCAGCCTGCAACCAGTCAACTTTGGATTTTTGTCTCAAGAAACGTTCCCCATCCAAGCAAGCTTCGAGAAACTCAGCATTAATCTTGGTTTCTTGTGATCGCAGATCAACATTCATAGGCTCACTATCAATCTCCCGTTGTATAAGATCCAATTTTTCACGCAAATCATCAACTTTTTTATATAAATTCCCTTGTTGAAACATAAACTTCCTCAACGGGCCCTTTAACAACTTAAGTTTCTTAACAACCCGAAACTGGTCGACCCCATCTATGTGCGTATCCCATATATTCTTCACAATATCAGAAAATCCTGTTTTATGAATTAAAAAATTCGCAAACTTAAAAGGTTTACGATTAGACTTACAAGTAGAGGGGATTTTAAGCAAAGCTGGACAATGATCCGACATTCTATATGGATGAAAAAACGCTCCCGAGTTTGGAAATTCAGCAACAAACGATGTATTTCCCATAACACGATCAATCTTCTTAAGAAGGCCAACATCCTTTTTAGGCTTCTGATTCCATGTAAACTGAAATCCCGATCGATTAATATCAAGCATCTCTATGTTCGCTACACACTCTTGAAACTCCCTCATACCTATAGAGACTTGAGAGACTCCCATGGATTTATCTTCCAGATTGAGCGCTGAATTAAAGTCCCCTAGTATTACCCACGGCCTATCTCCAACAAACAGTTTATGTAAGTTAAGATGTTGCCATAGTTCCCTCCTAGTAACATAATAGTTGGCTGCATATACAACCGAACAGAAGAGAACCTTTTTATCAATCTTAAACATAACTTGGAGGTGCATAACTTGGTCCGTTTGAGCAATAACCATAACATCAAATACACTTGAATCCCAGCCAATAATTATCCTTGTACCCTTATTACATCTGTTCCCGTTCGACGTCCACTCCCAACCCCGAAACACAGAGTTACACACTTTTCCTAAATTATCCATATCAACATGAGACTCCAGGATTGCACAAAGACTCAATTTATTACTTCGAACTACCTGGCGAACCTCCTTTTGTTTAAGAGGGCGGTTCAACCCCCTAACATTCCAAGCTGCGATACTAACCATCGGAAACTTGCGGTGAAGGAGTGCTTGCCCCTTTAGTGTTTTTAGATTTATCCGTTCCCTCCATGAGATACCCATCCGTTTCATTAAAAACTTCAACTACCTCCTCTTCATCAGAATCATCCATGTTTCCACTACCAGCCTTACTACTTTGACCTCCATCCGTATTAACATTATTCAGCACCTCAAAAGGATTCCGAGACGTAAAAATATCCCCCGACGGCTTTGCCTTTGTCTCAGCAGATTGTTTACCACTAATAGGTCTATACTCGAATTTTGTCGTTGGTTTCTTTAGCTGAATACCACCTTTCCTTGCTACTTTCCTAGAATGGACCCCCGTAAAACCATCGGCATCAACTCTAGGCACCTCCTTACCTTTACTATTCCCTTGCCTAACAAATTTCCTTTCCTGATTATGATTCTCAAAAACCGTTGGTTTACGGGGCTTCTTTGGACATGATTCATCAGAATGACCAAACACACAACATCCCGAGCATCTGAGCGGGCACCATTCATACTCAACATACATTGTCTCCTTGATAAATCTCTCCCCTTCCAATTCCGGAATGGCCAAAGTCAACTCCTCTTTTAATTCTTTATCAGCTGAAATCTCAATTAATGCTCTAGCATAACTGCTTCTCCCCCAATTATCAATACACATCGAAGCAGTGTACGAGTCCAATTGCTTCGGTTCCCCAATGGCTGTTGCAATTAAACTTAGCCCATCCTCCGTATAAGCTGCTATTGGAACCTCATGTATTTTAACCCACACTTGAACCTTAGTCACTTCCTTCTTTTCCAGCTTCAAATTTGGTGACCATTCACTTAGAAAAAGCGGTTGAGACCGTATAATCCAAGGGCCCTCCTTTAAAACACCCAACATTCCTTTTTGGTCCGCAAACTTAAAGAAGAAGAAGCCATTAGCATTCATCATTGACTTCTGTAAACCAAACTTTTTCCAGTTGTTACGCACAAAATACTCCACTACAGGATAAGCACAACGTATTTGCAAGCTTATCCTGAACTACTCGGACCGACTCTTTAGGTAAAACAATATCACATTCATCATGTTTTATAGAACTACTAAGTGACCGGAAATTAACCTTCCTAGCATTCTGATTCATAACTGAATCTGCATACGACATTGGCGCCCCTTGACCAGGTTTAGAGTTATCATCAGCCACAACATCAGCAGTTTTCAGCGGATCCACAACCACCGGTTCAGTAATCTTATACAGTTCATCAATGACATTAATCTTCCTCGGTTCAACTTGAGAGTTCTGAACAATACCCCTACGAGGAAGCATTGTAGCACCATCAATGTTCACCACTTTATTAGCAATACCCTTGAACGACAAAGGAGGCTTTCCACGATCATGCAAGACATTACCAGCAGGCTTGGAACAATCACTCGAAGAAGAATCAACACCTCTCTCCATTAAACAAAACGGCAGGCAACCATGCACAGGAAATCCAAGAAACAATCAAAAACCCAAAGAACAAGAAACCTGAAAACCCTAATCCTTTAAACCCTAGAATCAGATCTCAACCCTTAATCGATTAAACCAGCGTATCGATCTAGCTAAATTAATCTCAGTTAACCGCAATCAATAACAACCAGATTAATAAATCAGGGTTTCGAATCAGATCACTAAGGCAGCAATTTACAAGAAAAAAAACGAAAAAACCCTAGTTTTGGATCGATCCCTAATGCTAACTAGTTCGTTATAGGATTTTGAAAGATCAAAATTCTAATCACAGACTGTTATGCATAAGATCACAAAGCAAAACAAAGGGAATCATGAGGAAGAACATAAAATCGCCTAAAGGAGAGAGAGGTAGGGTTTTTTTCGCTAATCAAACACATTACGAGAAACGTCTCACACTACTTTTATATAATCTTAGGATCAAAAACAGGTATTTTACTGATTACCGGGTATTTTATCTAGCGTTTTAACCCCGTTTTTGTGCGTTTTAAATTATTTTTATCATTCTATAAAAATAATCACTTAAAATTATTACTGAAATAATTACCAGTTGCCTTGACTGGCTGCGTTGACAGTATTTTGTTTAATTCGATCAGTATCGCGAGGTACGTGCTCAAACTCAAAAAAATAGAGTTTCTTAGCGTTTTAAATTATTTTTCCACACGGATATGATAAAAATTATTATTTAATCATAACAGACTATTTTTTAGGATTTTAACACTGATCGGGTGGTCACCGACATTCGTTTCGCATTTTAAACGTTACGTGATAAGCGTTAGTTTTATCGTTGCCAACATAATTTTTATACACATCTAAATTTACCAACACATCAAACATCATATATTAACATCACATTCAATCACAAATCACGTTACATGTTCACTACACAGATTACTATTGTCCGGTACGGCCTAAGAGGCCGGGTGTCACAGTCTCCCCCTGTTTAGGGAATTTCGTCCCCGAAATTCTACTTCACAGGTTTCGTTTTCGCACTCGGTGGGAAGAGGTGAGGATATTTTTGTTGCATTTGGTCTTGTCGCTCCCAGGTGAATTCGGGTCAACGCCTAGAATTCCAACGGACTTTGACCAACTCAATCTTACTCCTCCTGAGTTTCTGGGTTTTCCGATCTAGAACCTTCACTGGTTCTTCGATAAATCTCAGTTTATTGTCCACTCGAACCTCTCCAGAGGGTATAATCAGTGTCTCATCAGACAGACACTTTTTCAGGTTGGAGACATGAAATACGTCATGGACTCCAATCAACTCCTGTGGTAGCTTGCGCCTATACGCAACTGGTCCAACTCGAGAGACGACTTCGAAGGGACCGATATAGCGCGGGCTCAACTTTTCCCCTTTTCCAAACCTTACAACGCCCTTCCATGGCGATACCTTCAGCATAACCCTATCACCAACTTGAAATTCCAGCGGTTTCCTTCGGTTATCTGTATAACTCTTCTGTCGATCCGCGACAGCCTTCAACCTATTCTTGATCTGGACAACCTTATCTGTGGTCTCCTGCATAATCTCGGGTCCGGTCAAATGCTTCTCGCCGACTTCAGCCCAAAGAGTGGTGATCGACATTTCTTTCCATACAGGGCTTCAAACGGAGCGACTTTTATGCTGGCGTGGTAACTATTGTTGTAAGAAAACTCTGCCAAGGGCAAATGAGTATCCCAACTTCCACCGAAATCAATCACACACGCTCTTAGCATATCCTCTAACGTCTAAATGGTCCTTTGACTCTGACCATCCGTTTGAGGATGATATGCAGTACTCATATTGTGACACCTGTGCCTCCACGGCCATCAAACAAATACCAAACCAATGAAATATTGTGTTTCATATTTGGGATTTGTATAAATATGTGTATCGTTTGCACATATCAATTCTTGTTCGATTTCGAGCTTTAAATCACTTTCTGGAAAGTTATACGCGAACTGATGCGTAAATGTAATCAGTTTAATGCAACGAACACTCTGGAATAGTGAAATAGTCTTAACATACCTTAAATAACCTTTACATAACTTAGAAATAAGTCTTGGAAGGTTTGGTGTGTTGAAATCAAGTTTATTCGCTTACAAGGACTAATTTCGACAAACTGCGAAAGTATGCCAATTCGTACTGTAACAAACATTCCAGAACTTGATCATAAGTTAAATATGCCCTAAATATCCTTTACGTAGCTTAGAAATAGGCTTTGAGGTGTTCGGTGTGCTAAAATAAACTTTTTGGTCATTCAGGGACTAAAAGCGTCAAAAAGTGCACAAGTTTGCATTTTCGCACATATCTTACGTTCTGAATACATCCGGACATCCAAAAATTTATGTAATCATCAATTTTATGATAAAAACCTTGTTTTGATCGATATATGGTTTGGTTAGGAACTGTTGATTGATAAATTGCAAATATGGAAATTGTCAATAATAGAGTAACTGATTGCATGATTTAAGGAAATACATAACCGATCGTACAAGACCAGTCGCACAAGTGCAATCACACAAGCTCTTGAATCACACAAGAGCTCAATCGCACAAGGTAACTGATCGCACAAGTGCCAGACGCACAAGTGCAGTCGCACATGCTAGGTACAACCATCTATGCTCAGGGTACTGTTTAGTTATGCATGATCGCACAAGACCTTGTGGATCGCACAAGACGGTGCCGATCGCACAAGGCTTGGGCCACACACGAACGTTTGGAACTGATGGGCCCTAAAGCCCAATGTCCATTCGCATAACCCAACTGGATCGCACAAGTCCATCCGAACCACACAAGATCACTGTTTATCATAATTGGACTTCTAAATTGTTGGGCCGGGTATATGTTGGATCGCACAACATGTTGTGGATCGCACAAGGCTATGCTGAACGCACAACATGTTGGGCCGGGTAGTGTTTGGGTTTCAACTACCCACTCGCACAAGATGTAATTAGGCTTACAATGTTACCTCAGCCCAATACATCCTGATCGCACAAGTTCGGATATGTTATGACTGTTAACTTGTCCTACGTGTTTGCCATGATCAAATATGTGCTCGTAACCTGTTAGCTTATGTGTAAACTTATGTGCACTACTTGAAGCAAGACCTGACTTGTATGGTAACCATATTAGGACGTTGTTGACCACATATAGCTCAAGTAACCTTTTCGTGTATCTGCCGAGCAAACCAAGGTAAGTTCACACTCTTTCCAAGGCATGGGATTCCCAAGGGTTGGGAATGGGTTAATGATTTAAACAGTAACTACAACCATCCTCCATGGGTAGGATGCCAAGATTACACACTGGACCAAACCTCTATCATGAAGTCCCTCATTTATATCGACTTAATCGCCGAGGCCTATGGCGAGCGGGTCATTAGTTAATAGCGCAATTAGGTTTAACAAACCTCACACCGTGCCGTTCGAACGGGCGTGTACTAATGGACTATGGGCAAAGGGTCAGTGCTGATAGACATTGACTTAGGGCACCACTTACATTTTCGTAGTAGTCGATACGCACGTTCTAGTAACACATGGGAAGCCCCCACTAATCTTCGCAAACATGTCTGGGAGACCGCGATACGAATTAATACGATACATGGTTTACACAACGAACATATGATTTACGAAACGAATGCTATAACTAAACAACCAACTGTAAACTCGCTCAACTTTGTTGTTGACTCGTTGTTACATGACTTGCAGGTCGTTAGGTACTCATGGAGCTTGCACAGGGAGGCGCGGTCTTTGTGGGACTTGGCACTGTGTGCCATGCCAAAAACATTCCTTTATTTCGTACTTAATACTTAGATTGGGTTTTACAATTATGCTTCCGCTAAACACTTAACTACGTTTTTGATTTGAAACACCTTTCATATTGTGTGGTTGAATTTTACTTATTACTTGTTATGTTCAATATGATTGGTGGCTTGATCCTGGTCAGTCACGCCTCCGAGCGGTGATACTCTGCACGTGGATTTTGGGGGTGTGACAGATTGGTATCAGAGCCATTGGTTATAGTGAACTTGGTTTTAATAAGGGAAAAAGTTTTTGTTAAAACCAGACTATAACCTGAACAGTGCTCAACGATCCACAATGACGCTTCGCTCCACGTGCAAGACTCGACATTCTAGGTGATAAGATTTATGTTTACATTGCCTACTTGCTAGATTACATAGAACTTTGCTCATGGTATGCTTAGATAAACGTAACAACTATTGTTTGAAAACACATGTGTGCTTACTCTCTTCTACCATCGCACTCTCGCGAACCTCTCTCACTCATGTTTCCTTTGATATGAAGATCATGAGCGGACGCATTAACATGACACAAGCCCAGTTGACGGCTCTGATTAACCAACAAGTTGCTGCGGCACTTGCAGCCGCACAAGCAGGAGGTATATCCTGCAGTCGCAACTCACTCTAGGATCTTTAGATCCTACACTCCTAAACCAACTCTTGTGTTTAACCTTGTCCTGTTCTTATACACAACAGGACAGAACGCTCAGCCACTTGTGTGCACATTCAAGACTTTTATGGACTGTCGTCCTAGTACTTTCAGTGGCACTGAAGGAGCCGTTGGACTCCTCCACTAGTTCGAGAAGCTCGAATCGGTCTTCGAGATGTGTGAATGCCCTGAGGCTCGTAGGGTGAAGTATGCCACTGGTACTCTCGAAGGCATTGCGCTGACTTGGTGGAATGCGCAAGTTCAGATGCTGGGGTTGGCGGCTGCTAATGCCACCCCATGGAACGACTTCAAGGAACTGATCAAGCGGGAATACTGCACTCGTGATGACATCCACAAGTTGGAAGTGGAGTTCTTTAACCTGAAGATGACAGGGTCAGAGATAGAGGCGTATACGAAAAGGTCAAACGAGCTGGCCATCTTGTGTCCAACTATGGTGGATCCTCCCGTCAAACGTATCGAACTGTACCTCAAAGGTTTAGTACCAGAGATTCAAAGCCATGTGACCTCTGCTAACCTTGCTACCATCCAGGATGTTACTCGTCTTGCTCATCGTCTCACAGACCAGGCAGTGGAACAGAACAAGCTGCCTAAGCGTATCAGTGCTACTACCACTACTACTACTTCTACTACTCCCAGTGACAACAAGCGAAAATGGGATGGAACCTCCAGCAAGGGTTCGACTACGGTTCAGCCCCAGGCACAGCAGCGAAAGACTGATGATTACCAGAGTCCTGGTCAGCAATCTTCTGGTAGTCAAGGGCAGGGTGGATATCGAGGAAACTTCCCGAAGTGCAACACATGCAACAGGCACCACAATGGTCAGTGCAAGGTCGTTGTCAGAGATGTCTCAAGATGGGTCATGAAGCTAAGGATTACAGGAGCTCACGACCTGCGAATCAGAACCAACAACAACAACCACCAGCTCCACAGAACCAGCAGCGACAACGAGGTAACAGGGGATGCTTTCAGTGTGGTGCTGAAGGCCACTTCAAGCTGGACTGGCCCCAGTTAAATCAAAATCCGAACAACAACAACAATAATCAGGGTAATGGGAACAACAACGGGGGAAACAATGATGGAAACAATGGTGCCAGGGGTCGAGTGTTCGTGCTGGGTCAGGGTGACGCAAGGAATGATCCTAACGTAGTGATGGGTAAGTTCCTTCTCGACGACTTTTATGTTACTGTTTTATTTGATTCGGGTGCCGATACCAGTTATGTGTCTCTAAAAGTTAGTCAAATGCTTAAACGCACACCAACTCTTTTGAACACCAAGCATGTCGTAGAGTTAGCAAATGGTAAAAGTCTAGAGGCCACACACATAGTTCAGGGTTGTAATCTTATTCTAGCTGGTCAGACTTTCTCCATCGATCTCATTCCTATAGCTCTGGGTAGTTCCGACATCGTTATTGGGATGGATTGGTTGTCCCAACAGCAAGCAGAGATCCTATGCAAAGAGAAGAATGTTCGTATTCCCCGTTCTGGTAAAGAACCTCTCGAAATTCAAGGCGACAAGAGTGGTGCTGTGGTGGGCATCATCTCCTTTCTTAAGGCCCAGAAGTGTTTGCGGAAGGGCCACACCGCTATTTTAGCACTTGTTACTGATACATCCACGAAGGAGAAGAGAATTGAGGATATTCCAGTGGTACGCGATTTTCCTCAAGTGTTTCCTGAAGATTTACCTGGACTACCGCCTCATCGCCAGGTCGAATTCCAGATCGAGCTAGCTCCTGGAGCAGCACCCATAGCTCGAGCACCTTATCGCTTAGCCCCAACCGAACTGGAAAAACTGTCCAAACAGTTGCAAGAACTCTTGAATAGAGGTTTTATTCGTCCTAGCTCTTCGTCCTGGGGAGCTCCAGTGCTATTCGTGAAGAAGAAAGACGGTACCTTCAGGATGTGTATCGATTACCGAGAACTAAACAAGGTGACCGTAAAGAATCGCTATCCACTTCCACGCATTGACGACTTGTTCGACCAGCTGCAAGGGTCGAGCTACTATTCAAAGATTGATCTGAGGTCAGGCTACCATCAACTGAGAGTCCGGGACGAGGACGTCTCCAAAACAGCATTCAGAACACGCTACGACCATTACGAGTTTCTGGTCATGCCATTCGGGTTAACAAATGCACCTGCGGTTTTCATGGATCTT
The DNA here is from genome assembly GCA_030545235.1 of Helianthus tuberosus. Classification (NCBI taxonomy): domain Eukaryota; kingdom Viridiplantae; phylum Streptophyta; class Magnoliopsida; order Asterales; family Asteraceae; genus Helianthus; species Helianthus tuberosus. Next base: position 113,665,738 of record CM060415.1, on the reverse strand, counting down.
ATGAACAGAGTGTGCAAGCCCTACCTGGATAAGTTTGTTATTTTATTCATCGACGACATCCTGATCTATTCTAAGAGTCAGGAGGAGCACGAGCAGCATCTACGACTTATTTTGGAACTACTTCGAACAGAGCAACTGTATGCAAAGTTCTCAAAATGCGACTTCTGGCTTCGTGAAGTCCATTTTTGAGGCCGAATGGAGTAAAATTGTATGGTTTAACCAATGTGTTCCGAGGCATTCTTTCTTACTATGGCTGATTATGAGAAAGAAATTACTTACACAAGACATTATCCTTCAATGGGATTTCTCGAGGCGGAAAAATATGAATATTATGTGTTGTTTATTATGTTATGAGAATCATGACTCGCATGCCCATTTGTTCTTTGAATGTAAGTTCTCGGCTCAGATATGGGCTATGGTTCGATCGAAGGCTGGTATGGATAATGTAGAATCGAAGTGGGATGATATTGTAGATTGGTTACTGCTCAGATGTAGATCTAAGCTAGCGGCTGATTATGTTAGCAGGATTTTGGTGGCGGCTACTGCGTATTTTGTTTGGCAGGAACGTAATACTAGGCTGTTCAAGAACCAAATGAGACCTCCGGAGGTGATTTATGAGTTGATAATAAAAACTGTTCGATACAAGCTCATGGGAGTGAAGATGAAGCAAACTGATAGAGTCCGAAGACTGCTAGGTGAATGGGAGATACCGAATGCTGAATTTCAGGCCGATGGCGAGTGATTAGTGATGTTTGTTAGTCGTCTAGATTATAGTCTAGTTTGTTTTTTGCTGATGTTTCAGTTGTTTTTCTGGTTTTTTATGGTTCTACTCTTGGGGCATGTCCCAGGATTGAACAAGTGTAGACTCTCTGCACTTCTTGTTTTGGTTTGGTTTGTGAATATATAGAATCACCGAGGTAACCCTTTACCCAAAAAAAAGTTGACTCGATTAAGAACTGGCCTGCACCCCATACACCAACAGAAATCCTCCAATTCTTGGGTTTGGCAGGTTACTACAGAAGGTTTATCAAGGATTTCTCCAAGATCGCGCAACCTCTCACTTCGCTAACTCAGAAGGGTGTCACCTATCGCTGGAGTGATGCACAAGAAACGGCGTTTCAGCACTTAAAGGATAGACTTTGTAGCGCACCTATCCTCTCACTGCCTGAAGGCACAGACGATTTTGTGGTTTATTACGATGCATCCATCCAAGGACTTGGATGTGTATTGATGCAACGTGACAAGGTCATTGCTTATGCGTCACGTCAACTCAAAGTTCATGAAAGGAACTACACTACGCATGACTTGGAATTGGGAGCAGTGGTTTTTGCTCTTAAGATATGGAGACATTACCTGTACGGTACCAGGTGCACCATTTACACCGATCACAGGAGTCTCGAGCATATCTTCAAACAAAAGGAGTTAAACATGCGTCAACGACGATGGGTCGAGCTTTTGAACGATTACGAATGTGCCATCAAGTACCATCCGGGCAAGGCAAATGTTGTGGCTGACGCCCTCAGTCGAAAAGATACCACACCTAGGCGTGTGCGAGCACTACAACTCACCATCCAATCTAGTCTTCCTTCATAGATACGAGATGCTCAGGTAGAAGCATTGAAACCAGAAAACGTCAGGGCTGAAGCCCTACGCGGCTCAAGGCAACAGTTAGAACAAAAGGCAGACGGCGCCTACTGTGTAACAGGACGCATCTGGGTCCCACTCTATGGCAATTTACGAGAACTTGTAATGGATGAAGCAGATAAGTCTCGCTACTCAATACATCCTGGTTCAGATAAGATGTACCACGATCTCAGAACTACGTATTGGTGGCCTAGCATGAAAGCTCACATAGCAACTTACGTTAGCAAATGTTTGACTTGCGCGAGAGTCAAGACCGTATACCAGAAACCATCAGGCCTACTCCAACAACCAGAGATTCCACAATGGAAATGGGAGCAAATTTCCATGGATTTTGTTACTGGCCTGCCTAGATCTCAACGTGGAAATGATACTATTTGGGTGATCGTGGATCGACTCACAAAATCTGCACACTTCTTGGCTATCAAAGAAACAGACAAGTTCTCTACCCTAGAAGACGTGTACTTAAAGGAAGTAGTATCGAGGCACGGAGTGCCAACCTCTATTATATCAGATCGTGATGCACGTTTTACTTCAGAACTGTGGCAAGCAATGCACAAATCTTTTGGCTCTCGTTTAGATATGAGCACCGCTTATCATCCGCAAACAGATGGGCAGTCTGAACGCACCATCCAAACTCTAGAAGACATGCTTCGTGCATGTGTAATCGATTTCGGCAACGGCTGGGAAAAACATCTTCCGTTAGTGGAGTTTTCGTATAACAACAGTTACCACACCAGCATTCAAGCCGCTCCATTTGAGGATCACGGGTCCAGAACTGGTAGTAGACGCAACGGAAAGAATTGCTCAGATACGACAACGAATGGCGGCAGCTCGTGACCGTCAGAAAAGCTACGCTAATAAGCGCAGGAAACCACTCGAGTTCCAGGTTGGGGATCGAGTGCTACTCAAAGTCTCACCTTGGAAAGGTGTGGTTCGTTTTGGCAAACGAGGCAAGCTCAACCCGCGATATATCGGACCGTTCGAAATCATTGAGAAAATAGGCAAGGTGGCCTACAAGCTGAATTTACCAACAGAACTCAGTGGAGTTCACAACGTTTTCCACGTGTCGAATCTGAAGAAATGTCTGTCAGATGAGACCCTCATAGTTCCTTTGAAGGAACTCACTATCGATGAACAGCTGTGATTCGTCGAGGAACCAGTAGAGATTACTGACCGAGAAGTTAAGGTTCTCAAACATACTAGAATTCCTCTTGTTCGAGTTCGTTGGAACTCCCGTCGTGGCCCAGAGTTCACCTGGGAGTGCGAAGACCAGATGAAACACAAGTATCCCCAATTGTTCAAGAACAACGAAACCACTACTGAGACTGAAGCTACCGCGGAATTTCGGGACGAAAATCCCAACCAACGGGGAAAGGATGTGACACCCCAGGAAAACCATGCAACTTAACTAGCTTCCTCAGTGAATACGTGCTAAATTTCGGGACGAAATTTCTTTCAACTTGGGGATAATGTGACAACTCGTATCTTAGAACTCTTTTGGTGTGCTTTGATGAAACATGTTTTGAACTTATGTGATTATGTGAAGCATTTACTAAATGAAATGTTGGATATTGTGTTATGTGAAATTATGTGTAGATATATAACTCGAAACCACACATCACACAATCGCACAACACCTTTGGGTTCGGCCCATTTATGCTTGAACTCGAAACCAAGGGCAACCCAAGGGAAGGGGTCGGCCCACTCCCTTTATACGCATACAAACACCCATCATTGGGGTTTGTTTCTCATAACTTGCAAAACACAACACACACAACCCTACTCTCTCTTCCTTCTCTCTCGAACCCGACGGCAAACACCCCCATCTCTCAAAGCTTTCTTGCTCGGATTGATTCTATTCTCCTCTCAATTGGTTAGTGTTTGTAATTATCGGTTGTATGTTAGATGATGCTATGATCTATATGTATTACATGATGATTTAGTGATATCTTGTGATTGAATGTGATATAAACTGTTAATGGTTGATGTTCATATAATCGGCTCACATGAAGATGATAATTAGAACCGAATGTAAGTAAGTCGGCTGTGATGTGTTTGAACTCGGATGATATGTGATGATACTAGTGTTAGATCCGATTGAATGTTATGATAGGTTGTGTTCATGATTCAGATGTTTATTTAGGGTTCATATGAACTTTATGATAAAAACCTTGTTTTGATCGATATATGGTTTGGTTAGAAACTGTTGATTGATAAATTGCAAGTATGGAAATTGTCAATAATAGAGTAACTGATTGCATGATTTAAGGAAATACATAACCGATTGTACAAGACCAGTCGCACAAGTGCAATCACACAAGCTCTTGAATCACACAAGAGCTCAATCGCACAAGGCAACTGATCGCACAAGTGCCAGACGCACAAGTGCAGTCGCACAAGCTAGGTACAACCATCTATGCTCAGGGTACTGTTTAGTTATGCATGATCGCACAAGACCTTGTGGATCGCACAAGACGGTGCCGATCACACAAGGCTTGGGCCACACACGAACGTTTGGAACTGATGGGCCCTAAAGCCCAATGTCCATTCGCACAACCCAACTGGATCGCACAAGTCCATCCGGACCGCACAAGATCACTGTTTGTCAAAATTGGACTTCTAAATTGTTGGGCCAGGTTTATGTTGGATCGCACAACATGTTGTGGATCGCACAAGGCTGTGCTGAACGCACAACATGTTGGGCCGGGTAGTGTTTGAGTTTCAACTACCCACTCGCACAAGATGTAATTGGGCTTACAATGTTACCTCAACCCAATACATCCTGATCGCACAAGTTCGGATATGTTATGACTGTTAACTTGTCCTACGTGTTTGCCATGATCAAATACGTGCTCGTAACCTGTTAGCTTATGTGTAAACTAATGTGCACTACTTGAAGCAAGACCTGAATTGTATGGTAACCATATTAGGATGCGGTTGACCACATATAGCTCAAGTAACCTTTTCGTGTATCTGCCGAGCAAACCAAGGTGAGTTCACACTCTTTCCAAGGCATGGGATTCCCAAGGGTTGGGAATGGGTTAATGATTTAAACGGTAACTACAACCATCCTCCGTGGGTAGGATGCCAAGATTACACACTGGACCAAACCTCTATCATGAAGTCCCTCATTTATATCGACTTAATCGCCGAGGCCTATGGCGAGCGGGTCATTAGTTAATAGCGCTATTAGGTTTAACAAACCTCACGCCGTGTCATTCGAACGGGCGTGTACTAATGGACTATGGGCAAACGGTCAATGCTGATAGACATTGTCTTAGGGCACCACTTACATTTTCGTAGTTGTCGATACGCACGGTCTAGTAACACATGGGAAGCCCCCACTAATCTTCGCAAACATGTCTGGGAGACCGCGATACGAATTAATACGATACATGGTTTACACAACGAACATATGATTTACACAACGAACATATGATTTACGAAACGAATGCTATAACTAAACAACCAACTGTGAACTCGCTCAACTTTGTTGTTGACTCGTTGTTACATGCCTTGTAGGTCGTTAGGTACTCATGGAGCTTGCACAGGGAGGCGCGGTCATTGTGGGACTTGGCAATGTGTGCCATGCCAAAAACATGCCTTTATTTCGTACTTAATACTTACATTGGGTTTTACAATTATGCTTCCGCTAAACACTTAACTACGTTTTTGATTTGAAACACCTTTCATATTGTGTGGTTGAATTTTACTTATTACTTGTTATGTTCAATATGATTGGTGGCTTGATCCTGGTCAGTCACGCCTCCGAGCGGTGATACTCCGCACGTGGATTTTGGGGGTGTGACAGGTATGAACGATATTGCTCCTAAATGGGAGGAGATTGTGGAATGGCTTTTGGTGCGTGCAAACTCCAAATCGGCTTCTAGTTATGTGAGCAGAATTTTGGTTGCGGCTACAGCTTATTTCATTTGGCAAGAACGGAATGCTAGATTGTTCAAGAATCAAGTGAGGCCCCCGGATCAATTATGTCAAGTTATCATCAATACTGTTCGGTATAAGCTTATGGGTGTTCGGCTGAAGTGGACTGATAATGTGGTAAGGCTGTTGCGTGAATGGGAGATTCAAGATGGTGATTGCTCGGACGATGGTGGCTGACTAGTTATTTTTCGTCTTGGTGTTTTTTTCTAGTTATCTAGACTAGTTATTTTGTCTTTGTAGTAGTTTTCTGTGTTTCGTTGTTTCATGGTGTACATTCATGAGGCATGTCTCATGTTTGAACTAGTGTAGGTTCTCTACACTACTTGTTTTGGTTTGTTTGTGAATATATAGAATCACCGGGGTAACCCTTTACCCCAAAAAAAAACATAAATTTTAACATCTAAACTGATTAGGCAACATTATTAGACATGTTAAGGCATATAATACTTGTCATAGGACTAGTTAGGCGGTCCGAACGCGTTTCACGCGAACGACGCGTTAAAGCAGCGTAAGCTGCCTAAACGGGTCGTAATGGGTCGTAAGCACTTAGGATAGGTTTCGTTTTAGAATGTAGGCTTTGTTAAACCATATTACATGGTTCCCTACACTCATTTGGTTTACGAAACCTCATTTTATCCGATCCTCCGATTTAGGTCCGTTTATTAACTTAGTTACCTATATTAGGTGTCGTTTGATTTCCGTGATCCCTCTAGCTTTGCTTGGTTGTTGTTCAAGACTTCTAAGCACCCTCGAGTGAGTACATAGTCCCCTCTTTTACTGTTTTTCAAACGTTTTGGGGTGAAATACATGTGCCTACTTGTTACTTTCGTGCTTTCCATGTTTTCATATCATATGCTTGTTATGTTCATTAGTACGCTTATAGTACATGATTTCATTGTGTTTTTGCTATGTATGTCCATTTTTTTGGGTAAAGGGTTACCCCGGTGATTCTATATATTCACAAACCAACAAAACAAGTAGTGTAGAATGCCTACACTAGTTCAATCATGAGACATGCCCCATGAAAGTAAAACAAGAAACAACCAGAATCAACCAAAGAAATACAAGGAAAACAACTAGACTAAAATCTAGATAGATGCGATAATAACCAAAAACTAATCAGCCGCCATCATCTTCCACATGATCCCCACGAATCTCCCACTCTTCAAGAAGTCTCCGCACACTTGAAGTGTTCTTTAATTTAGCTCCCATCAGCTTGTATCTGACCGTATTTAAAATAATCTCACTAATTTTCTCCGGAGGTCTCAACTGATTTTTGAAAGTTCTAGCATTTCTTTCTTGCCAAATAAAGTACACAGCAGCCGCAACCAGAATTTTGGCAATATAGTTCATAGCCGATTTAGACCGAACACGAACCAGCAACCAATCTACTATATCATTCCATTTCGGACTAACATCACCCATCTTCACCTTGTTTCGAATTTTATACCAAACTTGAGCCGAATATTTGCATTCAAAAAATAAATGCGGATGTGAGTCAAAATTCTGATAACATAACATGCAACACATCATATTCATGTTCTTCCTCCGCGATATATCCCACTTTAGAATTTTGTCTTGAGTCAAAAGCTTACCTTTAAGGACCAGCCACATCATAAAAGCATGACGAGTGTAGACTGCGCAAACCAAACAATCCTACACGAATTTACTTCCGGACCCGTGTACCGAACCGAGTGCCACACACAAGAAGAGGAGAACTCCATATTATCACTACCTTCTCTCCAAACCAATCTATCATGCTTCGTTGGATTTAACTGAACTTGATCTAACTGAATTAGAACCGGAAAAAGATCTCTCCATGCCAAAGGCCACGCCCAAGAACCATTAGAGTAGATGTTAGCCACAGAATCATCCAGTTTAAAATCTGCATCGGTAATGGTTCTAGGCGAAATAAAATCACCAAGCGGCCCTATATCACTCCAGTAATCGAACCAAGCAGAAGTGTCAGCGCCATTACCTAATTCCGACCATATATGATTTCTTATAAGAGGCCGTAGTTGCACTAGCTTTCTCCAAGACCAACAACAATTAGCTGGGGTTTTGCACATCCAGAAGCTCTTGCCTTTTAACCTGTAACTGTGCACCCAATCCACCCATAAAGAATCCCTCTTAGAAACAATGCTCCAAATATGATAAGACATAAGAGCCTTATTCATATCCCCTATTCGTCTAATTCCCAACCCTCCTTCATACTTCGGAGTACAAACGGTTTTCCAAGAAACTTTTGATTTACCTTTAGAATACGAACTCTCTTGGGACCATAGGAAATTACGCATACAAGCTTCAAGCTCGAGAACAATACGAATCGGCAACATAAAAACAGATGACCGATAAATGTGCATAGCTGAGAGAACTGAAGTAATAAGCTGTAATCTACCAGCAAACGAAAGCAACTTGTTCCTCCAATGTGTTATACGTTTTTGAAGCCTATCCACGAGCACTCAACAATCACTATAGCCGAGTCTAGAAGAGATCAAGGGCACACCCAGATATTTAACAGGCAAAGTACCTTCGACAAAAGGCATGAGATCCAAAATAGCATCTTTGACATGGCCATTGACATTACAAAAGAATATTGTACTCTTCTGGTTACTCGGCTGTAATCCCGACATCTTAGTGAACTTAGAGAGAGATGTCATTATACACCTAGCCAAATTAACTTCTCCTCTAGCAAAAAGGAACAAATCGTCCGCAAAACAAAGATTGATAATCTGCTGTTTTTCGCATTTATTATGAAACTTAAATGACGAATCAATACGAACCGCATGCTGAAGAATAGCCGTCAGAACCTCCATAACTAAGGTAAAAAGATAAGGGGAGATTGGATCCCCTTGCCGTAAACCTCGTTTACCCTGAAAAAAACCATGCACGGAACCATTCACACACATAGAAAAGGAAGCAGTCGAGACACATACCATGATCCATGCAATCATCTTGTCTTTAAACCCAAATCCAAGCAAAGCACTTTTCAGAAATCTCCAGTCAACCGTGTCATAAGCTTTCTGGATATCCACTTTAAATGCACACCTTGGAGGACCCACATTTCTATGATAGTTATGCATTAATTCTTGCGTCAACATAATGTTATCAGAAATTCTCCTTCCTGGAACAAATGCCGATTGGTTAATACTAACGATTTCATTCAGCGCACCCTTAATTCTATCCGCAACGATTTTACTGATACATTTGTATAACACATTACAGCAAGCAATCGGCCGATAGTCACCGACTGCCGAAGGGGTAGGAATTTTCGGAATAAGCACGATCGTTGTGTGATTCAATTCTCGAAGAAGGTTTCCTGTCTCAAAAAAATCTATGATAGCACAAGTAACATCATTTCCGACAATCGGCCATGCACTTCTGAAAAATACCGCAGTATAACCATCAGGGCCCGGAGCTTTATCAACACCAATATCAAACATCGCCTTTTTAACTTCTTCCGCCGAGACTTGCCGGATCATATGATGAGCAACCTGAGGAGGTAGCCTTTTAGAGAATAAATCCGGAGCCGGAGTAAGAGACGTATCACCTTGCGTTCCAAAAAAATTCTCATAATGCTTGACAAACGGTTGGAACACCGTATCACCCTCATAGAGCTTCCCATCCGAATCTTTTATCACCTCAATTCGACTACAATGATTTTTCATTTTCAGAGACGAGTGAAAAAAAGCAGAGTTCATATCTCCCGCACTTAACCAATCTACTTTAGATTTTTGTTTCAGAAATCGCTCTTCGTCTAGCGAAGCCTCTTGGAGGTCACGACTAATCACACACTCGGATGCTCTAAGATCAGCATTAGAGGGATCCCGATCAATATTTTGCTGTATTAGATCTAGATCCGAACGAAGTTTCTCAACTTTTTTGTGAATATTACCTTGTTTAAATAAAAGAGAACGCAGCGGATGTTTAAGCAATCGAAGCTTTTTCACCACTCTGAACTGATGAACACCATTTACATTAGTAAGCCAGTTGCTTTTAACAATCTCCAGGAACTCCGGTTTAAAAACCAGGAAATTCGCAAACTTGAAAGACCTCGGCTTCAGTCTACTAGCTTCCGGGAACGATAGAATACAAGGACAATGATCCGAAAGTCTATACGGTTTGAAAATGGCCACAGAGTTCGGAAAATCAGCTATAAAATTCGTATTACCCATTACTCGATCAAGTTTCTTTAGTAAACCTACCCCATTTCTTGGCTTTTGACTCCAAGTAAAGTGAATCCCCATACTGTTGATATCAACGACTTCAATATTATCTACACACTCTTGAAAGTCACGCATACCAGTAGAAATCGATGAAGTTCCCATAGAGTTATCCTCTGTGTTAAGAGCCGTGTTAAAATCTCCCATAATGCACCAAGGTTTATCAGTAACAAGCGCTTTGTGTATAGAAAGATTATTCCATAACTCTCTCCGTGCCATGTAATAATTATCAGCATAAACGACTGAACAAAACATCATTTTTTTATCCAATTTGAAAACGAGCTGTAAATGCATAACCTGATTAGATTGCGCCAAGATCATCACATAAAAAATTGCCGGATTCCATCCAATAATAATTCTAGTGCCTTTAGAACAACAACTCCCATTCGAAGTCCAGTCCCAAGATCTGAAAACTGCCTTGCAAACTTTACTTAAATTACCAACTTCCACATGAGACTCTAGAATAGCACACAAACTTAGATTAAAATCCTTGACTGCCTGCCGAACCTCTTTCTGCTTGAGGGGGCGGTTCAACCCCCTTATATTCCAAGTCGCAATACTAACCATTGGTAACTTTCGGAGAAGGAGTGCTTGCCCCTTTACTTTTAATGTTTAGAGTACCCTCCGTCATAAAACCATCCATTTCGTTTTCCACCTCTATAACCTCATCTTCATCAGATTCATCATTATTCAATCCCGCTTTCGTATTGCTAGTACCCGACTCGTCCTCCATGTCATTTAGAGCATCAAAAGGGTTATTCGATCTTCTATCCATAGGATCCGATTCTTTATTGGTGTCGCCTTTTGGTTTTGAACCCACAGGACGATATTCGAACTTAGTCTTTTGTTTATTAACAGGAATACCAACTTTCTTAGCAGCTTTCTTACCATACACCCCTATGTATCCGTCTTGATCCACAATAGGAGCCTTCTTTACAGGACAATTCTTTTGATCCTTACGATTATGGTTCTCATACACCATCATAGCTTGTTTCTTCGGTTGTTTCGGGCACATATCGGTCGAATGACCGAAAACACAGCAGTTAGCACACCGGTGCGGACTCCATTCATACTCCACATACATAGTCTCTTTAATGAAACCTTCCCCTTCCGGTTCTGGAATTGCCATTGTAATCTCCTCTCGAAACTCTTTCTCAGCCGAGACCTCAATCAACGCTCTTGCATAGCTACTGTGGCCCCACGAGTCAATGCACATGGAAGTAGTAAAAGAATCTAGCATTTTTGGTTCCCCAATAGTAGTTGCAATCAAGCTAAGACCATCCTCCGTATAAGCCGCTAAAGGAACTTCATGAATTTTGACCCATACCTGAAGCTTCTTTACCTCTTTCTTCTCTAGTTTCGTTGTCGGAGTCCAGCCATCCAGGAATAATGGCTGTGATCTAATAATCCAAGGCCCATCCTTCAGAACATTCAACATACCAACCTCATCATTAAATTTAAAGAAGAAGAAACCATTCGCGTTCATCATAGTTTTCAACAAGCCATACTTTTTCCAATTCGTTCGAACAAAATAATCCACTACAGGGAAGGCAACACGATCACCTAAAAAATACCCATACAGGGTATTAGCATATGACATAGATTCCCTCGGTAAGACAACATCACATCCATCTTGTGTTGCGGAACAAGCAAGTAAACGAAAATTAACTTTCTTCAATCCATTAACAGCTACTGTATCAGCATATGACATAGGTTTGGCAGTAACATCCTTATTCGGCTGATTTTCAAGTTTATCACTACTCTCATAATTAGAACCGGCAGCCTCATAATCCGAAGGCGGAACTGGAATAGTAATCTTGGATAATTCATCTATTATTCGAAATTCCTTAACATCATGTTGCGGCAATTGCACAGTACCCCGTCTAGGTAAAACCGGATTACCATCTATATTAACTACTCGACTAGCTAACCCCTTGAATTGTAATGGCGGCTTACCTCGATCTGGAAGGACAGAAACATCTGTTTTGGGACGAGCATCCATTATTAATTTAACACCTCTCTCAATAAACCTGCAAAACTCACAACCATGCACCAAGAAAACACGTGAACCAGGAACGCAACAAGCAGAAAAACGGAAGACAGAAAAACCCTAATTCTAGCAAACCCTACTCCATGCACCTTTTGCACTATATAGTAAACCAGGTAAATCAAAATCCTAGACAGATTGATCACCCAGGCAGACTATACACCACGTGAGAATACACAGAAATAGGGCGGCGACAGAAAACACGACGAAAACAAGAAACCCTAGAAATGGGGACATTTGGTTGACGTATGCCGCTTTGCTATCCAAAACAAAGCTGTTGCAAATCTTGCTGCTACTCAACTCCGAGCCAACCCTGCTCAAGCTCGCTTTCCACCTGGATCGTGCTACAACTGTGGCAAGATGGGTCATTTCGTGAATAAATGCCCAAAACTTGCTAATGTAAATCTGACCCACGGATGAGCATTTTGCTGTTTCTTTTGTTTCTTTTATTGAACTCTGAAACAATAGGTTTTGTTTATAAATAAATCGTTGTTCACAATTCTGATATACAAGTGTAGTTACATGTGTGTATGGCATTTCCCTATGATACCTACATCAAGGAAATATGTTCTTTACAAAACTACCCTTATGATTCTCCCATTCTTGTGTTTGCTCATGATTTCCTTGAAAATTTCTAAGTACTCGTTTCATTCTAAGAAACGAAGTACAGAAAATAAGTGACTTTATGAGTAATCGTGCTTTTTGCACATCTGTGCCTTTAAATCCTTGGTTAGATAACTAAGGGTAATTTTTTTCGATCTCATACCCATTACATTCTGGTTTTCATAACAACATACATAGTATAAGTTTTCAAAACAACCTTCATGATTTCAAAATGTTTCATATAGTTTGAAAACACTTTTAACATAGTATATCTACCTAATATATCAAGTGCATGATTTCAAAAGCATCATTCATGTTTTCAATAACCTTATACACAATTTCAAAAATTCATCTCGCAAGACTTTAAAACATTTTATAAATATACTTATCTAATACACCTACTTTATGATTTCAAAAGTATTATGTAAGGTTTCAAAAACATTAAACACATTTCTAAAAAGACCCCATGCATAGTTTTCAAAAACATTTTCTCATACATTGACTTAACCTTCAAATTCTGCTTCATATGTCGCCTTGACATATCTAGCGCCTCAACCTCATGAGCATTTTTACCTCATGTTTCGACTTAAGCACGTCTAGTGCAAGGTTTTGAAACGCCTCCCGCTTTTCAAATCCCAAAATCCATATAGGATCTTCTTATCTTCACAATTAGATCCTGGTGGATGTTTATTGTTCAAATCAGAGTCCTTAATTGGATTCCTTGTGTAGCTTAATTCGAATGTTACGATTCCTTGTAATCGAAATCGAATTTTCTTTTTAAGATCTTCCTATCCTTGTAGTTAGATTCTTGGAAATGTTTAAAGTGCCAAATGAGATCCACGGATTGGATACCTGGTGTACTTTAAATACATGTGCATAGTTAAGAAACAAATTAACAAAATGATAACAAATTTAAGATCAAGATTAACAATTTTGTGATTATGTGATTATGTGTTATTTGTTTTCTTTTATGCTTTGTGTTTTTGTGTACTCTGGATATTCGTTATCCAAATCCTCGTAGAATCTTCCATATCTTCATATGAGGGATTCATAGTAGGATATTCAAAAGGTACTACCATAAGTCCTTAATGGGCTTCTATGTAATAGTTAAGACCCTTGGATTATATAGTACCATTCCATAATTCAAAGAGACCCCTTGAGTGCTCTAAGTCAAAAGATTGATTCAGAATCTGGTTAAGAATGACATGTGGTGATATAGCTGAACAGACTACCAAAATCATTTATTGATTTAATTAAAAAGGACCCTATGGTGATCTAGTCACAATCATCACAAGTCCGTTCATTGTTTTCTTCCCCTACACATTATGAAATGCACTGTGTGGACTATGCAAGGAATTATGTAATTATGGATGCATACATAATTATGAAATTCAGTGCACGGGAACCTCAGTAAGATTTATCATGTGTAAGAACCTATAGTGGCAAAAATAACGAAATGTAAACAACGTAATGGAGGTACGGTGGACGCACCAATAACGCTTTATATACTTGTATATAAGTGTCCCTCTCACATTGCCAGCATGATGCTATATAAAGTTACTAGAAGTTCAGGACTCTAACCAGTGTTGTTTGATCTTTTCAACTTCATATTTCAAGCTCTCACAAGTTTCCTCTAAATAAATTTCAGGACAAAATTTCCCGAAATAGGGGAGACTATGACACCTGTTCCTCCATGGCCATCAAACAAACACCAAAGCAATGAAATATTGTGCTTCATATTTGGGATTTGTATAAATATGTGTATCGTTTGCACATATCAATTCTTGTTCGATTTCGAGCTTTAAATCGCTTTCTGGAAAGTTATACGCAAACTGATGCGTAAACGTAATCAGTTTAACACAACGAACACTCCGGAATAGTGACATAGGCTTAACATACCTTAAATAACCTTTACATAACTTAGAAATAAGTCTTGGAAGGTTTGGTGTGTTGAAATCAAGTTTATTCGCTAACAAGGACTAATTTCGACAAACTACGAAAGTATGCCAATTCGTACTGTGTTGCGGATTCCCTCGGTAAGACAACATCACATCCATCTTGTGTTGCGGAACAAGCAAGTAAACAAAAATTAACTTTCTTCAATCCATTAACAGCTACTGTATCAGCATATGACATAGGTTTGGCAGTAACATCCTTATTCGGCTGATTTTCAAGTTTATCACTACTCTCATAATTAGAACCGGCAGCCTCATAATCCGAAGGCGGAACTGGAATAGTAATCTTGGATAATTCATCTATTATTCGAAATTCCTTAGCATCATGTTGCGGCAATTGCACAGTACCCCGTCTAGGTAAAACCGGATTACCATCTATATTAACTACTCGACTAGCTAACCCCTTGAATTGTAATGGCGGCTTACCTCGATCTGGAAGGACAGAAACATCTGTTTTGGGACGAGCATCCATTATTAATTTAACACCTCTCTCAATAAACCTGCAAAACTCACAACCATGCACCAAGAAAACACGTGAACCAGGAACGCAACAAGCAGAAAAACGGAAGACAGAAAAACCCTAATTCTAGCAAACCCTACTCCATGCACCTTTTGCACTATATAGTAAACCAGGTAAATCAAAATCCTAGACAGATTGATCACCCAGGCAGACTATACACCACGTGAGAATACACAGAAATAGGGCGGCGACAGAAAACACGACGAAAACAAGAAACCCTAGAAATGGGGACATTTGGTTGACGTATGCCGCTTTGCTATCCAAAACAAAGCTGTTGCAAATCTTGCTGCTACTCAACTCCGAGCCAACCCTGCTCAAGCTCGCTTTCCACCTGGATCGTGCTACAACTGTGGCAAGATGGGTCATTTCGTGAATAAATGCCCAAAACTTGCTAATGTAAATCTGACCCACGGATGAGCATTTTGCTGTTTCTTTTGTTTCTTTTATTGAACTCTGAAACAATAGGTTTTGTTTATAAATAAATCGTTGTTCACAATTCTGATATACAAGTGTAGTTACATGTGTGTATGGCATTTCCCTATGATACCTACATCAAGGAAATATGTTCTTTACAAAACTACCCTTATGATTCTCCCATTCTTGTGTTTGCTCATGATTTCCTTGAAAATTTCTAAGTACTCGTTTCATTCTAAGAAACGAAGTACAGAAAATAAGTGACTTTATGA
Source organism: Helianthus tuberosus (assembly GCA_030545235.1). Lineage (NCBI taxonomy): Eukaryota > Viridiplantae > Streptophyta > Magnoliopsida > Asterales > Asteraceae > Helianthus > Helianthus tuberosus. The sequence continues at coordinate 113,650,118 of CM060415.1, read as the reverse complement.
GTAATCGTGCTTTTTGCACATCTGTGCCTTTAAATCCTTGGTTAGATAACTAAGGGTAATTTTTTTCGATCTCATACCCATTACATTCTGGTTTTCATAACAACATACATAGTATAAGTTTTCAAAACAACCTTCATGATTTCAAAATGTTTCATATAGTTTGAAAACACTTTTAACATAGTATATCTACCTAATATATCAAGTGCATGATTTCAAAAGCATCATTCATGTTTTCAATAACCTTATACACAATTTCAAAAATTCATCTCGCAAGACTTTAAAACATTTTATAAATATACTTATCTAATACACCTACTTTATGATTTCAAAAGTATTATGTAAGGTTTCAAAAACATTAAACACATTTCTAAAAAGACCCCATGCATAGTTTTCAAAAACATTTTCTCATACATTGACTTAACCTTCAAATTCTGCTTCATATGTCGCCTTGACATATCTAGCGCCTCAACCTCATGAGCATTTTTACCTCATGTTTCGACTTAAGCACGTCTAGTGCAAGGTTTTGAAACGCCTCCCACTTTTCAAATCCCAAAATCCATATAGGATCTTCTTATCTTCACAATTAGATCCTGGTGGATGTTTATTGTTCAAATCAGAGTCCTTAATTGGATTCCTTGTGTACCTTAATTCGAATGTTACGATTCCTTGTAATCGAAATCAAATTTTCTTTTTAAGATCTTCCTATCCTTGTAGTTAGATTCTTGGAAATGTTTAAAGTGCCAAATGAGATCCACGGATTGGATACCTGGTGTACTTTAAATACATGTGCATAGTTAAGAAACAAATTAACAAAATGATAACAAATTTAAGATCAAGATTAACAATTTTGTGATTATGTGATTATGTGTTATATGTTTTCTTTTATGCTTTGTGTTTTTGTGTACTCTGGATATTCGTTATCCAAATCCTCGTAGAATCTTCCATATCTTCATATGAGGGATTCATAGTAGGATATTCAAAAGGTACTACCATAAGTCCTTAATGGGCTTCTATGTAATAGTTAAGACCCTTGGATTATATAGTACCATTCCATAATTCAAAGAGACCCCTTGAGTGCTCTAAGTCAAAAGATTGATTCAGAATCTGGTTAAGAATGACATGTGGTGATATAGCTGAACAGACTACCAAAATCATTTATTGATTTAATTAAAAAGGACCCTATGGTGATCTAGTCACAATCATCACAAGTCCGTTCATTGTTTTCTTCCCCTACACATTATGAAATGCACTGTGTGGACTATGCAAGGAATTATGTAATTATGGATGCATACATAATTATGAAATTCAGTGCACGGGAACCTCAGTAAGATTTATCATGTGTAAGAACCTATAGTGGCAAAAATAACGAAATGTAAACAACGTAATGGAGGTACGGTGGACGCACCAATAACGCTTTATATACTTGTATATAAGTGTCCCTCTCACATTGCCAGCATGATGCTATATAAAGTTACTAGAAGTTCAGGACTCTAACCAGTGTTGTTTGATCTTTTCAACTTCATATTTCAAGCTCTCACAAGTTTCCTCTAAATAAATTTCAGGACAAAATTTCCCGAAATAGGGGAGACTATGACACCTGTTCCTCCATGGCCATCAAACAAACACCAAAGCAATGAAATATTGTGCTTCATATTTGGGATTTGTATAAATATGTGTATCGTTTGCACATATCAATTCTTGTTCGATTTCGAGCTTTAAATCGCTTTCTGGAAAGTTATACGCAAACTGATGCGTAAACGTAATCAGTTTAACACAACGAACACTCCGGAATAGTGACATAGGCTTAACATACCTTAAATAACCTTTACATAACTTAGAAATAAGTCTTGGAAGGTTTGGTGTGTTGAAATCAAGTTTATTCGCTAACAAGGACTAATTTCGACAAACTACGAAAGTATGCCAATTCGTACTGTAACAAACATTCTGGAACTTGATCATAAGTTAAATATGCCCTAAATATCCTTTACGTAGCTTAGAAATAGGCTTTGAGGTGTTCGGTGTGCTAAAATAAACTTTTTGGTCATTCAGGGACTAAAAGCGTCAAAAAGTGCATAAGTTTGCATTTTCGCGCATATCTTACGTTCTGAATACATCCGGACATCCAAAAATTTATGTAATCATTAAAATATTTTATTTTAGTGGTTGGCATGATAAAATTCCATTCGTCGCGTAATTTGGATCGTTTTTCGCATCCGTTCGTGTTTTGTCGTAATTAACCAAACAACACAACCGTACGACCAAACGAACCGACATCCGAGATATTTTTTAGTATATTTTAAGTTCTCAATACTTTAACTTCATTTTAGATCCTTGGAATGGGGTTAACGGGGCTTAAACGTGCCAAAACGCATCAAAAATCAAGTTTGGAGATGCAGGGGCCTGTTCTGCCAATTTGTGAAAATTGCTGGTCTGCAAGGTCAATGCGGACCGTATGGACATATGGATACAGTCCGTATCCATGTCCCAGATCAGCAAAATGTGTTTTCCAGCTTGATCCAACTGTTCCCATGATTTGCAAATGGTTTCTTTGATTCTAGGGGCTGGTTTTGGGTTCCCATGGTTTCATAAATATGTGGGTGCAAGTGTAAGGCCAAGATCAAAGCTCGTTTTACGAGGAACGATCCTAACGGTCACCCAAAATCTATAAATACCCCCAAGCATTTCACTTCAAACTCACACTTGATCTGATTTGTTCTCTAAGTTGGAGTGTTTTCACTTCATACCTGAGAATAATTAGATCAAACTTCCATTTCTTGGACCTTTTGTAAGTGTTCTTTCGTTCTTTTACGCATTTTAAGAGTGAAATTCAAACTGCGTTTGACTTTCATCTTGGACCAGTTTATGGTCAACACGAAGTTCGTTTGAACTTCGCAACGTGAGCGTAATCACGATGGTCATAGTCCCTTGTGACTATACCTACTGATTACCACGTTATTTAGGCATAGTGACGAGTCATAGTTTCGGTCAAAATGCGTATTCTTGCGTATTTTGCAACCAAACTACTCTTGGGTATCAAGACCCTTTGTTTGATACCAAACCTGTTTTCAAACCTCGTTAAACATATTTTAACATGTTTAGCTCGTCACTTTAGGTTTAGTGCTTATATAGGGTCATAAGGTAAGCGGTCTAAACAACCGCTTAGACTTTCGAACCCGACCCGTTTGGTCGATCATTAGGATCCGACCAAACACATTAGATGACCATAGTTGTATAGGGAATAACCTTCCGAGGTTATACCTTATGGTCACTACGTTTTGTTAGTTGTATGATAGGTAGTTTATATGCCTTAGGAAAATTACCAAAATGCCCTTTTTACGTATAAATTCATTTTAAGCATATGTAACATAAATTTTGACATCTAAACTGATTGGGCAACATTATTAGACATGTTAAGGCATATAATACTTGTCATAGGACTAGTTAGGCGGTCCGAACGCGTTTCACGCGAACGACGCGTTAAAGTAGCGTAAGCTGCCTAAACGGGTCGTAATGGGTCGTAAGCACTTAGGATAGGTTTCGTTTTAGAATGTAGGCTTTGTTAAACCATATTACATGTTTCCCTACACTCATTTGGTTTACGAAACCTCATTTTACCCGATCCTCCGATTTAGGTCCGTTTATTAACTTAGTTACCTATATTAGGTGCCGTTTGATTTCCGTGATCCCTCTAGCTTTGCTTGGTTGTTGTTCAAGACTTCTAAGCACCCTCGAGTGAGTACACAGTCCCCTCTTTTACTGTTTTTCAAACGTTTTGGGATGAAACACATGTGCCTACTTGTTACTTTCGTGCTTTCCATGTTTTCATATCATATGCTTGTTATGTTCATTAGTACGCTTATAGTACATGATTTCATTGTGTTTTTGCTATGTATGTCCATTTGTTGCATACTTAGCACATCGTTTTACATTACATTTTATGCTATGTATGTCCATTTGTTGCATACTTAGTACATCGTTTTACATTACATTTTATGCTATGTATGTCCATTTAGTGCATACTTAGTGAATTGTTTTACATTACTTCACATGCTATGTATGTTCATTTGTTGCATACTTAGTACATTTGTTTTACATCACATGCTTACATTTTGGTATGACATTTGGTTTGTTTAAATGGGACAAAAATACATTCATTAACATTGATCACGCCGTTCGTTAGTAGGTAGTGGTACCATAGGAATTGATAACTCCCGTTCCTGAAATCCTAGGTTTGTTTGGATGGATGGAATGACCGAATTCGATACACATAACTCAGATAAACCTTTAATTTATTTAGAGGTTTGTCGCCACAGTCTCAAGGCTTGAATGTATGCATTTTCACAATACCGCATAGATGTTTGTATCAGTAAAGCATGCATTATTTTACAAAACATAACTTTTGATTATAATTTATCAAATGCATTGTTTTGTACATTTCTTTCTTATAGGGTTGAGTAAATGCTTTTAAATCAATAACTGCTTTTATTCACTATACATTACATTTATTTAATACATGAACATTTTTAACATTGGTGGTTTGTTTGGGTAAGTGATTTATGTGACAACTGCCACTTTCGGGTAAGTTACTTACATTTAAAACAATGATTTACATTATACAAGTATGTGTTTTGAATATTCGGACTGCATGATTACATGATATACATCTTAGAAAACTCATGGAATATTCAATTATGATGCACATGATTCATTTCATTGGGTACATTTGAAATAGTGCAAACAATTCACCGAAACAACTAGACTAGTGCCTAGTGAACTAGAGTGCTGACGAAAACTCCGGATCCGCAGAAAACATCTAAAATGACATTTTTAGAACTCGGATGAGAGTCCAATATCAATTATATATTAAACCCTATATGGGAATACAAGAGTTCGATCAATAATTTACCAATGCCCGGTAGCACTAAAAACTGTCCGAAACGCGCTAAAAATGACCATTTCATGAATTGTCCGCAAAATTCAGCAATTGCATTTTTAATACAAGATACAAAAATTGATGTTTAGGCACCAATTTCATATAAACATACTTATGGAATATCAATTTCACGCATAACGGAAATTTGCCCTACAACTTCCATAAGAGAACGTTTCGACTATTTATTAGTGAAACGAGCACTAAACATTTATCCGAACTACATTTTGGCACAACTAGCGAACTAGTTAATATTTTTTTTGGTCTTGCGAAGCTAGTTTATGGTTATTACAAGTCACGAAACATCTCGGAAAAATTGCAAAACTTAAACATCTAAATGTTTACAACTTATACTTCATTTGAAAGACTTAAAATTTCTAAGTTATATTTTACCACATGAGACCCCCCCCCCCCTCTCATAACCGTGAACAAGGGGTCCCACCCCCTTGTTTATGTTAGTAAAAATAATATCTAGATATTATTATGTTTACTAGTGGATGGAATTAGATAATTATCATGACACTTAACCCTTAAGTTACTACCACTTTTACACCACATCCTACACACACATAAGATAATTCTCTCATCATCTTCATCCTTTCATCAAGAACACCCACTAAAAACCCAATTATCTTTATCATCTTCTTCATAAACAACATGGATTTCTTTGGAACATAGAGTGATCTAAGGCTTTTGGAAGCAAAAGAAAGGGTTTTTCATCCATACCAAAGTGGTTTAACATCAAGATCATCATATTTCTTGTTCTTAATAATCTCTAAAGATCATCCCTAGCCTAGTGCTAGAAGTAAGTTTCTATTTTTTTTACATATTATGTTTATGATTGTTATTATAATTAATAATAACCATATATAATCATACATAATGGATAAGAAAAATACAAAGAAGCAAAGATAAAAATCATCATATAATTATGTTTGTTTATATTGTGAATTAAGACTTGTGATATGCATATTTGATGTTGTTATGATGATTAGAATACAAATAAAGTGTTAGAAGATGTTGATAGATATGATCTAAAAATTATACATGTTTATGTTAAAGGGTTTTAACATAAAGGATTAAAGGAATGATCATATCTAGTGATCTTGTGAAAGTATTTAGGGTTTATGTTTAAAAACAAAACTTTCACAAGATTATAAAAATTAACATACAACAAAAGATTTTTATAAAAGTTGTTTAAACTAGAATTAAACCTTGTTTTTGAACTAGTTAACATATGAATGGATCATGTTTAAAACCCTACATGATTTGCTTATCATCTTGATGATTTAGTGTTATAAAAGTCTTATAATGTTTAGTTAAGATGTTGATTAAATGGTTGGTGATTTGATAAAGAAAATAATATGTTTAATTAAACATGGTTAAGATAAAAATACAAAGGTTATATGGCCAAATTTTATAAAAACTTTATTTTTATAAAATAATAACATATTTGGCTAAACCTTTACAAGATTTAAAAATATGTAAAGAATTCTTTTTATAAAAAAAAAACAAAGTTAGTATAAATATATATTTTTAGAAAATATATATTTAGGTGATTTAACAATTTATGTGTTATGTGATTATTTGATGATATTAGTTATATTTATCAAATGAGGAACTTGAATATAATCACACAAATAAACACATGATAAATTACAAACAAAGTCTTACAAGACTTCACATAATAACGCCTTAAAACGAGTTACGGACGATTCTAATAATCGGACACCAATTATGGTCAAAACGGACAACGGACGAATCCTTAAACGAGTCACCAATCCGGGGAGTTACTTCGACGTTAGACGATCTTTCGACACGAAATATAAATATACTATCGATAACAAATTTTCGGATGTTTATAAACTTATAAAAGCTAGTATGTTTTTATTACTAACATCTATACTTAGTTAATTTTTATAAAAAGAGTTTTTATAAAAATGAAAGGCTAACATGAATTAGTGGGCTATTTTTCTACAAATGGGCTTACTTATATTAATGGGCTATTTTTATAAACAAATGGGCTTAATATACTTAATAGATTATTCTTACAAATGGGCTACTTACACATAATGGGCTTAGTTTTCTTAATGGGCTTAACTTCACATTGGGCTTAACATAAACTCATGGGCTAAGCCCAAACACCAAACACATGGGCCAAAGCCCAACACTATTTAAAGCCCAACACTATTCAAGCCCAACACTATTAAAGCCCAACACTATTAAAGCCCAACACTATTAAAGCCCAACACTATTCAGGCCCAACACTATTCAGACCCAACACTATTCAAGCCCAACACTATACAAGCCCAACACTATTTAGGCCCAGCACTATTTGAGGCCCAACACTATTGAGGCCCAGCACTATTTGGGGCCCAACACTATTGAGGCCCAACACTATTTGGGGCCCAGCACTATTTAAGCCCAATAACATGAAAACATGGGCTTGGCCCAATGATACCATTTTCGTGAACACAACCATACGACGGATACACATAAGACACGAGATTCAGCGGACGAGATCCGACTATACAACTCATACATCGAATACACAGTTAGCGAACATTTGAACAACTCATACATCGAATACACAGTTAGCGAACATTTGAACAACTCATACATCGAATACACAGTTAGCGAACATTTGAACAACTCATACATCGAATACACAAAGTTAGTGAACATTTGAACAACTCATACATCGAATACACAGTTAACGAACAGTAAAGACATACAAGTCTTACACATATTGAAGACACAAGACTTGTACTCAAGTTCTTTTCAAAGACCGAAGTGTCTAACAAAAATAAGAACATTTGTAGGTCGCAACACTTTTCAGGACGACCGCACGTGAGATCTTATTTACATCTATTTTCAGGACGCAATTCTGTGAGTTCATGTTCCCCTATTCATTTAAATGTTTTACAACTTTACAACTATCGGGGAAGATACATGTTCAGAGTATGTTAAAGTTAGGTAATGAAACACCATAGATCATGTGAGAATTAGGGCCATACTATAAGCACCATTAATCCAGTTTGGACCAAGGAACAAAGGTTTAGATCTAATGGGTTTTGGCGAGCCCCACTCTTGGTCATGGACCCCTACGGAAGAGTGCGTTTGTGTCCCAGTCGATAGGAATCGGCATAAAATCGTCTAGGGTTGGTTTGCTTCCTAATTCGTCACACATATTAATGTCCTCGCGAAACATTAATGATCAACGATTTCATTGACGCTTTACATACTACATCATACATACAAATACATTTTATACAATTCACATGTTGTGGATACAGTTTATACATCATACATACAGATACATTTTGTACAATTCACATGTTGTGGATACGGTTTATACATCATTCATACAGATACAGTTTATACAACTCACATTTTTCAGATACATCTCATACAACTAAACTGCATGAACTCGCTCAACTTTTGTTGATGTTTTCAAACTTAACATGTATTTCAGGAAACTAGTGGACCTGGCAGACATTTCAGTCAAGGAAAACAAGTATCAATACTCCATGCCAACTATTGAAGGGTTTGCCTGTTATATACCGCCTCTTTGCGGTGATATAGTGGTCAAAGTCTTGACATTTTAAGACTTACATTTTGATGTATAAAACGATGACAACTTATTTTCATTTGATGGTTTGTAACCAATACATTCAACTTATGTTGCATTCTTTTGGGAAACACATATGTAATGGCAATGGCAATGGAGTATGTTTTATTCATATAGTTTGTTCATGTACATCGATATTTATGCAATGAAAACCATACAGATCACACCTTGCGTTTCCGCTACGAGCGGGTGTGACAGATTGGTATCAGAGCATCGATTGTAGTGAACCAGGATTCTTTCTCGAGTCTAAGTCTACAATCACTAGGGATCTCTCACGAAAACCTCTTGTTCATGTTGAACATATTATAAATAAAATTGGACAAGTCAAAAGGTTTTCATTGCATAAACATTTCTCAAGGTCCACTACAATAAAAATTCATTTCACATAAATCAAGCGAGGACATTTCCATGGGTGAAGTCTATGAGAAACAGACACAATACATTAATAGACTATGTGCCTACAATACATTACATTATCAGTTTATGCATTATAAACAGTTCACAAGTTCAGCTTATACAAGATAGAAATCCTTGATTGATAGGATTTTACATGATTATATATATAGGTGGTTCATATATATGTTGCATGAAATATTTTGCCAAGAACAAAATACCTTCGACTTCAAACTTTATTATTATTCTTAACTCGCACGATGAAAATATCGACCTCATGTCTATTACGGAGCTTATGACGAACATGATTTCTAAGTGAAATCTTAAACTTAATTCCGTAAAATATGGTTACTTTCTTGCGAATGCTGAGATGCCTGACCATGATAATGACGACGAGGCGAAGGTGGTAACCTTGGACAACAACTCCATTAGTGGGACGAGACCCATGTGACTCATACTAACCAAGGTGGATATACTCTTGTCCTTACAAGGAAGATGAAGTACTCATCTTGAAGGTGCCCCTTCAATTGTTATTGTTACAGATTCTTTTCATTTCTATTTCACCTAACGCCGTGCCGTTCTGCGAGTAACAACAACGGACGTTGACACGTGAACTATCACGAAGTTTCCTTCTATGTTGAAGGTATATAAACAATAGTGTCCTCTCTCTGACTGATTGCCTGCTCTGAACGAGAGAATGCTAGGGTGACCATGCAAGACAATTTATTATTACGGGGGCCCACGTAATAACAACTTGTAGTGCATGGAAATTCTGGTGGACTCTGCGGGTCAAGCTAATGATCACTATTCATTCAAAATTCTTAAGTTATTACTTGAGATTCAATTCTTCCTATCTAGTAGAACACGAACTGGGGGTGGTTAGTATAACACCCTACAATACAATACAATACAATACAATACAATACAATACAATACAGTACAATACAATACAATACGGGAAGACGACACATATTTGTCCACACCTAACATTCGATCTATATCACGATTCAGTTGAGACTAGTCATTTAAACAAACAAAACGTGTTAGCTACTCATGGAGGATTTTCCTCAACATTCTCGAAATTCTTGAACATGGGTTGGTTCCAGAGTGTCCATGACACTTTATCCTACTTTACCTTACCTTACCTTATCATATTTATTGGAAGTGATACAATAAATTCCGTCGTTTGACATTTGTCTTTTTCCTAGGGATGGTATGGCATGAACCATGCTGCAACTCCCTCATTACATTCTATTCGACCTCTTTAGAGATTCTAATAATTTCGCTAGAGCTCGTGAAACTCAAGCACTATTACCATGTTAATCACATGGACAAATAATACAAAGGATTTTCCTTACTTTGGACGACCGAGGTCCATATAGTATGGAATATATATTATAGGGACGGAGGCCATGGGTTGGTTTCCCCTCCTCAACGAATTATTTTTTTTCTTTTTCCATTTAAACATATGACCAATACATGCAAGAGGCATTACACCTTTTGATTTTGGTTATCCACATTATCATTTATTCAAACATGTATGAACAATATGGTCTTGAGGTTTCCATGACCGATTGATTGTATTCTTCATTCTTGGGCACATGACAGACTTTATTTATTCAAATAAATGTCTAGATTCTTTTAATTGTGTGTATTAAAAAGATCATGGCGCCAAAAGAATCAATTGTTTAAGTTAAAAGTTATGTGTTGAAAACTATTGCTTTTACACAAGACATGGTTTATACATGACATTGTTACGCAAGACATTGTTATACATATCATTTGATGTTGGTTTACACAAGACATTTTTGGTAGTTATTGATAAGTGATGAGACGTGTGTAATATGATAAAAGCATGGTGGATACGCCGCTGGTACTTCCTATATATAAGTGCTTATATTATATTGCATATCGTGGTGTTACTCAAACCTCTTCGACAAAGACAAGACATGACATTTTTGCACAAAACGCGACATCCTCTACACAAGACATAATATTCTATTTCAAGACATGATATATTCCATACACTACATTTCAATTGGTTATTTATTTAACCTTACATCATTTTTTTTATATATCTGATTTGCATATCAATTTTTATATGATTTTAATTCTAGAACTCGATCACGACTAGAGCCAATGTTGTTGGTTACATTCGATGCTTTCATAGTTTCTCAAGGGTTGTTCCATACTGGGAAACACCCGAATTCAAACACACTGAGTGATATATTTTGGGTTTAGCCTCGGAGATCCGAAGCATAACCGCATCATCCCTCCCTACCTCGATCACTCAAACAATAACTCTCGCCATGAGAGAAATGAAGTCATGAGTACGTACACTCTACGATTATCATGTATCAATTCTTTTAATACCAACACTGAGCTTAGCTATTGCTTTTAAATGTTAAGCATATACTAGAATTAGAGTCATGTTGGACACACATTACTATATCAAGTTAGCTAATGGGGAATTAGCTGAGACATGTCAAATCATTAAGGGTCACCGGTACGTATCCTATCAAACAACATTTCACATCCATATTATTTGATACCATTGCCGATTTTTAGCTTTATCTCAACATTTCACATGCATAGTTTCATGGCTAGTGACGGGATTATCCTAGCTACAATTAGGGGATTTGGTTATCCTACATCTAAACATTGGAACTGGATTGTTCTACATCTAAAACTATACAGTGAAGTCCTCGCCACACAGAATTTAAAATGTACTTGGCCTAGAGTCAAGCAAGCTAGACGTCTCCTCATTCAATAGAATTGGCAAAAAGTAAACTAGTCGAGTCTAGAGCTGAAATTCAATATCGATCTCTTCCCTGTTCAGTTGAGTATTTTCGACGTAGTGGTTGGCATGGATTGGCTATCCAATAATCGAGCCGAAGTCTTCTGTCATGAGAAGATCATTCGCTTACCACTACCGAACGAAGAGACACTTGTTATCCATGGAGAGAAGCGCAACACATCATTGCGGACCATAAATTGTATGAAGGCTCAAAGTTGCTTACGGAAAGGTTGTATTGCCTATCTAGCACTTGTTGTAGACAAGAAGGCCGTTGGGCCACAGCTGACAGATATTCTTGTGGTAAAAGAATTCCCTGAAGTCTTTCCTAAAGACTTGCCAGGACTACCACCATATCGATAAGTCGAGTTTCACATCGACTTGGTACCGGGAGCTGCAACCGTAGCCAAATCTCCATGTTGACTAGCGCCTTCTGAACCTTGTAGTTGATTGAATAAGGATGTTGTGAGTTCATAACCCCCACTTTTTACCATTGGGGGTGGATATACATACAAGTTTTGCAAAAATGCACAACATTTCGATGAACGAAAATTCATATTTCTAAACCATGTTACAAATAAATTTCCAACTAACTCAAATGGTTTATGAAAGGTTCTAGCCTCTACTCTAAGATAGACTTACGATCGGAGTATCATCAGTTACGAATTCAAGAGGAAAGCATACCGAAAACGGCTTTTAAGACTCGTTACGGTCATTACGAGTTTCTCGTTATGCCTTTTGGGTTAACAAATGCACCAGCGATCTTCATGGATTAATGAATCGTGTGTGCAAGCCGTATCTTGACAAATTTGTCATAGTGTTTATTGACGACATTTTGATATACTCTCGATCGACTGTTGAACATGAGCAACATTTGAGAACCATTTTAGAGTTGTTAAAGACAATAAATTCGCCCCAAATCGAAAAACAAGATATAGCCTTACAACTTATTCTTAAGATTGGTGCATAGCATTTTACAATCTTATCATTATCCGATGGTACTGAAGACTTTATTGTATACTGTGATGCTTCGCATCATGGATTGGGTTGCGTACCCATACAATGTGAAAAAGTTATAGTGTACACGTCACGCCAACTAAAAATTCACAAGAAAAACTATACCACTCACGAACTAGGGTTAGACGTGGTGGTATTCGCTTTAAAAATATGGCGACATTATTTATATGGTACTCAATGCATTATTTTCACGGATCATAAAAGTCTTCCACACATATTCAACCAAAAAGAATTAAATATACGTCAACGATGTTTGTTTTATTGTTGAACGACTATGATTGTGAAATAAAGTACCATCCGGGCAAGGCAAACGTTGTAGCAGATGCCTTGAGCCGCAAGGAGCGAGTTAGAACACTGAGAGTTCAAGCATTAGAGAAGATGATTCACAAGCGCTCAAGGAAGAGCATATCCAAGTAGAAACACTTCAAAGCATGAAGGAACAATTAGTGCCGAAAGAAGATGGAACTTTATACCTTATGGGTCGAAATTGGGTTCCATTCTTTGGCGGCCTTCGAGATGATATTTTGAGGAAGCACATAGGCCTAAGTAGTGAAAGAATACTACTGGTGGCCTAACCTCAAAAGTGATATCGCGACTTATATCGGAGAATGCTTGACTTGCGCGAAAGTCAAAGTCGAGTAGCAAAATCCCTCGGACTTGTTACAACAACCCAAGATTCCCGTTTGGTAATGGGAACAAATATCGATGTACTTCATTACGAAGTTACTCAGGACCTCAAGAGGTCACTACATGATATGTGTAATCATCGATAGACTAACAAAGTCCACGCACTTCTTACCGATTTGGTAGAAGGATAATTCTGAAAAACTAGCGGAATATCTCAAAGAAATAGTGGCTCGTCATGGAGTGCCTATTTCAATCATTTCAGACCGCGACGGTCGTTTTATTTCTAGAATTTGGAAATTATTTCAACAGGCCTTTGGATCTCATTTGAATCCAAGTACGGCCTTTCATCCATAAACTGACGACCAAAGCGAACGGACAATCCAAACACTCGAATATATGTTTCGCGCATGTGTTATAGATTTAGGCGGCAATTGGGATACTCATCTACCTTTAGTTGAGTTTTCCTACAAAAACAGCTACCATATTAGTATACAAGCTGCACCGTTCGAAGCTCTTTATGGTCGAAAGTGTCGCTCTCCACTATGTTGGGCGGAAACAGGCGATAGTCAATTAATTGGTCCAGAACTAGTCCAAGATACTACGGATAAAATTTTTCGGATCCGAGACCGTATCAAGGCGGCTCGCAATCGACAAAAGCTCTACGCAGATGGAAAACGAAAACAAGCATCTTTCGAGGTTGGAGACAAAGTCTTGTTGAAAGTCTCGCCTTGGAAGGGCGTGTCAAGGTTTGGTAAACGTGGAAAGCTTAACCCACGTTACATTGGACCATTTGAAATCATAGAAAAGATTGGCACTGTTGCCTACAAGTTGAAGTTACCAGATGAACTTAACAGTATGCACGACACGTTTCATGTGTCGAATCTTAAAAAGAGTCCAACACAAGCAACCGTTATCATTCTATACACATTGACGACAAACTCCAATTCACTAAAGAACCTGTTGAAGTCATGGACTGTAAAGTCTAGAAATCATGGAGGAGTCGTATCAAATTATAAAAATGTACGTTGGAACTCTAGACACGGACCCGAGTATACTTGGGAACGTGAACATTAAATCAAAGCCAAATACTCTCACCTGTTCGAGTAGTCTCCTGTATAGGATGACTCAGCTTGAATTTCGGGACGAAATTCTCAATAACAGGGGGAGAATGTGACAACTGCCACTTTCGGGTAAGTTACTTACATTTAAAACAATGATTTACATTATACAAGTATGTGTTTTGAATATTCGGACTGCATGATTACATGATATACATCTTAGAAAACTCATGGAATATTCAATTATGATGCACATGATTCATTTCATTGGGTACATTTGAAATAGTGCAAACAATTCACCGAAACAACTAGACTAGTGCCTAGTGAACTAGAGTGCTGACGAAAACTCCGGATCCGCAGAAAACATCTAAAATGACATTTTTAGAACTCGGATGAGAGTCCAATATCAATTATATATTAAACCCTATATGGGAATACAAGAGTTCGATCAATAATTTACCAATGCCCGGTAGCACTAAAAACTGTCCGAAACGCGCTAAAAATGACCATTTCATGAATTGTCCGCAAAATTCAGCAATTGCATTTTTAATACAAGATACAAAAATTGATGTTTAGGCACCAATTTCATATAAACATACTTATGGAATATCAATTTCACGCATAACGGAAATTTGCCCTACAACTTCCATAAGAGAACGTTTCGACTATTTATTAGTGAAACGAGCACTAAACATTTATCCGAACTACATTTTGGCACAACTAGCGAACTAGTTAATATTTTTTTTGGTCTTGCGAAGCTAGTTTATGGTTATTACAAGTCACGAAACATCTCGGAAAAATTGCAAAACTTAAACATCTAAATGTTTACAACTTATACTTCATTTGAAAGACTTAAAATTTCTAAGTTATATTTTACCACATGAGACCCCCCCCCCCCTCTCATAACCGTGAACAAGGGGTCCCACCCCCTTGTTTATGTTAGTAAAAATAATATCTAGATATTATTATGTTTACTAGTGGATGGAATTAGATAATTATCATGACACTTAACCCTTAAGTTACTACCACTTTTACACCACATCCTACACACACATAAGATAATTCTCTCATCATCTTCATCCTTTCATCAAGAACACCCACTAAAAACCCAATTATCTTTATCATCTTCTTCATAAACAACATGGATTTCTTTGGAACATAGAGTGATCTAAGGCTTTTGGAAGCAAAAGAAAGGGTTTTTCATCCATACCAAAGTGGTTTAACATCAAGATCATCATATTTCTTGTTCTTAATAATCTCTAAAGATCATCCCTAGCCTAGTGCTAGAAGTAAGTTTCTATTTTTTTTACATATTATGTTTATGATTGTTATTATAATTAATAATAACCATATATAATCATACATAATGGATAAGAAAAATACAAAGAAGCAAAGATAAAAATCATCATATAATTATGTTTGTTTATATTGTGAATTAAGACTTGTGATATGCATATTTGATGTTGTTATGATGATTAGAATACAAATAAAGTGTTAGAAGATGTTGATAGATATGATCTAAAAATTATACATGTTTATGTTAAAGGGTTTTAACATAAAGGATTAAAGGAATGATCATATCTAGTGATCTTGTGAAAGTATTTAGGGTTTATGTTTAAAAACAAAACTTTCACAAGATTATGAAAATTAACATACAACAAAAGATTTTTATAAAAGTTGTTTAAACTAGAATTAAACCTTGTTTTTGAACTAGTTAACATATGAATGGATCATGTTTAAAACCCTACATGATTTTCTTATCATCTTGATGATTTAGTGTTATAAAAGTCTTATAATGTTTAGTTAAGATGTTGATTAAATGGTTGGTGATTTGATAAAGAAAATAATATGTTTAATTAAACATGGTTAAGATAAAAATACAAAGGTTATATGGCCAAATTTTATAAAAACTTTATTTTTATAAAATAATAACATATTTGGCTAAACCTTTACAAGATTTAAAAATATGTAAAGAATTCTTTTTATAAACAAAAAAAAAAAGTTAGTATAAATATATATTTTTAGAAAATATATATTTAGGTGATTTAACAATTTATGTGTTATGTGATTATTTGATGATATTAGTTATATTTATCAAATGAGGAACTTGAATATAATCACACAAATAAACACATGATAAATTACAAACAAAGTCTTACAAGACTTCACATAATAACGCCTTAAAACGAGTTACGGACGATTCTAATAATCGGACACCAATTATGGTCAAAACGGACAACGGACGAATCCTTAAACGAGTCACCAATCCGGGGAGTTACTTCGACGTTAGACGATCTTTCGACACGAAATATAAATATACTATCGATAACAAATTTTCGGATGTTTATAAACTTATAAAAGCTAGTATGTTTTTATTACTAACATCTATACTTAGTTAATTTTTATAAAAAGAGTTTTTATAAAAATGAAAGGCTAACATGAATTAGTGGGCTATTTTTCTACAAATGGGCTTACTTATATTAATGGGCTATTTTTATAAACAAATGGGCTTAATATACTTAATAGATTATTCTTACAAATGGGCTACTTACACATAATGGGCTTAGTTTTCTTAATGGGCTTAACTTCACATTGGGCTTAACATAAACTCATGGGCTAAGCCCAAACACCAAACACATGGGCCAAAGCCCAACACTATTTAAAGCCCAACACTATTCAAGCCCAACACTATTAAAGCCCAACACTATTAAAGCCCAACACTATTAAAGCCCAACACTATTCAGGCCCAACACTATTCAGACCCAACACTATTCAAGCCCAACACTATACAAGCCCAACACTATTTAGGCCCAGCACTATTTGAGGCCCAACACTATTGAGGCCCAGCACTATTTGGGGCCCAACACTATTGAGGCCCAACACTATTTGGGGCCCAGCACTATTTAAGCCCAATAACATGAAAACATGGGCTTGGCCCAATGATACCATTTTCGTGAACACAACCATACGACGGATACACATAAGACACGAGATTCAGCGGACGAGATCCGACTATACAACTCATACATCGAATACACAGTTAGCGAACATTTGAACAACTCATACATCGAATACACAGTTAGCGAACATTTGAACAACTCATACATCGAATACACAGTTAGCGAACATTTGAACAACTCATACATCGAATACACAGTTAGCGAACATTTGAACAACTCATACATCGAATACACAGTTAGCGAACATTTGAACAACTCATACATCGAATACACAGTTAACGAACAGTAAAGACATACAAGTCTTACACATATTGAAGACACAAGACTTGTACTCAAGTTCTTTTCAAAGACCGAAGTGTCTAACAAAAATAAGAACATTTGTAGGTCGCAACACTTTTCAGGACGACCGCACGTGAGATCTTATTTACATCTATTTTCAGGACGCAATTCTGTGAGTTCATGTTCCCCTATTCATTTAAATGTTTTACAACTTTACAACTATCGGGGAAGATACATGTTCAGAGTATGTTAAAGTTAGGTAATGAAACACCATAGATCATGTGAGAATTAGGGCCATACTATAAGCACCATTAATCCAGTTTGGACCAAGGAACAAAGGTTTAGATCTAATGGGTTTTGGCGAGCCCCACTCTTGGTCATGGACCCCTACGGAAGAGTGCGTTTGTGTCCCAGTCGATAGGAATCGGCATAAAATCGTCTAGGGTTGGTTTGCTTCCTAATTCGTCACACATATTAATGTCCTCGCGAAACATTAATGATCAACGATTTCATTGACGCTTTACATACTACATCATACATACAAATACATTTTATACAATTCACATGTTGTGGATACAGTTTATACATCATACATACAGATACATTTTGTACAATTCACATGTTGTGGATACGGTTTATACATCATTCATACAGATACAGTTTATACAACTCACATTTTTCAGATACATCTCATACAACTAAACTGCATGAACTCGCTCAACTTTTGTTGATGTTTTCAAACTTAACATGTATTTCAGGAAACTAGTGGACCTGGCAGACATTTCAGTCAAGGAAAACAAGTATCAATACTCCATGCCAACTATTGAAGGGTTTGCCTGTTATATACCGCCTCTTTGCGGTGATATAGTGGTCAAAGTCTTGACATTTTAAGACTTACATTTTGATGTATAAAACGATGACAACTTATTTTCATTTGATGGTTTGTAACCAATACATTCAACTTATGTTGCATTCTTTTGGGAAACACATATGTAATGGCAATGGCAATGGAGTATGTTTTATTCATATAGTTTGTTCATGTACATCGATATTTATGCAATGAAAACCATACAGATCACACCTTGCGTTTCCGCTACGAGCGGGTGTGACAATTTATGTAACGAGGCGTGTGTAATATGATAAAAGCATGGTGGATACGCCGCTGGTACTTCCTATATATAAGTGCTTTTATGATATTACATATTGTAGCATTATTTAAACCATTTCAATTTTGACATATTACATTTTACACAATTAACATATCTTTACAAAACATTGTTTAACAACGTATTTTGTACAAACTCATTTTACTTAATTATTTAATTTTCTATGCATCATTCTTTTATATCATCTGTTTCTTTATCAATTTTTATATGAGTTATAAAAGAAAAACATTTTACAAGGTTCATGACTACTTTTGTTAAACATTTTCTTTAAACTTACAAGTCATGAATCCTAAATCAATAAAACCTATGTATCTCACAGGCATTTTTATGCTGACGTACCTATTTTCACATGTGTTTTAGGAAATGATGCATATGATTGATCAAGATACACTTAGGCAGACTCGGGCCTTAGTGACAATAAAAGATGCAAGACTAGTTAATTATGTTATGCTTCCTTGTTGTTAAGACATCGTAACTCTTTTAATCAATAAAACAAAATTTCAAATTTCCATGTGTTATGAAACAATGATTCTGTTACAACACTCCCCGACGTTTCCCCCACGATTTGTTGTTTTACGTGGTCGGGGTGTGACACATATCCAAACGAGAACCCAGCGATTTCTGGAGAGATCGCCAAAATCGAGTCAAATCGTCCGTCTCTATCCGAAATGATTGACACATGTACTCCATGACGGGATACAATCTCGTTAAGGTAAAGCTGCGATATCTTCTCCGTATTGTCTGTTTCCTTAAGTGCCAGAAAATGAGCAGACTTTGTCAATCGATCCACAATTACCCAGATCATATTGTGTCCACGCGATGTACGGGGTAACTTGGTGATAAATTCCATCGTAAGATGTTCCCATTTCCACTTAGGAATCTCTGGTTGCTGCAGAAGCCCAGACGGCTTCTGGTGCTCTGCCTTAGCCTTAGAGCATGTCAGACATTTACTCACGTAGGCCGCAATGTCTCTCTTCATCTTCGGCCACCAGTAAAATTCCTTAATGTCCTGATACATCTTGGTAGAACCTGGGTGAATGGAATACTTGGATTTATGAGCTTCGTCCATAACCAATTCACGGAGGTTACCTTTAAGCGGAACCCAGAATCGGTTCATGAAGTACATTACTTCATCCACTTTCGATATCAGGTTACATTCTAAGCCCTTCAAACCTTCACCTCTCAAATCATCATCTTTCAAAGCTTCCCGCTATGCATCACGAATTTGATCGGTCAAACTCGTTTGTATGGTCAAAACCAAAGCACGCACACGTAGAGGCTTTTCCTGTTCCTTCCTACTGAGCGCATCTGCAACAACGTTTGCTTTCCCCGGGTGATAACGGATATCACATTCATAATCGTTGAGTAACTCTACCCAATGTCGTTGTCGCATATTGAGCTCCTTCTGATCGAAGATATGCTGGAGGCTCTTATGGTCCGTGTAAATCGTACACTTCGTGCCATACAAGTAGTGTCTCCAAATCTTCAAAGCAAACACAACAGCTCCAAGCTCCAAATCATGTGTTGTGTAATTCTTCTCGTGCACTTTCAATTGTCTGGACGCATAGGCTATCACTTTGTCTCTTTGCATTAAAACGCATCCAAGACCCAAACGTGAAGCATCACAGTAAACAATGAAATCATTACTTCCCTCGGGAAGGGAAAGAATAGGTGCACTGCAGAGCTTTTCCTTCAACGATTGAAAAGCTTTCTCTTGCTTCTCCGTCCAGTCAAACTTCCTCTCCTTCTGAGTTAATAGCGTCAACGGCTGCGCGCTATTCTAGAGAAGTTCTCAATGAATCTCCGATAATACCCAGCAAGCCCTAAGAATTGTCGCACCTCTGACGGAGTCTTTGGCGCTTCCCAATTCTTTATTGCTTTGATCTTAGACGGATCTACATGTATACCTTTCTCATTTATGACATGTCCGAGAAAATGAACTTCTCGAATCCAAAACTCACATTTAGAGGATTTGGCATACAGTTTCTCTTCCTTCAGCAACTCCAAAATTAACCTCAAATGATGCTCATGATCTTCTTTGGTTCGTGAATAAATAAGTATATCGTCGATGAATACTATCAAGAATTTGTCCAAGTAGGGTTTGCATACCCTGTTCATGAGATCCATGAACACAGCTGGCGCATTAGTTAAACCAAAGGGCATGACTAGAAACTCATAATGGCCGTATCGTGTTCGAAAGGCTATCTTTGGAATGTCTTCATTAGCAACCTTCAACTTATGATAGCCTGAACGCAGATCTATCTTCGAGTAGTAGCTGGATCCCTGAAGCTGGTCAAACAGATCATCAATCCTCGGCAAAGGATACCGGTTCTTGATAGTTAACTAATTCAGCTCCCTGTAATCTATACACATCCTGAAGGATCCATCCTTCTTCTTCACGAACAGAACAGACGCACCCCAAGACGAATAACTCGGTCGAATGAAACCTTTGTCTAGCAGCTCTTGAAGCTGGTTCGACATTTCTTTCATTTCTGACAGTGCCAATCTATAGGGAGATTTTGCAATTGGTGCAGCACAAGGTACCAGATCGATTCTGAACTCGACCTGTCTCGCAGGGGGTAATCCAGGTAAGTCTTCAGGAAAAACTTCTGGATAGTCACGAACAATAGGAATCTCCTAGATCTTCCTATATTCGGCCTTTGTATCCATCACATTAACTAAGAACGCAGGATATCCTTTCCGCAACAACTTGAGCATCTTCAAACTACTGACAACACTCGACACACAACTCGATCGATCTCCATGGATAATTATCGCTTCGCCACCACCAGGACGAGGTATCCGCACTTGCTTCTTCTAGCAGACAATCTCCGCTTTGTTCTTGGACAACCAATCCATCCCCACAACTACATCGAAACTTCCCAATTCCACTGGTAGTAAATCAATACTAAATTTATGATCGCCTAACAGAATACTACAGTTGCGTACGACTTCGCTAGTTTCTATTAATTTACCATTTGCTAGTTCTATCGAGTACTTCTTATTTAGCTTACTTGTAGGTGAACACAGGAATGGTTCAAAGTTTTTTGAGACAAAACTCAAGTCAGCTCCAATATCAAAAAGTACGAACGCGGATTGGTTATTGATCATAAACATACCAGTGACAAAGGCAGGATCATCACGTGCTTTCCCAGCATTTAGCTCGAACGCTCTACCCCTGGCATTCTGTCCTCCCGCCTTAGGACAGTCCTTCTTGAAATGTCCTTGTTCTCCGCACTGGAAACATCCTTCAAGCCTCGATCCTTCCATAGTACTCTTGGCATAGCATTCGCGGGTAACATGCCCAGTTCGTCCGCAGCGGTTACATTTCTTCTGTCCATCCTCACGAGTCTTTCTCTCAGATCCGCCTCGGCTATCTCTGGTGCCATCCTTTCTAGTACCACTAGAACTTGCTGCATATGCCTTCTTCGAACAGTGTTTCCTGTCGCGCTTCTCTTTAGTCTCTTTCCTCGAGCTCTCGGACTTGCGCTTCTTCGTAACTTCTGTCTTAGTCTTGGAATGCCCCGACCGTTCAGATTTCGCGTCTGCTTTGGCGTTGTCCGATGACTTCTCGGTTTCCTTCTTTTTATCAAGACTACCTTTGCAAGTAGCGTCATCGGCTAATGATTTTGCCAATGTAGTTGCCTCTAGATAGGTGGTAGGTTTCGCGGATGTAACCATACTGTGAATTCGTGGCGACAATCCCCAGATATACCTTTCTACCTTTACATATTCAGGAGTAACCATTCGTGGAACTAACCTCACCAAGTCGTTAAAACGAGAAGTGTAAGCTCTGACATCCAGACCTTCCATGGTTAGATTCCAGAAGTCTGTCTCGATTTTCTGAATTTCACTGCGCGGGCAGTACTATTTCAGGAGCATCTCTTTAAGTTCGTTCCAGGTCAGACCGTAGGCAGCGTCTTCACCCAAAATTTGAACTTGCAAGTTCCACCAGGACAACGCTTCATCAAGAAAAGAGCAAGAAGCATATCTCACCTGTTGATCAGCAGCACAACCACTAATTGCCATGACAGATTCCATCTTCTCAATCCATCGGGTGATATCTAAGGGTCCTTCAGCACCGGTAAATGATCGTGGGTTACAGCCCTGGAATGTTTTATATGTACATCCGTGCACTGCTCATTAATGTTAATAGAAATCAGGAATTCATTCCAATGATATTATAACACATGAACTACTAAAACTTTCCGATCACATTTTACCTGGAGGATTTCCATTATGTGCCTCACCAAAACCTTGCCCGTGAGCACCACGTCCACGTCCCTGACCATCATTAGCATTGAGCTGTTTCATGGCAGTATAACGTGTTGGGCTATGAGTTGAGCCAACTCTTTCGGTGTGGCAGGTAATCCAGTACCCTGTCTTGCTTTTGGCGGCATTTCGTCATTTCTATTATCATAACAATAATATCCACATAAGACGATAACCAAAAATAATTCAATCATTAAATGTTAGTGGACCAAACATAACGCATGTAAAATATCCACTTATTAATGAGAAAAATTTTAAACCAAAAGTATATCATTGGTATTTATTATAGAAATTATTTAAACTCGTTTTCAGTACAAAGGACTATTCTTGGCATGTCTACATCGACACCCATAAACAAGTTCATATGAAATTCCCAAATAATATCCAAAAATGAAACTGGCACGCAGGCCACAAACACAAAGAACATAAAAAGAAATGTCTAACAGTACAACCCATCAAACAACGAAACAAACAAACATACAAACAACTAACATCAACGCCTCAAACCTAGAGACTCTAACATCTCCTGGACAAGCTTCTCCAAATCCACAACCCTCCAATGCATCTCATCTCTCGCGATGTCGCCTATAACCTTCAACTCCTCATGATCATCCATCTGTCCCTCAAGGCACTTCGCCTTTCTTTTGGCTATGTCTAGGTCTTTGCGCAATGTGGCGAGCTGTCGATCACAATGGCAATATCGATCTACCCTAACTCCAGCGGGCCTAATCCTCTTCCTACGACGATAATAAACTAACAGCGGCGTCGAAGAAGTGCGTGACTCTAAAACAGGCAAAGAAGACTCAGACAAAACAAGCGGAGGGATCTCAGTCGAAGGCTCGATCACAGCAGTAGGTGGGACTACTGATGGCTCTAAGGGTACCACTGGTGCGATACTAGAAGATCCTCTGACAGTAGGGGCACTCCTGATCACGTCATCGATAACTGGTACAGTGCCAGATGATCGTCCCGTCTCATGGATTGAGAGAGGTACATCATCATCATCTATCCACCCGTTGCTAGTGAAAGCGCATCGGGGGTCTCCCTTGCTGGCAAAAGCAGCAGGGTTGACGTGGAAAGATGAGGTAAGCTCAGGAGTACCAATCATTTGTGGAGCCATGATAGGTGTCTCTGGTAAAATGGATCTGGGTGAAGTCTCGAAATCTGGCTCGCTACTTGAGTCGTGGATCTCGGTGACCTCGTGTTCGTGCGACATCTGTGACACACATGTAACCGTACGAGGTAATCAAAATGAACAGTAACAAATAAGGTCAAATAAACAGAAAATCACGTATGCACATAAAACACATACTGGTTTTCATACATGATAAAATATTTTCTATGTTTATTTGAAATCTTGGCTTTGAGAATTTTGGACTTTATATTTCAAAATTTTCCGGTTGAAGTCTAGTGTTTTCCCCGAAAACATCTAGTTTGCTAACAACCAATGGCTCTGATACCAACTTCTGTCACACCCCAAAAACATCGCAGCGGAATATAAAACGTAGTGGTGATGGAAGTTGGTGCCCATTTATACCTTGTCGGACGATGCACTCTTTTGTTGGACATTTTGACATATTTTAAAACATAAATATTAAACATTATATATTTTAAAAGTCACGACACAACCACATAAGTTAAGTTGTTTTGATCCTCGCGGATCTTATTACAAACGTCCCAGATAGTTTAAAAGTTGTCCAACATATTTAAACAAAACAGCATGCATCATCAAACACAAGATATGCCATGATTTCCCGAAGCCGAACTCAAGTACCTGTAGAACACGTTAAAATCAAGTGTCAACACAAAGGAAGGTGAGTTCACTTATTCACTTACAACCAATTTTATTTCAAGGAAAACTTTCTGATTAGATGTTTATTTGAAAACATCCATATAATTTTTAGAAAGTCCATTTTACTTCCTTAATAAAATCCATGGGCCTTCCGTCGGTTCATCAATCCGACAACTGTAATATATATTGCCCAGGTTTTGTATATTAAATTATTGCGTCAACTTTCAGACTCGTATGTTAGCTAGACGATACGAACTATATATTAACCATGCAGGGATAATCAAAGCTAGACAATAAACATAATATTAATTCATCGTTTGACTTGACACGGGGCGACCGGTCACGACGGGGTTGTCAACCCGATAGATCTACCAACAATTCATCGCGTGTAATACTTAACTGATTAATCGACATCATGGGCGCAGGGTTCTCTCTTTAAGAACAATATGATGTCTGCCTCACGTACAATATATATATCCTACTAATATGACAATTTAATATACGACGTTGTACGAATTCCCCTTACTCTCCATCATATGAGACCCAGTCAAGAATTCATCCCCAACTGTACGGTCTTGTTTCACTTAAGAAATACCGTACATACAATATTCATTCATCAAAAACGTTTTACTTCTAAACATATAACTTATCAAATTTCATATATTTTCAGCGAAAATATATATTTTATATTAAAAGGTATGTTTTATTTCGAAAACATTATTAAACCCTTTTAATGACGTGTTCTACCCCCAAAACATATACAAAAAAACAGTAAAAAGAGGGGTTTAGTGACACTCACCTTTGAGTGCGTATTTTAATATCGCAATCCCAGAGATTGATTTTCTACACGTCCTAATATAGGAATGATTCTAAATCAATATACATAACACAAAAAATCCTAAGTTTCTCCGTTTCTTAGAATTATCACATAACTTTGAGATTTTCTCGCAAAGTTGTCATTTTTGATTATGTTGGCACGTTAATATAATATATATGAGTCCATATACATACATATATATATTTTTATGATTTTTGCGACTTGAACGATTTTATTGGTGACCATTATTGTGTAAATCCGTTAACTCTCCCGTTTATACGCAATATATCTACGATTTACGCGTCGTAATATATATATACATAAACGTTCATAGAATTTAACACCAAACACGCGAAATATTAATCACTTATCTATTTTGTCATTTTTAAAGCAAATATACATAAAACATCTCATATGTACCAAATTTCATGCTCGACAAACAAGTTACACACTTAACGCAATTTTACCGTTTCTACCGCACAAAACGTACATGCATAGTCTAAATTTCTTTTTTTTTTTGGGTAAAGGGTTACCCCGGTGAATTTTATTACCATCAACAATTAAAAACAAGAGGGAGTCCAAAGCGACACCCTATTCTCAAGTATGACATGCCATACCCAAGTTAAAACAAAACAAGCCAAAAGCAAACAAAATCACTCGACAAACAACTTAAACAAGCAAACATGCGACCAAAGACCACCACTCTAAGCCGCAATCATCATCAGCCACAAGCAGACCCCTTGGAAGGCTCCAGTCTTGAAGAATACCCTCAACCTGAATGGACGACCTAAACCGCATAATATGAAGCTTCAATCGAACCGTTGACAAGATGACTTCTATGAGCTGGGCCGGAGTGCGTTTCTTGTTCAAAAACAGACATTGATTCCTCTCTTGCCAGACAAAATAAGTTGCTGCCCCAACAGTTAACTTACCAATAACATGAAGAGCCTTTTTAGAATTCGATCGTTGAACCAAGTGGTCCAGTATTTCATCCAACAAATTACGAACCTGCTCCATATTAGCCTTCTCCTTTACACCGTTCCATATCTGTGTAGTGTAAGAACACTCGAAGAACAGATGATCGTGAGAGTCGGGACCAGCCGTGCATAGCGAACAACATAAAAGATTAAAATTCATGTTCCCCGAGGCGGACCATTTATTCATAACATCCTGCGTCTTCAATTTTCTGTTGACCAGTAACCACATAAAGAATGAACGACGAGGTATCGACTGGGTAAACCAAACCATACCAGACCACGAAACCTCACCATAGATTAAACAGATATCGTCCCATACTATAGCAGCACAATACTTAGAAAGATCGCCGGATCTAGTTCGCCACAAGACTTTATCCTGAGCAGCCCCATCAAGATTGACAATCTGCAAGTTTAGGAGAGCCGGAAACCTTTGAACCCAACTACTAGGCCAACGCCACTCCCCTTAGTCGCACATATCCACAACCGTCATGTTTCTCGTGAAGCCTGCATCACGTATCATCCTTGGGGTGATGAATGAACTCAAGGGAACATTATCCCACTTGTCAAACCATACAAGCGTTTTTGAGCCATCCCCAAGCTTTATCAACACATGATGTTGAATAATTGGCCTAAGATTCAACATTTTCCTCCAACTCCATGTGACATTACCTCGTAACGGAAGATCCCAAAAGCTTCTATCTCGGATACGATAAGCATGCATCCATTTCACCCATAGAGATTCCCTTAGCGTTAGCAGGCTCCAGATATGAGCAACCATAAGAGCATTGTTCATGTCTATAACCCTTCTAACACCCAACCCACCTTCAGATTTCGGCTTACACACCCTACTTCATTTCACCTTCGCCTTTCCCTTAATATTATTCCCCTGAGCCCAAAGGAACCTTCTCATTTTCTCTTCAAGGTCAGAAATAATCCTTTTGGGTAAAATAAAAACCGACGCCCAATAAATATGCATGGATGACATAACTGACCGAATGAGTTGAAGTCTTCCAGCAAAAGATAAGGATTTCGTGTTCCAATCTGTGATTCTGGATTCCAAATTTTCCACGAGCCTTTTACAATCACTATACAAAAGACGCGTAGAAATAAGCGGCACACCCAAGTAACGCACAGGTAAGACACCTTCATCAAACGGAATAATCCCCCTTATGCGATCCTTAGTAGCATCAGAAACATTACCAAAGAAGACAGTACTCTTACTCATACTCGGGACAAGCCCAGACATGCTTTTAAATGTGTTAATAACTTGTAAAATAACACTCGCCGACTTGTGATCCCACGCAAAAACAAAAACAAATCATCCGCAAAGCAAAGGTTTATAATTCGCTACTTCTCACATTTATGATGGAATTTAAAATCAGCAGACAAGGAAACCTGATGCTGCAAAATCAGAGTGAGAACCTCCATAACCAACGTGAACAAATACGGTGACATTGGGTCACCTTGCCGCAGCCCTCGCTTTCCACGAAAATACCCGTGTAAATTCCCATTAATGGCTAACGAGAAAGACGTGGATGTGACACATGCCATAATCCATTTAATCATCTTACTGTCAAACCGAAACCCCATCAAAGCATGCTCAAGAAAATTCCAATCAACCTTATCGTAAGCCTTTTGAATATCCACTTTAAAAGCGCATCTAGGGGCCCATGATTACGATGATAATTGTTAATTAGCTCCTGGGTTAATAAAATATTATCTAAAATTCTTCTACCAGGAATGAACGCCGATTGATTAATACTCACAATATCAGCTAAACCCTCTTTTATTCGGTTTGTAATGATTTTGCTAATACACTTATATAAAGTGTTGCAACAAGAAATCGGCCTGTAGTTCGTGATCGAAGAAGGCGTACTCACCTTAGGAATAAGGGAGATAACCGTATGGTTTAATTGCTGAAGGAGCTCTCCATTATCAAAAAAATCCCTAACGGCATGACAAACATCATTACCCACAATATCCCAAGACTTTTTAAAAAAGACCGAAGTATAGCCATCTGGACCGGGAGATTTATTACCAGCTATGGAAAACATGGCCAGTTTAATCTCATCAACAGTAACCTGCCTGACCATATTAGAAGCTTTCTCGACCGAAAGGACATTACTAAATAAATCCAGAGCCGGTTGCAAAAGATTACTCCCCTAAATCGGAAGATCGGGTAGAATGAGGTTTCGTAAACCAAATGAGTATTGGAACTCATGTGATATGGTTTAACAAAGCCTACATTCTAAATCGGAACCTATCCTAAGTGCTTACGACCCGTTACAACCCATTAAGGTAGCTTACGCCACTTTAACGCGTCGTTCGCGCAGACGCGAGTTCGAGACGCCTAACTAGTCCTATGACAAGTATCATATGCCTAAGCATGTTGCATAATTAGTTTAAGTGACAAAAGTTAAGTTACATATGCTTAAATACCAATTATGCATGAAAAGGGCATTTTGGTCATTTTCCTAAGGCATATAAACTACCTATCATACAACTAATTAAACTAAGTGACCATAAGGTATAACCTCGAAAGATTATTCCCTATACAACTATGGTCACAATACATGCTTGGTCGGATCTTAACGATCGACCAAACGGGCCGAGTTTGAAAGTCTAAGAGGTGGTTTAGACCGCCTGACTTACGACTCTACACAAGCACTAGACTAAAAGTGACGAGTTAAACATGTTAAAACATGTTTAACCAAGTTAGAAAACAAGTTTGATATCAAAACAAAGTGTTTTGATACCCGAAAATAGCTTCGATGCAAAATACGTATAAACACGTATTTTGACCGAAACTTTGACTCGTCACTTCGACTAATCCACGTGGTAATCAGTAGGTATAGTCACAAGGGACTATAACCATCGTGATTACGCTCACGTTGCAAAGTTCAAACGAACTTTGTGTTGACCAAATCGAGGTCAAAGCAGAAAGTCAAACACTGTTTGACTTTCATGCTTGAAAAGCAATAACAAGCACGAAAGAAACTTACAAAGGGTCCAAGCAATGAAGATTTGAACTCAAAAATTCTCAGGTATGAAGCTTCACAAGGAGAGCTTCAACTTAGAGAAGAAGATTGAGATCAAATGTGAGGAAGATGAAGTGAAAATGGTGGGTATTTATAGATTTCGAAGAACCGTTAGGATCGTTTCTCGATAATTGAGCTTCGATCTAGACCGTACATGTAAGGTACATTGTTTTGGAATACTAGGGGTGTCCAAAACCATCATATGGTATTGAAAAAGTTACACTAAAGCCCCTGAAATTCAACCTGGTTGTCAAAAATGCATTTTCTGTCCAGATGAGGCAATGCCGTGCCGCCACAGCAACACCACATAGTGGTGGCGCGACGCCACCACATGCCAGATCCAGAGAGTTTGAAAAATTGTCAGGTTTGGTCCCTACAACTTGTTTAGGTCATTTTTGACGCGTTTGAACCCCGTTAACCCATTTCCAGGGCTCAATAATGAAGTTTAAGTATAGGGAACTTAAAAAATGCTCAAAAATATCTTGGCTGTCGGTTCGTTTGGTCGTACGGTTGCGTTATTCGGTTAATTACGATGAAAACTCGAACGGATGCAAAAACGATCCAAATTACACTTCGAATGGTAGTTTTGCATTCCAATCACTAAAATAAAATATTTTAATGATTACAAAAATTTTTGGATGTCCGGATATATTCAGAACGTAAGATATGCGCGAAAATGCAAACTTATGCACTTTTTGACGCTTTTAGTCCCTATTGATCAAATAAGTTTATTTTCGCATACCAAACCCCTCAAAGCCTATTTCTAAGATATGTAATGGATATTTAGGGTAGGTTTAACTTATGATCAAGTTCTAGAATGTTCGTTACTATACGAATCGGCATGCTTTCGCAGTTTGACACAAATAGTCCCTGCGATCGAATAGACTTGTTTTCGACACACCAAACCATCCAAAACCTATTTCTAAGTTATGTAAGGGTTATTTAAGGTATGTTAAGCCTATTTCACTATTCCGGAGTGTTTGTCGCTTACACTGATTACGTTTCCGTACCAGTTTGCGTATAACCTTCTAGAAAGCGATTTAAAGCTTGAAATCAAATTCGAATCAAATCGTAAAATCATCAAGCACAAATACACACATAATAACACCAAAACACATCATTTTATTGATAATTAATATTGTTTTACACCGTACATCGTTTACAGGACACAGTTGTCACATTCTCCCCTACTTTAGGAAATTTCGTCCCGAAATTTTAACTAGAGGAAACTTGTGAAAAATGTGGATATTTCGCCTTCATTTGGTCCTCACGTTCCCATGTAAACTCTGGGCCACGTTTGGACTCCCAGCGAACCTTGACCAATCGAATTCATTTGTTCTTCAACTGTTTGACTGCACGGTCCATTATCTCCACAGGTTTCTCGACAAAGTGCTTCGTTTCATCAACTTGAATTTCGTCGAGTGGAATGTGAAGATCAGTATCGGTTAAACACTTTTGTAGATTGGACACGTGGAATGTTGGGTGAATATTCCCAAGTTCAGGAGGTAGCTCTAGTCGATAGGCAACCTTTCCAATTCTTTCAACAATCTTAAATGGTCCAACATATCGAGGTGCAAGTTTCCCTTTCTTTCCAAATCTCACCACTCCCTTCCAAGGGGATACCTTGAGTAGGACACGATCTCCAACTTGAAATTCTAAGGGCTTGCATCGCATATCCGCATAACTCTTTTGACGGCTTGTAGCTGTCACAAGATTATCGCGAATTTTCTTGATTTTGTCTGTCATTTCCAGAATGAGCTCAGGTCCAATAAGCTGAGCTTCACCGATCTCATTCCAACAGACAGGTGAATGACATTTTCGACCGTATAAAGCTTCGAACGGTGCCATATTGATGCTAGCATGATAACTGTTGTTGTAAGAGAACTCGATCAACGGAAGATGAGAATCCCAATTACCACCAAAGTCTATCACGCATGCTCTAAGCATATCCTCCAATGTTTGTATCGTCCTTTCAGATTGTCCATCTGTTTGGGGATGATAAGCAGTGCTTAGATTTAGTTGAGTTCCCATAGCAGATTGCATGGTCTTCCAAAAATGAGATGAAAATCGAGCATCACGATCAGATATGATATCCAAAGGAACACCATGTCGAGATACAATCTCATCAACATAAATCTTTGCAAGTTTATTGTGACAACTCGAGTTTTCATGGTCTTCTCTCGACACGTTACTTGTTTCATACTATGTTTTTGTGATTCGTTGCATTGTAACTTATACACTATAGTTGTCCATGTTTGATTTATGTATGGTGTATGTTTAAAAGGTGATTGAATTATTGTGATTATATCTGATTTATGTATGGTGAATTATTGTCCATGTTTGATTATTGTGCACTATATCAGTTATAAACTCAATTCCACAAACCTCACTTAGTAAACAATTAATACCCGACGAAAACCCTGGAGTTTCGTCACTACCCTCACGACGAAACATTGAGGTTTCGTCCCATGGAGTTTTGTCGGAGTGGGCTTCGGCCCAGGATAGGCCCAGTCACACTTGGTTATATTGCACTTGGTTATATTACGTGAATCATAACTTGCGAACCCTAGTTTTCCCCTACATCTCTCGACGACAGACAACACTCCCCATCGAAACTTTTCTATCTTCGAAGCTTTACCTTTCGTGTTCTTGTTTTAATCGGTATGTAAACCTGTTATCTCGGATCATGATTCTTGATTGTTATGTGCATAGTTTGAGTGTGGTTGTAAATGATTAGAGCGTATGTTAAAAACATCGACTTGGTCATACATGAAATAATCGAATATGAAATTCTGAAACTTGATAGTGTAGTGATAAGCTTATTGTACGTTGATGATCTTGATATGATAATGGATGTTTGATGTCTATAAGATTCAAATAACGTGTAACTAATTGTTTAGCTGACTAGGGTTTTATGTTAAAAGATGTTGACGAATGCTGGATAATCACAACGAGCTGCTTGTAGTGAATGATGATTGAATGATTAGTTCTGATCGTATGAGTATTGAGTAATTTATGTGATTGTATGAATTGATCTGATTTAGTGATTGATTGATGAAGTGACGTAACTGTTGGATGATAATTAGGGTTTCTGTGATACGTAACTGTTGGTGATGATCATGATTACCCGGCGAAACCCTTTATCTCGACGAAACCTCCATACCCCCACGAAACCTTGAAGTTTCGTCGAGACCTTTCGTCGTGACCTTTATCGACGAAACCTTGAAGGTTTCGCCGTGAAGCTTATCATGAACAGTAGGTTAAGAAGTTTATTAAAATGCATGAATGTTGGTAATTGAATATGATACCTACTGTTAGTAATGTTCACTTTGAGCAAGTAACATGATTTGCTTCTTATACTCAGTACGCTTG
Organism: Helianthus tuberosus; assembly: GCA_030545235.1. Classification (NCBI taxonomy): domain Eukaryota; kingdom Viridiplantae; phylum Streptophyta; class Magnoliopsida; order Asterales; family Asteraceae; genus Helianthus; species Helianthus tuberosus. The sequence goes on along the minus strand of CM060415.1, from coordinate 113,616,995 downwards.
ACTGTTAGGCATTGCTACACAACATGCTTATGAACTATGGATTTGTTGGTATTATATAACAACTACGTGTTAATCAGTGATCTCCACCTTTCATGCATTCTATGAGTTTAACTTACGCGAAAACGATACGAACATGAACTGACTGTGTCTGCATGAATACTATAGGTTTTGAGTAATTAAATTTGAACGAGTAGTTAATCAATCAGAGCAAACCAAGGTGAGTTCACACTTTCTACAAGGCATGGGATTCCCGGTGGTTGGGAATGGGTTAAAGAATTAAAACGGAACCTACATATCCTCCTTGGGTAGGATATGTACGGCCATCCTCCATGGGTAGGATGCCAATATTAATCCTGCGTATTCTCCTTGGGTAGAATACGTACGTTCGTCCTCCTTGGGTAGGACAACAACCTTAAACTTACTAGACAAAACTCTATCATTAAGTCCCTCATTTTATATCGACTTAATCGCCGAGGCCGATGGCGAGCGGGTCATTAGTTAATAGCGCTATTAGGATCGACAAACCTCACACCGTGCCGTTCGGACGGGCGTGTACTAATGGATCATGGCAAACTGTCAATGATGATAGACATTGACGTTGGGCACAACTATTGTTCGTTAGTTGTCGATATGGTAACGGTCTAGTGGTTCACATGGGGAAGCCCCCACTGGTTATGGTTTGGGAAAGAAGGAATTGGTAAAACATACTTTTCAACTATGGGGTAACCCCCGCGGCTAGTAAGCCAACTAACGAAAAGCTACGTTTTTGAAACAACTTAAAAAAAAATAACGAACACCCAACTGTGAACTCGCTCAACTTTGTTGTTGATTCGTTTTTTTTTTTTTGGGTAAAGGGTTACCCCGGTGAATTTTATACCAACCAAAACCAATAAAACAAGTGAGGAGCAAAACACACCTCAGTTCTCTCGAAAGACATGCCAAACGAGAGTAAAACAAGCGCAACAAACACGCAAAACAAGAACACACCAAACAACAATAACTACAGACTAAACAACAATAACAACAATCTCTGGGCGATTTTGGCGAACGTGTAAAACCCTAACTTTCTCTTGCTAATCCTCGTCTCAATTGCTCTTGCTTATCAGCTTAGGGTTTATGATCGATCCTTAGGTGATATTCAATTGTTCTCGGATTAGGGTTTTGTAGTTAGGGTTTTGTTTTCGGCTCTACTTTCTGTTTGCAAACGGGGGGTGTAGCTGGTTTATTCGCATTTGCACTTCTGATTTCGGCTCTGATTTCGTTGGTCTGATTTTGGCTTTACATCTGATTTCGGCTTACATCTGATTTCGTTGTTCTGTTTTCGGCGCTATTAAGGTGATTCCAGATTTCGAGATTAGGGTTTTGTAGTCGTTGTTTTCTGATTGCGAAGGGGGTGCGGCTGGTTCCTTATTGTTTTAGGGTTTCAGCAGGTTTCTTTATCTTCGATTTTCTTTGTATTGGCTGGTTTGTTGATCACAATCTGTTCGTATGGAGGGCCAAACTGCAGAAAACTCAAATGTGTTTGCCAAAAAAATTAAGAACATTGACGGTAAAACATTTGAGCCAAGACAAACATCTTTTTTGGCGACTAGGGTTTCTGAAATGCCGAGTAAGAAGGTATGTTTTATGTTGCCGCTTAATGATACTGAACATGTTATTGGTTGTTCTGATTCTCCTAATCAGAATTATGCGAAAGTCTTTGACAAGAGAAAGGTAGCATTTGTGTTACCGGTGAATGATATTAGTCCTACTCGAGTTCAAAATCTGAATCAAGATGATAATGCTCATGTCCAATCTTATGCGGATGTGGTCCTACATGAACGAGTTGAGCAGGGTGATATTAAGAGGGGTGGGGATTCAATTCAGAATCAGAATGAACATGAAAACACTAGGAAGGCAAATGATGCGGCTGTTCAAGTTCCTAAAGTCAATTTTCGACAACTAAACTCAGATGTATCATTGGATGGAGTGGATGTAGTGCTTCCGATTGATTCGGTTCGCCAGGTTAATAACAGGTTAGCAAACACTCTTTATGGTTATTTCCTGGGGGATAGGATTGCATATCCAGTAGTTGAATATTTTGTCAGAACAAATTGGAAAAAACATGATCTTCAGAAAACTATGATGAATTCAAATGGTTTCTTTTTCTTCAAGTTTGAAGACAGAAAGGGTATGGATACTGTTCTTGAAGGGGGACCTTGGATGATCCGTAACAAACCTATGTTTCTCAACATTTGGTCTCCTACAAACACCCTTAAAAAAGAAGAGGTTAAAAAGGTTGCAGTTTGGGTTAAATTGCATGATGTTCCGCTAGTGGCATATTCTGATGATGGTTTAAGCATGTTGGCTTCAAAAATTGGGTCCCCTGTGCGCCTGGATTCGTATACTAGTGATATGTGTAATGAGGCTTGGGGAAGGAGCAGCTATGCTAGGGCTCTCATTGAAATATCAGCTGATCATGAGTTGAAAGAGGCTCTAACCATGGCTATTCCTGAATTGGATGGGAACAAATATGTTAATGAGACTATTCGGGTGGAGTATGAATGGGAACCTCCGAGATGTGTCCACTGCTGTGTATTTGGGCATGATTCTGAGGAGTGTCCAAAACGCATTCGACCGACAGTGAAACCTCCTACATATAGTCCGAAAGTAGATGAGGATGGTTATACGGAAGTCAAGACAAAGAGGAATGTAAAGAAAAGCGGTTTTCAAGTTAAAACTCAAAAGCCCAATTTGAATATAGACCTGTGGATAAAAAGAAAAAGGCAGTGAGTTCTGCCTACATGAGTGCGCGGAGCACTAGTTCATCCAAGGTTCAAACACATAATTCGTTTAGCGCCCTTGGGTTTGTTGGAGGGAACGGGGATAAAGGGAGACGTGAGCCAAATGAGGAGTCTGATGATGACGAGGTAGAGGTTGTATATGATGAAACGAATGAGTTTATTACATCGGGTACACATCCTACGTCTTCCAGTACAGGGGCAAGCACCTCTCACATAAAGTTGTCTAATGGATAGGTGGCGTCTATTTCATGCTAAGGGGCTGCCAGTTGGTAGCAATTTCATTTTTGACGATGGCGGTTGACGTCTTTTGTTTGTTTTTTCGTTTGTCTACTAGTTAGTCATTATCATGATTGTAGTAGGCTAGATTAAAGTGGTAACTTGGTTTATTTGGTTTTTGTTTACATATATGGGGCATGTCCTGTATATGAACTAGTGGGGAATTCATCCTCACTACTTGTACTTATTTGGCGGTTGTCTATAATAGAATCACCGGGGTAACCCTTTACCCAAAAAAAAACAATAACTACAGACTCAAACTTACACTAGCCACAATCATCATCAGCTACTATGAGACCCCGCGGCAACGCCCACTCTTGTAAGATTCTATCCGTATGAACAGATTGCTTGAACTTCATCGATTGGAGTTTCAAACGAACTGTAGATAAAATGACATTAACCAGCTGGTCATGATCCCTTCGTTTCCTCGAAAATAATCGCCTGTTTCGTTCATTCCATATAAAGTATGCCGAAGCACTAACGACAAATTTAGCAATAACATGCCTTGCCTTCTTCGAACTCACTACCCCCATCAAGTGATCAAAAATATCACTCCATCTGTCAGGTGTAGCTCCCATATCAGCTTTAACTTTGACACCATTCCATACACGAGAAGCATAGCCACATTCAAAAAACAGATGCTCATGCGAGTCTGGACCTGAAGTACACAACGAGCAACACATAAGATTAAAATTCGCATTGTCACACCCCGACCACGTAAAACAACAAAACGTGGCGGAATCGTCGGGGAGTGTTGTAACAGAATCATTGTTTCATAACACATGGAAAATTGAAATATTGTTTTATTGATTAAAAGAGTTACAATGTCTTAACAAACAAAGAAGTATAACAAAATTAACTAGTCTTGCATCTTTTATTGTCACTAAGGCCCAAGTCCGCCTAAGTGTATCTTGATCAATCCTATGCATCATTTTCTGAAACACATGTGAAAATAGGTACGTCAGCATAAAAATGCCGGCGAGTACATAGGTTTTGTGAAAATAGGATTCATGACTTATAAGTTTAGAAAAAGGTTGTTTAACAAAGGTCAGTCATGATCCTTGTAAAATGTTTTGTTTTATAAATCATTTGAAAAACGATGATAAAGTAGATGATATGTAAAAGAGTAATGTAAGGTTAAATGAATAACCAAGCAAAATGAGTTTTGTATAAAATAAGTTGTATGTAAAACAATGTCTTGTGAAAAATATGTTATTTGTATAAAATGTTATATGTCTAAATTGAAATGATTCAAATAACGCTACGATATGTAATACCATACAAGCACTTATATATAGGAAGTACCAGCGGCGTATCCACCATGCTTGTATCATATTACACACGCCTCGTTACTTAAATGACTTTACCCAAACAAACCACCAATGTAAATTGCCCATGTCTAAACCATTTGTCAAATGTCTTTGTGTAAATCATGTCAAAATGTAGTCCATGAAATATGTATATCAATATCAATATCAAAATGTCTATGTCAAATGTCAATTATGTAATGTGTAAACAAAATGTCCTTCTGAGTAAGGTTTCTAGACTTCAATCCTGGTTTCTAATCTTTTGCAGTCAGAGTTAGGGTTTTTCGTTTTGTTTTTTTCATCTAGGGTTTCTTTTGCCTTGGTGCCGTGAGTTTTAATTGTTTTGATTTTTCCTGGTTCTTGTTTTACGTTGCATGTTTCTGCCGTCTAGGGTTTATTCAGTTTTCTGGTTGAGTTGAGTTTTTCGTTGTTTTAATGCATGGAGAGGAATAGGGATAATGGTTTGGAGGATCTAGGGTTTCAGTCTTTCTCTGAAAAGATGCATGGTGATATTTTTCTGAGGTCGAGCAATGCTAAACCGACGAGTTCACAGGAAGCGTTGGAGAAAACATTGATGTTTGGCAAAGGGTATGATACCAAGTCAATTAATATTGATGGTAATACGAGGGTACCCAGACGTGGAGTCACAATAAATGAACCCAGGATGATTAATGTTATAGACGAGCTGGAAAAGGTGAGTGTGCCGGTGACCTTGGATGAGAGGGATCGTAATGTAGGAGAAGATGCTGATAAGAGCACTTCAGTGCCTGTTAATCTGGAAACAAAAGATCCTAGTATGTTGAACTTGGATAGAGAAAAACCCGTAATAGGGCAGTCTTATGCTGAGAAATTATCAAAAATAACTCCATCTCAGAAGGTTAACTTCAGATTTATGGAAAATACAAAAGCTGCCGAGGATGTTGATGCTGATGTGACTATTCCGATTGCTTCGGTTAAGCAGGTACAAGACAGATTTAAGAATGTTTTATTTGGTTATTTCCTGGGGAAAAGGCTGGCGTTTCCGGTGGTTGATTACTTTGTTAGTCATAGATGGGAGAAGTATGGCCTGCAGAAATGTATGATGAATGGTAAGGGGTTCTTCTTCTTCAAGTTTAACTCAAAAGATGGTATGGATAAGGTGTTGCAAGATGGTCCTTGGCTTATAAGGAACATACCACTTTTCCTAAAACAATGGACGCCGAATACGGAGCTAAAGAAGGAAGAACTGAAAAAGATTCCTGTTTGGGTAAAAATGCATGATGTTCCGTTAGCTGCTTATACGGAGGATGGGCTCAGTTTGATTGCTTCGAAGATAGGAACCCCTAAGGTTCTCGATAATGAGTCTACAAAGATGTGCATGGATTCATGGGGCAGGAGCGGATATGCTAGAGCAATAATAGAGATTGATGCGGAGAGGGAAATCAAAGAGACTGTGAGTGTGGCTATTCCGAATGTTGAAGATGGTGGGTATCTAAGGAGCAATATTAAAGTGGAATATGAGTGGAAACCTCCTCGATGCAACAAGTGTAATGTTTTTGGGCACGGTAATGACGAATGCCCAGCGATTGTTCATGTCAAATCTGATCCGAAGGGTAACGAGAAAGTGTATGTTGATGAACAAGGGTTTAAGAGTGGCAATAACCGGAAAAGGAATTCAAGAAATCAGTTTAATGTTAGAGATAAACAGATACTAATCTACAAGCCAAAGAAACAAACCGAAAAGGTGGACAAACAACCTGATAAGGTGGACTCGTCAAAACCGAATCTTTCTAAAGAACCAGGTATTCGTACGAGTAATGCTTTTGAGGCTCTTAATGATATGGGTGATGATGGGGAACTGGATGCTGATGAAGTAAGGCTAAATGATGAAATAGGTGGATATGAATTTATGGAGGGATCCAACTCTGGTATGTCGAATACTACAGGTGCAAGCACACCTGCTCAGGAGGTTTTTAATGGATAGTATTGCAGCTTGGAATATCAGGGGTTTGAACCATCCCCTCAAACAAAAGGAGGTTCGGAGGTTTGTTAAAGATAATGGGCTGCAGGTTTTGGCAATTCTTGAGTCTCATGTTAAGTTGGCAAATCTTGATAATGTTTGCAAGAGTGTGTTTAGGAGTTGGGATTGGACGTCTAATGGGAATTTATGCCAGAAAGGCACTAGAATCATTCTAGGGTGGAACAAGGCTGATGTTGATGTAATGGTGGTGCATGCTACTGATCAAGTTATGCACATCCAAATTCTGTTTAAAAAGGATAATACTATGACTAATGTATCGATGGTGTATGCGAGTAATAGTGATCAAGAAAGAAAGAAGCTTTGGCATTCTTTAACAATGCATAAAGGAGTGGTGCAATCGAGGCCGTGGATAATTATGGGCGATTTTAATGTTGCATTGAACTTGAATGACAAATGTTTTGGAACTTCTACTCACACGGCTGCTATGAGGGATTTTAATGATTGTGTGAATGTGATTGAAGTGTTTGATGTTAGAGCTCATGGGATACATTTTACGTGGAATCAACGTCCGAAGGACGGCATTGGGATTCGAAAGAAGTTGGACAGAATTATGGCAAATATTAGTTTTGTGGATACCTTTATAGATGCTTACGCGGTATTTCTTCCGAATGGTGTCTCGGATCATTGCCCAGGTCTGTTGAAAATGCAAAAGGCTGCTCGGGTGAGACCAAAACCGTTTAAATTTGCAAATTTCTTGACACATAAAAACGAATTTATGGATGTTGTTAGAAATGGCTGGAATTTACAAGTGTTGGGAGTGCCGATGTTTCGTCTTGTCAAGAAACTTAAGGGGTTAAAGCATCCATTAAGAGTGCTATTGCGCAAACAAGGAAACATACATAAGAAGGTGCTTGATCTTAAAGATGAGCTGGATAAGTTGCAGAAAGCCTTGGATTCTGATCCTTTTAACTCGGTTCTTAAGGAAGCTGAAAGTGTGAGCATTAAGAAGTATACGGAAGCTTCGTTGGATGAGGAAAGATTTTTGAAACAAAAGGCTAAACAAAAATGGTTAGAAGCTGGAGATTCGAACTTAGCTTTCTTTCATAATGTCTTAAAGTGCCGAAACCATGTAAATAAAATTAATGTTATCAAAGACACGGAAGGGGTGTTGTTTGAAGGTGATCAGGTTTCATCAGCTCTGGTTAATTACTTTCAAGGTTTTCTTGGTAAAAATAGGACTATGGCTGGTAAAGTGAGCCGAGAAGTGTTTGTGAACTCTCTAAACCCGCTAGTGGCAAACAATATGTGTCGGCCAGTGACACAAGAGGAGGTAAAATCTGCCATTTTTTCGATTAGTGAGAATAAGGCGCCAGGACCAGATGGTTTTACGTCTGGGTTCTTTAAAAAGGCGTGGCCTATTGTTGGTAGTGAGGTTACTGCTGCTGTGATTGATTTTTTTGAGTCGGGTAAAATGCTTCAAGAGATTAACCATACCTTTTTGGCTCTCATTCCTAAGGTGAATACTCCAGAAGTTGTTACGGATTACAGGCCTATCTCATGTTGCAATGTTGTTTATAAGGCGATAAGTAAGATCTTAACGACTCGGATCCTTGAAGGGTTGAAAGATTTGATTAGCAACAACCAATCGGCGTTTGTTCCGGGGAGGAGGATAGCTGATAATATAATGCTGACGCAGGAGCTCATGCATAATTATCATCGTTCAAATGGTCCTCCTCGATGTGCCATGAAAGTAGATATTCAAAAAGCGTATGATACGGTGGATTGGGGATTTCTTAGGGATGTTCTCCATGGTTTTGGTTTTCGGCCTGTTTTTATTTCTTGGGTTATGGAATGTGTCACCCCTACTTCGTTTTCTTTAAGTATAAATGGGAATGTCCATGGATACTTTAAAGGAAAGAGGGGTTTACGTCAGGGTGATCCAATGTCTCCGTATTTATTTACTATGGTGATGGAAGTGCTAACGTTGATGCTTGCAAAAGCAGCTGATTTGGATTCCACGTTTAGATTTCATAACAAGTGTGAGAAACAAATGATAATAAACTTATGCTTTGCGGATGACTTATTATTATTTGCTAGGGGAGACGTAGGCTCAGTTAAAATGATCATGCAGTCCTTGAAGAATTTTGAGGGGGTATCCGGTCTCGTCCCAAGCAGTTCCAAAAGCTCCATTTTCTTTTGTAATGTTTCTAGTTCCGTCAAGTCCAGGATTGCTGATTTGGTTCCGTTTGAAGAAGGAAAATTACCCATGAAATACTTGGGGGTTCCTTTGCTGGCTTCGAGACCGTTGACCAAAGATTGCAGGGTGTTAGTGGAACGTATGAACAAACGCATTGCAGATTGGAAAAACAGGTTTCTTTCGTTTGCTGGTAGGCTTCAATTAGTCCTTTCGGTGCTATCCGCTATCCATGTGTATTGGGCTTCGGTTTTTATTTTACCAGCTAGTATTATAAAGGAGATGGAGAGCAAAATGAAATGGTTTCTCTGGGGGTATGGCACAGTCTCTAAGGGGAGAGCTAAAGTGGCTTGGAAGGAGGTATGCCTTCCTAAAGTGGAGGGGGGTTTGGGAATCAGACGTATTGCGGAGGTAAACAAATCCCTTATGGCCTATCATATTTACAGTATCTTATCGGGTAGGAATTCTTTATGGACGACCTGGGTTGGGTTTTATAGACTTCGGGGCCGTAGTGTTTGGGATATTCCGGTGCAAGTAAACTCCCCATGGGGTTGGAAGAAATTACTGAGATGTCGACATATATTTCGTGATTTCTTTTGGTCAAAAATCGGTAATGGTCAGTCTACTTTTCTATGGTTTGATAAATGGAGTGCGGAGTGTCCTCTTGCTAATGTTGTTACTCCTAGACAAATGGCTAGATATGGACTATCCATCAAGTCAAAAGTTGCGGATGTTGTTCAAAATGGGGTTTGGATGTGGCCGGATGATTGGAGAAGGGTATACCCGAATTTATTTCAGCTTAATACGCTGAATTTGACAAGTGCAAAGGATAGAGTTTTGTGGCTGAATTCGGATGGTAACTTAGTCCCCTTCTCGCCAAAGGAAGTGTGGAATGCTATTCGTATTCGAAAGGATACTGCTGATTGGTCGAATATTGTGTGGTCGTCTTTTAACATTCCTAAACATGCTTTCATATGTTGGCTTATTTTTAAGAGGAAACTGTGGACTCAAGATCGCATTCTGAAATGGAACCAGATGGTTACGGGCTCAATGAACCAGATGTGTTGCTTGCTATGCTTTGCGGATCAAGAGACACATGAGCATTTATTTTTTCAGTGTGCTTATTCGAAATGTATTTGGCTTAGTGTTCGGAATAAAGTGGGTATGCAATCGGTCCGAGAGACGTGGGAAGATATATCCAATTGGCTGATTCCGAGAGCGAAATCCAAAGCGGCTCTTGCGGTTGCTAGTAAACTTCTGGTGGCGGCTATGGCGTATGCTATTTGGAGTGAAAGAAACACAAGATTCTTTAGTAACAGGTTGCGACCCCCTGAGCAAATTGTTGATATTGTGATAAACACTGTGAGAACAAAGTTATTATCTTTTAAGTATAAGAGAAAAGCAAATGTCAAGCGATTTCTGGAGGAGTGGAAGCTTACTAATGAAGATCTTTTGGATGAAGACTGAAGATGTATGTTATTAGTATTGTTATGTCTAGAGTGACTGGTTTTTTTTGGCTGTTTTCTTGTTTTGCTCTTTTGCGGTATGTCGCGAAGAGAACTAGGGGGTAATTTTGCCTTCCTACTTGTTTGAGTTTGGTTATATTATAAAATCACCGGGGTAACCCTTTACCCAAAAAAAAAAATGTGTAAACAAAATGTCATGTATGGCAAGAAAATATATATATATATATATCTACTGAGCCATAGATAAAAATGCACAAAACAATGTATTGAAGTAAAACGTGGTTTAAATCAACGTTATGTCTTGTGGAAATGCATGCTATACTGAATACAAACATTTATGCGGTGTTGTGAAAATGCATACATTCAAGCCTTGTGACTGTGGTGATAAGCCCTTAAACAAATTAAAGGTATATCTGTGTTATGTTTTATCGAATTCGGTCATTCCTTCCATCCAAACATACCTAGGATGTTAGGAACGGGAGTTGTCAATTCCTATGGTACCATTACCTACTAACGAGCGGCGTAGCTAATGTTAATGAATGTATATGGTCCCATTTAAACAAACCAAATGTCATATCAAAATGTAAGCATGTGATGAAATGAAAATTACTAAGTATGATGAATATACACAGCATGAAAAGGTAATGTAAAATAATGCACTAGGTATGCACTAAATAGACATACATAGTGTGAAATGTAATGAAAACAATGTACTAAGTATGCGCTAAATGAACATACATAGCATAAAATGTCATGTAAAACGATGTACTAAGTATGCTACAAAGGACATACATAGCAAAAACACAATGAAATCATGTACTAATAATGTACTAATGAACATAGCAAGTATATGATATGAAAGCATGGAAAGCATGAAAATAACAAGTAGGCACATGTGTTCCACTCCAAAACAGTTTGAAAACAGTAAAAGTGGGGTCTATGTACTCACTTGAGGGTGCTTAGAAGTCTTGAACAACAACCAAGCAAAGCTAGAGGGATCACGGAAGTCAAACGGCACCTATTATAGATAACTACATAAATAACCGGACCTAAATCGGGAGATTGGATACTATGAGGTTTCGTAAACCAAATGAGTATTGGAACTCATATGATATGGTTTAACAAAGCCTACATACTAAAATGAAACATAACCTAAGTGCTTACGACCCATTATGGCCCGTTTAGGTAGCTTATGCTACTTTAACGTGTCGTTCGCGTAAAACGCGTTCGGACCGTTTAACTAGTCCTATGACAAGTAAAATATGCTTTAACATGTCTAATATAGTTACCTAATCATTTTAGATGTCAAAATTTAGGTTTTTTTTTTTTTTTTTTTTTGGGTAAAAGGGTTACCCCGGTGATTCTATATATCAACAAACCAAAAATGTGGAAAACCCACACTAGTTCAAACATGGGACATCCCCCATGAGAGTAAACCCGGACAACAAAAACAAGCAGCCAAAAACATCAAAACAAACCAAGTAGACTATAATCTAGAAAAAACTAAAACAAATTTAATCAACCGCCATCATCTTCCAAACGGCTTGAAAAAATCCCCCAGGATTCCAGCAATCTTCTAACATTAGTGCTCTCCTTAAACTTAACCCCCATTAGCTTATAACGAACCGTCTGCAAGATTAAATCACTCAGAACGTCAGGGGGTCTCGTCTGGTTCTTGAAAATTCTAGCATTACGTTCCTACCTAACAAAATAGATCGCAGCTGATACTATGAGCCGACTGATGAAATTAATCGCTAATTTTGAATTCGTACGTGCCGCTAACCAGTCTACAATAGCTTCCCATTATGGAGGAACAGTATTCATACCCCCTTGCCACGAACCTTGATCCAAACTTGAGTAGAGTAGTTACAATCAAAAAACAAATGATTATGAGAATCAGTATCCGCGTAGCACAGAAGACAGCACATCATATTCATGTTTTTCCTTCTCGACAAATCCCATTGCAAAATTTTGTCTTGAGTTAGGAGCTTACGACGAATCACCAGCCACATGAAGAAAGCATGTTTAGGAATACATTGTGAAAACCACACAAGTTTTATCCAATCTACCTCCTCAGCTCGATATCTAATAGAATGCCAAACCCGAGAAGAAGAGTATTCGGCTAGATCATTGCCATCCTTCCACAAGAGATGATCAGGTCGATTAGAAACCGGACAAACATTATCAAGCTGGATTAAGACAGGAAAAGTATCCCTCCACGCCACAGGCCACCTCCAAGCCCCATTTTCATGAATCTCCTGCACCGTAGAATTAAGAGAAAAACCTGCATTTGAGATGGTTCTGGGAGTCAAAAAATTACCGAGCGGACCTAAGTGGCTCCACCAATCAAACCAAGCTGATGTATTGCTTCCATCACCCAACTTAGACCAAATAAAATCTCTAATAAGGGGCCTAAGCTGTAATAACTTCCGCCAACTACAACAAGTAGTCGCCACTGTCACACCCTGGCTTTGCGGAAGCGTGGTTAATTTTGGTGTGACTTCTTAATATCATAGCTTAATCATACCAAAGCTATATGAGTTAAAAACATGCAAGATCATCCATTAAGTTTTGAAAACCAAATACAGTACCGTTGTTTTAACCAACAACCATAACCTTGTTCAGCAATATTACAAACTTGAAACATAACATAAACATGGTTTAAGGACTGTGTCTTGTCCAGGAAAGAGACACATCCCCTAAACCCCGGATGACCTCGGAAAACTAGTGCAGCGGAAAACATGCCATACCGTGCCAGATCTCGTTAATTTCCTGAAATACATGTAAGTTGAAAAATCAACAATAATGTTGAGCGAGTTCATGTGTAAGTGAGTATGTAAAACACTTGTGAGTATAAAAATAGTTGTGGTATGTAGCAGTGTAAGAGGACTTGTGATCACCAATGGTTTGCAAGGCCACTGACATATGTGAAGTGCAAATAGGGAGACTCAAACCTAGCAGATTTCGCCACGGCAAAGTATGTGGACAAAGTCACCCCACGGTCCGTTTCTAGTTTGGCCGGGGGCTGGGCTCGCTACACCCAGATAGATCTACCGCTCCTGTCCCTCGGTCCCTCCATGAGGACTAATGGCCCCATGTTGTCCTATCCACTCACATGATCGTATAACACCTCCTTACGTTAAACATACCGTTGTAAAGTACTCGTAAATCATAGTAACATGTATTTCACCCCCGCAGTTAAGTAAACTGAAAACAGTTAGAGAAAAGGGGGACATGAACTCACAGTGAATGCGCGTCTCTACCAAGTGTCTCCAATACAGTAAGCTGTGCTACGACCTACAAGTGCTAATTCTATTAGACGGACGGCCGTGCCTTAGCTTTACAGTTTATGTCTTTGGGAAATAGTTAGACAACTATTTCGTGTTTATGTTCTGTATACACTTGGTAGTTATACTTCTTCCCAAGGATGGGGGATACAATACATGTGCGTAAGTTACGTTTTATCAATCGTGTGGTAATGTAATTACCGGTGTAACTTATATGTTTGTGGAAGCGTTCGTAAAGTTTTGGGATCATTAACGCTTGTAAATATTATTTTTACTCTTAAAATAATATTTATGTATTTTCACAAAATAATCATAAACAGTGTTGTGACAAAATATATTTATCACGTTAATCTTTGTGAAAGTCCCACCTCCGAATATTTAGTAAAATATAGTGCTGGCGAAATTTATGTTTCGAAAATACGTCCAAAAATAGTTCTAACACTTGTTGTGTAAATAAGTTTAAGTGTTAGGTTTTTAAGAAAATTTCGCCAGAGTTTCCTCTGTAACTGGAGGTGGCCACGCTTTCAAGCGTATCATTTTCTTTTAACAAATCATTTCAACAATCTTCTTTATTCAATCAAACAATTTCCGACACATCAAACTAGTCGACAAGTATGTAAATTGTATAATCGCATGAACTTGTAGTTTTTCCGCATCTATAATGTAAATCCCCTTTATATATGTAGATCTTTATATAAAGTAGTTTTAATCTTGTAAAAACCTTGTGTTTAGAGAAATCCGTCTTTACAACTTCTAGTAACAAGTGACAAATCTACTTCTTCGTCGGATCTTTTCATTTCACAAGTGATTACACACTTGTGGTTTATAAAATCATGTTTATTAGTGTAAGATCTATCCTTTAGAAAACATGATTCCTTTAAAGTGTGGTTCTTCAAAAATACCACTTGCAGATACGTAGATCCGCTAGTTTTAAACATCATTGTACCGGTTAAATCACTTTTACACAAGTAAAATATTTCTACACAAGTTCATGTATCTTGTGTGGTAGAGTTTCGCCTTTAACCCTTGTATTTAGTCAAAAACGAGCTTATGTGAAGATACATGATCTTACAAAGTCGGGTTAAATGGAGATCCGAGCTACCACATCATAGATCGGGTCTAGATAAACACAAATTCCAAATACTACAACTTTTACACAAGTTGTAAGCTATTAACCACCACTTTTATAGTTTTTACTAGACTTTAATGCATCAAAATGTATGTTATCGATATTTAACCGACAATATTCCTTTTATCCACTTTAGATATGTGTAAAAACGAGTTTTAAAGGTTATACCTCTAGCTCAAGGCTAGGGAAGATCTTTGACGAAAAAGAGGTGGATAAAAGCTAACGGTAGAGGTCCTTCGCGTTCCGAGTGCACCAAAGCTCCTAATATGTGACCCTTGAAGTGTGTATGATGATGGAATGCAATGATCAAGGTTGAAAGGTGGCGGTGGTGGCCTTGTGGTTCTTGGCCGTGAGTGAATGAGAGGGGAGAGAGAGTTGTGAGGTGGTGATTTGTATAATGAAGGTTATGTTGTGTTATCCATCTATCTTATAGACAATTTAGGAGATAATTATCCATAGGTCCAAGTGTCCCCTAGATTTTATACACCCAAGATTTTAATAATCTTGTAAGGACAAAGTATGTCCCTTATGGGACGATTTCGGTTCAAAGGGGGGTTACCCGGTTCATTTCCAACTAATCTCCAAGTATTAGTTAGTTAGTTAAGATTTTAATATTAGTTACTAAAGTGTTATGCATTAACGCGGGTGTTAGGGTATACGGGGACCCTAACTGGTTCAGAAAAAAAAATACAGATAGTGAAAATAATAATATTTTCATGTTCCGGGTAAAGTCCGGTTGTTCGGTTGGATAGTAATCCGTTAAAGCCTTTTGTAACGCTTTAAAGTGTCGTTATTAATATTTTTAGTGACACAATTTGTTTTCCCGACACTTTAGAAAGTGTCTAGTAATATTTTCTCATGTTCTGGCACTTTACTAGTCAGCTAGAAGCTGGTTTAATTATTAAAGTGCTGTGTTTGGTACTTAAAGTACGTTTTAGGCACATCCGAATCAGTGTATCTTATTCCTAGAGACGCAGTACCACAACCCTTATATACCTACACTCACTACCAGTGTAGCCAAAATATATGAGGCTCTTAACAGGCCTTAGAGGCAGTGTCTGCCTGATGCTGGTTATTTCAGCATGTTCACTGTGTATCCGTTTAGTGCTACTGTGCTTTTTGTGCATCATGTTTGTCACTAAGGTGCCGTATGTAAATAATGTAGTGACAGCATATAAAGTATGATGCAAGTAAGTGCATGTATCAGTATGCAGGTAGCAGTTTATCAGCTAGTTTCAATCAAGCACAGTAATTAAGCAGTAATTAATCATTAATTAAGTTGTACGGATACCTGGTTTAGTGCGGGTTGTCACATTCTCCCCCCGTTAAATAAATTTCGTCCCGAAATTTAAGTTCTGCTTGTAGAAGCAGGGTTCCTAGGAAATAAGTGGGGGTATTTCTCTTTCATCCGGTCCTCACGTTCCCATGTGAATTCAGGACCATGTCTGGCATTCCAACGAACTTTGACGAGTTTGACACTGCTCCGGCGGGTCTTGTTAACTGTCCAATCTGTGACCTCGACAGGTTCTTCTACGAAGTGGAGCGTGTCGTCAATATGAATCTCGTCGGTAGGAATGGCAACGTCAACTTGAGTTGGACTTTTCTTTAAATTGGATACATGAAATGTATCGTGAACACCATTCAGTTCAGTAGGTAGGTCCAACTTGTATGCTACTGTCCCAATTCTTTCCAGAATTCTGAAGGGACCAATGTAGCGCGGATTTAACTTTCCATGCTTACCAAAGCGTGCCACCCCCTTCCAGGGTGAAACCTTCAATAACACCATTTCCCCAACTTGGAAATCCACATGTTTCCGGTTTGGATCCGCGTAGGCCTTTTGTCTGTGGCGAGCGGTTTCGATGCGTTTAAGTATTTGCGCGATCTTGTCTGTCGTCTCTTGGACGATCTCGTGACCAGCAAGCTGCCTATCACCTGCGTCAGACCAACATAGTGGTGATCGGCACTTGCGTCCGTATAGGGCCTCAAATGGCGCGACACCAATACTGGGGTGGTAGCTGTTATTGTATGAAAATTCGACCAAAGTTAAGTGTTTATCCCAGCTACCTCCCGAATCCATAACACATGCCCTCAGCATGTCTTCCAAGGTTTGTATCGTTCGCTCGCTCTGGCCGTCTGTTTGCGGATGGAACGCAGTGCTCAGATTCAATTGTGAGCCAAAAGATTCTTGGAAGGATTGCCATATCCTTGACACAAACCTTCCGTCTCTATCAGAGATGATTGAGAGAGGTACTCCATGGCGTGCTATGATCTCTCTCATGTAAATTTCCGCAAGTTTACTAGTACTGTCTTTCTCCTTGATCGGCAGAAAGTGTGCGGATTTTGTTAGGCGGTTAACAATCACTCAAATCATATCATGGCCTCTTGGCGTTCTTGGCAGTTTTGTAACAAAATCCATTGAGATTCGTTCCCATTTCCACTTGGGAATCTCAGGTTGTTGCAGAAGTCCCGAAGGCTTCTGGTATTCCGCTTTAACCTTAGCGCACATTAAACATTTGCTCACGTAAACAGCAACGTCGCCTTTCATCCTAGGCCACCAATAATAACCTTTGAGATCCTGGTACATCTTATCCGATCCAGGGTGGATAGAGCACCGTGACTTGTGCGCTTCGTCGAAAATAACTTCCCTTAATCCACCAAACAGAGGAACTCAAATCCTTTTCTCAAAACATAACGTTCCTTCCTCGTTTGGTACCAAAAGCTTTTCCATTCCATGGAGATATCCTTTCTCAAGGTTTCCCTCCTTGAGAGCTTCCTTTTGTGCAGCACAAATGCGCGAGGAAAGATCGGTTCGTATGATCATTTCCAAAGCTCTAAGCCTTATGGGCTTGATTCTTTCTTTACGACTTAGGGCATCGGCGACTACATTCGCCTTCCCTGGATGATATTTTATCTCGCAGTCGTAGTCGTTTAGCAACCCAACCCATCGTTTTTGTCTCATATTCAACTCCTTCTGGTTGAATATATGTTGTAGGCTTTTGTGATCTGTGAAGATTGTGCACTTCGTACCGTACAGGTAGTGTCTCCAGATCTTTAGTGCAAAAACCACTGCGCCAAGCTCTGAATCGTGGGTGGTATAGTTCTTTTCGTGCACTTTCAGTTGGCGTGATGCGTAAGCAATGACCTTTTGGCGTTGCATCAACACACAACCCAATCCCTGACGTGATGCGTCGCAGTATACCACAAAATCGTCGGTACCTTCTGGTAGAGCTAAGATTGGCGCGTTACAAAGCTTATCTTCCAATATCTGAAATGCTTCATCCTGTTTGATTCCCCAATCAAACGTCCTTTCCTTCTGGGTCAGGAGCGTCAACGGTTGAGCGATTTTCGAGAAATCCTCGATGAACCTTCTATAGTAGCCAGCCAAACCCAGGAATTGTCGAATCTCGGTTGGCGTTGTAGGCGTTTCCCAATTCTTGATTGCCTCGATCTTTGTGGGATCAACATGAATTCCATCCCTATTAACCACGTGTCCAAGAAACTGGACTTCACGTAGCCAAAACTCGCACTTAGAGAACTTGGCGTACAGTTGTTCTTTCTTTAGCAGCTCCAAAATGGCTTTAAGATGTTGTTTGTGTTCAGCCTTCGTCTTTGAGTAAATCAAGATGTCGTCAATAAACACAATCACAAACTTGTCTAAGTATGGCTTGCAAACTCTATTCATCAAGTCCATAAAGACTGCAGGTGCGTTTGTCAGACCAAACGGCATAACCAGGAACTCGTAGTGTCCATAACGAGTTCGGAAGGCTGTTTTCGGGATACTTTCCTCCTGTATCCTTAGTTGATGGTATCCAGATCGAAGATCGATCTTTGAATAATAGTTCGAGCCTTGCAGTTGATCAAACAGATCGTCGATTCTTGGCAGAGGATACCTGTTCTTGATCGCCAGCTTGTTCAATTCTCTGTAGTTGATGTTTATTTGAAAATCATCATCCTCCTTTTTGGTGGGTAACAATGGGATTACCCCAAAAAGGAATTTTTGGTCTGTTATCTTCCTTCTCCATCCGTTACCAACACTTCTCTGTCAATCCTTGCACCCCCGAAAATGTAAGTCGCTATGATGCATTGACTACGGGTGCAGTGCCTGGAATTAAATCGTCGTGAAACTCTACTTGCCTTAGAGGCGGTAATCCAGGCAAGTCTTCTGGGAAGACTTCTGGATACTCCCTTACGACAGGGATGTCTTCGATTCTTGGCTCAGCAGCCTTTTTATCCACGATGTGTGCTAAAAAAGCAACACATCTTTTCCGTAAACACTTCCTTGCTTTCAAGCAGCTGATAAATCTTAGCGGTGGGTCACGCTTCTCTCCGTGAACCACAATTGTCTCACCATCATCAGTTGGAATACGAACAGCTTTCTCGTGACATACTATCTCAGCCTTGTTTCCGGATAACCAATCCATTCCTACCACCACGTCGAAGCTTCCCAATTCGACTGGTAGTAGATCCAAAGTAAGCTCACGTTCTCCCAGTTCTATCACACAGCCTCTGATTACTTCGTTGGCTTCAACTAATTTTCCATTAGCTAATTCGATCGAGTAGGGGATATCTAACTTACTAGTGGTTAAACCAAGTATATTCTTAAATTCTAATGACACGAAGCCATAACCGGCACCAGCATCAAACAAAATAGGTGCAAAAGTTTTGGTTGTTAGAGAACGTACCAGAAATCACACCTGGATCCTGGCATGCCTCACAAGCTCTGATGTTGGATTTTCTCTCACGGTCTTGTTTCAACTTCAGGCATTCCCTCTTGAAATGTCCAACTTCCCTACAATGGAAGCATCCTATCATTCGGCCATTTCCTTTCCCATTTCCACCTAGAGCGTTGTTACTGTTTTCTCCTTGTATGGAACTCTTCATCCCACAACCTTCCTTGTTGTGTCCTTTCCTCCCGTACCAAGGCTTCTGACATCCACCATCACGGTGACACTTGCACTCAGCACATCTTGGTTTGGTTTCTAAGTAAATCTTATCATTGGCCTGTTTGTTGTTAGGGCAATCTTTCTTGAAATGCCCTTTGTCCCCGCAGTCAAAGCAACCTCGAATAGATCTTTGTTCATCGTTGTTCATTTGGGTATCTTCGGTAAGCTTCCTTTTGTTCAATCCAGACGACTCTACCTGAGTTTTCTTGTCAGGGTTTGCAAGTTTTTCTAGTCTATTAGCTTCCGTAACGAGTGCCAAACCCATCTTACTTGCAACAATGGTTGTTGGTGGCGTAGATGCTGTCATCAAGCTCAAGACTTGAGGCGCCAGTTCCCAAATGAATTGTTCCATTTTCTTCAGTTCTGGTTTTACCAGGTATGGAACAATTTGTGACAGATCATGGAGTCGTTGCACGTACTCCAACACCTTCGGACCTTCCATCATTAGGCTCCGAAATTCATCTTCCCACTTCTGGGTTTCCGTGTGGGGGCAATACTTCTTATGCATCATTCCTTTCAACTCATCCCAAGTTAACGCGTAGGCTGTAGTTAGGCCCGTTATTCGAACCTGAAGATTCCACCATAATCGAGCTCCACCTTGAAACAACTCAGAAACGTATGGGACCTGTTGTTCTGGCGTACAGCCACTCATTCGAAAGATGGATTCCATACTTTCAATCCATTTTACAAAAGTTATGGCACCCCCAGTGCCGTCGAACTTCGGAGGCTTGTAGTTGAGGAAGTGCCAGTAGGAACAACCGTTATTTTCTGAGGTACCTTTGATTGGTTCGGAGCGTAGGGCCTCGTGCTGTGCTATAGCTGCAGCAATTATCTCTTTAAGTTCTGCCTCAGAGGTGGGCATGCGCATTTCGCGTCTTGGCGGCATCTTCTAAAAGATGTTTCACATAGGTTAGGTCATAGCAAGTGAAGTGTACGTATAAATTCAACAATACCAACACATAACATCTCATGTTATCAACAAGTCAATCACATAACCTCTTATGTTATAGGACATAAACAATTGATTGAACATCGCATGTGATGAGAATATTGCGATTGTATTGCCACAATTCGAGACCACAATGTAAAGCTTACAAGTACACCACTATATCGTACTACATCAATGACTTAGTAGGGGACGACCCTAGACAAGTCGTGCGATCGCTGGTCATGTTCAGGAGTCTCTGGTTCGTCCTTTCTCAAATTTCAGGACTCCACGTCAAGTTTCCGAATTTCTGTCCTAAAACAACATTTCTTCTCAATCGTTTCCTTGAGCTCGTCCCAGCTCAGTGCATAGGCAGCGTCTGTGCCAAGGGTCTGAACCTGAAGGTTCCATTAAGAGAGTGTGCCATCTAGAAATATCCCTGAGATGTAGGTAACACTCTGTTGGGGCGAACAGTTACTCATTCTTAGAGTGGGGTCGGTCTTTTCGGACCAACGAACAAATGCAACGGTGCCTCCGGTTCCGACAAAGTTCAAAGGCTTGCAGTTCAGGAACTGTTTATAGGTGCAGCCAGTTGGAGGGTTATCTCCAGTAATGCCATTGTTGTTCTTAGAGTGGAGGGCTTCATGTCGTGCATTTATCTGCGAGATGCGTTCTTGTAGCTCGTCTTCTGTCCTTAGTAACGTACTGGTGCTTGTGTCACGCCTGGGTGACATTCCCTTTTTGTCGAAATAGTGTGAAGCGGGTTGGACAATGTTTCAATTGTCTATGGGGTATATATAGCAACGTAAGCCATCATGTAATCCCCCATTTCACACGCAAATATACTCGCTGTATAAGTGGGGAAATAAATTCCTGAGCCTTCACATAGGCTTGTCAATTTGGCTTGTTGCTTGTAATAGAATGAACTCGAGGCTACATCGCCTAGGTCATTTGTGTTTAGGTTATTTCCTGCTGCATTGGGTATCATTAGCTTGGCCTGCAGAGTCCACCAGGATTCCTGTGCACTACAAATCGTTATTACGTGGGCCCCCGTACTAATAAATTGTCTTGCACAGTTACCCCAAATTTTCTCTCATCCAAGCAGATGATCAATCAAGGAGCAACAGCCGGTGCATTGGCATGAACAGGGTCATACTCCAATGCGGGGTCAGGAGCAACGCCTGGCTCAGGGGCCACGGCTAGCTTCGAATCAAAAACTCCATCTCAAAATCAGCTGGATCAACAATCACAGGGGTTACAGGATCCCCCAAGGGCTGGTCTAAGTGCATGAACTCAATGTCATGGTCCGGATCAACACCAGGCGGAAAAACAGGATTGTCCTCAATATCGCGATCAAACTCAAAACTGTGTGCGGGATCCGGTGCAGCTAGCGATGCCATATCAGGGTCGGCGTCGTGTAAGTAGTGCTGCATTCCCTGTATGTGCGAAGATGCGGGTGTCAGAAACTCAAATGAGTCTGGGATAGGGGAATGGTCATAAGTTTCCCCTATAGGAGCGTCCGCATGCAGTAGTCTAATACCAGCAGTAATAAGGCCCTGCCCTCGAATGGGTCCTCCTCCAGTAGATCGTTATCGTCTTCAGAGGCCTCGTTGGGAGGGCGTATCATCAACAGGATAAGCGGCAAGGGGCACAGGAGCAGGGATCACCGCCAGTGGTAAAATCCCAACAAGATGGCCATCAGTAGGCTCTGCTACGACTTCAGGCAGTGCACAAAGGGCTGAAAGTCGTCATTGTCTGTGCCGGTAGTATCAGAAATGTACACCTCGTGCTTCGTTGAACTATGTCGTCTGATACTATGGTCATGGGGTTCGTAGTGCCCATCTTTCTAGTACTTGATGAAAGCATAATGTTTGTAACACATATACGTATAATAATCAATCATATAATCAGTTAATCACATAGTCACCAAGTAAGGTATCACATACTTCTCCTAGTCTTACTAGCCAATTTCATCCAGTCTACAAGACTGCTCTATCCTTCACTTAAACCAAACCTCGATCCTCCAGACCGATCCTATAACAAACACAATTTCATCCAGTCTACAAGACTGCTCTATCCTTCACTTAAACCAAACCTCGATCCTCCAGATCGATCCTATAACAAACCAACGTGCTCAACTACCTCGATCACTTCGATCCTCCAGATCGATCCTCAGCCCTCCAAGCTGAACTTATAATAAATAAAATGTGCTCAACATTTGTTTGTAAAAAGTGTGGATCTGGACTTAAGTGGTATGCAGAAAAATGTTTTCGTGAGAGCCCTAGTGATCATAGTCTAGACTCGAGACAGAATCCTAGTTCGCTATGATCAGAGCTCTGATACCAAGCTGTCACACCCTGGCTTTGCGGAAGCGTGGTTAATTTTGGTGTGACTTCTTAATATCATAGCTTAATCATACCAAAGCTATATGAGTTAAAAACATGCAAGATCATCCATTAAGTTTTGAAAACCAAATACAGTACCGTTGTTTTAACCAACAACCATAACCTTGTTCAGCAATATTACAAACTTGAAACATAACATAAACATGGTTTAAGGACTGTGTCTTGTCCAGGAAAGAGACACATCCCCTAAACCCCGGATGACCTCGGAAAACTAGTGCAGCGGAAAACATGCCATACCGTGCCAGATCTCGTTAATTTCCTGAAATACATGTAAGTTGAAAAATCAACAATAATGTTGAGCGAGTTCATGTGTAAGTGAGTATGTAAAACACTTGTGAGTATAAAAATAGTTGTGGTATGTAGCAGTGTAAGAGGACTTGTGATCACCAATGGTTTGCAAGGCCACTGACATATGTGAAGTGCAAATAGGGAGACTCAAACCTAGCAGATTTCGCCACGGCAAAGTATGTGGACAAAGTCACCCCACGGTCCGTTTCTAGTTTGGCCGGGGGCTGGGCTCGCTACACCCAGATAGATCTACCGCTCCTGTCCCTCGGTCCCTCCATGAGGACTAATGGCCCCATGTTGTCCTATCCACTCACATGATCGTATAACACCTCCTTACGTTAAACATACCGTTGTAAAGTACTCGTAAATCATAGTAACATGTATTTCACCCCCGCAGTTAAGTAAACTGAAAACAGTTAGAGAAAAGGGGGACATGAACTCACAGTGAATGCGCGTCTCTACCAAGTGTCTCCAATACAGTAAGCTGTGCTACGACCTACAAGTGCTAATTCTATTAGACGGACGGCCGTGCCTTAGCTTTACAGTTTATGTCTTTGGGAAATAGTTAGACAACTATTTCGTGTTTATGTTCTGTATACACTTGGTAGTTATACTTCTTCCCAAGGATGGGGGATACAATACATGTGCGTAAGTTACGTTTTATCAATCGTGTGGTAATGTAATTACCGGTGTAACTTATATGTTTGTGGAAGCGTTCGTAAAGTTTTGGGATCATTAACGCTTGTAAATATTATTTTTACTCTTAAAATAATATTTATGTATTTTCACAAAATAATCATAAACAGTGTTGTGACAAAATATATTTATCACGTTAATCTTTGTGAAAGTCCCACCTCCGAATATTTAGTAAAATATAGTGCTGGCGAAATTTATGTTTCGAAAATACGTCCAAAAATAGTTCTAACACTTGTTGTGTAAATAAGTTTAAGTGTTAGGTTTTTAAGAAAATTTCGCCAGAGTTTCCTCTGTAACTGGAGGTGGCCACGCTTTCAAGCGTATCATTTTCTTTTAACAAATCATTTCAACAATCTTCTTTATTCAATCAAACAATTTCCGACACATCAAACTAGTCGACAAGTATGTAAATTGTATAATCGCATGAACTTGTAGTTTTTCCGCATCTATAATGTAAATCCCCTTTATATATGTAGATCTTTATATAAAGTAGTTTTAATCTTGTAAAAACCTTGTGTTTAGAGAAATCCGTCTTTACAACTTCTAGTAACAAGTGACAAATCTACTTCTTCGTCGGATCTTTTCATTTCACAAGTGATTACACACTTGTGGTTTATAAAATCATGTTTATTAGTGTAAGATCTATCCTTTAGAAAACATGATTCCTTTAAAGTGTGGTTCTTCAAAAATACCACTTGCAGATACGTAGATCCGTTAGTTTTAAACATCATTGTACCGGTTAAATCACTTTTACACAAGTAAAATATTTCTACACAAGTTCATGTATCTTGTGTGGTAGAGTTTCGCCTTTAACCCTTGTATTTAGTCAAAAACGAGCTTATGTGAAGATACATGATCTTACAAAGTCGGGTTAAACGGAGATCCGAGCTACCACATCATAGATCGGGTCTAGATAAACACAAATTCCAAATACTACAACTTTTACACAAGTTGTAAGCTATTAACCACCACTTTTATAGTTTTTACTAGACTTTAATGCATCAAAATGTATGTTATCGATATTTAACCGACAATATTCCTTTTATCCACTTTAGATATGTGTAAAAACGAGTTTTAAAGGTTATACCTCTAGCTCAAGGCTAGGGAAGATCTTTGACAAAAAAGAGGTGGATAAAAGCTAACGGTAGAGGTCCTTCGCGTTCCGAGTGCACCAAAGCTCCTAATATGTGACCCTTGAAGTGTGTATGATGATGGAATGCAATGATCAAGGTTGAAAGGTGGCGGTGGTGGCCTTGTGGTTCTTGGCCGTGAGTGAATGAGAGGGGAGAGAGAGTTGTGAGGTGGTGATTTGTATAATGAAGGTTATGTTGTGTTATCCATCTATCTTATAGACAATTTAGGAGATAATTATCCATAGGTCCAAGTGTCCCCTAGATTTTATACACCCAAGATTTTAATAATCTTGTAAGGACAAAGTATGTCCCTTATGGGACGATTTCGGTTCAAAGGGGGGTTACCCGGTTCATTTCCAACTAATCTCCAAGTATTAGTTAGTTAGTTAAGATTTTAATATTAGTTACTAAAGTGTTATGCATTAACGCGGGTGTTAGGGTATACGGGGACCCTAACTGGTTCAGAAAAAAAAATACAGATAGTGAAAATAATAATATTTTCATGTTCCGGGTAAAGTCCGGTTGTTCGGTTGGATAGTAATCCGTTAAAGCCTTTTGTAACGCTTTAAAGTGTCGTTATTAATATTTTTAGTGACACAATTTGTTTTCCCGACACTTTAGAAAGTGTCTAGTAATATTTTCTCATGTTCTGGCACTTTACTAGTCAGCTAGAAGCTGGTTTAATTATTAAAGTGCTGTGTTTGGTACTTAAAGTACGTTTTAGGCACATCCGAATCAGTGTATCTTATTCCTAGAGACGCAGTACCACAACCCTTATATACCTACACTCACTACCAGTGTAGCCAAAATATATGAGGCTCTTAACAGGCCTTAGAGGCAGTGTCTGCCTGATGCTGGTTATTTCAGCATGTTCACTGTGTATCCGTTTAGTGCTACTGTGCTTTTTGTGCATCATGTTTGTCACTAAGGTGCCGTATGTAAATAATGTAGTGACAGCATATAAAGTATGATGCAAGTAAGTGCATGTATCAGTATGCAGGTAGCAGTTTATCAGCTAGTTTCAATCAAGCACAGTAATTAAGCAGTAATTAATCATTAATTAAGTTGTACGGATACCTGGTTTAGTGCGGGTTGTCACAGCCTTGCAAATCCAGAAGCTATGACCTTTAAGCCTATACGAGTGAACCCACTCCACCCAAAGCGAATCACGTTTAACCAAAATGCTCCAAATGTGAGAAATCATTAACGCTTTATTAACATCCCCAATTCTGCGAATACCTAAACCACCCTCATATTTTGGAACATAAATAGACTTCCAAGAAACCTTGGCCTTCCCCTTATTAAACAAACCATCCGAAGACCACAAAAAGTTACGCATTTTGGCTTCCAAATCAAGAATGATCCGATTCGGAAGGATAAAAACAGATGACCAGAATATATGCATTGACGGAAGGACTGAATTAACAAGCTGTAATCTACCTGCAAAGGAAAGAAGCTTATTCTTCCAGTTGGTAATACGTTGATCCAATCTGTCCACAAGAACCCTGCAATCTTTATAAAGAAGGCCAGAAGAAATAAGAGGAACTCCCAAGTATTTCACCGGCAAAGACCCCTTAACAAACGACATAATGCTCAAAATATGTTTTTTAACATGAGAGGGCACATTACAAAAAAAACCCTTTGCTCTTTGGAATACTAGGAACTAACCTAGACATATTCGTAAAGTTTGAAAGAGACGTCATAATGCATTGAGCCGAACTAATGTCTCCTCTAGCAAACAAGAATAAATCATCCGCAAAACATAGGTTGATAATCCTCTGCTTCTCACATTTATTATGAAATTTGAATGACTTATCAATTCGGGCAGTCCGCTGAAGAATACAAGTCAATACTTCCATAACCAACGTAAACAGATAAGGAGAAAGCGGATCACCCTGACGAAGACCACGCTTGCCCTTAAAATAGCCATGAACATTACCATTGACACACAAAGAGTAAGATGTTGTAGTGACACACATCATAATCCAATCGACCATCTTAGCATTGAAACCAAACCCAATCAAAACATTTTTCAAGAAACACCAATCGACCGTGTTATACGCTTTCTGAATATCTACCTTGAAAGCACAACGAGGAGGGCCCGTATGTCTATGATAGTTGTGTAGTAACTCTTGGGTGAGAAGGATGTTGTCTGAAATTTTTCTGCCGGGAACAAATGCTAATTGGTTTATACTAACCACTTGATTAAGAACATCCTTTATACGATCCACAATAATCTTACTCACACATTTGAATAGGACGTTACAACAAGCAATTGGCCGATAATCAGTAACTAAACCGGGATAGGAATTCTTCGGAATAAGAGCAAGGAGGGTATGATTAATCTGACCAAGCAATCTACCTGTATTGAAAAAATCAATGATAGCCAACGAAACATCACCTCCTACAATCGGCCAGGCAGCTTTAAAAAATGCAGCAGAATAGCCATCTGGACCTGGGGCCTTGTCATTACCTATAGAAAACATGGCTTTCTTTACCTCCTCCACCGTAACCGGACGAATCAAGTGAGAAGCATCAACCGGGTTCACACGCTTAGTAAAGAGATCAGGAGTAGGATACAAAGATAGATTATCTTGGCTTCCCAAAAAAATCTCATAGTGTTTAACAAAAGCATCTTGAACCGCCTCTCCTTCATATTCCACCCCATTCATGTCTCGAACCACTTGAATTCTACATCTATGATTCCGGCTTTTAACAGTAGCATGGAAAAAAGCAGTATTGGCATCTCCAGCTCTTAACCATTCCATCTTAGCTTTTTTGCTTTAAAAATCTTTCTTCGTCAAGAGAAGCAACCTGAAAAACAGAGTTTAATTTCGTTTCAAGAGCTCTAATATCCGCATTCATAGGGTCCTGATCAATTTGAGATTGAATGTCATTTAAACTATCACGGAGATCAGCCACCTTCTTATGGAGATTACCCTGCTTAAAGAGTAAAGCACGTAAAGGGCTCTTTAGAAGGCTAAGATTTTTCACAACCCGAAATTGATGAACTCCACTGACGTTATACTCCCAAGTATCCTTCACAATTTTAAGGAATTCCGGTTTATGAATCAAGAAATTTGCAAATTTAAACGGCTTACGCTTGTTAGAATTGGCTCGATTTATAGTCAGGACACACGGGGAGTGGTCCGATAAACCGTAAGGGTGAAAAACAGCCACTGAGTTAGGAAATTCAGCTACAAACGAAGTATTGCCCATAATACGATCAATTTTCTTGAGTAAACCCACACCCTTTTTTGGCTTCTGGTTCCATGTAAAATGGAGACCAGACTGATTGATATCCATCACCTCAATATTCGCCGCACAATCCTGGAAATCCCGCATGCCCGTAGAGATAGATGACACACCCATAGACTTATCCTCTAGATGAAGAGAAGAATTAAAATCACCCATAACAAGCCACGGCTTATCACCCACCAGCTGCTTATGATAAGAAAGATGAGACCAAAGATCACAACGAGTAACATAGTAGTTCGCTGCATACACCACCGAACAATAAAGCCACTTCCTATCCTCTTTAACAAACAATTGAACATGCATAACTTGCTCAGTTTGAGATAAAACCATGACATCAAATATCTCCGGGTCCCAACCTATAATTATACGGGTACCCCTATCGCACATACCCCCATTCGAAGTCCAATCCCAATGACAAAAAAAACGACTTACACACCTTACTAAGGTTATCAACTTCAACGTGGGACTCAAGAATAGCACAAAAACTTAGTTTTCTATCTTTAACTACAGAACGAACCTCTTTTTGTTTCAGAGGGCGGTTCAACCCCCTAATATTCCAGAAAGCAAGACTAACCATTTGTAACCCCCAGATTAGGAGTGCTTGCCCCTTTGTTTGCTTTAGGATTAAGAGTACCTTCTCATAAACTCATTCGTTTCATTAAAAACCTCCACTACCTCTTCCTCATCCGAAAGTTGTTGATCTCCTCCTCCATCTTTACTACTTTGCCCCGTCTCCACGTTATCAGCAAAGTTTAAAGCATCAAAAGAATTCGAAATTTTAACCGAGTGAAGCTGACCTGAATTACTAACTGGCTCCTTCGGCTTTGGTCCAATGGGCCTATATTCAAACTTTGGCTTCTGCTTGTTAACAGGGAAACCTACCTTCCGGGCTACTTTCTTAGCATGCACCCCCATATACCCTTCATCATCAACAGCCAGTTTCTTTTCATGTCTTCGATCTTGCTCGAATGCCTTAAAGGACTTATCTCCATTGAATTGTTTACCCATCTTCCTCGGTTGTTTAGGACAAATATCATCTGTGTGGCCAAAAACACTGCAATGGGAGCACCTCTGCGGATTCCATTCATATTCAACATACATGGTTTCTTTAACATATCTGTCACCTTCCAGCTCTGGGACAGCCATGGTTATTTCCTCTTTAAGCTTCTTGTCAGCCGACACTTCAATCAAGGCCCTAGCATAACTGCTTCGGCCCCAGGAATCCAGACACATCGATGTGGTATAAGAATCAAGAAGCTTTGGCTCACCAATCGTTGTAGCAATCAAACTAAGACCATCCTCCGTATAAGCCGCTAGAGGAATGTCATGAATTTTCACCCAAATCTGCATATTCTTGACCTCCTTTTTAATCAGTTTAGTGCTTGGACTCCACTCACTTAAAAAGAAAGGTTGAGATCTAATTATCCAAGGACCTCCATTTAGAACAGCCATCATACCCGTGGTATCAGCAAACTTGAAGAAAAAGAATCCATTCGCGTTCATCATAGTTTTCTCCAGCCCAAACTTTTTCCAGTTATTTTTGACATAATATTCTACCACCGGGTATGCAATCCGATCTCCCAGAAAGTATCCATAAATCGTGTTTGCTAGCTTATCTTTTACCACTCGAATAGACTCCTTCGGCAATACCACATCACAATCTTCACGTCGATCCGAAGTAGCAAGAGATCTGAAGTTTAGCTTTTTACCTGTAGCATTCATCACAGATTCAGCATAAGATAGTGGTCTGTTACCCTTATCCTCCTCATGCAGAAACAAGTCAGCCATGGATGGCGAATCAGTAGTCTTAGGATCAAGTTGAACATCATCCTCAGTTACAGGAACAGTAATCTTGGTAAGCTCATCTATCATATTAAACTTAGCCAGCTCATGTGTAGCAGAAGAAACAGTACCCCTACGTGGCATTAAAGTTTTACCTTCAATGTCTACCACACGAGAAGCTAAACCCTGACGCAATGAAGAAGTAAACGGCGGTTTATATCTACCATCGTGCACATCCCCCTCCGATTTCTTACGATCATCCATACTAGAATTAACACCTCTCTCAAACGACAAATCAGCAGCTAACCATGCAATAAGAAACCCCTCAAACCAGACAAACAAAAGCACAGAAGACGGAAAAAACCCTAATCCTTTAAACCCTAGAATCAGATCTCAACCCTTAATCGATTAACCTAGAGTATCAATCTAGCTAAATTAGTCTCAGCTAACCGCAATCAATAACAACCAGGCTAATAAATCAGAGTATCAATAAAATTACTAAGGCAGCGATTAAAGAAAAACAAGAAAAAAAACCCTAGTTTTGGATCGATCCCTAATGCTAACAAGTTCGTTATAGAGTTTTGAAAAAACAAAACTCTAATCACAGACTGTTATGCATAAGATCACGAAGAAAAACCAAAGGATTCATGATGAAGAACAGAAAATCGCCTAAAGGAGAGAGAGTTTAGGGTTCTTGCTATTAATCAGACGTGATTTTCTTGTCAAAATTTAGGTTACATATGCTTAAAATGAATTTATGCGTAAAAAGGGTATTTTGGTAATTTTCCTAAGGCATATAAACTACTTATCATACAACTACTTAAACGACGTGACCATAAGGTATAACCTAGGAAGGTTATTCCTTATACAACTATGGTCACCTAATGTGTTTGGTCGGATCCTAATGATCGACCAAATGGGCCGGGTTCGAAAGTATAAGCGATTGTTTAGATCGCTTACCTTTACAACCCTAGACAAGCACAATTCTAAAAGTGACGAGCTAAACATGTTAAGACATGTTTAACGAGGTTTGAAAACAGGTTGGGTATCAAAACAAACGGTTTTGATACCCACAAGTAGTTTGGTTACAAAATACGCGAGAATACGCATTTTGGCCGAAACTACGACTCGTCACTGAGCCTAGATAACGTGGTAATCAGTAGGTATAGTCACTAGGGACTATAACCATCGTGATTACGCTCACGTTATGAAGTTCAAACGAACTTCGCATTGACCATAAACTGGTCAATGCAGAAAGTCAAACAAAGTTTGACTTTCATGCTAAAAACGCATAAAAGAACGAAGGAATACTTACAGAGGGTTTACTCAATGTATTCCCAGACATTCGTTCCATTTGTGGTTGGTTATCAAGAATAAGCTGAAAACGCAAGATAGGATGGCGGTTTGGGAGGCGGGTAGTGCTACAAATTTTCGGCTCATGTGTTGTCCCTTATGTAGTCATGATCGTGATACTAGGGATCACCTATTTTTTCAATGTCCCTATGCTTCTGAAGTTTGGGGTTTGGTTAGGAATATGGTTGATATGGAGAGTGTTAATGATACATGGTCCTCGATAATGCAGTGGATGGAGCTAAATGCAAATTCTAGATCTCTTGAAGTCATAGTGACTAATATTCTAGTGGCTGCCTCCACATATTTCATCTGGCAAGAACGGAACAATAGGTTATTCTCTCAAGTAACGAGGAGTGCTAGTGTGCTATCGAAGGTCATCTTAGATACGGTTCGGCTCAAGATTTTGGGATTCAGAATTCGTAGAGACCCGAAGCAAAACAAGATGTTGGATAGGTGGCTGATCTCGAAGGAAAACCTGGTTATTGATCCTGGCTAGCGTGGATATAGTTGTCTGGTCTAGTTTGGTTTTGTGTTTGGGCTGTAATTTGGTCTTGTTTTTTTGGTTTGGTTGTGATTTTTGTCGGGTCTAGTTTCTTTTGGTTTTTGGTTTCTAGTCTTGGTATGCCAAGTCTAGTAGTGTGTATCGTTGTCTTGATACACCCAGTTTTATTATTGGTTGATATATAATATTCACTGGGGTAACCCTTTACCCAAAAAAATACTTACAGAGGGTCCCCGCAAGTATTTGATCCGATTCTCTCTCAGGTAGGAAGCATATACTTCCACTTAGAGAGCATGAATCAGATTCAAATTGTGAGTTGCAACAAGAAATGGTGGGGGGTATTTATAGGAAAGCTAGAACCGTTAGGATCATTTATCGGGAAACGAGCTTCGATCTAGGCCGTCCAAGTGTGCCCCTTGTTTTCTAATACCATTAGAGCCCATAGAAATGGCCCATGGTTTCAAAAATATCAGTTGCAAGTGGAAAACATGGCTGGAACAGCGGGAAGCAGTCTGTTTTCAACTTTCTGCATATCTGGGAGGACCTCGCGGCCCACGTAAGGCATGCCCTTAGGCTTACGCGCCCCGCCTGAGGTCTGCAGATCAGCCAGAAGTTTCAAAAGTTGCAGTTTCAGTCCATGTTATGTGTTTAAGCCCTTTTTCGACACGTTTAAGGCCCGTTAAGCCAACTTTAAGGCCCTAAAATGATGCTTAAACATTGTGGACATGAAACATGCTCAAAAATATGCCATATGTCGGTTCGTTTGGTCGTACGATCGCGATGTTTGCTTAATTACGACGGAATGCGCATAAGCGCGAAAAACGATCCAAATTGCGCGACGAATGGATTTTTCTTATGCCAAACACTAAAATAAAATATTTTAATGTTTAAATAAATTTTTGGATGTCCGGATGTATTCAGAACGTAAGTTATGCGCGAAAATGCAAACTTATGCACTTTTTGATGCTTTTAGTCCCTGAATGAGCATAAAGTTTATTTTAGCACACCGAACCCCTCAAAGCCTATTTCTAAGCTATGTAAAGGATATTTAGGGTGTGTTTAACTTATGATCAAGTTCCGGAATGTCCGTTACAGTACGAATCGACATACTTTCGCAGTTTGTCGAATTTAGTCCCTGTAAGCGAATAGACTTGATTTCGGCACACCAAACCTTCCAAAACTTATTTCTAAGTTATGTAAAGGTTATTTAAGGTATGTTAAGCCTATGTCACTGTTCCGGAGTGTTTTTTGCATTAAACTGGTTATATTTACGCATCAGTGCGCGTATAACCTTCCAGAAAGCGATTTAGAGCCCGAAATCGAACAAGAATTGATATGTGCAAATGATACACATATTTATACAAATCCCAAGTATGAAATACAATATTTCATTGGTTTGGTATTTGTTTGAAGATTGAAGTGACACAGGTGTCACAGTCTCCCCTACTTCAGGAAATTTCGTCCCGAAATTTATTTAGAGGAAACTTGTGAGAGCTTGAAACATGAAGTTGAAAAGATCAGACAACACAGGTTAGAGTCTTGAACTTCTAGTAACTTTAAATAACATCATGCTTGCAATGTGAGAGGGACACTTATATACAAGTATATGAAGCGTTATTGGTGCGTCCACCGTACCTCTATTACATTGTTCACATTCCGTTATGGTTGCCACTATCGGTTCTTACACATGATAAGTCTTACTGTGGTTTCCGTGCACTGAACTTCGCAATTATGTATGCATCCATAATTATGTAATTCCTTGCATAGTCATGTAGTGCATCTTATAATGTGTAGGGGAAGAAAATAATGAACGAACTTGTGATGATTGTGACCAGGCCACCATAGGGTCCTTTTAATTAAATCAATAAATGATTTAAATAGACTACCAAGGAGTCTGTTAAGCTATAGCATCACATGTCATTCTTAACCAGATTCTGAATCAATCTTTTTGACTAGACCACTAAAAAGGGTCTCTTAAGAATCATGGAGTGGTACTGTATAATCCAAGGGTCTTAACGATTATGTAGAAGCCCATTAAGGATTTAAGGTAGTACCCTTGGATATCCTACTGTGAATCACTCATATGAAGACATGAAAGATTCTACGAGGATTTGGATAATGAATATCCAGAGTATACAAAAATTCGTGATTTCTTCTTGCTAATGAGGATTGATTGTGTGATTAGGGTCTCTTGATTCCTGATTTCCAATTCCAATTCAGGTTAATCATTAAGAATCCGTTTTTATACATTAGGGTTACGCTTTTATCCATCCTTTTTGCAAGTTTCGTTGGCTGCTGTTGTGTTTGGGTTCATTGGTTGCTTGTGTTTCGTAATTGTTTGGGTTTTATCAAGAGAGAGTGATTGATTTGCAGTAAACATTCATTTGATTTCAAGATTGGCTGAGCTTTCTTGGTCGTTTTGTGGGTTTGACGAATTAGGGTTTCAAGCTAGAGGTGACGGCTGATTGTATTGACGAATTAAGGTTTCTTAATAACCTGATTTGGATTCAATCTTTGGCCGCAATTCAGATTCAAGCAAGTTAACGTTCTGAAGGGTTGTGGCTGCTGAAATGGATGAACAAAATGCAGACAACGTAAACGTCTTTGCGAGGAAGATAAAGAATATTGACGGTAAACCTTTTGAGCCAAAACTAACGTCAAATATAGCTGCGAGGGTTTCTGAATTGAGCAAGAAGGTAACCTTTATGTTGCCACTAGATGGTGATGAACAGGTTGGTCGGTCTGATTCTCCTAATCAGCAGTATGCTAAGGTTCTTGATAAAAGAAAGGTAGCTTTTGTGCTCCCGTTGAATGATGTTAGTCCTATCCCTCGAGCTACTTCTCAATCGTACGCTAATGTTGTGTCAAACAAACAAGCTGACCAGGGTGGTGTTAACATGGATTCTGGCTTGAATGCTCAAAATTCAGCTAGGAATGCTAATGAGTCGGCTGATCAAACTCCTAAAATTAATTTTAGGTCGCTAAAGTCAGATGTCTCCTTGGAAGGAGTGGATGTAGTTTTACCAATTGATTCTGTTCGTCAGGTTAACAGCAGGTTAGCAAATACTCTTTATGGTTACTTCCTGGGGGATAGAATTGCTTATCCGGTTGTTGAATATTTTGTGAAAACAAATTGGAAAAAACATGGTTTTCAGAAAATTATGATGAATTCGAATGGGTTTTTCTTCTTCAAGTTTGAAGATAGTCAGGGTATGAATAATGTTCTTGAAGGGGGTCCTTGGCTGATTCGGAACAAACCTCTTTTTCTCAACACTTGGTCCCCTACAAACACTCTTAAAAAAGAAGATATTAAAAAGGTTGCGGTTTGGGTGAAATTGCATGAGGTTCCTCTAGCGGCGTATACTGATGATGGGTTAAGCATGTTGGTGTCTAAAATTGGTTCTCCTTTGCGGTTGGATTCGTATACCATTGATATGTGCAACGAGGCTTGGGGACGAAGCAGCTATGCTAGGGCCCTCATTGATATCTCTGCTGAACATGATTTTAAAGAGGTCCTAACCATGGCTATTCCTGAGTTGGATGAGAACAAGTATGTCAATGAGACTATTCGTGTGGAATATGAATGGAAACCCCCCAGATGTGCCCACTATTGTGTATTTGGGCATGATTCTGAGGAGTGTCCAAAATGCATTCGATTGACAGTGAAACCTCCTACAAACAGTCCGAAAGTAGATGAGGATGGTTATACGGAAGTCAAGACAAAGAAGAATGTAAAGAAGGGCGGTTTTCAAGTTAACAATCAAAAACCCAAGTTTGAATATAGACCTGTGGATAAAAAGAAAAAGGCAGTGAGTTCTTCCTACGTGAATGCGCGATGCACTAGTTCGTCCAAGGTTCAAACACACAATTCGTTTAGTGCTCTTGGGTTTGTTGGGGGGAACGGGGGTTCCTTCCAGGGGAGATATAAAGGGGGACGTGAGCTAAATGAGGAGTCTGACGATGACGAGGTAGAGGTTGTATATGATGAAACGAATGAGTTTATGACATCGGGTACACATTCTACGTCTTCCAGTACAGGGGCAAGCACCTCTCACATAAAGTTGTCCAATGGATAGGTGGCTTCTGTTTCATGCTAAGGGGCTGCCGGTTGGTAGCAATTTCATTTTTGATGATGACGGTTGACGTCGTTTGTTTGTTTTTTTTCGTTTGTCTACTAGTTAGTCATTATCATGATTGTAGTAGGCTAGATTGAGGTGGTAACTTGGTTTGTTTGCTTTTTTGCTTACATATATGGGGCATGTCCTGTATATGAACTAGTGGGGAACTCATCCTCACTACTTGTACTTATTTGGCGGTTGTCTATAATAGAATCACCGGGGTAACCCTTTACCCAAAAAAAGAGTATACAAAAACACAAAAATGCATAAAAGAAAACACAAAATGCTTAAACACATAGTCACATATCCACAAATTGTTTAACTTGATTTGTTATCATTTGGTTAATTTGTTTTTGTTAATTGTGCACATGTATTTAAAACACACCAGGTATCCAATCAGTGGATTTTGATTGGTGCTTTAAATATTTCCAAGAATCTAACTATGAAGATAGAAAGATCTTAAAGAGAAAATTCGATTTCGATTATAAGGAACCGAAATGTTCGAATTAAGGTACACTAGGAATCCAATTAAGGACTCTGTTTTGAAAGATAATCATCCACAAGGGTCTAATTGTGAAGATAAAAAGATCCCATATGGATTTTAGAAGTTGAAGATGTTTTGAAACCTTGCACTGGATGTGCTTAAGTCAAAACATGAAGTAAAAATGCTTATGAAGTTGAGATGCTAGATATGTCAAGGCGGCATA
The DNA here is from genome assembly GCA_030545235.1 of Helianthus tuberosus. Classification (NCBI taxonomy): domain Eukaryota; kingdom Viridiplantae; phylum Streptophyta; class Magnoliopsida; order Asterales; family Asteraceae; genus Helianthus; species Helianthus tuberosus. Next base: position 113,580,483 of record CM060415.1, on the reverse strand, counting down.
TGAAGCAGAATTTGAAGGTTAAGTCAATGTATGAGGAAAATATTTTGAAAAACTATGCATGGGGTTTCTTTTAAAAAAAATGTGTTTAATGTTTTTGAAACCTTATATATATACATATATATAATATTTTTGAAATCATAAAGTAGGTGTATTAGGTAAGTATATTTAAAAAAAATGTTTTAAAATCATGCGAGATGAATTTTGAAATTATGTATAAGGTTTTTGAAAACGTGAATGATGCTTTTGAAATTATGCACTTGATATAAGTAATTATACTGTATTAATATTGTTTTCAAACTATATGAAACATTTTGAAATCATGAAGGTTGTTTTTGAAAACATAGACAATGTTTTTTTTTTAAATCATGGAGGTTGTTTTTGAAATATAGACGATGTTTTTGAAATCATGGAGGTTGTTTTTGAAATATAGACAATGCATTTGAAAAATTGTTTTCAAACTATATGAAATGTTTTGAAATCATGAAGGTTGTTTTTGAAATATAGACAATGCATTTGAAAAATTGTTTTCAAACTATATGAAATGTTTTGAAATCATGAAGGTTGTTTTTGAAATATAGACAATGCATTTGAAAAATTGTTTTCAAACTATATGAAATGTTTTGAAATCATGAAGGTTGTTTTTGAAATACTTATACTATGCATGTTGAAAAATCAGAACGTAATGGGTATGAGATTTGAAAATACCCTTAGTTATCTAACCAAGGATTCAAAGGCACAGATGTGCAAAAGCACGATTACTCATAATGTCACTTTATTTCGTGTACTTCGTTTCTTAGAATGAAACGAGTACTTAAAATTTTTCGAGGAAATCATGAGCGATCACTTGAAAGGGAGAATCACAAGAGTAGTTTGTAAGGAACATAGTTCCTTAATGTAGGTATTATAGGGAAATGCCATACACACATGTAACTATACTTGTATATTAGAATTGCGAACAACAACTTTTATTTATGAACGAGACAGATTGTTTCACAATACAAGAAAACAAAAGAAACAAAGGCATAAGACAGCAACATCTTTTGCTCAGCCAAATGCTCATCCAAGGGTTGGATTTGCACTGACAATCTTCGGGCAGTTGTTCTTGAAATGGCTCGTCTTGCCACAGTTGTAGCAAGTACCAGACGGAAAACGAGCTTGAGTAGGGTTGACTTGGAGTTGGGTAGCAGCAAGATTTATAGCAGCTTTGTTTTGGATAGCAAAGCGGCATATGCTAACCAAATGTCCCCACCGTCCACAGTAGGTACATTTGAGGCAGGGTATGAAGTTTCACTGATGATGGTTGCATCGTCTGCACCATGGGGCAGCTCCTATGTATGGCTTCCTAGCTGGTGGCCTAGCCACTTGGCTAGGTTCCGCTTGATTAGGTGTAACTGCTGCGGGTTTCCTTGAAGTCTTACGCTTCCTTGATTTTGGTGCTGGCTTGACTTCTGCTTTCTTTGGTGGCTCTTGAGTGGCTTCATTGTTGAGACGAGACATGGCAATGCCTAAATCCACAGTCTTCAGAATCACTTCGCCTATTTGCTGGGCAAATTTGGCTGTTTGCTCAGACATTTGACCGTTGCTGAGAGGAAGAGACATTCTAGAAGGAAATGAAAGACATAGGAAGAAACAAGTGAAATGTTACCGGATAAACAAAACAGAATGGCAATGCATAAAAATTGCGATCATTTGTTTGTTACCTCAGGCAAACAAATGAAATGGTGACTAATCAAAGTAAACGGGTCATATTAATGTATCACTGAAGACATGCTCGCTTATAAGTGAACACTCACCCCAAGAGTTCCCAGGTAAGAGTGACTGGTCCGATTCTGCGGATTTGTACGAACACTCTAGCCTTAGACAGAAAACTCAGAGTACAGGCATTCACCCTTCCAGTTTGCACGTGTTCACATCAAAAGACCCGAACTTTGACGAGATTTGAAAACTTAGAGGGTTCAAAACCTAGTAATTAATCATCCTAGAACAGATGATTGCTTTTCAAAGCGGTTTTGAAGTTTGTGTTCTTGTTGTGGTTGTCGCCTAAGGATAGGTGACGGTATTGTTTTATGACTAAACGCAAGTGAACTCGCGTTAGGGTCCTAGGAAGGTTATAGACTAGGTCAAAGCATTACTAATAACCTAATTCCCTATAACCATGAGCTCTGATACCAACTTTTCTATCACACCCCAACCATGTAAAACAACAAAACGTAGCGGAATCGTCGGGGAGTGTTGTAACAGAATCATTGTTTCATAACACATGGAAAATTGAAATATTGTTTTATTGATTAAAAGAGTTACAATGTCTTAACAAACAAAGAAGTATAACAAAATTAACTAGTCTTGCATCTTTTATTGTCACTAAGGCCCAAGTCCGCCTAAGTATATCTTGATCAATCCTACGCATCATTTCCTGAAACACATGTGAAAATAGGTACGTCAGCATAAAAATGCCGGCGAGTACATAGGTTTTGTGAAAATAGGATTCATGACTTATAAGTTTAGAAAAAGGTTGTTTAACAAAAGTCAGTCATGATCCTTGTAAAATGTTTTGTTTTATAAATCATTTGAAAAACGATGATAAAGTAGATGATATGTAAAAGAGTAATGTAAGCTTAAATGAATAACCAAGCAAAATGAGTTTTGTATAAAATAAGTTGTATGTAAAACAATGTCTTGTGAAAAATATGTTATTTGTATAAAATGTTATATGTCTAAATTGAAATGATTCAAATAACACTACGATATGTAATACCATACAAGCACTTATATATAGGAAGTACCAGCGGCGTATCAACCATGCTTGTATCATATTACACACGCCTCGTTACTTAAATCACTTTACCCAAACAAACCACCAATGTAAATTGCCCATGTCTAAACCATTTGTCAAATGTCTTTGTGTAAATCATGTCAAAATGTTTATGTCAAAATGTAGTCCATGAAATATGTATATCAATATCAAAATGTCTATGTCAAATGTCAATTATGTAATGTGTAAACAAAATGTCATGTATGGCAAGAAATATATATATATATATATGTATATATATATATATATATATATATATATATATATATCTACTGAGCCATAGATAAAAATGCACAAAACAATGTATTGAAGTAAAACGTGGTTTAAATCAACGTTATGTCTTGTGGAAATGCATGCTATACTGAATACAAACATTTGTGTGGTGTTGTGAAAATGCATAAGCCTTGTGACTGTGGTGATAAGCCCTTAAACAAATTAAAGGTCTATCTGTGTTATGTTTTATCGAATTCGGCCATTCCTTCCATCCAAACATACCTAGGATCTTCGGAACGGGAGTTGTCAATTCCTATGGTACCATTACCTACTAACGAGCGGCGTAGCTAATGTTAATGAATGTATATGGTCCCATTTAAACAAACCAAATGTCATATCAAAATGTAAGCATGTGATGAAATGAAAATGTACCAAGTATGATGAATATACATAGCATGAAAAGGTAATGTAAAATAATGCACTAGGTATGCACTAAATAGACATACATAACGTGAAATGTAGTGAAAACAATGTACTAAGTATGCGCTAAGTGAATATACATAGCATAAAATGTCATGTAAAACGATGTACTAAGTATGCTACGAAGGACATACATAGCAAAAACACAATGAAATCATGTACTAATAATGTACTAATGAACATAGCAAGTATATGATATGAAAGCATGGAAAGCATGAAAATAACAAGTAGGCACATGTGTTCCACCCCAAAACAGTTTGAAAACAGTAAAAGTGGGGTCTATGTACTCACTTGAGGGTGCTTAGAAGTCTTGAACAACAACCAAGCAAAGCTAGATGGATCACGGAAGTCAAACGGCACCTATTATAGATAACTACATAAATAACCGGACCAAAATCGGGAGATTGGATAGAATGAGGTTTTGTAAACCAAATGAGTATTGGAACTCATATGATATGGTTTAACAAAGCCTACATACTAAAATGAAACCTAACCTAAGTGCTTACGACCCATTATGGCCCGTTTAGGTAACTTATGCTACTTTAACGTGTCGTTCGCGTAAAACGCGTTCGGACCGCTTAACTAGTCCTATGACAAGTAAAATATGCCTTAACATGTCTAATATAGTTACCTAATCAGTTTAGATGTCAAAATTTAGGTTACATATGCTTAAAATGAATTTATGCGTAAAAAGGGTATTTTGGTAATTTTTCTAAGGCATATAAACTACTTATCATACAACTACTTAAACGACTTGACCATAAGGTATAACCTCGGAAGGTTATTCCTTATACAACTATGGTCTCCTAATGTGTTTGGTCTGTCACACCCCCAAAATCCACCCGTGGAGTATCACCGCCTGGAGGCGTGACTGACCAGAATCCAGCCACCAATCATATTGAACAAGCATGTAAGTAATTAGAAAATCCAACCAATACAATTAGTGTCCAAACAAAACATAGTTTAAGTTGCAAGCAGAAGCATAATGATTAAATCCAAAACCAAATATAAGTTCAAATGTTTAAATGTTTAACATGGCACACAGTTGTCCATGTCCCACAACGACCACGCCTCCTCGTGCAAGCTCCATAAGTACCTAACGACCTGCAAGGCATGTAACAACGAGTCAACAACAAAGTTAAGCGAGTTCACAGTTGGTGTTCTTTGTTAGGTTGTTTCGAAAACCATGAGTTCGTTTGTAAGTAGTAAGTTAATCCGTTTACCCTGTTTCCCAAACCTATCCATAGTTGGTGGGGGCTTCCCCATGTTAACCACTAGACCTGTTTACCATATCGACCACTGACTGAAGTAAGTTGGTGCCCTAATGTCAATGTCTATCATCATTGACGTGCCCAGATCCATTAGTTCACGCCCGTCCTCTGCGGCACGGTGTGAGGCTTGTCAAACCTAAATAGCGCTATCTAACTAATGACCCGCTCGCCATTGGCCCGGCGATTAAGTCGATATAAAAGGAGGGACTTCATGATAGAGAGTTTTGGTCTAGTATCCGTGTTGTCACCCTTCAATGAAGAGGGTGTGTACGAAATCCCCAAACCAGGAGATTACGTAAGTTCCAATTCAATTCTTTATCACATGTCGTCACCCTTCAATGAAGAGGGTGTGTACGTGTTCCCAACCAGGAGATCACGCAGTTTCAGTTTCATTCCTTTACCCATCCCAACCCTTGGGAATCCCATGCCTTGTGGAAAGTGTGAACTCACCTTGGTTTGCTCGGTATGTAAAGTGTTTGTCCTAAGTTGGTTAACCTCGTCCTATTAAGGTTACCAACTATTAGGATTGTATATAAGTAAATCACGTATGTCACACGTACTTATGCCAAGTAATGTTCATGTAGCAGTTTATGACAAATATGCATGTATTACTATCACAAATGATATCGAAGTCAAGACTTTCAACTTGTAATCTTTCTAAAAATCATCAACACCTTTTAAACGTATCAGTTCTAGTTTTTTTTTTATTATTACCAATACGCCTAAACCGGTTTGTCAAACCCAACATCAATAGTTCACAGTCTATTTAAATCATACCAATTTTCATTGCTCCGACTCATATCAGGGTCCCGAATCAAATTAATCAACAAATATACATTTAGATTTAAATGCCAGATTGTCCTAGGAACCTTATTAAGATTCTACCATCCTTATGTGCAACAAGAAATGCAGCCCATTATAGCACCCCAAAATTTAGTATATACCCATATATTCTAAATTGCAACCATCATACCAATAAATCCTTAAGAACTTCTGATTTTGAAACAAAAAGGGAACACAACAACCAACAGCGCATACATACATATACACCTCATACATCTCATCGCATGCATCATCCACATACATGTACATACAGATTTATACGAGCACTTTATTCATAACCTTACACACGCAAACTCGATTCCCTTCATGTCTACACAAAAACGCAAATTCGCACACGAGTTCATGTTTTTAAGTCGAAGTTGAACCGGAGTTCCTTTACCTACGATCTACAGCACGCACCACAATCAGATCAAGTATCAATTCCAACTATATCTATACATCATACTACACTTGCCATTAACAGTTCATTACTTTATCATGCCAGTTTACATCTAAATTCTTATCCTCATCATATGCTTTCATACAACTAGTAGGGGATAATGTTATGTCATCAACAGAGCACAAAACATGATTCACATAATCAAAAGTTTCATAAAATCTCACATACACATCCACGAGCATGTACAAATCAGTTTCATATCGTCGTACAATCATTATCTAGTTTCATGTTATCTATGCCATCGCACGAACTCGATCAACAGTTACATATAGTTTCATGTACACACTAACACATAGGCTTAAAACGAAAAATAAAGTCGGACCGAAACCGAGACAACGCGTTCAAAAAACGAGGTAACGAAATATGCGGGGCTTACCGGCGATCGATGACGGAGGAATGGTGATGTGCACCGGTTGCCGAGAGATGGAGAGAGACGAGAGGTGGTGTGTGTGACGGTGGAGGAGCTACTTCCGATTGCCGTAGGGTTCGGGTGAGTATTACGTGCATAAGTATATTACGTGACAATATATGGCTGACTTTAGGGGAGGCGGTGGAAATTCAGAGTGTGGGCCGAGATGGGCTGGGGGAAATGGGTCGACTAGTGTTTTGCACAATGAGTTATATATTATTATTATTATTTTTTTAATACCAATCCAAAAAATATTAGAAACTAATAAATTACCCACCAATATAATTATAATTATAATAATATGTATATATACATACATATATCAACCGAGTTATGGTTCAACGGTTCGGGTCGGTTTGGCACGATATACATCAAATATAATCAATTTATCTATTAATAGAGGCGCATGATTTGGTTTATAAAAGTAAAACAAACGGGTTGTTACCTCAAAGTTACGGGTTGTCACATCATTCCCAAGTTGAAAGAAATTTCGTCCCGAAATTTAACACGTTGTTACTGAGGAAGCTAAATAGGTTGCGTGATTTTCTTGGTTTTCCTGGGGTGTCACATCATCCCCCCGTTGGTTTGGAATTTCGTCCCGAAATTCCGCAGTATCTTCAGCCTCAGTAGTGGTTTCATTGTTTTCGCCATCAGCCGATTCCACAACAGGTTGGGTTTCAAGAAGCATCAGGGTTAAGCAGAACAGTGGCGAAGTGATTAGTCACCAAGAACACGTAGGCTACCATGTTGTTATAATCCCGGCGTCGCCCATGCCAATCCCTAATGTCCCTCTATGAGCATCATTTCCCGTGTTGTTGTACTCGTTGCGAGGATTTCCAGTACGACCGTCGTTTCCTTTGTTGTTATCGTTTTGATTTAGCGACAACCACTCCATGTCGTAGGCACCTTCCTTTCTATATTGTTGGTTGCCATATCAAGTACCTTAATGTTGCCGTGACTGTTGCCTCCATTGCTGTCATTTGAAACGGAGCTCTATGATCTTTCATCGACAGGGTCCATCTTTTCATGTTCCGTGCCACGTTCTAAGGCGCTACCCCTTGTGCTGGCAGTTTCACGTTCCATACCATGGTCGATTGTCATCGTTTATGTCCCGATTAATTCGTAAAAGTTGACTCCCATGAGTCGCTGGCTGGGGTTAAGGATTCGATTGGAGTCAAATCGCTGATGTTCGTTGCTGGTAACTAGGGTCGTTCAAATGCTGAAGTCCATCGTTCTTGCAAGTTGACTGAGTAATACACGGTATGTTACGAGAGTGTTGCAGAAGTGATCGCACTTCGAAATCTAAGGCGTCAATACGTTAAGTTCCAGCAAACGAAGAAAGGTGAGAAAGATATAGACCAATCATTGTCATTGCAACGTACAAGCACCTAACATTCTACACAGTTCGCTAGGCGTTCAGATGGGTGTTCAGGTAATACTAGATAGCATCGAGATTCGAAAGGATCCAGAGAGGAATGAAAAGTTCATGTTCGAGTAGGGGACAATCACTGCTATGACCCCTATAGGTTTGTTATGTTTCACATCGATCAAATAATGGAATGGAACCCCTTTTTCACTTGTTAAGCCTCACTGGGACTCGCATGCACCCCACATTATTATTATGTGTGCACCCACAATAATATTGCGATTTGCATGCTCATCTCAGTTCCTCCTAACTCATGTCAAATGATTCCTCAAACTCAGATGTCAAACGGAGGTCGTCAATGTAATAAGATCACAAAAACCTAAGGACTATGGCATACTATCAACGCATCATAAGGTGAGCAAGCAACCATGCCATCTTGCTAGAGTGACGAGTGTGTGTTCGTGTGTTTCGTCATAAACAAATGTGTACCGTCACATCAAAGGAAACATGGGTGAGAGAGGTTCGCGAGAGTGCGATGACAGAAGAGAGTAAGCACACAAGTGTTTTAAAACAATAGTTGTTACGTTTATCTAAGCATATCACGAGCAAAGTTCTATGTAACTAGCAAGTAGGCAATATAAACATAAATCATATCACCTATAGTGTGGAGTCTTGCACGTGGAGCGAAGCGTCGTTGTGGATCGTTGAGCACTGTACAGGTTATAGTCTGGTTTTATCAAAAAGCTTTTCCCCTTTTTAAAACCAAGTTCACTATAACCAATGGCTCTGATACCAATCTGTCACACCCCCAAAATCCACCCGTGGAGTATCACCGCCTGGAGGCGTGACTGACCAGAATCCAGCCACCAATAATATTGAACAAGCATGTAAGTAATTAGAAAATCCAAACAATACAATTGGTGTCCAAACAAAACATAGTTTAAGTTGCAAGCAGAAGCATAATGATTAAATCCAAAACCAAATATAAGTTCAAATGTTTAAATGTTTAACATGGCACACAGTTGTCCATGTCCCACAACGACCACGCCTCCTCGTGCAAGCTCCATAAGTACCTAACGACCTGCAAGGCATGTAACAACGAGTCAACAACAAAGTTGAGCGAGTTCACAGTTGGTGTTCTTTGTTAGGTTGTTTCGAAAACCATGAGTTCGTTTGTAAGTAGTAAGTTAATCCGTTTACCCTGTTTCCCAAACCTATCCATAGTTGGTGGGGGCTTCCCCATGTTAACCACTAGACCTGTTTACCATATCGACCACTGACTGAAGTAAGTTGGTGCCCTAATGTCAATGTCTATCATCATTGACGTGCCCAGATCCATTAGTTCACGCCCGTCCTCTGCGGCACGGTGTGAGGCTTGTCAAACCTAAATAGCGCTATCTAACTAATGACCCGCTCGCCATTGGCCCGGCGATTAAGTCGATATAAAAGGAGGGACTTCATGATAAAGAGTTTTGGTCTAGTATCCGTGTTGTCACCCTTCAATGAAGAGGGTGTGTACGAAATCCCCAAACCAGGAGATTACGTAAGTTCCAATTCAATTCTTTATCACATGTCGTCACCCTTCAATGAAGAGGGTGTGTACGTGTTCCCAACCAGGAGATCACGCAGTTTCAGTTTCATTCCTTTACCCATCCCAACCCTTGGGAATCCCATGCCTTGTGGAAAGTGTGAACTCACCTTGGTTTGCTCGGTATGTAAAGTGTTTGTCCTAAGTTGGTTAACCTCGTCCTATTAAGGTTACCAACTATTAGGATTGTATATAAGTAAATCACGTATGTCACACGTACTTATGCCAAGTAATGTTCATGTAGCAGTTTATGACAAATATGCATGTATTACTATCACAAATGATATCGAAGTCAAGACTTTCAACTTGTAATCTTTCTAAAAATCATCAACACCTTTTAAACGTATCAGTTCTATTTTTTTTTATTATTACCAATACGCCTAAACCGGTTTGTCAAACCCAACATCAATAGTTCACAGTCTATTTAAATCATACCAATTTTCATTGCTCCGACTCATATCAGGGTCCCGAATCAAATTAATCAACAAATATACATTTAGATTTAAATGCCAGATTGTCCTAGGAACCTTATTAAGATTCTACCATCCTTATGTGCAACAAGAAATGCAGCCCATTATAGCACCCCAAAATTTAGTATATACCCATATATTCTAAATTGCAACCATCATACCAATAAATCCTTAAGAACTTCTGATTTTGAAACAAAAAGGGAACACAACAACCAACAACGCATACATACATATACACCTCATACATCTCATCGCATGCATCATCCACATACATGTACATACAGATTTATACGAGCACTTTATTCATAACCTTACACACGCAAACTCGATTCCCTTCATGTCTACACAAAAACGCAAATTCGCACACGAGTTCATGTTTTTAAGTCGAAGTTGAACCGGAGTTCCTTTACCTACGATCTACCGCACGCACCACAATCAGATCAAGTATCAATTCCAACTATATCTATACATCATACTACACTTGCCATTAACAGTTCATTACTTTATCATGCCAGTTTACATCTAAATTCTTATCCTCATCATATGCTTTCATACAACTAGTGGGGGATAATGTTATGTCATCAACATAGCACAAAACATGATTCACATAATCAAAAGTTTCATAAAATCTCACATACACATCCACGAGCATGTACAAATCAGTTTCATATCGTCGTACAATCATTATCTAGTTTCATGTTATCTATGCCATCGCACGAACTCGATCAACAGTTACATATAGTTTCATGTACACACTAACACATAGGCTTAAAACGAAAAATAAAGTCGGACCGAAACCGAGACAACGCGTTCAAAAAACGAGGTAACGAAATATGCGGGGCTTACCGGCGATCGATGACGGAGGAATGGTGATGTGCACCGGTTGCCGAGAGATGGAGAGAGACGAGAGGTGGTGTGTGTGACGGTGGAGGAGCTACTTCCGATTGCCGTAGGGTTCGGGTGAGTATTACGTGCATAAGTATATTACGTGACAATATATGGCTGACTTTAGGGGAGGCGGTGGAAATTCAGAGTGTGGGCCGAGATGGGCTGGGGGAAATGGGTCGACTAGTGTTTTGCACAATGAGTTATATATTATTATTATTATTTTTTTAATACCAATCCAAAAAATATTAGAAACTAATAAATTACCCACCAATATAATTATAATTATAATAATATGTATATATACATACATATATCAACCGAGTTATGGTTCAACGGTTCGGGTCGGTTTGGCACGATATACATCAAATATAATCAATTTATCTATTAATAGAGGCGCATGATTTGGTTTATAAAAGTAAAACAAACGGGTTGTTACCTCAAAGTTACGGGTTGTCACATGGTCGGATCCTAATGATCGACCAAATGGGTCGGGTTCGAAAGTATAAGCGATTGTTTAGATCGCTTACCTTTACAACCCTAGACGAGAACAATTCTAAAAGTGACGAGCTAAACATGTTAAGACATGTTTAACGAGGTTTGAAAACAGGTTGGGTATCAAAACAAACGGTTTTGATACCCACAAGTAGTTTGGTTACAAAATACGTGAGAATACGCATTTTGGCCGAAACTACGACTCGTCACTGAGCCTAGATAACGTGGTAATCAGTAGGTATAGTCACTTGGGACTATAACCATCGTGATTACGCTCACGTTATGAAGTTCAAACGAACTTCGCATTGACCATAAACTGGTCAATGCAGAAAGTCAAACAAAGTTTGACTTTCATGCTAAAAACGCATAAAAGAACGAAGGAATACTTACAGAGGGTCCCCGCAAGTATTTGATCCGATTCTCTCTCAGGTAGGAAGCATATACTTCCACTTAGAGAGCATGAATCAGATTCAAATTGTGAGTTGCAACAAGAAATGGTGGGGGGTATTTATAGGAAAGCTAGAACTGTTAGGATCGTTAATCGGGAAACGTGCTTCGATCTAGGCCGTCCAAGTGTACCCCTTGTTTTCTAATACCATTAGAGCCCATAGAAATGGCCCATGGTTTCAAAAATTTCAGTTGCAAGTGGAAAACATGGCTGGAACAGCTGGAAGCATGCTGTTTTCAACTTTCTGCATATCTGGGAGGGCCTCGCGGCCCGCGTAAGGCATGCCGTTAGGCTTACGCGCCCCGCCTGAGGTCTGCAGATCAGCCAGAAGTTTCAAAAGTTGCAGTTTCAGTCCCTGTTATGTGTTTAAGCCCTTTTCCGACACGTTTAAGGCCCGTTAAGCCAACTTTAAGGCCCTAAAATGATGCTTAAACATTGTGGACATGAAACATGCTCAAAAATATGCCAGATGTCGGTTCGTTTGGTTGTACGATCGCGATGTTTGCTTAATTACGACGGAATGCGCATAAGCGCGAAAAACGATCCAAATTGCGTGACGAATGGATTTTTCTTATGCCAAACACTAAAATAAAATATTTTAAGGTTTAAATAAATTTTTGGATGTCCGGATGTATTCAGAACGTAAGTTATGCGCGAAAATGCAAACTTATGCACTTTTTGACGCTTTTAGTCCCTGAATGAGCATAAAGTTTATTTTAGCACACCGAACCCCTCAAAGCCTATTTCTAAGCTATGTAAAGGATATTTAGGGTGTGTTTAACTTATGATCAAGTTCCGGAATGTCCGTTACCGTACGAATCGATATACTTTCACAGTTTGTCAAATTTAGTCCATGTAAGCGAATAGACTTGATTTCGGCACACCAAACCTTCCAAAACTTATTTCTAAATTATGTAAAGGTTATTTAAGGTATGTTAAGCCTATGTCACTGTTCTGGAGTGTTTGTTGCATTAAACTGGTTATATTTACGCATCAGTGCGCGTATAACCTTCCAGAAAGCGATTTAGAGCCCGAAATCGAACAAGAATTGATATGTGCAAATGATACACATATTTATACAAATCCCAAGTATGAAATACAATATTTCATTGGTTTGGTATTTGTTTGAAGATTGAAGTGACACAGGTGTCACACGCATTACCCGAGGTATTCCATCTGCACATAACGTCTTGGGTTTTCAGCTTCTTATGGAAAATAAGCCACATTATAAACGAATGTCTAGGAATAGCTTGCGGGAACCAAACCAGATTAGACCAGTGGACCTCAGCTTGAGTAACACGAATATCATCCCACACCGAAGCAGTGCCAAAGTCAATCACATTCCCCAGCCTATTCTTCCACACCAGCTTATCATGCTTTGCCACATCCAGATTGATATCGCGTAAGAGCCCCAACGTTGGAAACCGATTAGTCCACAGCGACGGCCAAAGCCATTCACCCTGGCCGAGAACATCACAGAGTTTGGTTTCCAAGTTGAAACCCGCATTAGCAATTACTCTAGGAGTAAGAATAGAATAAAGAGGACAAACATCATCCCATTTGTCAAACCAGACCAAAGTATTCTTACCATTACCAACATCAGTCCATACATGGTTTCGAATATGTGGTCGTAAACTTAGCATTTTTCTCCAACTCCATGTGATGTTACTTTTCACCGGGACATCCCAAAACGATCTACCTTGGAGGCGATAAGAATGGATCCATTTAACCCATAACGATTCCCGATGTGTGAGGACACTCCAGATGTGAACTGTCATCAACGCCTTGTTCATATCGCCAACTCTACGGATCCCCAACCCACCCTCATGCTTAGGCACACAAACAAATTTCCATTTAACTTTAGCTTTACCTTTAATATCATCCCCTTGAGCCCACAAAAACCGTTTCATCCTATCTTCCAACTCCTTAATGATACGCTTAGGGAGGATAAAAACTGAAGCCCAGTAAATATGCAAAGATGAAAGAACAGATCGAATCAACTGAAGTCTCCCAGCAAACGATAAGGACTTATTCCTCCAGTCCATAATCCTAGCCTCCATATTCTCAACAAGTTTTTTGCAATCCTTGTACTGAAGTCTCGAAGAAATGAGCGGAACACCTAGGTACCGAACCGGTAACACCCCATCATCAAACGACATTATGGTACGAATACTGTGCTTCACCGGATCTGCCACATTACCAAAGAAGACCGTGCTTTTACCCATACTCGGCACAAGGCCTGACATATCCTTAAATAATTTTAGCGCTTCCATAATGACTTTCACCGACCGCTGATCACCCCTTGAAAAAAGAAACAAATCATCGGCGAAACATAAGTTAATAAGTTTTTGCTTCTCGCACTTGCTATGGTATCGGAAATCTTCAGACCTCATAACTTGACTTTGCAAAATAAGCGTAAGAACATCCATAACAATGGTAAATAAATATGGAGACATGGGATCTCCTTGACGCAATCCCCGTCTACCTTTAAAGTAGCCATGAAGGTTTCCATTAATTGCCACCGAGAAGGACGTGGAAAAGATGCATGCCATGATCCATTTAACCATCTTCTCGTGAAAACCAAACCCAACCAAAGTCTTTTCAAGAAAACTCCACTCAACCGTATCATAGGCCTTCTGGATATCCAGTTTTAATGCACATCTAGGAGGACCAACATTACGGTGATAGTTATGCATAAGCTCTTGGGTCAAAAGGATGTTGTCAGAAATCCTTTGCCCTGGCACAAATGCGGACTGGTTAATGCTCACAATATCAGCCAACCCCTCCTTAATCCGATTCGATATAATCTTGCTAATGCATTTGTATAGCGTGTTATAACAAGAAATCGGACGATAATCAGTAATCAGCAACGGGGTACTCACTTTAGGAACCAGCGATATGATTGTATGGTTAAGTTGCTGAAGCAATTTTCCTTAGTGAAAGAAATCCTTTATCTCCCTACAAACATCAACCCTAACAATGTGCCAAGCCCTTTTAAAGAAGGTAGAAGTGTACCCATCCGGCCCAGGTGCTTTATTTCCAGCTATAGAAAACATCACTTTTTTTTATCTCATCATCCGTGACCTCACGAACCATGCTTAAAGCTTTCCCATTAGGCAGCACATTAGTAAAAAGATCCGAAGAAGGATCCATATTGATATTACCCACACCTCCAAAGAACCGCGAGTAATGATCCACGAAAGCTTGCGGCACCATACCCCCTTCAAAGAGAGTACCATTAGCATCCCTAATAGAGAAAATTCTGCTCCGATGATTCTTAGCTTTCACAACATTGTGAAAATATTTAGTATTCATATCACCCAAGGCGAGCCAATCAACCTTAGATTTCTGTTGCAAGAACAAAGCTTCATCCCGGACCGCCGACATGTAATCTTTTAGTAACCGAGCATGCTCATCAGATAAACTAGTACACATAGGAGTAGCATCAATAGCCCATTGACAGTCATCCAAGCATCGCCTAGCCACCTTCACTTTTTCATGAATATTCCCTTGCTTGTGAAGCAGTTTCTGTAACGGAGTTTTCAACGCTTTCAGTTTCATAACCACTTGGAACATCCGGACCCCATGCACATCCGAACCCCAAACCTGAGAAACTTCATCTAAAAAACCCTCCTTGTCCGCCAATAGATTCACAAATTTAAAAGGTTTAGGTTTATCCCTCACAACATTCGGTAAAACCAAAATACACGGAGAATGGTCTGAAATACGGTAAGGATGGAAACAAGCGGCTGCCGAAGGGAAAGCAACGATGAAGGGAGTATTCCCAAGAATATGGTCTATCTTCTTAAAGACAGCACTATGGTTACGTTGTTTATTCGTCCAAGTATAATGCAACCCCGAGCTATTAATATCGAACACTTCAATATTATTGACACAATCCTTAAAATCCCTCATTCCACTACTACCCATAGACGAACCAGTCAAAGAATCCTCCAAGTACAAAGCAGAGTTAAAATCACCCATTATAACCCACGGATTATCTTTCATAAAAGAATGATGTAGAGACAGATTATTCCACAATAGCCGACGGTTCTTGTAATGGTTGTCAGCATAAACAAATGAACAGAATAATGTTTTATGATCAATCTTAAACACAATCTGGGTATGAATAACCTGATCCGTTTGCGACAGAACCATAACATAAACCAAATTTGCATCCCATCCGATCATGATACGCGTCCCTTTAGTACAGCAACCAGAATTAGTAGTCCAACTCCATGACCTACACACTTTCTTACAAACATCCGAAACATTAGACGCATCTACATGGGTTTCCATTATAGCACACACCTGTAAATGATTATCAGTAACAAACTGCCGAACCTCTTTTTGTTTGAGGGACTGGTTCAAGCCCCTAATATTCCATGCAGCGAGGCTACCCATGGAAACCAGTTTGACCGGGTGTGCTTGCACCCTCAGAACTTTCAACATCCAACTTCTTATCCAAAAACGATGGGATTTCAGCAAGTTAATCATCAACAGCCACACCTTCATCAATAATTTCCTCATACCCATCAGGATTATCCGCTGGCCGATTCTCCTTCTTCTTCGTCACACCATCCCCCTTATCAACCTCCATATTATTTGCTACAGGCTCATTAAGAACGTCAAACGGATTGGATAACACCACACGAGATGTAGAAGGCCTCTCCCCTTCAGTTTTGTTTTTAACAACCGGTTTATAAACCAATTTTGGCTTCTGAGCTTTAACCTGAAAATTCGACCGACCACCCTTCTTATTTTTACTTTGCACATCTTGAAATTCATCATTCTTCTTATGAGCGTCAACATTAGTCATCGGTTTCGGACTCTTTGGGCATGAACTAGAATCATGTCCAAAAACACAACAATGTGGGCATCTTAATGGCTCCCAGTCGTACTCCACCTTAACCTCTGCTTTAGAGAATCCATTACCATCCATAGACGGCACAGCAACCACAACACTTCGTTTTAATTCCGAGCCAACATTAACTTCAATAAGAGCCCTAGCAAAACTGCTTCGTCCCCAAGATTCAGAACACATCGATGCCGTATACGAATCAACCATTTTTGGCACTCATATCTTCGATGCTAGCAGACTCAGTCCATCCTCAGTAAACGCCGGAAGCGGCACATCATGCATTTTCACCCAAACTGGAATATCAGTTATTTCCTCTTTCATTAACGTGGCCGATGGAGTCCATTCTTTAAGAATAATAGGAACATTCCTTATCATCCAAGGGCCCATCCTCCATCAGTTGCTCCATACCCTTTTTCGTTTTGAACTTAAAGAAAAAGAAACCTCTCGCATTCATCATAATCTTAGCTAACCCATATTTCGCCCAGTTGTTCTTAACAAAGTAATCAACTACTGGGAATGCTAGACGCTTACCCAAAAAATACCCATACAACGTATTTTCAAACCTGACGTTCACCTCTTTGACCGAAGAAACGGGGATGACAACATCCACTCCATCCATGGTATCCTTAGCAACCATCAGCCTAAAGTTGATTTTTGGACCCTCCTTTTGAACCTGAACGACTTTGGCAAATGTCATAGGTTTAGCCGAACCACTAGCCCCTCCATCCGACGACATCTTCCCAGAATTAGGGTTTGCATGAAATCCTGTATTTCCACCCGTGAAGTCCAAATTAACAGAAGTAGAGATAGCCGCTAACCCATCAAGATCTGATGGATTGTTCGTGGAGTAAATACCTCTTCTTGGCATTAGTGGGAACCCTTTAATATTTGTAACTCGTTATCCGATGCCACGCACAAGAGCCGTACCAGGTGTTGTATCATAGTCCTCATTCCCCAAATCAGATTTGTTGTTACCTCCTGTCTCATTACTCATATACTGATATCCATCATCATCATCTTGATCGACTCTCTCCGTTATCACGTACACTAAACAACCATGCAACAACACACCTTCAAACCAGCAATCCAAGAACAGAACAAACGAAACCCTAATTCCTTAAACCCTAGAATCTATCTTCAATCCTTAACTGATTAGAAAGGCGTTATCAATCTAGCTAAATTAAACTCAGTTAACCGCAATCAACAACAACCAATATAATTAATCAGGATATCGAACAGAATTCCAAGGCGGCGATTAGCAAAGAAAAACGAAAACAGGAACCCTAATACTAATCGGTCACTATTGCTAACTAGTTCATTATAGAATTTTGATAAATCAAAGCTCTAATCACAGACTGTTATGCAAAAGATCACAAAAAAAACAAGGGTTTCATGAAGAACCAGAAATCGCCCAAGGAGAGAGAGAAAAGGGTCTTTTTTTTTTGTTGTTGATTCGTTGTTACATGCCTTGCAGGCCTTTAGGTGCATATCAATGGAACTTGCTGTCTGAGAAGCTGGAGTGGTCATGGGTCGAGATACATGGAAACACAATACAAGACTAATGGCTTTTTACATGTGGTTTGTAAACACTTAACGAAGGATTTATGCTTCCGCTGTAAACTGTGAATTATTGTAACACCTATTGTTAATCAATGAAAGTTTTATTTTCATATACCTATGAGTTCAATGTGATTGATGGCTAAGATCCTGGTACGTCACACACCTCGCGGGGGTTTCTGCTTGTGGTATTTTGGGGGTGTGACAGATTGGTATCAGGGCCATTGGTTATAGTGAACTTGGTTTTAAAAAGGGGAAAACGTTTTTTTTGTAAAACCAGACTATAACCGAACAGTTTTGACAACGTGAATACGACCATGACACTCAGCTCCAGATTGCAAGGTTCGTCTCTCGTATACTCATTGTACTGAATAACTAGTGAACACTTATGATATTGCATGTGATTGCACGTTTAGCACAACAGTATGAATTCATGTATTACTTGCATGTGTTATGTGACGGATAGGGTGGTATTTCCCTAAACATTCATGACTTACGCTTCGTGATGCTCTTTGTTTGGTACTCGAGTTGGAGGAACCATTTGACATGAGTTAGGAGGAGCTGAGACGAGCATGCAAATCACAATATTATTGTGGGTGTACACATAATAATAATGTGGGGTGCATGCGAGTCCCAGTGATGCTTAACAAGTGAAAAAGGGGTTCTGTCCCGCTATTTGATCAATGTGAAACATAACAAACCTATAGGGGTCATAGCAGTGATTGTCCCCTACTCAAACGTGAACTTTCCATTTCCTCTGTACCCTTTCGAATCTCGACGCTATCGAGTATTACCTGAACACCCATCTGAACACCTAGCGAACCGTGTAGAATGTTAAGTGCTTATACGAACGTCCCTGAGTTGGATGTCCCAGCGTCGAATGATTGATCGATACCTTTCTTACTCCTCCTCGTTTGCTGAAACTCATGTATTGACGTCTTAGATCCCGAAGTGTGATCACTTCTGCAACACTCTCGTAACAGACCGTGAATTACTTAAACAACTTACAACATCGATGGACAGGAGGTTGAGCGTGATACTTTACCGACCTCAGTACTTTGACTACCCTGATTACCGGCAACGAGCACCAGTGAATTGGCTTCAATCAAATCCTTAATCCTTGTCAGCGACTCATGGGAGTCAACTCTCACGAATCAATCGGGACATAAGCAATGACAATGGACTATAACGTGGAATGTGTAACTGCCTGCACGGTGAGTAGCGCTTTAGGACGTGGCTCAAAATGTGAAAAGATGGACTTGATGGTGAAGAATCGTAAGGCTTCGTTTCGAGCAACGACGTTGGGAGCAGCAGTCACAGCGACAACATGGTATTCGTAACCCTAGCCTACAGTATGGAAATAAAGGTACCTACAACATGGATTGGCCGTGGTTAAGTTAAGAAGACAACGGCCAAAGGAACAATGACAGTACTTGAAATCCTTGTAATGAAAACAGCAACACCAGAAATAGTGCTCTTGGAAGGGCATTTAGAATTGGCGTGGGCGACGTCAGGACTTAACAACCTGGTAGCTAGTATGAGTAGCAACCCGCTTCATCTTTGTTCCGTTTGACCCTGATGCTCCTAAAAGTTCGAACCTGTTGTGGAATCGGCTGATGGCAAGACAATCGAAACCGCATAAGTTTGTAAGGATGCAAACTCGACATTGTGGGACAAGTGTTCAACATTGACCTTTCTTCTGTTATCCTTGATGGCTTCGATGCAGTAGTTAGTGTGGGTTGGTTATCCAGGGATCGCGCAGGCATGCCATGTGAGAAGAAAATTTTACGTATCCTCCTTCTTAGCAGGGAACCGTTGTCTGTTCCAAAGTGTCAGCATGGTGTAAAGGTTAGCATCGTATCAGCAATGAAGGCCCAGGAGTATCTACGGAAGGATTTCCCTGCAGTGTTAGTAACTGTTACTGATGTTACGATTAAGGACAAGAGGATCGAGGATCCACCAACTGCCCGCGATTTCTCCTGATGTTCTACCTGTAGAATTTACCGGTCTACTTCCACAATTGTAGAAAAGAATCTCAGTTGATATCACACCAGAAGCAGCCCTGATTACTTGTATTCCTACCGTCTTGCACCAGGAGGGTTGCTAGAGCTGTCTAATCAACCATAGGAACCGTTGAACAGGAGTTTTGTTGAACTTAGCTTTTCGCTCTGGGAAGCCCAATTATATCCATGAAGATAAGCCTTATCATTGGACATGAGTACCGAATACCGAGAACTCGGCAAGGTGTTAGTCAAGAACCATTTGCCTCGACCATGTATTGCCAGCCCGTTGGCCAGTTACGAGGAACAAGCTTCCATTCAAGGATTGGCTAGTGAATGAACTATCATCAGATGGAAGTCCAAGAGGAGAATGCTCTAAGAACGGCATGTCGAACGCAATGCAGCCATTTCAACTCTGTACACCAGGATCATTGAGTTGATTAACACACCAGCAGTTTCAGGGATCACATGAGTCGACCGTATTTGTTGACGACGTTCTGAATCATGACCAGGAGAAACGAACACCATGGGTGGCATATGTATCCTATTTCAGCACTTCTGTGGGAGGAGCCATTATGTGTGAAGCCTTGTTAAATGTCACATCTAGATTTGGGAAAATGCATTTTTATCATGTAACCAACGGAGTGGGAATACACGTGGGTCTCGCTAGGATGCATCTTGATAGAAACTGATCGACACCAAAGATCCCTTCGGGGATGCAACAATCCCTTGGTTTCACTAGATACTATCGCAGCTTACCCACAGGATTTTCGAAGGTCCCACAGCTTAAATCTCTTTAGCACAGCAGGGTGCCGTGGAAGACAAACAGGGGGATGTCTTTTCAGCTTTCAAATCGCAACTCAGCAATACACTGAGCATCGTCTTTATCTGAAAGTACGGGTGATTTAGTAGTATACCATGATGGTTTGAATCAGAGTCCCAGTCACATGTCGATGCAACATAAGAAGGTGATGACTTACGTAATGAAATTACGAAGAGGAACTGCACGACACATACCCTGCGGTAGGAACCATGGTTCTCGGATGTAAATTGGAGGCATTTATTGGACGGTACCAAATGCATTACCTAGACCGATCGCAAGAGCCTCCCGTGTACCTTGTCTTCGACAGAGCTAGTTCAGTTAATGGCATCACTGGAGGAAACTTTAGGATGATTACAACTATGAAACTTGAACATGCACGAGCTTTGCAGCTCACTATCGACTCTAACTTACCTGATCAGACTCGCTCTGTTCAAACTGGAGAACTGAAGGAAGAGGATTTTCAAGTTAAACCCATGCGGAGCATGGAGAAGCAACCTTTGACAGGTCGGACGATACTCGTTACCTCATAGAACGAATGTAAGTCTCCTAATACGGCAACTTTAGGAAACTTGCGTTGAGCAAAGCACACCGGCTTCGATATTCTAGTCGTCTGGATTTTTATGAGAGATAGTAGGATCTATGAATCTTGTGCTGATGATCGGGCATGAAGACCCACCTAGTTAGGTATGTGAATGACGGATTGACTTGTGGGAAAGTCAAGGTGAAATGTCATCAACCAGCAATAACCGCAAGGAAATGAGTGCAGATAGCCATGGATTTGGCCACTAGTCTACTTACAACTCGAAACGAAAACATTATCACCTGGGTGATCGTTGATTATCTCACATAACCAGCACACTTTCTAGCCGTTAAGGAAATGGATAAGCTTTCTACACTTGTAGTCATCTATCTGAAAGGAGTGGTTGCTAGGCACGGGATGCCAACCTCCCATTATCTCTGATCACGACCCGCGATTTGCATCTGATTTGTGGCAGGCGGTGCACAAATCCTTTGGCTCGCGTTTAGACATGAGCACAGTATATCATCCACAGACAGATGGGCAGACTGAACGCACCATCCAAACTCTTGAAGACATGCTTCGAGCACGTGAAATCGAATTAGACAACGGTCGGAGAAGACACCTCCCTTTAGTGGAGTTTTCGTATAATAACAGCTACCACACCAGTATTCAGGTCGCTCCGTTTGAGGCATTGTACGGACGTAAATACCGATCACCACTTTGCTGGGCAGAAGTTGGTGACAGCCAAATCACAGCTCCAGAACTTGTGGTAGACACAACTGAGAAGATTGCTCAGATACGACAATGAATGGCGGCAGCTCGTGACCGTCAGAAAAGCTACGCTGATAAGCGCAGGAAACCACTCGAGTTCCAGGTTGGGGATCGAGTGCTACTCAAAGTCTCACCTTGGAAGGGTGTGGTTCGTTTTGGCAAACGAGGCAAACTCAATCCGCGTTATGTCGGACCTTTTGAAATCTCTGAGCGAATTGGCAAAGTTGCTTACAAGTTGAATCTACCTGAAGAACTCAGTGGAGTTCACAACGTATTTCATGTGTCAAATCTGAAGAAGTGTCTGTCAGATGAGACCCTTATAGTTCTTTTGAAGGAGCTCACTATCGACGATCAGTTGCGATTCGTCGAGGAACCTGTAGAGATCACAGACCGAGACGTTAAGATTCTCAAGCGCACCAGAATACTTCTTGTTCGAGTTCGTTGGAACTCCCGCCGTGGCCCAGAGTTTACCTGGGAACGAGAAGACCAAATGAAGCTCAACTATCCCCAGTTGTTCGAGAAAAGTGCAACCACTACTGAGGCTGAAGCTACTGCGGAATTTCGGGACGAAATTTCAAACCAACGGGGGGATGATGTGACACCCCAGGGAAACCAGGAAAACACGCAACATAACTAGCTTCCTCAGTAACCACGTGCTAAATTTCGGGACGAAATTTCTTTCAAGTTGGGGATGATGTGACAACTCGAGTTTTCAAGGTCTTCTCTCGACACGTTACTTGTTTCATATTGTGTTATTGTGATTCATTGCATCGTAACTTGTACACTATAGTTATCCATGTTTGATTTATGTATGGTGTATGTTTATAAGGTGATCGAATTATTGTGATTATATCTGATTTATGTATGGTGAATTATTGTCCATGTTTGATTATTGTGCACTATATCAGTTATAAACTCAATTCCACAAACCTCACTTAGTAAACCATTAATACCCGACGAAAACCCTGGAGTTTCGTCACTACCCTCACTACGAAACATTGAGGTTTCGTCCCACGGAGGTTCGCCGGAGTGGGCTTCGGGCCAGGATAGGCCCAGTCACACTTGGTTATATTGCACTTGGTTATATTACGTGAATCATAACTTGCGAACCCTAGTTTTTCCCTACATCTCTCGACGGCAGACAACACTCCCCATCAGAACTTTTCTATCTTCGAAGCTTTACCTTTCGTGTTCTTGTTTTGATTGGTATGTAAACCTGTTATCTCGGATCATGATTCTTGATTGTTTTTTTTTTTTTTTTTTTTTTTTTGGGTAAAGGGTTACCCCGGTGATTCTATTATAAAACAACCGCAAATAAGTACAAGTAGTGAGGAAGAGTTCCACACTAGTTCATATATAGGACATGCCCCATATATGTAAAGCCAACCAACAAAGAACCTATGAAAACACATACCCTAGTCTACTAAACATCAAAAAGGACTATCTAGTAGACAAACAAAAAAAAAAAAAAAAAAAACAAAACATCATCCTCCATCATCAAAAATAAAATTGCCGAGAACCGGCAGCCCCTTCACACGACCCCGAGACAATCTATCCATTGTAAAACTTTGAGGAATATGTGCTTGCTCCTACTCTTGCAGACGAGGATGTCATATCTCCATTTGTTTCATTGTATACTTCTGTGACTTCCTCATCTTCCGAGTCTTGCTGATCAATATGAGTCCCACTAGAAGACTGACCCATAGGAAGACCCTTATCCCGTAAAACTTCGAAAGAATTCTTAGAAACGACATTCGATTGTTGAGCCGATGAATTGGTCTTGGGCCCAATCGGCCTATACTCAAACTTCTGTTTCTGCTTGCTTACAGGAAAACCTGTTTTCCTAGCCGCTTTCTTACGAACCACATCCATAAACCCATCCTTGTCTATTACCGGCTGTTTCCCTTGCTGCCTATTAGTCCCTTCATATTGTTTCTGAATGTTAACCGGCTCCTTAGGAACCCTCCTAGTCTGCCTCGGGCATGTATCATCAGAATGGCCAAACACTTTGCAATGAGCACACCTATAAGGACTCCATTCATACTCCACATAAAGTTTTTGTTTAACAAAACCTTCACCTTCAAGGTCAGGAACCGCTATAACTATCTCCTCTTTAAAATCATTATCGGCTGAGATTTCTAATAATGCTCTAGCATAACTACTCCTTCCCCAAGTATCCATACACATGGACGAGGTGTACGAGTCCAACATTTTCGGATCACCAATAGCCGTAGCTATCATACTCAAACCATCCTCCGTATACGCAGCAATCGGAACATCATGGATTTTGACCCACAATTGCAATTTCTTGACCTCCTTCTTTTCCAGTTTTGAAGTGGGCGACCAAACATTAAGAAATATAGGCTGACCTCGAATAATCCATGGTCCTTCTTTCAGCACATTCATCATCCCGTCTTTATCAGCAAACTTGAAAAAGAAAAATCCATTTGCATTCATCATGGATTTTTGCAATCCATGCTTCTTCCAATTTGTCCGCACAAAATAATCCACCACCGGGTACGCAACTCGGTCCCCTAGGAAGTAACCATAAAGAGTATTTGCTAACTTCTCTTGAACTACTTTAACAGAGTTACGAGGCAGCACCACATCACAACCCTCATGCGAATCAGTGCTTGCAAGAAACCTGAAGTTTACCTTAACCGACTTGGCTGCACAAACTGAGTCTGCATAAGACATTGGCTTAGAGCTGTTATTCAGACCACTTCGGTTCCCCTGCGACGCTGCATAACCTTCCAAATTATCCGAAAAACTAAGATCAGCCCCCACATTCTCAACCGGAACTGGGTCAGACACCTTGAATAGTTTATCAATCTGAACCGGTGAAGAAACCCTTGTGAGTTGTTCTATAATGTTGACGCCACGTTTTGGCTGTACAGTGTTCCCATCAACATCGAGAATTCGATCTGCTATTTCTTTAAACGACAGTGGCGACTTGCCACCCGGATACATGCATTCATCCATTGAACCCTAATCTGATCAAACAGAAAGGGTATGACGGCTGAAGAACAACAGAACCCTGATAAAACCCTAGCAGCCGTCAAGCAGGAAAACGTTCAATACCCAAAACAGATTTAACAATCGGAACCCTAAACTTCAACAACCGAAAGCAATCAATTAACGAATTCAGAAAAGAAACTGGAACCGTAATGCAAAATTGGAAATCAATAGCTTCGTCGAACGAAACAGACAGAAATCCTATACTCGCGAAACCCTAGACTGATTTCAATCGATTAGAAACTAAGGAATGTAATCAGGAACTCCCTAGATGCTAAGCAAGATCGATCAGAACCAGGATTGAATTAACGAGAGGATTAATTTCACAGAAACGCCCAAGTCGCCCAAATCGCCCTATTCGCCCAGAGCCCCATTGCATTCTTTCATGATTCTTGATTGTTATGTGCATAGTTTGAGTGTGGTTGTAAATGATTAGAGCGTATGTTAAAAACATCGACTTGGTCATACATGAAATAATCGAATATGAAATTCTGAAACTTGATAGTGTAGTGATAAGCTTATTGTACGTTGATGATCTTGATATGATAATGGATGTTTGATGTCTATAAGATTCAAATAACGTGTAACTAATTGTTTAGCAGACTAGGGTTTTATGTTAAAAGATGTTGACGAATGTTGGATAATCACAACGAGCTGCTTGTAGTGAATGATGATTGAATGATTAGTTCTGATCGTATGAGTATTGAGTAATTTATGTGATTGTATGAATTGATCTGATTTAGTGATTGATTGATGAAGTGACGTAACTGTTGGATGATAATTAGGGTTCTGTGATACGTAACTGTTGGTGACGATCATGATTACCCGGCGAAACCCTTTATCTCGACGAAACCTCCATACCCCCACGAAACCTTGAAGTTTTGTCGTGACCTTTCGTCGTGACCTTTATCAATGAAACCTTGAAGGTTTCGCCGTGAAGCTTATCATGAACAGTAGGTTAAGAAGTTTATTAAAATGCATGAATGTTGGTAATTGAATATGATACCTACTGTTAGTAATGTTCACTTTGAGCAAGTAACATGATTTGGTTCTTATACTCAGTACGCTTGACTGTTAGGCATTGCTACACAACATGCTTATGAACTATGGATTTGTTGGTATTATATAACAACTATGTGTTAATCAGTGATCTCCACCTTTCATGCATTCTATGAGTTTAACTTACGCGAAAACGATACGAACATGAACTGACTGTGTATGCATGAATACTATAGGTTTTGAGTAATTAAACTTGAACGAGTAGTTAATCAATCAGAGCAAACCAAGGTGAGTTCACACTTTCTACAAGGCATGGGATTCCCGGTGGTTGGGAATGGGTTAAAGAATTAAAACGGAACCTACATATCCTCCTTGGGTAGGATATGTACGGCCATCCTCCATGGGTAGGATGCCAATATTAATCCTGCGTATTCTCCTTAGGTAGAATACGTACGTTCGTCCTCCTTGGGTAGGACAACAACCTTAAACTTACCAGACAAAACTCTATCATTAAGTCCCTCATTTTATATCGACTTAATTGCCGAGGCCGATGGTGAGCGGGTCATTAGTTAATAGCACTATTAGGTTTGACAAACCTCACACCGTGCCGTTCGGACGGGCGTGTACTAATGGATCATGGCAAACTGTCAATGATGATAGACATTGACGTAGGGCACAACTATTGTTCGTCAGTTGTCGATATGGTAACGGTCTAGTGGTTCACATGGGGAAGCCCCCACTGGTTATGGTTTGGGAAAGAAGGAATTGGTAAAACATACTTTTCAACTATGGGGTAACCCCCGCGGCTAGTAAGCCAACTAACGAAAAGCTACGTTTTTGAACAACTTAAAAAAAATAACGAACACCCAAGTGTGAACTCGCTCAACTTTGTTGTTGATTCGTTGTTACATGCCTTGCAGGCCTTTAGGTGCATATCAATGGAACTTGCTGTCTGAGAAGCTGGAGTGGTCATGGGTCGAGATACATGGAAACACAATACAAGACTAATGGCTTTTTACATGTGGTTTGTAAACACTTAACGAAGGATTTATGCTTCCGCTGTAAACTGTGAATTATTGTAACACTTACTGTTAATCAATGAAAGTTTTATTTTCATATACCTATGAGTTCAATGTGATTGATGGCTAAGATCCTGGTACGTCACACACCTCGCGGGGGTTTCCGCTTGTGGTATTTTGGGGGTGTGACATTTATCAGCAGATAGATCCTCGTGAATCGGTATAAAGTGAGCTGACTTCGTTAGTCGATCGATAACAACCCAAATAGAATCGTGACCTCTAGATGTACGCGGTAACTTAGTGATGAGATCCATAGCAATGTTCTCCCACTTCCAAACCGGTATCTCTGGTTGTACAAGCAAACCAGATGGTCGTTGATGTTCAGCCTTGACTTTGAGACAAGTTAGGCATTTCGATACATACAAAGCAATATCCTTCTTCATACCAAGCCACCAATACTGAGTACAAAGATCCTTGTACATTTTGTCAACGCCAGGATGGATAGAATATCGAGACTTATGAGATTCGTCCATCACTAAAGTGCGAAGATCGTCTTGTTTCAGAATCCATAAACGATCCTTGAAGTAGAGTAACCCATCGCCTTTTGTTTCGAGTTTAAGCTCAAGTTGACGTGGTAGCTCATATTTCAATAGGCCTTTGGTTACACATGATCGTTGAGCTTGAGAGACACGAGTTTGAATATCAGATAGAGTTCGAACAGAATGAAGCTTAACTCGTTCCTTTCGACTAAGCGCATCAGCAACGACATTCACCTTACCAGGATGGTAGCGAATTTCGCATTCGTAATCGTTTAATAGCTCAACCCAGCGTCGTTGCCTCATGTTCAGTTCCTTCTGATTGAGAATGTGTTGGAGACTTTTGTGGTCTGTGAAAACCACACATTTCGTGCCATAGAGATAGTGTCTCTAGATTTTAAGTGCGAAAACCACAGCACCCAACTCAAGATCATGAGTCGTGTAGTTCTTCTCGTGAACTTTCAATTGTCTTGATGCATAAGCTATAACCTTGCCCCGTTGCATAAGAACACAACCAAGGCCTAGATTTGACGCGTCACAGTAGACAACAAAATCATCTTTCCATCGGGCAAGGATAGAACAGAAGCATCACAGAGTTTTTGTTTCAGCGTTTGGAACGCTTCTTCTTGTTTAGGTCCCCACTCAAAAGGCTTATTCTTCTGAGTCAAAGCAATGAGTGGAACCGTGATCTTCGAGAAGTTCGAAATAAATCTTCGATAATACCCAGCAAGACCAAGAAATGAACAAACTTCTGTGGATGTCGTAGGTGTGTTCCAATCCTTAATTACAGCAATTTTGGAAGGATCTACATGAATACCCTGCTCGTTGACTATATGACCCAAAAACTGAACTTCTTTAAGCCAGAATTCACACTTGGAGAATTTAGCAAAAAGTTGTTCCTTCTTTAAGAGTTCCAATGTCAGATGAAGGTATTGTTCGTGATCGGCTCGAGACTTTGAATAAATGAGAATATCCTCGATGAATACAATGATAAACTTGTCTAAATAAGGTTTACAAACCCTATTCATTGTCATATCTATTCTGTTTGATCAGATTAGGGTGTTCACGCATTCGTGATACCATTCTGATCAGATTAGGGGTTGACGCAAGGTGTGGATTAGTGAAGTGCGGCAACCTTGGTTTAGGGTTTCATTGCAGCCTTAAACTAGGGTTTGTCGCTGATTGTTTGGC
Organism: Helianthus tuberosus; assembly: GCA_030545235.1. Lineage (NCBI taxonomy): Eukaryota > Viridiplantae > Streptophyta > Magnoliopsida > Asterales > Asteraceae > Helianthus > Helianthus tuberosus. Next base: position 113,551,472 of record CM060415.1, on the reverse strand, counting down.
GTCGTGTTTATCAGAATCTGATTCATCTTGGCAATCAGGTTATTCTGACTCTTTCCGTTTGGATGGTAATGGATGATCATATCGCAGATGTTCCAGACAAATCAGGAGTATTTGAAAAGAAGATCAAGAATATTGATGGTAAACCATTTGTGCCAAGGCAATCGCTACATATGGCGGCTAGGGGAGTGCACAAGAAGGTAGCCTTTAAGCTACCATTAAATGATGTAGAACACGAATCTGGTCGTTCTGATTCTCCTAACCAGCAGTTCGCTAATGACGTTAGCCCTCTTCCCCATGTTCATACTCAACACCAATCGTATGCTAATATGGTTTCAAATGAACAAGCTAAACAGGGTGGTGCTAAAATGGATTTCGGTACGTCAAAAGCTGATAATTCAGCTATGAATGCTACTGAATCGGCTGATCAAACTCCCAAGATTAATTTTCGGACACTAAACTCTGATGTCTCATTGGAGGGAGTGGATGTTGTCTTACCAATCACCTCTGTGCAACAGGTCAATAACAAGTTAGCTAACACTCTCTATGGGTATTTTCTGGGGGATAGAATTGCATATCCGGTTGTTGAATACTTCGTGAGAACAAATTGGAAGAAATATGGTCTGCAGAAGACTATGATGAATTCGAATGGGTTTTTCTTCTTCAAGTTTGAAGATAGGAGGGGTATAAATAATGTTCTTGAAGGGGGGCCATGGCTGATTCGTAATAAACCATTGTTTCTCAACACTTGGTCCCCTACAAATACCCTTAAAAAGAAGATATTAAAAAGGCTGCGGTTTGGGTTAAATTGCATGAGGTTCCGTTAGTGGCGTATACAGATGATGGGTTAAGCATGCTGGCTTCTAAAATTGGCTCCCCTATGCGGTTGGATTCATATACAAGTGATATGTGTAATGAGGCTTGGGGAAGGAGCAGCTATGCTAGGGCTCTCATTGAAATATCGGCTGAACATGACTTTAAAGAGGTTCTAACCATGGCTATTCCCGAGTTGGATGAAGGCAAGTATGTTACTGAGACTATTCGAGTTGAATATGAATGGATACCCCCAAGATGTGCCCACTGTCATGTGTTTGGACATGACTCAGAGGGATGTCCTAAATGCTTGGGTTCGACGTCGAAACCTCCTACAAACAAGTCGAAAGTAGATGAGGATGGTTACACTGAAGTTAGGTCGAAAAAGAGTTCAAAGAAGAGTGGTTTTCAAATTAATAACCTGAAACCCAAGTTTGAATATCGTCCTGTGGATAAAAAGAAAAAGACAGGGAGTTCTCCCTATGTAAATGAGCAGGGTACTAGTTCGTCTAAGGTTCAAACTCATAATCCGTTTAGTGCTCTTGAAGTTGGCGGGGGAAATGGGGGTTCCTTACAGGGAAACAGAAAAGGGGGACGTGGTCCAAGTGAGGAGTCTGATGAGGATGAGGTAGAGGTGGTTTATGATGAAAGCAATGATTTTCTGACATCGGGCACGCATTCCACGTCTGCCAAGGTAGGGGCAAGCACCTCTCATACAAGGTTCTCCAATGGATAGAGGTCTTTTGGATCGGGCTAGGGGTTGCTTCTTGGGGGCAACTTCATTTTTGATGATGGTGGATGAAGATTTATTTATTGGTTTTTGTCTTGTCTACTAGATAGTCATTTTCATGATTGTAGTAGACTAGGTTGATAGGGTATATTGGTTGTTTGGCATTTTTGATTACATATATGGGGCCTGTCCTGTATATGAACTAGTGGGGAACTCATCCTCACTACTTGTACTTATTTGGCGGTTGTCTATAATAGAATCACCGGGGAAACCCTTTACCCAAAAAAAAAACCCTATTCATTAAGTCCATGAAGATAGCTGGGGCATTCTTCAAACCAAAAGGCATGACAGTGAACTCGTAGTGTCCATATCTCGTGCGGAATGCAGTTTTGGGAATATCTTCTTCGAGTACACAAAGCCGATGATACCCAGAACGCAGATCGATCTTGGAAAAACATGTAGCACCTTGCAGGTGATCAAAGAGATCATCGATTCATAGTAGGGGATATCAATTCTTGATGGTAAGCTTATTAAGCTCACGATAATCGATACACATTCGAAAAGACCCATCTTTCTTTTTCACAAACAGGACTGGAGCGCCCCAAGGTGAATAACTCGGTCGAATGAATCCTTTATCAGATAACTCTTGAAGCTGTTTCGATAACTCTTGCATCTCAGACGGTGCAAGAGGATAAGGTGCTTTCGCAATCGGGTTAGCATTAGGTACAAGATCAATATGAAACTCGACTTGACGAACTGGAGGCAAGCCAGGCAGTTCATCAGGAAACACCTCTGGATAATCGCGGACAATCGGAATATCTTGAATACATTTGTTCTTGCCTTTCTCCACGGTGACATGTGCCAGGAATGCAACATATCCTTTTCATAAATAGCTTTGAGCTTTCGTACACGACATGAGTTTCAATCCACCAGATGGTTTCTCGCCATGAACTTCTAAAACTTCACCAGAAGAAAGAGGAATACGAACAATCTTATCGAAACGAACCACCTCAGCATGAAACTTAGTTAACCAATCCATCCCCATGATAATGTCGAAACTCCCAAGTTGCATCGGTGTGAGGTCAATAGGAAAAAGATGGTTATTGAGGTTCAATTGACAATTGCGGATAACAGAATCGAGTACAAGAGGTTTACCAGTAGCAACTTCAACAGATAAAGGTTTCCTCAGTTTAGTTCTAGGTATCGCAAGCAAAGGCTCAAATTACAATGAAACAAAACTTCTATCGGCACCAGAATCGAAAAGAACAGATGCAAGTCGATTGTTAACAAGGAATGTACCATTGACAACCTCGTTGTCAGCCCTCGCCTCGTTTTCATTCAAGTTGTACGCTCGTCCATGAGCGGGATTCACATTAGCATTGACATTCGGATTTGCATTCGCGTTCACCAACCTCGGGCAGTTGTTGTGGAAATAACCCATTTCACCGCAGTTGTAACACGAACCAGGTGGGAATCTCGCAGCATTCCCTTGAACCTGTGCTGGAATCTGAGCAGCTTGATTCTGACCCAAATGACAAATGTTGGCCAGATGCCCAAGTTTACCACAAGTGGTACACTGCTTACAAGCCTGTTGAGTCGCATGATGACCATTGCACCGAGTACAGTGAGGTGCGGTACCAGCATACTGTTTCTTTGCAGGAGGTTGTGTCGGTGGGTTCTGAGCATTCAGCACAGTAACAACAAAATTCTGGGAAGCCTTGCGCTTCCTCGACTTTTTAGAAGACTCACTCTTCTTCTTAGCCTTACCTTTACCCTTGTCTTGTGCAGCATCAGCTGACTGCTTTTTGTCACCCTTGCGGGCCAGTTTACCTTTTCTGACTTGTGACTCAGTCAGAGTAGCTGCCAAATCAATCGCCTGACGCACAGTGGTAGGATTACTACCAGTCACAATATCTTGCACAGAATCGGGTAAACCATCGATATACCTCTCAATCGGTTTCTCCAACGGGGTAACCATAGTAGGACACAACAAGCTGAGCTCCTCATAATGATCCGTATACGCACGGTGTGCTCCCCCATCTTGTTTTAGATCATCGAATTCTTGTTCCAAAGCCCTAATCTCGTGACGGGGACATAACTCTTTCATCATGAGAGCTCGAAGCTCTTCCCAAGTTTGTGCCTTTGCCACATCGGCACCCCTATCACGCATCACACCGTTCCACTATGTAAGAGCACGCTTCTCGAACACACTGGATGCAAACTCAACCTTACGCTCATTCGGACACTGATCATGTCTAAATGTGCTCTCCAAACTTTCGAACCATTCTAGGAGCGCAGTTGCTCCTTGAGACCCAGAAAACTTTAGCGGTTTAGCAGAATTGAAAGTTTTGAAACTACACTGGGCATTGTTGTTGTTATTGTTGTTGTATATTTGATGGATCTGGGTTACTATGTTCGGAAGCACAACAACCATTTGCTGAGCGACAAGGGTTGCGATTTCTGCGTTGGTTTGAGGTTGTGCATCTCGTCGAGGAGGCATTTTTCTAAAAGGAACAAGGAAACATGAGAAACAAGTGAGATTGACAATTGGAAAAACAAAAGAAGTATTGAAAACATAGACAAAACACAAGGAAGGCGATCATTCGTTCGTTACCTCGAACAAACAAATGACACGCAGTGACTAATCAAAGTAAATGGGTCAAAATAATGTATCGCGAAGACATGCTTTAGCCTATAAGTGGACACTCACCCCAAGAGTTCCCAGGTAAGAGTGACTGGTCCGATTATGTGGATTTGTACGAACACTCTAGCCTTAGACAGAAAACTCAGGATACAGGCATCCACCCTTCCACATTGCACGTGTTCACATTATAAGACCCAAAATTTGATGAGATTTTGAAAACTTAGAGGGTTCAAAACCTTATAATCAGTCATCCAAGAATAGATGATTGATTTTCAAATCGGATTTGTTATTGTGTTCTCGCTGTGGTTATCACCTAAAGATAGGTGACGGTATTGTTTTTAAAATCTAAACGCAAGAAAACTCGCGTTAGGGTCCTAGTAAAGTTATAGTCTAGGTCAAAGCATTACTAATAACCTAATTCCCTATAACCATTGGCTCTGATACCAACTCTTCTATCACACCCCGACCGCGTTAAAACAACGAAACCGTGGCGGAAACGTCGGGGAGTGGAGTGGCAGAATCATTGTTTCACAACCATGGGTTCAAAAGTTTCATTTTATTAAAATATTAACATTAATCATTGTCTTTGAAACCAAACAAACAAGATTACATATCGTCTGTCATTATTATTAAGTCACTAAGGCCTCGTCTGGTCCTAAGTGAGCATGCGTCCTAGTTGTAACCAACATCACTCGACACCACCTGAAACATATGTAAAAATAAAGTCAGCAAAGAAATGCCGGCGAGCACATAGGTTTTGTGTGAGTGTCAGATTCATGGCTCGTTTATAAGTTGATATAACTCGTACGACTTCGTTAATCGATGTTAGAAAACCTTGTTTTGTAAAACATTTGTATTGTAAAATGAATAATCAAGTCAAAACAGATTGATTACAGTTTATAAAACCTTGATGCCATGAATCTTAACTCAAAACATTTGTTTATGTAAACCCAAATCGTAAATCGTTCTCGTAAAATAACTCGTATGGTTTATATCGTTTAGTAAACATCGTTTGTGTGACATCGTTTCAAATCGTTTGCCCAAGTGAACTAAATAACGCCACGGTATGTAATATGATAAAAACACTTATATATAAGAAGTACCAGCGGCGTATCTACCATGCTTTTATCACATTACACCCGTCCCGTTATCTAAACACTAACCAAAAACCAATCGTTTGTTCAACTCGTTTAAATCGTTCTAATCGTTCAAATCGTTTCAATCGTTCAAAATCGTTCTCGTTCAAATCGTTCTCATTTTAATTGTGAAAACTACTTTTGGTCGTCTCGTTTATAACATTCAAACCTTCGCAACTCGTCCACCGTTCAACTCGTATTAACAAACCACCAAAGGGTAAGTTAACAATCAACAGGTTCAGTCATTACCCACATAACCCCCATACATAACCATGGGTGCAGTCCGATAACGGGATTTGTCAGATCCTAGGGTACCATAACCTAATACTGGTCGGCTTGATCAATGTTAATGAATGTTATTCGTTATGTAAATACACGTCCAATAAGTTCGTTCACATTATCGAAATCGTTCTTGTTTAATATAAACCATAGTATTCGTTTTTGAAATCATCGTTAAAACCTCGAAATCTTTTAACACATATGAATCACCCCAAAACAATTGAAAACAGTAAAATAGGGGAAACCACAAAAAAAAAACCCTAAGTCTCTCTCTCTGGCAGGCGATTTTTTCTTCCCTGAATCTTTGAATTCTTCGTGATGTGGGTGTATAACAGTATGTGATCGGAGTTTGATTCATCAAACTTCTGTAACAAACTAGTTAGCGGCTACTGATCGATTTTTTCTTGGATTTCTTTTTACTTTTCATCGCCGACTTTAATCCCTCAATCAGAGCTGATTGAATAGAGTATTGGGTCTTTCGGTCCTACTGGTGAGGCAGTAACCTTGATTGATCGGGTACTCTATTTGATTTCGTGACGTTTGTTGGATTAGGGTTTCGCTAGATTAGGGTTTTGTTTTCGTTTTTGTTGCTGCCTGGTCGTCGTGGTGTGTGCATGGTGTTTTGCTGATTTGGGTGTTCGAGAGAGGTGCTGTTTACAACATGGATGAACGTAAAAAATCTGAAGGAAATATTCATGATGGCCGCTTCAAGCCGCCATTACCGTACCAGGGCTTAGCTAGCAGAGTGGTTAACATAGAAGGAAACACGTTTGCTCCGCGTAGGGGTGTTGTCCAGCAGGCTCAGTCTGATCCGAAACCGATAAATGTAATTGATGAACTATCTAAGATTACCGTGCCTGTCTATCCGGAGGATCATGTTTCTGAAACAACTAATTTGGAAAGTGGCAATAGTATGAAAGGGCAAACGTATGCGGAGAAGTTGTCTACTGTTAAACCAATGCCAAAGGTAAATTTTCGTTTCATGGAAAACTCTAAGGCTGGGGAAGATGTGGAAGTGGATGTCACTATTCCGGTTGCATCGGTTAAACAAGTCCAGGACCGATTTAGTAATGTCTTATTTGGATATTTTTTGGGAAAAAGGTTGGCGTTTCCGGTTGTTGAGTACTTTGTTAGCCATAGATGGGAAAAGTATGGATTGCAAAAGTGTATGATGAATGGTAAGGGCTTTTTCTTTTTTAAGTTCAAGTCAAAGGAAGGAATGGAGCAAGTAATGCAAGATGGACCATGGCTTATTTGAAACATTCCACTTTTCTTGAAACAATGGTCTACGAATACTGAGTTGAAGAAGGAAGAACTAAAAAAGATACCCGTCTGGGTTAAGATGCATGACGTTCCTTTGGCGGCCTACACTGAGGATGGTCTCAGTTTGATTGCTTCAAAGGTTGGAACCCCAAAGATCCTGGATAATGAAACGACCAAAATGTGTTTAGACTCGTGGGGACGAAGTGGATATGCTAGAGCGATAGTAGAGCTAGATGCGGACAAGGAACTGAAAGAGAGTGTCACTGTAGCTATTCCTAACATTGAAGGTGGGTGTCACACCCCGAATATCAGAGCATTGGCGTGACTGGACTGGTATCTTCATTGCACAGCGGAAGCAAATAATCTAAGTCTTTTAGAAATTGAACGCCACTAAGTACTCGTATCTCCAATGGTTATCCTATTCCAACCGTGCCATAATTTCTGATATGCAACCTGAGAAAGAAACATGCGAAAAATCAACATAAAGTTGAGCGAGTTCATAGTTTGTTTGTAAAAGATTTGAAATAAATCTTTTTGAATAACCGGTTTTTGTTGTATTGTTGAATGTTTAAATACTTGAATGTTTAAATACTTGAATGAAAACATGGTATGTAACTCATAAAACGTATCTGTAAATGAGTATTATGAATGCTTGAATGTATCTTGTAAATGAGTATTATGAATGTTTAAATGTATCTCGCCACCGAGCACTATGAATGTTTGAATGTATCTCGCAACCGAGCACTTTGATTGTTTGAATGTATGAGATCGCTAGTGGTTTGCAAGGCCACTAACATGTGTCACGACATAGGAAGCCACCAAACCTAGGCATTTTTGTCACCTTGACTGAGACACAGAAGCACTCATTGGTAGAAGTAGGCCAAGAGTGGGGTTGCCTGAAACCCATTAGATCTAACCTTTTGTTCCGCGGTCTGAATGTATACGTTGATTAATGGTGCTTATGGTACCCTATTCGAGACATGATCTTGAATGTTTCACATGAATGTTTTTGTACTCATCATTTTTCCCCAATTTAGAAAACAAGTAAGCGTTGTATGCACTTTACAAAAATACGCTTTGTTTGAAAAACCGGTATAGTTATCATAAACCTTTCGTAAACCATTTGTGTCAGTTAAAAACTTGTTTGTATAATGGGTTAGAAATATGTAATTCATGTTTATTGAACACTTTGAATGTTTTGTAGAATGTGCATGTCTTTCCACCCCGAAAACATTTATAAAAATGTAAAACCGTAAAAAGGTGGGGTTATGAACTCACCTGAATATTCCTGTGCAAAGCTAGCTAATTACGACTTCGTGATGTCGTTTCCAAGGCTCGACTTGCTAGCGTGCATTCTACAGTATTCCTAACACGGAATATCTAATAAGTTTCGAATAATGTGGTAACTAATCTACGTGTTACCGAGCTCTACCGAATCGTTGATCGAACGATTTGACGGTAAATAGTTAACTTAATGAAAATGACTAAGTTAAATTGACGCGAGAAGTCGTTTGAGTATGTAGGAATATTCGTATGAAAGTATTATATAATAAACTTTTTTTTTTTGGGTAAAGGGTTACCCCGGTGATTCTATTAAAACAACCGCAATTAAGTACAAGTAGTGAGAATGTGTTCCCCACTAGTTCATATACAGGACATGCCCCATATATGTAAACCAAACAAACCAAACAAACAAACAAACAAACCAAAATAACTAGTGTTCCCCACTAGTTATTTGCACGATGTTTATGGATTGATTGTGTTTAGTAAAAGGTTTGATTTAATGATTTGATGTGTATGCGTGCTTTGATTTGGTTTGTTATTGTTATTTGCTTCATATGATTCTTAGTGACGGTCTATATCACAACGTAGAGTCATATTAGGGTTTAGGGTTTCGGTGAGTGTCTATATCACATAAGAAAACCTTCACTCTTTAGGGAGAATCGCGCGATAACCTCTAGAAGTAAATGATAATAATTTGCTAGGTCTTAGTGTTCTACTAGTCCTAATAACTGGGAAGTGAGGGGCTATTGGTAGGTCTTACCCGGCGAATTGCTTTAGATAGGCCTTGGGAAAGGTTATGTCTCCTTTCGGTCTTATTAGTCTATCAAGTCAAATCTATTACTTCAGACTACCCTAGATCTAGGATTGGGAAAGAATAGGTCAACATTAGGGTATTTACACAATAATTAGACGACTGGGAAGAAATCTAATAACCGGTAGAATTAACGGCCTAGGTAGTGCCACAGGTTTCTCCTTGAGAAGGGTCGAGGGGCCTCGTTGGTTCTTAATAGGTTTAGTATCATACGATCCCGGTTCCATAACTCGTGCATTTAACTTAATTGGTAATCTCTTAAAAACAATCCAGGATTCTTGTCTAGGTGGTCTAGTTCTCTCATAAGAAAAGTTCACAGTCATCATTCGTTTTAGTCTAGTTTTAGTTAATTTAGTAGTTTAATATAGATTTCCTTAGTTTTCAGTAACCCCCCCCCCTAAAACAAATAAACAGTTTGATTCGTGTCTGTCAGAGTCTGTTAGAGTCTAGTATACGTGATAAATAGAGTCTCGTGGTTCGATATCCGGACTTCCTAGGTTATACTACATTGATCGGTACACTTGCCGATTGTGTGGTTTTAGGTCGAGTCTAGAATTAAAGCTTTTTTAGTGTCTAGCTTAGAGAGTCTAACTTAGTTAATTTTTATAGTCTGTTTAGCACACATCAAGTTTTTGGCTGTATTATATATATTGCGTCTTGTATATGGGTATATGCCGTTTAGGCGTTCGAAATAAATATAAAAAATATTATATTTATTTTATAAGAACTTCATCGAGTCGTTGAATAGATAAACTGTATCTATTTTGTAAAAGAATTCGTGTGTTTGAAATAAATATACATCTATACTTATTTTATAAAACAAGATCGTGTTGTTTGATATTTGAAATAAATATATAAGCTATATTTATTTTATAAAAGAGTTAGGGTTGTCTGATATATTTAAAATAAATATACAAACTATATTTATTTTAATAAAAGAATCGTTGTTTCGTAAGTTGTAAAGTGTCGTTGTAAATAATTATTCACCCGTGTTTATTAAAGTTTCTCGGATACAAAAGTTGCATTTTTAATAAAACGCGTTGTATATTATGGTTTTTCTCGAAAAACGGGCAGAGTTTCCTCTGTTTTTGGACGCCCCCGACAACATAAGTTGTCATTTTATTTTCAAAAATTCAACAATGTAATCAACGCAATGTAATCAAATATATCTCGTCAAGCATTTCAAAATGTAACTAAATTGTAACGAAATGGTTCGAGCTCGTTCACGTTAATAAACTTCGGAATAATTAATGAAATAAATGGTTGCGTCCTAAATTCTTTACCGAGTCTTCGTGACGAAATGTCGAGTGAGCTGGCTGAGTTGACCGAGTCAACTCACTGTTGACCGGGTTTGACCGAGTTTGACCAGCTGAGTTGACCGAGTCACTGGGTTGACTCGGTTTTGGCTTGTTGACCGCGACTGACCCGCACCGAGACCTGACCAGGTCTGACCCGAACAGAAGTACCCTGCCGTGCTTGAATCTGGACCCGACACTTGAGCATAACATCATCATTCATCAATATTTGCAAGAACCAAAGGGAATGAAAGATGTTTACCGGGTGACCCGTTGGACCGAGATAGGGACCGCCGGACCGAGACAATAACCACTGGACCGAGAGGTTAACCACTGGGCCGAGATGCCACCGCCGCTTACTACCACCATCGCCGGACTGAACTCGAACCCAAATCAGAACATCACGAGCATCACCGGAGTTCCTGTCGAAACCACCACCGGATAAACGAATCGACCGGCGGTCCGAGCCTTTGACCGCCGGTTCTCTCTCTCTTTCGGTCTCCCTCTCTCCTCTGTCTCTCTCTCATCTCGATCTCTTCTCTCTTTCTGTCTCTCTCTCCTGTTCGTGGCCGCCGCACCACCACCGAACGGTGGTGGTGATCTTCAGTTTTGTCGATCGGAGGGGGGGTTGTGGGTGTGATTTGTCGCCTGGTACCCGTCGAACGCCGGCCGGTTAACCAGCTCGTTCATCGCCGGTCAGAGGTATCACGGGAGAGGGAGAGAGGATAGTGAAGGGTTTATGTTTGTGAGAGGAAAATGGAAGCACTGGCTTTTAATGTGAGTGTTTTGGTTTTGTCTGATACATAACCAAGAGGGAGAGATGAAAGATTGAGGGTGGAAGGGAACAAGAAGATGAAGTCTCTGTGTTTGTATAAATCATAGAGAGGGTAAGGCAGACTCTATGTCTGTGTGTGTGTGTTTGTGCCTGTGCAAACCTTCAAGGGGTAAACCCCTTTAAATAGATCACAATATCTCATATGTCATTTGGGTATTCAAGTTACCTTCAGGTCATATATTTTAACTTTAGGGTTAAAATCTTTTATGTATTGCATTTAGGTTAGACATTTTAACCTTTGATTCAAAATCTCTTGAAGAGATTTGTAGAGATTATGTAAATCTTGTGCAGATTATATAGATCTTGTCTAGATCTTGTATGTTATGTGTAGGTTTAGGCTTGTGGGTTTTGGGCTTGGGCTCAGGGCCCACAAGCCCACTTCATGTGTAAGGGGCCCGTAATTCCTACGAGACCCGATATCGCGTCCCAAACTCCATGAGCATAAAATATTCGTGTAACATCCATATTTGTCGGTGTCGTCAGTATTTCATACGGTTTCAGTCCGTTATCATTTAATGTTTTGCAGATTCCACGCGAATCTTCCTACGCGTACTGTATAGCTGAGCAAACGTTCCTGGGCACTCCAAGACCTGGTTAAGTTAATTAGCATCGTAAACACTATTTATTATCGTGTAATCACCTGTTAATCACGTAATTAGGGCGTAAATTACCGGTTGTCACAGTGGGTACCTTAAGAGTAATATTCGGGTGGAGTACGAATGGAAACCACCACATTGCAAAATTTGTAATGTTTTTGGTCATGGAATTGATGAATGTCCAACAAAAGTTAATGATTCGGCTGATAAGAGAGTTCATGACAAAGAAAATGTTGATGATCAGGGTTTTAAGGGTGGTAATAATCGGAAAAGGGGAGTAAAACAACAGTTTAATGTAAGAGACAAGCAGAAGTTCATATACAGGCCGAAGAAACCAACTGATGGTATGATGTCTTCTAACCCAAGCTCATCCAAAAGGCCTAGTACTGCTAAGGGTCCGGGTATTCAAGTGAAGAATTCTTTTGATGCTTTAAATGATATGGATGATGAATGGGGATCCGAGAGGGATTAGTTAGATTGAGTCCGAATGTGGGAGGATATAATTTTATGGATGACTCAAATCCAAGTAACTCGAATAATACAGGTGCAAGCACACCTGCTCAGGAGGTTATTAATGGATAGTGTAGCAGCTTGGAATGTTAGGGGCTTGAACCACCCCCTCAAACAAAAGGAGGTTCAAAAATTTGTAAAGGATAATGGCTTGCAAGTGTTAGCTATTTTGGAATCTCATGTTCAGGTTGCTAATTTGGATAAGGTGTGTAAAAAGGTGTTTCGTAATTGGGATTGGACTTCGAATGGTAATATGTGTGACAAAGGTACGCGAGTTATCATTGGCTGGAATATGGATAACGTTGATGTTGTGGTTTTGCATGCTACTAATCAAGTTGTTCATGTTCAAGTTCGATTCAAAAAAGACAATGCAATGATAAATGTCTCTTTTGTGTATGCTAGTAATAATGATCAAGAATGGAAACAGCTGTGGGAGTCGCTCAAAATGCACAAAGGGGTGGTTCACTCGAACCCGTGGATAATCATGGGGGATTTTAATGTGGTGCTGAATTTGGAAGATAAGTGTATGGGGTCGTCGAATGTGAATGCTGCTATGAAGGATTTTAATGACTGTGTAAGTTATCTTGAAGTCTTTGACGTTAGAGCTCATGGTATGCACTACACTTGGAGCCAGTGCCCGAAGAAGGGGATTGGAATTCGGAAGAAATTGGATAGGATTATGGCCAATGTCAGTTTTGTGGATAAGTTTGTGGATGCTTATGCGGTTTTTTTGCCAAATGGTATTTCGGATCATTGCCCAGGTTTGCTTAAAATTACTATGGCCGAAAAGAATAAACCTAAACCATTCAAGTTTACTAACTTATTGGCTTATAAAAAGGATTTTTTGAATGTGGTTACGAATGGATGGGCGGTGGAGGTTATGGGGGTTCAGATGTTTCGTGTAGTCAAGAAACTAAGAGGGCTTAAACACCCTCTAAGATTGTTACTTATGAAGCAAGGTAACATTCACAAAAAAGTGCTTGATTTGAAGGCGGAGCTGGATTCTTTACAAAGTAAGTTGGATGCGGATCCATTTAACTTAACAATTAAAGAAGCCGAATCAATTTGTGTGAAAAAATATTTGGAGGCTACATTAGATGAAGAGAGATTCTTGAAACAAAAGGCTAAACAGAAATGGCTTGAAGTTGGAGATTCGAATACCGCTTTCTTTCATAATGTGGTGAAATGTCGCAATCATATTAACAAAATCAATGTCATTAAAGACACCGCGGGGAATGTTTATGAAGGGGCTGAAGTTTCAACGGCATTAGTTAATCATTTTCGAGACTTTTTGGGTTCGGATGGGGGCATGGTGAACCGAGTAGACCGAGACATCTTCTCGGCTACTCTTAACCCTATTGTGGCGGACTCTATGTGTAGACAAGTGACTCCGGATGAAGTTAAAGCTGCTGTCTTCTCGATTAATGAAAATAAGGCTCCGGGGCCGGATGGTTACACATCATAATTCTTTAAAAAATCATGGTCAGTTGTTGGAAATGAGGTAATAGCTGCTATAATTGATTTTTTTGATTCGGGTAGATTACTTAGGGAGATAAAATCACACATTTCTAGCTCTCATTCCTAAGGTTTCTACTCCGGAAGTGGTCACTAATTATAGGCCAATATCGTGTTGTAATGTGGTGTATAAAGCTATTAGTAAGATCCTTACGGCTAGGATTCTTGAAGGCTTAAAGGGAATTATAAGTGAGAACCAATCGGCGTTTGTTCCAGGTAGGAGGATTTCGGATAATATAATGCTGACTCAAGAACTTATGCATAATTATCATCGTCAAACTGGGCCGCCTAGATGTGCTATGAAAGTGGATATCCAGAAAGCCTATGATACAGTGGATTGGAGATTTTTACGTGATGTTCTCCATGGATTTGGATTTCGTCAACGTTTTATTTTATGGATTATGGAGTGTATCACATCTACTTCGTTTTCTTTAAGTGTAAACGGTAATGTGCACGGGTATTTTAAAGGAAAGCGGGGATTGCGTCAAGGGGATCCAATGTCTCCTTATTTGTTCACGATGGTCATGGAAGTTTTAACTCTGATTCTCAACAAAGCCGTGGAATTGAATTCCTCTTTTCGGTTCCATAATAAATGTGAAAAGCAAATGATTATTAACATTTGTTTTGCTGACGATCTTTTCTTATTTGCTAGAGGGGATGTTGGCTCGGTAAAAGTTGTTATGCGTTCATTGAAACAGTTTGAGGAAGCTTCTGGTTTAGTTCCTAGCAATGCAAAAAGTACCATTTTTTATTGTAATGTGCCGGTATCGACTAGAACCAGGATCGCTGAATTGGTTCCTTTCGATGAAGGGAGACTTCCTATTAGATACTTGGGGGTTCCTTTGCTTGCTTCTCGACTTTTAATCAAAGATTGCAAAGTGTTAGTGGAACGTATGTCTAAACGTATTAATTATTGGAAAAACAGGTTTCTATCGTTTGCGGGTAGACTTCAGCTGGTTCTTTCTGTTCTCTCATCTATTCATGTTTATTGGGCTTCGGTATTTATTTTGCCGGTTAGTATCATAAAGGATTTGGAAAGCAAGATGAAATGTTTTCTATGGGGCCAGGGCATGGGTTCGAAGGGGAGAGCAAAAGTGGCTTGGAGAGAGGTTTGTCTTCCAAAGTTGGAAGGTGGTTTAGGCATAAGACGGATTTCGGATGTAAACAAGTCGATGATGGCCTACCACATTTATAGTATTGTTTCTGGCAGGGAATCGTTATGGACGAACTGGGTATCTTTACATAGACTTCGTGGTCGTAGTCTATAGGACATTCCGGTTCAATCCAGCTCTCCGTGGGGATGGAAAAGATTATTGAAGAGCAGGGATGTTTTTCGGGATCACTTGTGGAGTAAAATTGGTAACGGCCAAAACACTTATTTGTGGTTTGATAAATGGTCGAATGAGTGCCCGCTTCAGCATGTAGTTACCCCGTGTCAAATGGCTCGATATGGTTTTACAGTTAAATCGAAAATAACGGAAGCGTTTATTGACGGCTGTTGGGTTTGGCCGGAAGATTGGAGGAGTGTGTATCCGACATTGTTCCAACTTTCGCCTCTTATGTTATCCAACTTTCAAGATAGGGTTTTATGGAAAAATTCTGATGGAAAGCTTGTTCCTTACACGTCTAAAGAAGTGTGGGATGCTATTCGGATCCGTGAGCAGCCTATACCGTGGGCGAAGGTTGTGTGGTCTTCGTTCAATATTCCTAAACATTCGTTCATGTGTTGGCTTATCTTTAAAAAGAAACTTTGGACTCAAGACCAGATTATGAGGTGGAACCAGTCAGTTACAGGCTCAATGAATCTGATGTGCTGTTTGTTATGTCATTCTGGATTAGAGACTCATGAGCACTTGTTTTTCGAATGTTCATACTCGAAATCAGTATGGCATAAAGTTCGGCAGAAAGTAGACATGGATTCGGTTATGGAATCATGGGAGGATATCTCAGCATGGCTGATTTCTGGTGCGAAGTCGAAGACAGTTTTTTCTGTTGCGAGTAGATTGGTGGTGGCGGCTGCAGCATATGCCATTTGGAGTAAACGTAACTCTAGATATTTTAATAACCGTTTGAGACCTCCAGAGCAGATGGCCGATTTTGTTATCAGCACGGTAAGAACAAAATTAATATCGTTCAGATACATACAAACTTCAAATGTCAAACGGTTTTTGGAAGAGTGGAAGATGGATAAGGAAGACTTCATTGATGAAGACTGAAGACCAATGACCTATTTGTTGTTTTTGAATGTGATTGGTTGTTTAATTTGGTTGTTTTTCTTGTGGAACTCTTTAGTGGTATGCCACTTAGAGAACTAGAGGGTATTGTAAGCCTTCTACTTGTTTGAGTTTTGATATGTTATAAAATCACCGGGGTAACCCTTTACCCAAAAAAAAAAAAAACAGTAAAATAGGGGAACTATGTACTCACATCGAAGTGCAAAGTATCCTTGATTAAAGTGAACTAGCAAAGCTCGAGTAAACCAAGGAAATCAAATAGCACCTAGTAATCGGATCGCTAGTTAATAAATCGACACCTAAATCGGAAGATCGGGTAGAATGAGGTTTCGTAAACCAAATGAGTATTGGAACTCATGTGATATGGTTTAACAAAGCCTACATTCTAAATCTGAACCTATCCTAAGTGTTTACGACCCGTTACGACCCATTAAGGTAGCTTACGCCACTTTAACGCGTCGTTCACGCTAACGCGCGCTCGAGACGCCTAACTAGTCCTATGACAAGTATTATATGCCTAAACATGTTGCATAATTAGTTTAAGTGACAAAAGTTAAGTTACATATGCTTAAATACCAATTATGCATGAAAAGGGCATTTTCGTCATTTTCCTGAGGCATATAAACTACCTATCATACAACTAATTAAACTAAGTACCATAAGGTATAACCTCAGAAGGTTATTCCCTATACAACTATGGTCACAATACATGCTTGGTCGGATCCTAACGATCGACCAAACGGGTCGAGTTTGAAAGTCTAAGCCGTTTAGACCGCTTGACTTACGACTCTACACAAGCACTAGACTAAAAGTGATGAGTTAAACATGTTAAAACATGTTTAACTAAGTTAGAAAACAAGTTTGATGTCAAAACAAAGTGTTTTGATTCCAGAAAATAGCTTCTATGCAAAATACGCATAAACACGTATTTTGACCGAAACTTTGACTCGTCACTTCGACTAATCGACATGGTAATCAATAGGTATAGTCACAAGGGACTATAACCATCGTGATTACGCTCACGTTGCAAAGTTCAAACGAACTTTGTGTTGACCAAATCGAGGTCAAAGCAGAAAATCAAACACTATTTGACTTTCATGCTTGAAAAGCAATAACAAGCACGAAAGAAACTTATAAAGGGTCCAAGCAATGAAGATTTAAACTCAAAAATTCTCAGGTATGAAGCTTCACAAGGAGAGCTTCAACTTAGAGAAGAAGATTGAGATCAAATGTGAGGAAGATGAAGGAAAATGGTGGGTATTTATAGATTTCGAAGAACCGTTAGGATCGTTTCTTGATAATTGAGCTTCGATCTGGACCGTACATGTAAGGCATAATGTTTTGGAATACTAGGGGTGTCCAAAACCATCATACGGTATTGAAAAAGTTACACTAAAGCCCCTGAAATTCAACCTGGTTGTCAAAAATGCATTTTCTGTCCAAATGAGGCAGTGGCGTGCCGCCACAGCAACACCACATAGTGGTGGCGCAACGCCACCACATGCCAAATCTAGAAAGTTTGAAAAATTATCAGGTTTAGTCCCTGCAACTTGTTTAGGCCATTTTTGACGCCTTTAAACCCCGTTAACCCATTTTCAAGGCTCAATAATGAAGTTTAGGTATAGGGAACTTAAAATATGCTCAAAAATATCTTGGATGTCAGTTCGTTTGGTCGTACGGTTGCGTTATTCGGTTAATTACGACGAAAACTCGAACGGACGCAAAAACGATCCAAATTACACGAGGAATGGTATTTTTGCATTCCAAACACTAAAATAAAATATTTTAATGATTACAAAAATTTTTGGATGTCCGGATATATTCAGAACGTAAGATATGCGCGAAAATGCAAACTTATGCACTTTTTGACGCTTTTAGTCCCTATTGATCAAATAAGTTTATTTTCGCATACCAAACCACTCAAAGCCTATTTCTAAGCTATGTAAAGGATATTTAGGGTATGTTTAAGTTATGATCAAGTTCTGGAATGTTCGTTACTATAAGAATCAGCATACTTTCGCAGTTTCACACAAATAGTCCCTGCGATCGAATAGACTTGTTTTTTTTTTGGGTAAAGGGTTACCCGGTAAATTTTATAAATCACCAATAAAAACAGGGTGTGACTCAAACATAGACACACACTACTAGACTTGGCATACCAAGACTAGGAAAAACAAGAGGCCCTACTCGAAACAAACACAGTATCCAAACCAAACAAGACAGCCAAAACCACAGCCAAGGAACTAAAACTCTACACAATCATTAGCCCAACTCGCCAATTATATTCTTCATAGGTATCTTCCATCGCTCCAACAACTTGTTGTATCTTGGATCACTACTAACTTGTAACTCCATCAAGCGAAGTCTGGCCGTACTAATAATCATCTGAACCACATCTTGACTGCTTCGACGTGCTTGAGTAAACAGCCGATTATTTCTTTCTTGCCATATGAAGTAAGTGGACGCCGCAATTATCAGCTTGGTTGCAATGCCTTCAAGGGTCTTAGTATTTGAATGCTGCTCCATCCATGCTAAAACAGAGCTCCACGAATCCGTAACAATACCCAAGTCTCCCATCTTCTTAACTTCATGCCACACCTTTGAAGCAAAATTACATTTAAAGAATAGATGATCCCTAGAATCTCTATTGTACCTGCAAAGAGGACAGCACATTAAGTTTAAATTGGTCGCACTTCCAGCTTCTCATATGGTTAACCGATCCTGCGTTTTCAGCTTATCTTTAATCACCAGCCACAAGTGAAAAGAGTGCCGAGGAATACACTGGCCGAACCAGACCGTTGATGCCCAAACCACTCTGTTTTCACGATTTCTAATATTATTCCAAGCTTCCCAAGTACTAAAATGGCCGTCTTTCCCATCAACATCCTTCCACATAAGTCTATCTTCCATATCATTGTTCAATTGAGGAGCAATCAGGTTTATAAGGACCGGGTATAAATCATACCAAGCCTGAGGCCACCTCCATTGGCCATTCTCATCTACAAGCTCATCCACTGTTGTTTGAAGCGTAAATCCAGCACCAGCAATAGATCTTGGAGTAATGAAGGACCGAAGGGGACTGTACACACACCAATTATCACTCCAAGCATTCGTCTGCGACCCACTTTTAACTGACTTCCAGAAGTAAGGACGTATAAAAGTTCTAATCGAGAGCATTTTCCTCCAACCCCAACTCATATTGCCTCGACATTGGATATCCCATAAATTCCTACCCTTTAACTTATGCGAATAAATCCATTGCACCCATAAAGACTGATGATTATTGATAATACTCCAAACATGTGCTGTCATAAGAGCTTTATTAACATCCGATATGCTTCTTATGCCTAATCCTCCCTCGTCTTTAGGTAGACATACAGTATTCCAAGCAACTTTAGACCGAGCATTGCCTTGACTACCAGCATTCCATAAGAATCTACGCATCCTCTTCTCTAGGTCCTTGATAACACGAACTGGGAGAATGAACACTGATGCGCAATAAGTGTACATGGCCGACAATACCGAGTTAATGAGCTGAATTCTACTTGCAAAGGATAAAGATTTAGACATCCAATTATCTACTCTCCGATCCATCCGCTCAATAAGAATCTTGCACTCCTTGTAAGCTAGTTTTGTGGATATCAGTGGTACCCCAAGGTAATGAACTGGCAAGGTACCCTCCTGAAACGGCATTAACTCCAAAATCTCGTATTTTATACTTCGAGGAACATTACAAAAGAACACAGTACTTTTAGATGGACTAGGAACAGTACTTTTTGACACACCAAACCATCCAAAACTTATTTCTAAGTTATGGAAGGGTTATTTAAGGTATGTTAAGCCTATCTCACTATTCTGGAGTGTTTGTCGCTTACACTGATTACGTTTACGTACCAGTTTGCGTATAACCTTCCAGAAAGCGATTTAAAGCTTGAAATCGAATTCGAATCAAATCGTAAAATCATCAAGCACAAATACACACATAATAACACCAAAACACATCGTTTTATTGATAATTAATATTGTTTTACATTGTACATCGTTTACAGGACACCGTTGTCACACCACAAGACCAGGTCCTCGCCCCGATACCCAACGCTACGAGAATGATGCTAAACCCTCTTACCGGACCACTGGAGGGATATCTCAATCTCCAAAGTTTGAGAAAACCTGGTATTTTTGGCATAACTCCCAATCCGCTTTTTCTCATCTTGAACCTCCACTCTAGACTAAGGAAAAAGAGAGGCATCAGATTGCTTCTTCCTTCTTGAGGGGCAGTCTAATAGGGAAGGCCCCGCTTTTAGGGTAATGCTCTTGGTCTGCTTTCGATGTGGTCAATTCCGTCCTAGCTGTCCGGTCTGCTTGTCTGAAAAGGATTCAATTCCTAAAAAGTGGTCCAATCGTGGAAGGTACTTCGAATCGAATAAAGGTGTGAGCGAGCGAGCTTATGTGCCGCCATTGACATATGGTCTGGCCATTTCCTTAACAGAATTTCAATCGTAGGTCCCCTCGTCCGGCTATCCCCTGTGTCTAAGTCGAGAATTCGATTCCCTCTAGGCTATTCCTACGTAAAAAATGATCTCTCGTGGTCCGCCGGCTGTGCTTTTCATTCTGTTTTATCTTCGAGCGAGGGCCTCTGCTTTCATGGAGAATGCCCAACTGCTTTTCCGCGGGCAAGCATTTTTTCTTTCTTTTTTTTTCTTTTTTTACTTGGTTCCAGCCTCGGTGGTCCTACAAGGGTTTACTTTACCATACCATTTAGCATCCTCTTTCTTCGAACCTTTTTCCTATCTCTGAAGTGTATCTGCTGCTCCCCGCCAGTATAGGTCTAAGGGCGTTTTGTCCCCTATCTCTCAATAGCACGGAACAAGATATATGTTGTGGCGGTTTCGCCGCCTATTCTAAGGTAAATGGAGTCAGAGGAGAGGTAGGTAGTATGCCTTTCCCCATTCTACTAGGGTGGCTTTTCTTAACTGGGCTAGTGTCCCCTTCTGTTTAAGGTGCATTTTCTTTTCGAATGCTCCTATAAGTAGTTGTGTGAGGGGGTGCGCGCCTCTTTTTCTTCTTCCGACTTGAGTTCTTAATGCCTGAAAGGAAAGACTCTTCGACCACATTAACGGCTTGAGCAAGAGCATTGGTTCTTACACGATGAAAGTAATTTAGCCAAGCTAGAGAATTTTCCGTCGATCGTGACTCAAGAACGTAAGGAACTGAAATCGCTCAAAAAGAAAAATCATTACTGGCCGGAGGTACCACAGTCTCACAGACGTAATTTCCTCCTTTTAATACGGAAAAAACTATCAGACCTACTACATATACGGGCTAAGATAGACTTGGAATGCTTGAGATGAAACCCTTAGGACTCAGGGAAAAGAAGATGAACCTTACTACTGCAAGACTCAAAAGATAGAACAGAAAAAGTACTCGCTCACTGAAGGTGCGAAACGAAAAAGAGGTTCTTTCGTCAAGTGAAGAGTTACCACAGTCTCAAGCCATAACGATAAAGCAGGCAGCTTTCCTAAGCGATAGCCTAATGGTGAAAGACCAGAAGCCACATTCCTCCGCTTTCACTTTATCTTCCTGGGAGTCCTCTAGTCTTGCATTGGTTCTAATATGACACAATCAAGAATTCGATTCATTTTCAATTATGCCTTGCTCTAGCCTCTTTAGGGGTTATTGATTTCTTGGTCGCTCAATGTACTCTTTACGTACGTTCGTAGCACAAGACTTTACTACTCAAGCTGCTTTATATACTCTAGATGGCAGCTAGCTGAGAACCCGAATGAATCCCCTACGCCTCTATCATTTGGCTCAGGCTTGTGGCATAATATGAGAGGATAGAAGGGCGTTCCAGCTATGTGCCATTGCCAAAATGTAAGTCTATCACCCTGGTAGAAGATACCTAAGTTTTCTGCTACTTACCTAACCCTTAATTCGCTACTTTTATTCCGCTTGTTCCCTATGGTCGAGCGCTTTGTTCATGAGTTGCTATCACTTTAGCTATGATAACTATAACTTAAGCTATCTTCTCGAGCGAAAACTGCTTTCCTTAGGATGAGCTTTTAGGGAAAAGTAGAAAGAGCTTATTTATTCGTCGATACCAAGCCTTTACTTCAAAGAAAAAGGAAAAGAAGCGGAAGCTAGCTTTGATGGTAGTAAAGTCAGTCCATTTACACAAACAGATTCTCTCTATTCTTCGTATCGCCGCTTTATTTATATAAGCTCCAGCGAAGCAAAGCAATGCAACACAGATGGATAGAGGGATACTGATACTATAAGATAACCTACTCCTATTATCTTTCCCATCAAGCTATGCATGCTTACATGAAAGTCCTTCTTTAAAGGCATAATTTCATTTCAGTATGATCTTTCCCCTACATAGGCTAAGCGGTCGGGTCATGGATCTTGCACTTCACTTGAATAGTTATTTTTAAATGGCAAAGTCAAGAACCAAGCTGACTGAATCGAATCTCCTGTGCCCTCTTCCTTCTCCTTCATTGATCTAAAAAAACTCTTCCTTGAAAGGAAACAGGAAAGTGGAGTGAATAAGCTCTTCTTATTCTTAGAGTCCTAAGAAAACCCTAGTAGGCCACTCCGTAACTGTATCCTAGAGTTTTTTTTTTTGGGTAAAGGGTTACCCCGGTGATTCTATATATTCACAAACAAATAAACCAAGTAGTGTAGAGAATCTACACTAGTTCAATCATGAGACATGCCCCATGAAAGTAGACACAATTACAACCATAAAAACCAAATAGAACTAGGAGACAACTAGACTAAGCTCTAGACAAAATGCGACTTGAAGTAAACTAATCAGCCGCCATCGTCATCAACGTCTCCCCCACGAATCTCCCATTCTCCAAGAAGCCTCAGCACACTTGCAGTATTCTTTAGCTTAGCTCCCATCAGCTTGTATCTTACCGTGTTTAATATAATTTCACTGACCTTCTCTGGTGGTCTCAGCTGATTTTTGAATAACCTAGCATTTCTTTCTTGCCAAATGAAGTACGAAGCAGCCGCAACAAGAAGCTTAGCAACATAAATAACAGCCGATTTAGAACGAGCTCGAACCAGCAACCAATCGAAGATATCACTCCATTTCGGGCTAACAGAATCCATACCCACCTTTTTCCGAACTATATGCCATACTTGAGAAGAATATTTGCATTCAAAAAAATAGGTGCGGGTGCGAGTCAAAGTTCTGATAACATAACAGGCAACACATCATATTCATGTTCTTCCTCCGTGACAACTCCCATTTTAGAATTTTGTCTTGAGTCAAAAGTTTACCTTTGATGACCAACCACATCATAAACGCATGCCGAGGGATACACTGCGAAAACCAAACAATGTTGCACCAATTCACTTCCGGTTCTTGGTGCAACATTGTTTGGTTTTCGCAGTGTATCCCTCGGCATGTTTTGAAAGTGACAACGTGGCCGAGGCTTTTGTCAGCCATTATGAACAATTTTTGGGCTGTGCAGGTCAAATTTCTTTAGAGCCATCTCCTGATTTATTTTCTAAAAAGCTGGAGTCTGACACTGCAAACCATATGGTTCGTCCGGTTACTTTGGAGGAAATAAAATTAGCTATGTTTTCGATTGGGAATGATAAGGCCCCGGGTCCTGATGGTTACACGGCTGCTTTTTTCAAGAGTGCTTGGCAGATTGTGGGAGGTGATGTTTCAAATGCTGTTCTGGATTTTTTTAACACTGGTAAACTGCTGAAGCAACTTAATCATACTTTGGTTGTTCTGATTCCCAAGGTATCGTCTCCTACTAGGATCAATGACTATCGTCCTATATCCTGCTGTAATGTCATTTTTAAATGTATTAGTAAAGTCTTGGCAGATAGAATTAAAGGTTCGTTAAATCAGATTGTGAGCATAAACCAATCAGCGTTTATTCCTGGTCGGAAAATTTCGGATAACATTCTTCTTACGCAAGAGTTGATGCATAATTACCATCGTCACTTTGGCCCTCCTCGATGTGCGTTTAAAGTAGATATCCAGAAGGCATACGATACGGTAGATTGGGGTTTTCTGAAAAATGTGTTAGTGGGATTTGGTTTCAATGGTATTATGGTTGATTGGATAATGTTATGTGTGTCTACTGCATCCTATTCGATATGTGTCAACGGGAATATTCATGGGTATTTTAAGGGGAAAAGAGGATTAAGACAAGGTGATCCATTATCTCCTTATCTTTTCACTCTCGTGATGGAAGTTTTGACGTGTATTCTCAATCATGCCACAAGAATTGATTCGTCTTTCAGATTTCACAATAAATGTGAAAAACAGCGAATTGTTAACCTCTGTTTTGCGGATGATCTTTTTCTATTTGCTAGAGGAGATGTGGGTTCGGCTAGATGTATTATGTCTTCTCTCACGGAATTTATCAATGTTCACCACTCTATTTCCAACACCCTTGAACTGGTTCGGAGGTTTCCCTCTCAGCTCTTGAGTATTGACAGGTTTAGAATTCATATTCAAACATCAACACATGCAACGTAAAAAGAAAAAGCAGAAAATGACAAAAGACGGCCAAACCCTAATTTATAAACCCTAATCTTAATCTTAATCATGTTCCAGCCGCTCTTTTGGACCATTACTCTTTTGGTAATGATGTTCCAGCCGCTCTTTTGGACCATTACTCGAATTTTTTGGGTACCGATCAGCCTGTTCAAAACCTTAATGATGATGATTTGTTTATTAATACACTGAGCCGAGATACGGCATCCCATATGGTTAGAGAAGTAACTAGAGAAGAAGTTAAGAAAGCTATGTTTAACATTGGTGAGAATAAGGCCCCCGGTCCTGATGGTTTCACATCTGCGTTTTTCAAGAATGCTTGGGATATTGTGGGCGAGGAGGTGACAAATGCGGTACTGGATTTCTTTGATAATGGTAAGCTTCTAAAACAAGTTAATCACACCATCCTTGCTCTGGTTCCTAAAAAGGATACTCCTAACAGTGTTTTAGACTATCGGCCCATCTCTTGCTGTAATGTTCTGTTTAAGTGTGTTAGCAAGATCATAACAGATAGGATTAAGGGGAGTTTGAATAATTTGGTCAGCATAAATCAGTAAGCTTTTATTCCGGGCAGGAAAATTTCTGACAATATCCTCCTCACCCAGGAATTAATGCACAATTATCATATTAATAGAGGGCCCCCAAGATGTGCGTTCAAGATCGATATTCAAAAGGCATATGATACAGTCAGTTGGCAGTTTCTTGAGTACATTCTGCATAGTTTTGGATTTCATCAAAAGATGGTTAATTGGATAATGACATGCGTTACAACGGTGTCATATTCGTTAAGCATTAACGGAAAGCTTCATGGTTATTATGCGGGTAAGCATGGGCTTAGACAAGGAGATCCTATGTCCCCTTATTTGTTTACACTAGTCATGGAAGTCTTAACTCTTCTATTACATCAGACTTCGTATCATTCGTCGTTTAAGTTTCATGCTCGATGCTCTAAACAGAAGATCATTAGTGTTTCGTTTGCTGATGACCTGTTTCTATTTGCTCATGGGGATAGTGGTTCTGTTAAGCATCTTAGAGAGGCTCTTGACAAGTTTTCTCTAGCCTCGGGTCTGATTCCTAATCGGGATAAGAGTACTGTTTTCTTCAGCAATGTTCCTCGTGCTATTAAAGATCAGATTATGAACATTATGCCGTTTCAAGAGGGTTCGTTTCCGGTTCGATATCTTGGGGTTCCGTTGATTTCTACTAGATTGACTGCCAAGGATTGCAAGACACTCTTGGAGCGTATGGATAGACGAGTTGACAACTGGATGTCAAAATCTCTCTCTTTTGCAGGGAGACTCCAACTTATCAATTCTGTTCTCACGGCTTTATACTCCTATTGGGCGTCGGTTATGATGCTCCCTTCTAGTATTTTAAAGGATCTGGAGAAACGTCTTCGTAGATTCCTATGGAATGGTGGTAAGTCAGGTTCGGTTCGTGCTAAAGTAGCCTGGAAGGATGTTTGTATGCCTAAAGATGAGGGTGGCTTAGGTATTCGAAGCATAGTGGATGTTAATAAGGCTCTTTTAACATCTCATATATGGAGCTTAGTTACCAATCGGCCTTCTCTGTGGGTCCAATGGATCCACTCTTACAAACTAAAAGGTCAAAGCTTTTGGGAAGTTCAATGTCGAGCTAATGTGAGCTGGGGATGGAGGAAACTCTTATCTATCCGTTCGAGTGTTCGCTCGTTTTTTTGGATGTCTATTCGGAGTGGCCGCCAAACTAACGTATGGAGTGATAACTGGTGCATATGCAGTCCGATTCGGTCGTTCATAACCCCTAGAGCTATTGATAATGCTGGTTTTTCTTTAAATGCTACGGTGGCTGATATTGTGGCGGACGACGGCCAATGGTTATGGCCTCAGGCATGGTATGATCTTTTTCCCATCCTTATAAACATCGGTTCTATCCAGATTATTCCTAATACGAATGACCGGTTTTGCTGGAAAGATTTAGAAGGTAACCTTCAAGTTTTTACTTCTTGGGAGGTTTGGAATTGTTTGCGTAATAGATGTAATAAAGTCCTATGGACCAACTCGATTTGGTTCAGTCAATGTATTCCCCGACACTCGTTTCACTTGTGGTTGGTTATCAAAAACAAGTTGAAAACGCAAGATAGGATGACCATTTGGGAAGCGGGTAGTGCTTCTAATTTGCGGCTTATGTGTTGCCCTCTATGCAAGTTTGATCGTGATTCAAGAGATCATCTGTTTTTTCAATGTGTATATGCTTCAGAGGTTTGGAGATCGGTCAGGCTCTTGGTTGACATGGAGAATGTTACGGACACATGGGATTCTATCATGCAATGGATGGAGCTCAATGCTAATTCGAGAACCATGGATAATATTATTTGCAATATTCTGGTGGCGGCTTCCACGTACTTTGTTTGGCAGGAAAGAAATAACAGATTATTTTCTCATAATCAACAGAGTGCTACAGCGCTTGCAAAGGTTGTCATTGATACGGTGAGGCTCAGAATCATGGGGTTCCGGTTTGGAAGAGACCCGAAGCAAAAGAAAATTTTGGACAGGTGGCTGATATCGAAGAATAACATGGAAGTTGATCCCGGCTAGAGTACTTTGTCACACCCCGACCACGTGGAACATACAAAACGTGGCGGAAATGTCGGGGAGTGTTGTAACAGAATTAATTGTTTCAAATCCATGGCAATTGAAGTTTCGTTTTATTGATTAAAAGTGTTACAATGTCTTAACAAACAAAGAAATACAACATAATTAACTAGTCTTGCATCTTTTATTGTCACTAAAGCCCAAGTCTGCCTATGTGTATCTTGATCATCTTATGCAACAGCTCCTGAAAAACACATGTGAAAATAGGTACGTCAGCATAAAAATGCCTGTGAGATACATAGGTTTTGTGAAAATAGGTTTCATGACTTATGTTTGAGAAAATGTTTAGTCATGAACCTTGTAATTTACTTTGTTTTGTAAATCATTTGAAAAACGATTAAGATCAGATGATATGTATAAATAAGTGTAAGGTTAAATGAATAACCATGTAAAATGAGTTTGTATAAGATAAGTTGTTTATAACTCAATGTCTTGTGAAAAGTATGTTATTTGTATAAAATGTTCTATTTCTCAAACTGAAATGATTCAAATAATGCTACGATATGTAATACCATACAAACACTTATATATAGGAAGTACCAGCGGCGTATCCACCATGCTTGTATCATATTACACACGCTTCGTTACTTAATCACTTACTCAAACCAAACTACTAAAGTAAAATGTTCATTTCTAATGTAAATCATGTAATATGTATCAAAAATGTAATCATGTGATGAATAACAAATGTACTAAGTATGCAACAATAGACATACGTAGCATGTGACCTGTACTAAGTATGCAACAATAGACATACGTAGCATGTGACCTGTACTAAATATGCAACAATAGACATACGTAGCATGTGACCTGTACTAAGTATGCAACAATAGACATACGTAGCATGAAATGTAATGTAAAACGATGTACTAAGTAATGCACACAATGGGCACACCAAGCATGAAATGTAATGAAATCATGTACTATAATGTACTAACGAACATAGCAAGTATATGATGTGAAAACAGGAAAGCATGAAAGTAACAAGTAGGCACATGTGTTCCACCCCAAAACAGTTTGGAAAACAGTAAAAGAGGGGTCTATGTACTCACTTGAGATTGCTTAGTAGTCCTTGAGTAACAACCAAACAATGCTAGAGATCGCGGATATCAAACGGCACCTAATATAGGTAACTATGTTAATAACCGGACCTAAATCGGGTGATTGGATAGAATGAGGGTTCGTAAACCAAACGAGTGTAGAGACTCGTGTCATTTGGTTTAACAAAGCCTACATACTAAATGAAACCTAACCTAAAAGCTTACGACCCATTACGACCCGTTTAGGTAGCTTATGCTACTTTAACGCGTCGTTCGCGTGAAACGCGTTCGGACCGCTTAACTAGTCCTATGACAAGTGTTATATGCCTAAACATGTTACATAATCAGTTATGTGACAAAATTTTAGGTTACATATGCTTAATTACCAATTATACATCAAAAGGGTATTCTGGTAATTTACCTAAGGCATATAAACTACCTATCATACAACTACTCAAACGATGTGACCATAGGGTATAACCTCGGAAGGTTATTCCCTACCTACTATGGTCACCTAATGTATTTGGTCGGATCCTAATGATCGACCAAACTGGGTCGGGTTCGAAGGTATAAGCGATTTATTAGATCGCTTACCCTTACGACCCTAGACAACGTGGTAATCAGTAGGCATAGTCACAAAGGACTATAACCATCGTGATTACAATCACGTTGCGAAGTTCAAACGAACTTCGTATTGACCATAAGCTGGTCAACGCTGAAAGTCAAACAAAGTTTGACTTTCGGACTCGAAAAGCAATAAAAGAAAGAAAAGAACGAAAGAATACTTACGAAGGGTCCCCGAATGCTAATCCCGATCCAAGTAGCTCAGGTATGAAACAATGGTTTCAACTTAGAGCTTCTCAAATCAGAATTCTTGTAAGTTTTGCAATGGGGTGGATGGGTATTTATAGGAATACCCGAACCGTTAAGATCGTTTCATGGAAACCGTGCTCGAATCTTGTGCGTACACTTGTCACAAAGTTGTGGTAACTTAAAAATGGTCCTAATGAGCTGAATGTGCAGTTGTGAGTGTGTGGATGAGGTTTAAACAGCTGGAATCAGCTGACTAAGCGTTCTTATCTGATCAGGAAGGCTGAGGCGGGCCGCCTAAGATTTAAGCTTGGCTGAGGCGGGCCGCCTAGCTCTTCAGATCAGAAAACAAGTTTCAAATGTTGCAGTTTCAGTCCCTGTTATGTGTTTAAGCCATTTCTGACATGTTTAAGGCCCGTTAAGCCAAATTTAAGGCCCTAACATGATGTCTAAACATTGTGGACATGAAACATGCTCAAAAATATGTCGGATGTTGGTTCGTTTGGTCGTACGAACGCGATGTTCGCTTAATTACGACGGAATACGCACAAGCGCGAAAAACGATCCAAATGGCATGACGAATGGATTTTTCTCATGCCAAACACTAAAATAAAATATTATAGTGCTTACATAAATTTTTGGATGTCCGGATGTATTCAGAACGTAAGTTATGCGTAAAAATGCAAACTTGTGCTCTTTTTGACGCTTTTAGTCCCTGAATGACACAAAAGTTTATTTTAGCATACCGAACACCTCAAAGCCTATTTCTAAGCTATGTAAAGGATATTTATGGTATGTTTAACTTATGGTCATGTTCTGGAATGTCTGTTACAGTTCAAATTGGCATACTTTCGCAGTTTGTCAACTTTAGTCCCTGTAAGCGATTTAACTTTGATTTCACCACACCAAACCTTCCAAAACTTATATCTAAGTTATGTAAAGGTTATTTAAGGTATGTTAAGCCTATTTCACTATTCCGGAGTGTTCGTTGCATTAATCTGGTTATATTTACGCATCAGTGCGCGTATAACCTTCCAGAAAGCGATTTAGAGCTTGAAATCGAACAAGAATCGATATGTGCAAACGATACACATATTTTACAAATCCCAAGTATGAAATACAATATTTCATTGGTTTGGAATTTGATTGATGGTTGGAGTGACACAGGTGTCACAGTCTCCCCTACTTTAGGAAATTTCGTCCCGAAATTAATTCGTAGGAGTCTATCTGTGGCTTTGTGTGAAGTAACCATCAAAGATAAGCAAGGCATAATCCTGTTATTTCTCTTTAACGGACATTTTTCAGAATTGAAAAATGAACGGAGTTATTTTCAACAGGCATTCTTCAGAAACGAAAATGAACGAAATGAGTCTTTTTCCACAACCTCTTCAGAACCGAAAATGAACAAAATGAGTCATTTTCCACAACCTCTTCAGAACCGAAAATGAACAAAATGAGTCATTTTCCACAACCTCTTCAGAACCGAAAATGAACGAAAAGAGTCATTTTCCACCATTTCTTCAGAACCGAAAATGAACGAAAAGAGTCATTTTCCACCATTTCTTCAGAACCGAAAATGAACGAAAAGAGTCATTTTCCATCACTTCTTCAGAACCGAAAATGAACGAAAAGAGTCATTTTCCACCATTTCTTCAGAACCGAAAATGAACGAAAAGAGTCATTTTCCACCACTTCTTCAGAACCGAAAATGAACGAAAAGAGTCATTTTCCACCACTTCTTCAGAACCGAAAATGAACGAAAAGAGTCATTTTCCACCACTTCTTCAGAACCGAAAATGAACGAAAAGAGTCATTTTCCACCATTTCTTCAGAACCGAAAATGAACGAAAAGAGTCATTTTCCAGACACACGACCAAACTAGCTGTGGTTTCCGTGCACTGAATTCCATAATTATGTATGCATCCATAATTACGCAATTCCTTGCATAGTCTGCACAATTTGCTTGTAATGTGAAGGGGAGGAAAATCAAACCTGTGATGAGTGTGACTAGACTACCATAGGGTCCTTTTAATTAGATCGACAAATGATCCTTTTAATTAGGCGACCAAGGAGTCCTTTCAGCTATATCATCACATGATATTCCTAACCAGATTTTTGGATCAATCTGTTTACCTAGACCACTCAGGGGTCTAATTATGGAATGGAACAATATAATCCAAGGGTCTTTACTATTACGTACAAGCCCATTGAGGATTTAATATAGCACCTTTGGATATCCTACTATGAATCCCTTATACGAAGATATGGAAGATTCTACGAGGATTTGGATAACAAAAACTTGGATTACATAAAAACATAAAAGAAAACACATAAGCACATAATCACATAGTTGTTTAACTTGGTTATTGATTTGTTATTTTGGACGCGGATACTTAAAGCACACCAGGAATCCAATTCGTGGATTTCATTTGGCACTTTAATCATTTCAAGAATCCATCCATGAAGATAGGATGATCTACCAAAAATTTGATTTTCGTTTTCAGGAAAACGCAATATGCGAATTAAGGTACACAATAATTTAGGACATACGGAAATACCCTTGGGTACCCTATTAAGAATTTATAGTGGTACTTGGGGTATTCGTACAGAATTATAACTTGCACCTTGCACTTCGTCTCTTTGCAAGAGACGGGTACTTAGGATCTTTGTGTAAAACGCAAGAGATTGTAAAATGGAAGAATTTTGGGGGTAGTTTGCTTTTCAAGGAATACGATTCCTTGATTGTCGGTATTGTAAGGGATATGTTGTTTATACATACAATTACATTAATACATTGCAATGTAAATAAAAGATTTATTTATAAACAATGTTAACAACTGTTTCATGGACCTTGACAACAAAAGAAAATAATACATAAGACATGATTATTTCTAAACGGTGTTGTCTTCTAGTCGGTCAGATGCTCATCTCTGTGCTGGATTAGCATTAGCACGCTTTGGGCAATTTCTTCGGAAATGTCCCATCTCGCCACACTTGTAGCAAGAACCTGGTGGAAAGCGAGCTCGAGCAGGTTTGTTGTTAGCTTGATTTGGTGCAACTGCTGCTACG
Organism: Helianthus tuberosus; assembly: GCA_030545235.1. Classification (NCBI taxonomy): domain Eukaryota; kingdom Viridiplantae; phylum Streptophyta; class Magnoliopsida; order Asterales; family Asteraceae; genus Helianthus; species Helianthus tuberosus. Next base: position 113,519,448 of record CM060415.1, on the reverse strand, counting down.
CAAACTTTTGCTGTATGACCTTTACGTCCACAAATTTGGCATTCGCGGCACTTCACCATAACATGATGATAAAGGTTACATCGGTTGCACAAAGGTGAAGTTCCATTGTATGGCTTCCTAGCACGGGGTTGAGCTGGTTGTTTGGGGATGGCTTGATCGTTGTGAGCAACCATGGCGAAGTTCTGAGAAGCCTTTTGCTTCTTTGACCGCTCAAGGGATCCAGACTGTTCATCCATGGTCTTTGATTCCTCAATTGGCTTCGATTCCTCGACCGGTTTCTTGTCACCTTTTCGAAAAAGCTTACGTTTCCTGATCTGAGATTCAGTCAAGGTTGCAGATAGCTCAATGGCATGCCTAACCGTAGTGGGGTTACTACCAGTAACAATGTCTTGAACTGTGTCAGGGAGACCATCAATGTATTTTTCGATCGCCTTATCCAAAGGCGTAACCATGGTAGGACACAACAGGCTCAGCTCCTCATATCGATCAGTGTATGCTCGATGTTCGCCGCTGTCTTGCTTAAGGTCGTCGAATTCTCTTTCCAAGGCCCTGATCTCGTGACGAGGACAGAATTCCTTCATCATTAGTGCTCTAAGTTCTTCCCATGTTTGAGCCAGTGCCACTTCGGCACCCCTATCTCTCACTACACCGTTCCACCACGTCAAAGCTCGTTTCTCAAAGACACTAGATGCAAAATCTACCTTTCGCTCGTTTGGACATTGAACATGCCTGAAGGTGCTCTCTAGACTCTCGAACCATTGCAGAAGTGCAGTCGCTCCTTGAGACCCAGAAAACTTTGATGGCTTGGCCGAGTTGAACGTCTTGAAGCTGCAGAGGGCATTATTGTTGTTGATAGCTTGGTAACATTGAGCAACGACGTTTGGGATTGCAGCAGTCATTTGCTGTGTAATGACAGCTGCCAGCTCATCAATAGATACCGGATTTTCGCGTCGTGGAGGCATTCTATAAAGAGGAAACATGAAAGGAAATGAGTGAGAGAATTAGACTAAGAGAATGAGATGAACAAATCTGATGAAAGCAATGATAGTGGTCATTTGTTTGTTACTACAAAGCAACAAACGACCTCGGTGATTAATCAAAGTAATTAGGTCAAAAATAATGTATCGCGAAGACATGCTCGCCTATAAGTGAACACTCATCCCAAGAATTCCCAGGTAAGCACAACTGGTCTCGCGTCTGATGAGATGTATACGAAGTGCTTGCCTAGACAGAAAACCCAGAATACAGGCATTCACCCTTCCAGTTTGCACGTGTTCACATTATTTAAAACCCAAAACTTTGACGAGATTTTGAAAATTCAAAGGATTCAAAACCTTACAATAGAGGGTTCAAAACCTAGTAATCAATCATCCTAGAACAGATGATTAGTTTTCAAAGCGGTTTTGAAATTTATGTTCTTGTTGTGGTCGTCGCCTAAGGATAGGTGACGGTATTGTTTTATGACTAAACGCAAGTAAACTCGCGTTAGGGTCCTAAGAAGGTTATAGACTAGGTCAAAGCATTACTAATAACCTAATTCCCTATAACCATTGGCTCTGATACCATCTTTTCTGTCACACCCCGACCACGTGGAACATACAAAACGTGGCGGAAATGTCGGGGAGTGTTGTAACAGAATTAATTGTTTCAAATCCATGGCAATTGAAGTTTCGTTTTATTGATTAAAAGTGTTACAATGTCTTAACAAACAAAGAAATACAACATAATTAACTAGTCTTGCATCTTTTATTGTCACTAAAGCCCAAGTCTGCCTATGTGTATCTTGATCATCTTATGCAACAGCTCCTGAAAAACACATGTGAAAATAGGTACGTCAGCATAAAAATGCCTGTGAGATACATAGGTTTTGTGAAAATAGGTTTCATGACTTATGTTTGAGAAAATGTTTAGTCATGAACCTTGTAATTTACTTTGTTTTGTAAATCATTTGAAAAACGATTAAGATCAGATGATATGTATAAATAAGTGTAAGGTTAAATGAATAACCATGTAAAATGAGTTTGTATAAGATAAGTTGTTTATAACTCAATGTCTTGTGAAAAGTATGTTATTTGTATAAAATGTTCTATTTCTCAAACTGAAATGATTCAAATAATGCTACGATATGTAATACCATACAAACACTTATATATAGGAAGTACCAGCGGCGTATCCACCATGCTTGTATCATATTACACACGCTTCGTTACTTAATCACTTACTCAAACCAAACTACTAAAGTAAAATGTTCATGTCTAACGTAAATCATGTAATATGTATCAAAAATGTAATCATGTGATGAATAACAAATGTACTAAGTATGCAACAATAGACATACGTAGCATGTGACCTGTACTAAGTATGCAACAATAGACATACGTAGCATGTGACCTGTACTAAGTATGCAACAATAGACATACGTAGCATGAAATGTAATGTAAAACGATGTACTAAGTAATGCACACAATGGGCACACCAAGCATGAAATGTAATGAAATCATGTACTATAATGTACTAACGAACATAGCAAGTATATGATGTGAAAACAGGAAAGCATGAAAGTAACAAGTAGGCACATGTGTTCCACCCCAAAACAGTTTGGAAAACAGTAAAAGAGGGGTCTATGTACTCACTTGAGATTGCTTAGTAGTCCTTGAGTAACAACCAAACAATGCTAGAGATCGCGGATATCAAACGGCACCTAATATAGGTAACTATGTTAATAACCGGACCTAAATCGGGTGATTGGATAGAATGAGGGTTCGTAAACCAAACGAGTGTAGAGACTCGTGTCATTTGGTTTAACAAAGCCTACATACTAAATGAAACCTAACCTAAAAGCTTACGACCCATTACGACCCGTTTAGGTAGCTTATGCTACTTTAACGCGTCGTTCGCGTGAAACGCGTTCGGACCGCTTAACTAGTCCTATGACAAGTGTTATATGCCTAAACATGTTACATAATCAGTTATGTGACAAAATTTTAGGTTACATATGATTAATTACCAATTATACATCAAAAGGGTATTCTGGTAATTTACCTAAGGCATATAAACTACCTATCATACAACTACTCAAACGATGTGACCATAGGGTATAACCTCGGAAGGTTATTCCCTACCTACTATGGTCACCTAATGTATTTGGTCGGATCCTAATGATCGACCAAACTGGGTCGGGTTCGAAGGTATAAGCGATTTATTAGATCGCTTACCCTTACGACCCTAGACAACGTGGTAATCAGTAGGCATAGTCACAAAGGACTATAACCATCGTGATTACAATCACGTTGCGAAGTTCAAACGAACTTCGTATTGACCATAAGCTGGTCAACGCTGAAAGTCAAACAAAGTTTGACTTTCGGACTCGAAAAGCAATAAAAGAAAGAAAAGAACGAAAGAATACTTACGAAGGGTCCCCGAATGCTAATCCCGATCCAAGTAGCTCAGGTATGAAACAATGGTTTCAACTTAGAGCTTCTCAAATCAGAATTCTTGTAAGTTTTGCAATGGGGTGGATGGGTATTTATAGGAATACCCAAACCGTTAAGATCGTTTCATGGAAACCGTGCTCGAATCTTGTGCGTACACTTGTCACAAAGTTGTGGTAACTTAAAAATGGTCCTAATGAGCTGAATGTGCAGTTGTGAGTGTGTGGATGAGGTGGGCCGCCTAAGATTTAAGCTTGGCTGAGGCGGGCCACCTAGCTCTTCAGATCAGAAAACAAGTTTCAAATGTTGCAGTTTCAGTCCCTGTTATGTGTTTAAGCCATTTCTGACATGTTTAAGGCCCGTTAAGCCAAATTTAAGGCCCTAACATGATGTCTAAACATTGTGGACATGAAACATGCTCAAAAATATGTCGGATGTTGGTTCGTTTGGTCGTACGAACGCGATGTTCGCTTAATTACGACGGAATACGCACAAGCGCGAAAAACGATCCAAATGGCGTGACGAATGGATTTTTCTCATGCCAAACACTAAAATAAAATATTATAGTGCTTACATAAATTTTTGGATGTCCGGATGTATTCAGAACGTAAGTTATGCGTAAAAATGCAAACTTGTGCACTTTTTGACGCTTTTAGTCCCTGAATGACACAAAAGTTTATTTTAGCATACCGAACACCTCAAAGCCTATTTCTAAGCTATGTAAAGGATATTTATGGTATGTTTAACTTATGGTCATGTTCTGGAATGTCTGTTACAGTTCAAATTGGCATACTTTCGCAGTTTGTCAACTTTAGTCCCTGTAAGCGATTTAACTTTGATTTCACCACACCAAACCTTCCAAAACTTATATCTAAGTTATGTAAAGGTTATTTAAGGTATGTTAAGCCTATTTCACTATTCCGGAGTGTTCGTTGCATTAATCTGGTTATATTTACGCATCAGTGCGCGTATAACTTTCCAGAAAGCGATTTAGAGCTTGAAATCGAACAAGAATCGATATGTGCAAACGATACACATATTTTACAAATCCCAAGTATGAAATACAATATTTCATTGGTTTGGAATTTGATTGATGGTTGGAGTGACACAGGTGTCACATAGTTCTTTTGGTTTCTTAGTCGTGTTTGTCGTTGGGCTGTGCTTTTAGTCTTGTAGTTCTGTTTGTTTGTGGTTGTGACTTTGTCGGGCATGTTTGTTTTGTTGTCCTAGTCTTGGTATGCCAAGTCTAGTAGTGTGTATCGGTGTCTCGATGCACCATGTTTCTTTTTTGATTGGTTGATATAAAATTTCACCGGGGTAAGCCTTTACCAAAAAAAAAAAAAATCTTAATCTTAATCAATTAGAAAACAGGGTATAATCAAGATCCCTTACCAATGAAGTGATCGATAAACCCTAGTTGCTAATCAAAATCAATCAAGAGAAGGATGAAGAAACGAAATTAGGGTTTACTCAAAATTCGCCAAGATCGCCCAGAGCATAGCCATTCTCTGACACACGGCTTAATATTATTATTTTAGATTCATGGCTTTTGAAAACTTAAACGGCTTATAGCTTGTTGCAATGTCCTATATAAATGCATTTCCAAGATTGTTGCAGAGAGAATTAAAGGAGCGTTGAATGATATTGTGAGTGTTAACCAATCTGCCTTTGTGCCTGGTAGGCGAATTTCCGATAATATTTTGTTAACTCAAGAGCTTATGCACAATTACCATAGGAATGTTGGTCCTCCTCGTTGCGCGTTTAAAGTTGATATTCAAAAAGCCTATGACACTATTGATTGGAGGTTTCTAAAGAGTATTCTTCTTGGATTTGGGTTTAATATCAAGATGGTCAATTGGATTATGGTATGTGTTTCTACTACCTCCTATTCTGTTTGTGTTAATGGGAATATTCATGGGTATTTCAAGGGTAATCAAGGTCTAAGGCAAGGAGATCCGCTGTCCCCGTATCTTTTTACTCTTGTTATGGAGATTCTGACAGCCATTTTGCAGCATTCGTTAAGGATTGATTCGTCGTTTAAATTTCACAATAGATGTGAAAAGCAGCAAATTATAAACTTATGTTTTGCAGACGATTTGTTTCTTTTTGCTCGAGGTGAAATTGCTTCGGCCAAGTTTATTATGTCTTCTCTTGATACTTTTACTAAGATGTCAGGGTTGGTGCCTAGTGTTCAAAAAAGCACGGTTTTCTTTTGCAACGTTCCCAGTTACATTAAGAGTGCTATTTTGAGAATTATGCCGTTTGTGGAAGGTTTGCTGCCCGTGAGGTACTTGGGGGTGCCCCTCATATCTACGCGGCTTTTATATAAAGATTGCAATGTTCTTGTGGAAAAGCTTGAGAAACGTATCATGCATTGGAGGAATAGGATGCTTTCATTCGCGGGCAGGGTTCAACTTATCATTTCAGTTTTGTCTTCTATGCATATTTACTGGTCCTCTGCCTTTATTTTGCCGACTCGGGTGGTTAATGACTTGGAAGCTAGGATGTGGAATTTTTTATGGTCTCAAGACTATTCTTTTCATAAAGGAAAGGCGAAGGTGTCATGGAAATCTATTTGTATTCCGAAGTATGAGGGGGGTTTAGGCATTAGACGCATTGGTGATGTAAATAAAGCTCTAATGACTTTTCACATTTGGAGCATCATTACCAAACGACAATCTTTGTGGGTTGACTGGATCCATTCTTACAGACTAAAAGGTAAAAGTTTTTGGAGATGCACTGTTCCGACAAATTGTTGCTGGTCTTGGCGCAAGCTGTTACAAATTCGGCCTCTAATGAGAAATCATTTTTGGTCCGAGTTAGGTAATGGCGCTAGAACTTCTGTATGGTATGATAGCTGGTGTACGTTGGGGCCGTTGGGAGATTTTTTGACTCCTAGAACGATCACAAATGCGGGGTTCAGTTTGGACGCGAAAGTTGCTGATTTACGGTGGAATGGGGCGTGGAATTGGCCTGTGGCATGGAGGGACTTGTTTCCAGTTCTTATTCAGTTGGACCAGGTGAACATTGATCCGAATAAATGTGATCGGATTGTATGGCGAGATGGTGATCAAGTTAGTAACTTTTCTGCTTCGTATGTCTGGGATTCGATTCGATATGCAGAACCAGAAATTGATTGGTGCTCTATTGTGTGGTTTCCTCAGTGTATCCCGAAGCATGCGTTCTTTATGTGGTTAATCATGAGGGGTAAGTTACTCACACAGGATAAAATTTTGAGTTGGGATTTGTCGCGCAGAAAAAATATGAACATGATGTGTTGCCTTTTATGCTACGAGAATTATGACTCTCATAGTCATTTATTCTTTGAATGTAAATTCTCCTCTCAAGTTTGGCATATGGTTCGACAAAAGGTGGGCATGGATACGGTTCAACCTATATGGGGGGATATTGTGGATTGGCTTTTAGCTCGTGCTCGGTCGAAGACAGTGGCTAATCTTGTTACTAGAGTTGCAGTTGCGGCTAGTGCTTATGTGATTTGGCAGGAGCAGAATGGTAGGTTGTTTAAGAATCAGTTAAGACCACCAGAAATTATTAGTGCGACTATCTTTCAAATGGTTCGTTACAAATTGATGGGAGTGAAGCTGAAGAACACTGCTGGCGTCCAGAGGCTTCTTGGAGATTGGGAGATCCATAGAGTTTACAGGGATGATGATGGTGGTTGAGTAGTTGATAGTTTTTTTATGGGTTTGTTACTAGATTAGAGTCTAGTGGTTGGTTATTTGTGTTGATTTTGACGTTTTGTTTACTTTCATGGGGCATGTCTCATGATTGAACTAGTGTAGGTTTTTCTACACTACTTGTTTTGTTTGGTTGTGAATATATAGAATCATCGGGGTAACCCTTTACCCAAAAAAAAAAAAACTTAAACGGCTTTTGATAACACAAGAAAAGATGGCTTTTGAAAACTTAAACCCTTTTCTTGTGTTATTCATGGCTTTTGATAACACAAGAAAAGGGTTTAAGTTTTCAAAAATAGCCATGAATCCTTGTAAAAGTTTTGTTTCTAAAATGCGTTGTTTTGGTAAAATGTTTATAGAATATACAAAAATATACTTTGGTTTTGAGATAAGCGGATGAGTAGTATATCTAAATATGCTTTAGTTTTGAAATAGTTAAATAGATAGTATATTAGAATATACTTTAGTTTCGGAAATAATAGATTTGGTAGTATATCACAAGTATACTTTGGTTTAAGAATGAAAAACATCGGTAGTATAATACATTATACTTTGGTTTTGTAAATAACATATCAACTTATGCTTTGGATTTGAAAATAGCACATCAACTATGCTTTGGTAGTATATTAAAATATACTTTAGTTTGTGAAATACAAGGTCGGTAGTATATCAACTATACTTTAGTAAATAATATCACGTTGGTAGTATGTCGAAACATACCTAAATCGTGGTTTGGTAGTATATCAAATTATACTTTAGTAAATAATAGCATATCAAATTATGCTTTGGCAAAACAGTATCACGTTGGTAGTATATCGAAATATACCATATATCGCGACTTGGTAATACATTCAACCTTAGTGCATTAAACTACAATTTAGAGACTACAGAAATACCACAAAGGCAAATTCTATTTGGTTAAAATTTGGTTTCTGACATTCCATACAACAGGAATGGGGTGTCTAGTCCTATAGCGCTATATCGTACTACCAATCGGCGTGATCATTGTTAATGAATGTATAAGTAACAGTATAAATGAACAAATAGTTCTAACAAAGTTTGGAAATCAGTTGTTTAAGCCATGGATAATAGTTCAATTCGTCAAAAGATAGTACTATGCACGTGTAATCATATAGTCGAAATCATGAAAATAGTATATCGGCACATATGTATCACCCCAAAACATTTGAAAACGTAAAAGAGGGGACTATGTACTTACTTGAGATTGTAAGTGTCACACCCCGACCACGTAAAACAACAAATCATGGCGGAAACATCGGGGAGTGTTATAACAGAATTATTGTTTCACAACCTTGGATACAAAAGAGTTTCATTTTATTTATTCATTAAGTAAATTACATTGTTTTAGCATGAAACAAGCAAGTTATATATCGACTATCATCGTTATTATGTCACTAAGGCCTCATCCCGATCCTATGTGACTCATGCATTCTAGCAATCAACATCAAGCAACATCACCTGAAACATATGTAAAAACAAAGTCAGCAAAGAAATGCTGGCGAGCACATAGTTTTTGTGTGAGTGTCAGATTCATGGCTCGTTTACATGTTGAAATATCTCGTATAACTTCGTTAATCGATATTAGAAACCTTGTTTTGTAAAATGTTTGTATTGTAAAATGAATAACCAAGTTAAACAGATTGGTCATAATTTATAAACCTCGATGCCATGAATCTTAACCCAAAACATTTGTTTATGTAAACCAAATCATAAATCGTTCTCGTAATAAAACTCGTATGGTTTATATAGTTTCGTAAACATCATTGTGTGACATCGTTTAACTCGTTCTCGTTATAGATCCTCGTTCATTTGTTTAAATCGTTCATAATCGTTCCATCGTTCAAAATCGTTCTCGTTTTAATTGTGAAAACTATTTTTAGTCGTCTCGCTAATAACATTCAAACCTTCGAAACTCGTCCATCGTTCAACTCGTATTAACAAACCACCAAAGGGTAAGTTAACAATCATCAGATTCAGTCGTTACCCACATTACCCACACATAACCATGGGTGCAGTCTGATAATGGGATTTGTCGGATCCTATGGTACCATAACCTAATACTGCTCGATTCGGCCAAAATTAATGAATATCATTCGTTTTGTAAGTACAACCAACAAGTTCGTTCACATTATCGAAATCGTTATTAGTTTAGTATAAACCATCGTAATCGTTTTTGAAACCATCGTTAAATATCAAAATCATTTTGATACATATGAATCACCCCAAAACAATCGAAAACAGTAAAAGAGGGGATCTATGTACTCACCTTTGGGTGCGTTTTTATATGTTAACACAATCCCTCAAATTGTTTATTCGTCCTAAATTAAATAAGAATGATTTAATAATCAAAAACCCACAAAAATACCGAAGTTTCTCCGATGCTTAGAATTTTCACATAACTTTGAGATTTCTCTCCAAAAAGTTATTATTTTTTATTATATTGGTGTATTTATATACATGGGTTAGCGTAATACACATAATCTTGTCAACACTAACACATCATCATACACATATTGTAAAACACATAGCACATTGTAACACATAAAATTTACCCATGAACAACCCATTCTAGTGTATGTCGAAAAACACTTATTTTAGCGATTCGGTAACATTTTTGGGCGTCGGAAGTCACGTATGACTAACCAAACACCAAGTAAACTTAATATAAGTTAAAATACTTATTTATATATCAAAAATATCAGTTTGGTTACTGATCTAAAACAGTTTTATAAAAATCCTCTGAAAAGCCGATTTTTAACCGTTTTACCGCATAGTTTTGCATCAAACGTTACCCTAACCATCCCAAATCAAAACGACTTGATATTTTGACATAACCCATGTTATTTACTGAATAAAATAGTGGTTATACTCATGATAGTGCAGGTCTCACATAAAGCACATAAATCATGCAAATTTCACATATTTTACCACTTTTTAGGCTATATGTACAACATGCAAAGCTATCAAACCTATGTCAAAGTTCCATGCCATTATAATATACCAAATAATGTTATTTTTAGTGTTTATAATCTGATCTAAAACATTTTTGTCATACAATCACTTTTTATCATTTCTTTGAGCTTTAAATCAACATGTATCCTCATGTGCAAGTGCCTAAAGCACACTATCATCTCATCAACATTTCATATGAATCTAAATGCATCAAATATACAACCTATTCATGTTTATTTGCTGATGTAATTTAACATTTATCATATCATGCATAGATCATTAAACACTTGCATTTTAACTATCATTCAAGAACAAGCAACAACTTAAACAAGTATTATCAAGAAATCAAACTTCAAAACTCATACACCCATACATATATGTACGGTTTATATACACACATAAACATCACCATTTTTTTTATTTGTATCAAGACCCATTTCTTTTTAGATTTCAAGTTTGTGAAAATTCCAAGATTCAAGAGAAACTTCAAATCATCAAGAACAACCAAGAATCAAGAGTACGATTTAAACATATTATACCTTCAAGATTCAAGTAAGTTGTTGGATGAGATTTTGGTGATATGGAGGTTGAAATCACTTGAAAGCACCTTGGAAACTCCTTTAGATCTTCACACCAACTTGAATCTAGCTTGGAATGGAGCTTGAATCTTCAAGAACAATGTTGAAAGGTTGGGAAAGAAGGTGGTGGTGATGGTTACGGTTTTGGGGAGGAGAGAAGGAGGAGGAAAATTGCTTTTGATCTTGTTGTGATTTGTGAAGGATATGGAAAGATTATATGAAGATATATGAAGAGATATGGAAGTAGCATGCACTTAAACTTGTCCAACAAAGATCAAATAAGATATTGAGAGATCTAGCAAAATTTTGGTGGGGTCCCCATATATGTGACGTAAATTTGAAAGGGGGGGGGGTAAAGTGTAAGTTTGTTTGGTAAATTAGATAAAAACAGGTATTTAACTGGATACCGGGTATTTTATCTAGCATTTAAATCCCGGTTTATGGCGTTCTAAATTATTCTATAAAAATAAACTCGCCAAAATATTACTGAAATAAATTTCAGTTGCCGAGACTGGCTGTGTTGTCTGCGTTTTGCAGTATAAGCACTGTGTTGCGCAGTAACACGCGGTACGCGCTTAAACTTGAAAAATAACGTTTTTAAGCGTTTTAATTTATTTTTCCACACGAACCTGATTAAAAATAAAATTTTAATCATAACAGAATATTTTTGGGATTTAAATATTATCGGTCACCAACGTTCGTTTCGCAGTTTTGTAGCAATTAGTTCTTTTAGTTCAATTAAACATGTTTCTGCCATACTGAATCCTTCGAAACTTATTTCTAAGTTATGTAAAGGATATTTAGGGTATGTTTGGCTTACGTCACAGTTCCGGAGTGTACGTCGCGTTAAACTGATTGCGTTTACGCACCAGTTTGCGTATAACCTTCCAGAAAGCGATTTAAAGCTTGAAATCGGAATCGAATCAAATTGTAAATCATTAAACACAATTATACACATAATAACACCAAAACACATTGTTTTATTAATAATTAACATTGTTTTACATTGTACAACGATTACAGAGCAAAGTTGTCGCATTAAGTATCCTTGATTAAGTGTCCTAACAAAGCTCGGAAATCAAGGAATCACGTGGCACCTAGTATGGAATCATGTGATATGGCACCTATATTAAACAATCGATATCTAAATCGGAAGACCGGGTAGAATGAGGTCTGGTAAACCAAATGAGTATTGGAACTCATGTGATATGGTTTAACAAAGCCTATATTCTAAATCGGAACCTATCCTAAGTGCTTACGACCCGTTACGACCCATTAAGTTAGCTTACGCTACTTTAACGTGTCATTCGCGCAAATGCATGTTCGTAACGCCTAACTAGTCCTATGACAAGTATTATATGGCTAAACATGTTTAAATATGTTGCATAATCAGTTTAAGTGACAAAAGTTAAGTTTTTTTGGGTAAAGGGTTACCCCGGTGAATCTATTATAAACAACCGCAAATAAGTACAAGTAGTGAGGATGGGTTCCACACTAGTTCATATACAGGACATGCCCCATATATGTAAACCAACAAACACAAAAATACCTATGACATCACATCAACCTAGCCTACTATACATCATGAGAAGATATCTAGTAGACAAAACAAAACATAACCAAAATAATCATCCTCCATCATAAAAAATGAAGTTGCCACGAAATGGCAGCCCCTTAAACCGAACCAAAGACAATCTAACCATTGGAGAACTTTGTGGAAGAGGTGCTTGCCCCTGCATATGTACCCGAAGTCATAAACTCATTGGTTTCATCATAGACAACCTCAACCTCTTCCTCATCTTAATCCTCATGACTATGTCTATCCCCTTTATTTCTCCCTTGAATTAAACCACCATGTCCCCCAATAGAATCAAGAGCAGAAAACGGATTATGAGTTTGAATTTTAGGAGAAGTTTGCAACGGCCTTTTTCTTCCTATCCACCGGTCTATACTCAAATTTGGGCTTCTGGTTATTAACTTGAAAACCCTTCTTCTTTGCACTCTTCTTCGCCTTAACTTCAGTGAAACCATCCTCATCTACTTTCGGGTTGTTAGTAGGAGGTTTGGATGTTGAGCCAATACGTTTAGGGCATCCCTCAGAGTCATGCCCAAACACACAGCAACGAGCACATCTCGGGGGATCCCATTCATACTCCACCCGAATATTCTCCGTAACATATTTGTTTCCATCCAATTCAGGAATAGCCATGGTCATAGTCCCTTTCAAATCCTGATTAGCTATACTTCAATAAGAGCCCTAGCATAGCTGCTCCGTCCCCAAGCCTCATTGCACATATCAATTGTATACGAATCCAGCCGCACAGGAGACCCAATTTTTGAAGCCAGCATGCTTAAACCATCATCAGAATACGCCACTAGAGGGACGTCATGCAATTTAACCCAAACTGCAACCTTTTTAAACTCTTCTTTTGTAAAGGTGTTTGTAGGGGACCAAATGTTGAGAAACATAGGTTTGTTACGGATCATCCAAGGTCCCCCTTCAAGAACAGCATCCATACCCTTTCTGTCTTCAAACTTGAAGAAGAAGAACCCATTTGAATTCATCATCGTTTTCTGTAGACCATGTTTCTTCCAATTTGTTCTCACAAAATATTCAACGACTGGATATTCAATTCTATCCCCCCAGGAAATAACCATAAAGAGTGTTAGCTAACCTGTTGTTAACCTGGCGAACAGAATCAATCGGTAGCACTACATCCACACCATCCAATGAGACATTTGAGTTTAGCGATCGAAAATTGACTTTCGGAACTTTCTCAGCCGCATCATTGGCCTTCCTAGCATTTTCACCATCATTTTGATTCTGATTTGGATTGGCAGCCCGCTTAGAACCTCTCTGCTCTACCTGTTCGTTTAGGATCGCATCAGCATACGATTGCTGTTGGACTTGAGTTTTATCACCCTTTTCCTGTTTTCGAACGCGAGCCGGACTGACATCATTTAGCGGTAACACAAATGCTACCTTTCGCTTATCATAAACCACTGCGTAATCCTCATCTGGAGAATCAGAATGTCACATCCCGACCACGTAGAACATACAAAACGTGGCGGAAACGTCAGGGAGTGTTGTAACAGAATTAATGTTTCACAACCATGGAAATTAAAGTTTCATTTTATTAAACAAATATGAGAGTTTACATTGTTTTAAACAAGAAACAAAGAGTACATAACTAAATTATCTAGTTCTTATCTCGTTTTAAGTCACTAAAGCACAGGTCCGCCTAAGTATGTCTTGATAAGTCCTATGCATCATCTCCTGAAAAACACATGTGAAAATAGGTACGTCAGCATAAAAATGCCTGTGAGATACATAGGTTTTGTGAAAATAGGTTTCATGACTTATGTTTGAGAAAATGTTTAGTCATGAACCTTGTAATTTGCTTTGTCTTGTAAATCATTTGAAAAATGATAAGATCAGATGATATGTATAAATAAATGTAAGGTTAAATGAATAACCATGTAAAATGAGTTTGTATAAGATAAGTTGTTTGTAAAACAATGTCTTGTGAAAAGTATGTTATTTGTATAAAGTGTTATATGTCTCAAATTGAAATGATTCAAATAACGCTACGACATGTAATACCATACAAACACTTATATATAGGAAGTACCAGCGGCGTATCCACCATGCTTGTATCATATTACACACGCCTCGTTACTTAATCATTTACTCAAACCAAACCATCAGGATGTAATGTTTAACAATTGTAGAAATGTTTATGTATGGTCAAATACGGTTCACACGGTTCACAGATACAAACGGTTCAGAGACACAAACGGTTCACAGATACAAACGGTTCACAGATACAAACGGTTCACATAGTCGAATAGTTATAAACGGTTCAAAATGTAATATACTGTGTTCATATGCTGGATGAGCATATGCAACAAATTGTAATGTAAAACAATGTACTAAATATGCACTAAATGGACATACATAGCATAAAATGTATTGAAATCATGTACTATAAATGTACTAATGAACATAGCAAGTATATGATGTGAAAACAGGAAAGCATGAAAGTAATAAGTAGGCACATGTGTTTCACCCCAAAACAGTTTGGAAAACAGTAAAAGAGGGGTCTATGTACTCACTTGAGATTGCTTAGTAGTCCTTGAGTAACAACCAAACAATGCTAGAGATCGCGGATATCAAACGGCACCTAATATAGGTAACTATGTTAATAACCGGACCTAAATCGGATGATTGGATAGAATGAGGGTTCGTAAACCAAACGAGTATAGAGACTCGTGTCATATGGTTTAACAAAGCCTTCATGCTAAATGAAACCTAACCTAAGTGTTTTCGACCCATTACGACCCGTTTTAGGTAGCTTATGCTACTTTAACGCGTCGTTTGCGTGAAACGCGTTCGGAACGTCTAACTAGTCCTATGACAAGTGTTATATGCCTAAACATGTTACATAATCAGTTATGTGACAAAAGTTTAGGTTACATATGCTTAATTACCAATTATACATGAAAAGGGTATTTTGGTAATTTACCTAAGGCATATAAACTACCTATCATACAACTACTCAAACGATGTGACCATAGGGTATAACCTCGGAAGGTTATTCCCTACCTACTATGGTCACCTAATGTATTTGGTCGGATCCTAATGATCGACCAAATGGGTCGGGTTCGAAAGTATAAGCGATTGTTTAGATCGCTTACCTTACGACCCTAAACAACATGGTAATCAGTAGGCATAGTCCCAAGGGACTATAACCAACGTGATTACACTCACGTTGCGAAGTTCAAACGAACTTCGCATTGACCATAAACTGGTCAACGCAGAAAGTCAAACAAAGTTTGACTTTCAGACTCGAAAAGACTCGAAAAGCAATAAAAGAACGAAAGAATACTTACGAAGGGTCCCCAAATGCTAATCTAGATCAAAATAGCTTAGGTATGAAACAAAGGTTTCAACTTAGAGCACAAATGATCAGATTCTTGTGAGAAATGAAGTGAAGTGGGTTGGGTATTTATAGTATTCGGGTAACCATTAAGATCGTTTCATGGAAACCGTGCTCGAATCTTGTGCGTACACTTGTTCAATTGTTGTGGTAACTAAAAATGATCCCCCATGAGCTGAAAGGGCAAGTTAGAATGTGTGGGTGTGGATTAAACAGCTGGAATCAGCTGACTAATCGATCTTATCTGTTCTGGAAGGCTGACGCGGCCCGCTTCAGGATACACCAAAACTAATGCGGGCCGCATGGGGGTTCTGATCAGAAAATAAGTTTCAAAAATGACAGTTTTGGTCCCTGTTGTGTATTTAAGCCATTTCCGACACTTCTAAGGCCCGTAAAGCCAACTTTAAGGCCCTAAATGATGCCTAAACATTGTGGACATGAAACATGCTCAAAAATATGTCGGATGTTGGTTCGTTTGGTTGTACGAACGCGATGTTCGCTTAATTACGACGGAATGCGCACAAGCGCGAAAAACGATCCAAATGGCGTGACGAATGGATTTTTCTTGTGCCAAACACTAAAATAAAATATTTTAGTGCTTACATAAATTTTTGGATGTCCGGATGTATTCAGAACGTAAGTTATGCGCAAAAGTGCAAACTTGTGCACTTTTTGACACTTTTAGTCCCTGAATGAGCCAAAAGTTTATTTTAGCACACCGAACCCCTCAAAGCCTATTTCTAAGCTATGTAAAGGATATTTAGGGTGTGTTTAACTTATGGTCATGTTCTGGAATGTTCGTTACAGTTCAAATTGGCATACTTTCACAGTTTGTCAAGTTTAGTCCCTGTAAGCGAATAAACTAGATTTTGCCATACCAAAGCCTTCAAAACTTATTTCTAAGTTATGTAAAGGTTAATTAAGGTATGTTAAGCCTATTTCACTATTCCAGAGTGTTCGTTGCATTAAACTGGTTATATTTACGCATCAGTGCGCGTATAACCCTCCAGAAAGCGATTTAAAGCTTGAAATCGAACAAGAGTTGATATGTGCAAAAGATACACATATTTATACAGATCCCAAGTATGAAATACAATATTTCATTGGCTTGGTATTTGTTTGATGGTTGAAGTGACACAGGTGTCACAGTCTCCCCTACTTTAGGAAATTTCGTCCCGAAATTTATTCGTAGGAGTCTATTTGTGACTTTGTGTCAAATAACCACCAGAGATATGTAAGGCATAATCCTGTCATTTCCTTAACGGACATTCTTCAGAACGAAAATGAACAAACGGAGTCATTTCAACGGGTGCTTCCTCAGAAATGGAAATGAAAAGGAGAAACAAACGGATATTCATTTCCTTAACGGACAAATCTTCAGAAACGAAAATGAACAAACGGAGTCATTTTCAACGGGTGCTTCATCAGAAATGGAAATGAAAAGGAGAAACAAACGGATATTCATTTCCTTAACGGACAAATCTTCAGAAACGAAAATGAACAAACGGAGTCATTTTCAACGGGTGCTTCATCAGAAATGGAAATGAAAAGGAGAGACAAACGGATATTCATTTCCTTAACGGACAAATCTTCAGAAACGAAAATGAACAAACGGAGTCATTTTCAACGGGTGCTTCATCAGAAATGGAAATGAAAAGGAGAAACAAACAGATATTCATTTCCTTAACGGACAAATCTTCATAAACGAAAATGAACAAACGGAGTCATTTTCAACGGGTGCTTCATCAGAAATGGAAATGAATAGAGTTAACTTCTAGGCACATGACAAAGCTCGCTGTGGTTTCTGTGCACTAAATTCCATAATTATGTATGCATCCATAATTACGTAATTCCTTGCACAGTCCGCACAGTTTGTCTTGTAATGTTCATAAGCACATAATCACATAGTTGTTTAACTTGGTTATTAATTTGTTAATAATTTTTTATCGATTGAGAACGGATATGGAAACCAGTCGATGGACTTCAATGTCCTCTGGGATCTATCTGAAAAGATAGGAAGATCTCCCAAAAATTCGATCTTGCTTCCAACGAAATGTAATAGTCGAATTAAGGAACACAACAATGTTAGGATTTACGGAAATACCCTTAGGTACCCTATTAAGGATTTATAGTGGTACTTTGGGTATTCATCCAATGTTGTAACTTGCGCCTTGTACTTCGTTTCCTTAGAATAAACGGGTACTTAGGAATTTCGTGGAAACGCAAGAGATCATAGAATGGGAAAATTTTGGGGGTAGTTTGTTCTTCAAGGAATACGGTTCCTTGATTGCCGGTATTGCAAGAGATATGTTGTTTATACATGCCACCACATAAATACATTGTAATGTATATAAAAGATTTATTTATAAACAACGATAACAACTATTTCTTGGACCTTGACAACTAAAGAAAAATAATACATAAGGATTGATTATTTCTAAACAGCGTTGTCTTCCATTCGGTCAGATGCTCATCCCTGTGCTGGATTTGCATTAACAAGTTTTGGGCTATTTCTTTGGAAATGACCCATCTCGCCACAGTTGAAGCAAGAACCTGGTAGAAAACGACCTTGAGCGGGGTTGTTGCCAGCTTGGTTTGGTGCAGCTGCAGCTGGGCAAACTCTTGCTGTATGGCCTATAAGTCCACAAGTTTGGCATTTGCGGCACTTTACATTGGCATGATGATGGAGGCTACATTGGTTGCACAAGGGTGCAGTTCCATTGTATGGCTTCCTAGCAGGGGGTTGAGCTGGTTGGTTGGGGACGGCTTGATCATTGTGAGTAACCATGGCGAAGTTCTGAGAAGCCTTCCACTTCTTTGACCTCTTAGGGGATCCAGTCTGTTCATCCATGGTTTTTGATTCCTCGATTGGGTTCGATTCCTCGACCGGTTTCTTGTCACCTTTTCGGAAAAGCTTACCTTTCCTGATCTTTGATTCAGTCAAGGTTGCAGATAGCTCAATGGCCTGTTTAACTGTAGTAGGGTTGCTGCCAGTCACAATGTCTTGTATTGAGTCAGGGAGGCCATCAATGTACTTTTCGATTGCCTTATCCAAAGGCGTGACCATGTTTGGGCATAACAGACTTAACTCCTCATAACGGTCCGTGTAGGCTTGACGCTCACCGCTGTCTTGCTCAAGATTGTCGAATTCCCTTTCCAAGGCCCTGATCTCGTGACGAGGACATAATTCCTTCATCATAAGGGCCCTAAGTTCAGCCCATGTCTGTGCTAGAGCAACTTCTGCACCACGATCTCTCATAACCCCGTTCCACCACGTAAGGGTTCTCTTCTGGAACACACTCGAAGCAAACTCGACCTTGCGATTGTCAGGACACTGCACGTGGCGGAAAGTATTCTCAATGCTCTCGAACCATTGAAGAAGCCCAGTCGCTCCCTCAGAACCACTAAACTTGAGTGGTTTCGCCGAGTTAAAACTCTTGAAATTGCATGGACCATTGTTGTTGTTGTTGGCTTGATTCCATTGAGCAAAGAGGTTTGGGAATTGAGCAGCCATTTGTTGCGCAATGATTTCTGCCAATTCGGCAGTCGCTATCTGGCTTTCGCGTCGAGGAGGCATTCTAAAAGAGGAAACATGAAAGGAAACGAGTGAGAGAATTAGACGAAAAGAATGAGATGAAACAAATCTGATTGAAAGCAAGGATAGTGGTCATTTGTTTGTTACCACAAGGTAAACAAACGACACACAGTGACTAATCAAAGTAAATGGGTCAAAAATAATGTATCGCGAAGACATGCTCGCCTATAAATGAACACTCATCCCAAGAATTCCCAGGTAAGCACAACTGGTCTCGCGTCTGATGAGATGTATACGAAGTGCTTGCCTAGACAGAAAACCCAGAATACAGGCATTCACCCTTCCAGTTTGCACGTGTTCACATTATTTAAAACCCAAAACCTTGACGAGATTTTGAAAACTCAAGGGGGTTCAAAACCATATAACAGAGGGTTCAAAACCTTACAATAGAGGGTTCAAAACCTAGTAATCAATCATCCTAGAACAGATGATTAGTTTTCGAAGCGGTTTTGAAATTATGTTCTTGTTGTGGTCGTCGCCTAAGGATAGGTGACGGTATTGTTTTATGACTAAACGCAAGTAAACTCGCTTTAGGGTCCTAAGAAAGGTTATAGACTAGGTCAAAGCATTACTAATAACCTAATTCCCTATAACCATTGGCTCTGATACATCTTTTCTGTCACACCCGGACCACGTAGAACATACAAAACGTGGCGGAAACGTCGGGGAGTGTTGTAACAGAATTAATGTTTCACAACCATGGAAATTAAAGTTTCGTTTTATTAAACAAATATGAGAGTTTACATTGTTTTAAACAAGAAACAAAGAGTACATAACATAAATTATCTAGTTCTTGTCTCGTTTTAAGTCACTAAAGCACAGGTCCGCCTAAGTATGTCTTGATAAGTCCTATGCATCATCTCCTGAAAAACACATGTGAAAATAGGTACGTCAGCATAAAAATGCCTGTGAGATACATAGGTTTTGTGAAAATAGGATTCATGACTTATGTTTGAGAAAATGTTTAGTCATGAACCTTGTAATTTGCTTTGTCTTGTAAATCATTTGAAAAATGATAAGATCAGATGATATGTATAAATAAATGTTGTCACACCCTGGCTTTGCGGAAGCGTGGTTAATTTTGGTGTGACTTCTTAATACCATAGCTTAACCATAACAAAGCTATATGAAATAAAACCATGCAAGATCATCCATAGATTAAGTTTTAAAAACCAAACACAACAACATTGTCTTAACGGAAACACATCCTAATGACATTGTTCAACAAACATAAACATCAACATGACATAAACACAGTTTAAGGACTGTGACTTGTCCAGGAAAGAGTCACATTCCCCAAACCCGGATGACCTCGTAACCCATATGCAGCGGGAAAACATAACATACCGCGCCAGATCTTTAGTTCCCTGAAATACATGTAAGTTGAAAAATCAACAATAATGTTGAGCGAGTTCATGTGTAAGTGAGTATGTAAAACACTTGTAAGTATAAAAATCCTGGTATGTAGCAAATAAGGAAAAAGAGATCACCAATGGCTTGCAAGACCATTGATATGTGTGAAGTGCAAGTAGGAAGACTCAAACCTAGCAGATTTCGCGTTGGGGCACAAAGTCACCCCTAGGTCCGTTCTGTTTGGGCCTGGGGCTGGGCTCGCTACACCCAGATAGATCTACCGCTTACGTCCCTCGGTCCTACAATGAGGATTAATGGCCTCCAGTTTCTGCCTACCCACTCACATGATCTAAGTAGTAAACCTCCTTACGCTAACCATACCATGTATAAAGTACTTGTAGTCAAAGTAACATGTATTTCACCCCCGTAGTTAGAAAACTGAAAACAGTTAAGAGAAAAGGGGGACATGAACTCACAGTGGTGCGTCTCTACCAAGTATACCTCCAAATCAAGCAGCTGTGTGACGACCTACACGTACTAACTCTATTAGACGGACGGCCGTGCCTTAGCTTTATGGTTTAAGTTTTTGGGAAATAGTTAGACAACTATTTCGTGTTTACATTCTGTATATACTTGGTAGTTATTTTCCTTCCCAAGGATGGGGGATTTAATACATGTGCGTTCGTAACATTCGAATTACACTATTAAGTCTCACTTAATATATTTTATTTCTAATTCCAAAATATAAATATTCTTCTCAAAAATCTTATATTTTCTATTACATGGAATTTTCCCAAAATAATACTTAGTAATATTATTTTTACTCTAAAAATAATATTTACGTAGTTCACAAAATAATCATAAACATGTACACAAGTGATGTTGTGAAAAATATATACTAAATATATATTTACCAAGTTTTATTTTGTGAAAATCCCACCTCCGATGTTTTATAAATATAGTCGTGGCGAAACTTATATTTTGAAAACAAGTCAAAATGTATTTCTAACACTTGTGGTAGAAATATTTCTAAGTGTTAGGTTTTTGGAAAAATTTCGCCAGAGTTTCCTCTGTAACTGGAGGTGGCCACGCTTTCAAGCGTATCATTTTCTTTTACAAATCAAACCAACAATTTTCTCAATCAACCATAAGCATTATTCAAACCATCACACTAGTTAATAAATTTGTAATTTGCAAGAATCTCATGAACTTGTAGTTTTCTAATATCATGAAGTAAATCCCATTACTTTTAGTGGATCTTTATATAAAGCAATACGATTTCGTAAAAGTCTTGTTTTTAAAGAAATTCCATCTTTACACTTCTTGTCAACTTTTACAAAAGTAGTTATTTTGTCGAAACTTTGTGCTACACAAGTGTTTACACACTTGTGTGTTCTAAAAACCATTCGTGTTAGTGTAAGATCCGTCTTTAGAAAACATGATTTCTTTGATACTTGGTTCTTTGAAAATACCGCTTGTAGATCCATAGATCTACTAGTTTTAAACACTATTTTACAAGCAAAATCACTTTTACACAAGTTCATGATTCGTGTGTGGTAGAGTTTCATCCTTTAACCCTCGTTACTTCCAAAACAACCTTATGTCATGATCCAAGGTCATGACCAATCCGGGTTAAATGATGATCCGAGCTACCACAACATAGATCGGGTCTAAATAATCACACAAATCAAATACTACATGATTTACACAACATGTGAGCTTTTAACCAACATTTTTAGTGTTTTAAGTAGACTTTTAAGCTTCAACTTGTATGTTCATGACTTTTAACCGTTACAAATCATATTAACCACTTTAAAATAGTTCAAGAAGGTGATTCAAGCAACTTACTACTAGCTCGAGGCTAGGGAAGAATCTAAGCGAAAAATGCGTGGATAAAAGCAATGTAGTGAGGTCCTTCGCCTTCCGGTTGCACCAAGGTTCCTTATACGCGATCCTTAACACTTGAAGATGCTTGGAATTGCTTGATCAAAACTCGAAAATGGGTGGGTGTTTGTGGGTGTGTTCGGCCGAAGCCTTTGAGAGAGAGAGGGGAAGTGTTGAGTTGTGAGATGTGATGAATGGTTATGTTGTATTAAACCTTGATCTTATAGACAAACCTCAAGTTAATTGTCCAAGGGATTTTATGTCTTCTAGATATTAAACACTAGGATTATAATATTCAAGAAGGACAAAAGGGTGTCCCCCTACATGGGGACGGTTTGTAAAGAGGGGGGGGGGGTACTAGTTCATTTCCAATAATTAGTTAAGTATATAGTAAGGTTAATCTAGTTAAGTTAAGTGATTAACCCGGTTAGTGGTGTGTCATGCGTTACAATGGGTGTTAGGGTATTCAGGGACCCTAATTGGCTCAGAAAAAGATAAATAATGTTCTCAACAATATTTTCATGTTTTTTTGGGTAAAGGGTTACCCCGGTGATTCTATATATTCACAAACAAAAAAGCACAAGTGGAGTAGAGAGCCTACACCAGTTCAAACATGAGACATGCCCCATGAAAGTAAAACCAACCAAACAAAAATCCGAAAAAACCCGAACATAAGACACCTAGACACACTTCTAGACATTCAAAACACTACCAAACTAATTAGCCTCCATCATCTTTGTTTTCGGTTGAAATCTCCCAATCCCCAAGCAGCTTCCGCACTCTAGCATTGTTCTTTAGTTTAGCTCCCATCAACTTGTATCTCACAGTCTTCAGAATAATATCTGTGACACCCCAGGAAAATCTGGAAAACAACGCAACTTAACTAGCCTCCTCAGTAACCATGCGCTAAATTTCGGGACGAAATTCTCTTAACAGGGGGAGAATGTGACAACCCTCAAAATCCCATGTATTCCGTACAAATTATTAATGATAATTAAAGTGTCTGACGACTGTGTGGAATTACTTAACTGCTTTCTGATATCTATGTTATGCTTACACGTATTTGTTAATATGCTAAAGAATATGCTAAGGAATATGCTAAGGAATATGCTAAGGAATATGCTAAAGAATATGCTAAGGAATATGCTAAGGAATATGCTAAGGAATATGCTAGGAATATGCCAGGAATATGGCAGGAATATGCTAAGGAATATGCTAGGAATATGCTAGGAATATGCTAGGAATATGCTAGGAATATGCTTGGAATATGCTAGGAATATGCTATATGGAAGATCTTATTAATACCACCATTCCACCAAGCTCTCTCTTCTCTCCCTCTCCTTTCCCTTGTTCGGCAGCCACCTTCCACCATACTACCACCATCATCAAGCTCTTTTTCAATCATTCCTCATACATACAAAGGTGTAAGAGGTCCAACAACGAAGCTCGGTGCTCTCGGAAGTGGAGGGACCTCCTCCATTCGCTATTAACCACCACATTTCTTTACTCGAACTTCCCTAGCCTTGAGCTAGTGGTAAGAACTTAGATCCGTTCATTCTTTATGTTATTTTAGTGGTTAATAGATGTTAGAATGATAAAAAGTTAAGAAACTTTAAAGCTCATGAACAAGTCTTGAACATAATGTGTTAAGGTGTGGATAAAGAGAAGTTATGTGTGTAAATCATGTAGATCTTGTGTTATTATGATTATTGGTTGATTATTTGATGATTTGCTGATTAATATTAATATGTGATGTTGTTGCGGTCACTAAACTTGTTAACGGAATCATTCGAACACGATTTAGAAGGATAAACATTGAAAATCAGAATCTGTCCTGGTTTTACAGCCAACTTCAGTTGGCTGTAAACGGGTCATAAACTTAACGAAAAACCGATATTTTGGATCTAATATATGTCATTATAAAATACGGTTCTAATGGCACCGGAATCGTAATTTTTGGACTCCGTTTACTATTTTTAAAGTGTTAATTTGTAACAGCAACTTAAGCTGAATTTTGACAGCAATAAATGGGTGCCGTACTTTCAGTCATAACCTGAGTTTTGTGATGAATCGGACCATGAAATTTGTACAGTAGATGAAAACCTATGCATTTGTAATTACCCCACTAGAATTTCGTAAATCGGACACTCGATGAATTTTTAATAAATTGTTCCGTGGACTGTGGTCAGAAATACATAAATCTGAGTTCAGTCCGGAATATAAATTTTTATAAAAAATTGGTAATGAACCGGACCCCGATATTTTTACACAATAAAATATGGAACGTTTAAGACATCCTGTAAAAATTTGGGAATTTTTGGAATAGTTTAACTATTTTATTAAAATGACCGAAAACAGCCGGTTTTGAATATTAATGCTGAGATGACATAAGTTGTGATTTGCGCGTCTAAATGTCGAGTATGCTATCTGTGAATGATCTAACATGTTATATGTGTTATATGCATTATTGTATGTTTGCTTATGAGTGGGGAATGGATGGGAAGTATATATGGGCGTAAATCGTTAAAGTGTGTACCTGTTATGTGGTAGAAGTAATGTGCAAATAAACCGTACATAGGATACGTGTTATGCATGAGAAACTGATTGTTATCCGTACCTTATTAGGACGCGATTGACCGACCTTGACTGTTAGCTATACTTGAGAATCTAACCGAGCAAACCGAGGTGAGTTCACACACTTTCTAAGGCATGGGATTCCCGGTGGTTTGGGAATGGGTTAAAGAATTAAAACTAAATCTACATATCCTCCTTGGGTAGGATATGTACGGCCATCCTCCATAGATTGGATGCCATTATTAAACCTACGAATTCTCCTAGTGCAGAATACGTACGTTGTGGTCCTCCTGGTGCGGAACAACAACCTTAAAACTAGCTAGACAAAACTCTATCATGAAGTCCCTCAATTTATATCGACTTAATCGCCGAGGCCAATGGCGAGCGGGTCATTAGTTAATAGCGCTATTAGGTTTAACAAACCTCACACCGTGCCGGTAGGACGGGCGTGTACTAATGGACTATGGCAGATTGTCAGTGATGATAGACACTGATATAGGGCACAACTTATTTGCGTAGCAGTCGATATCATTCCGTCTAGTAGTTCAAACGGGGAAAACCCCCACTGATCATGGTTATGGATTGGGTAAAGAAAAAGGAAATGGTTAAACATACTTTCAACTACGGGGTAACCCCCACGGCAATTACGCCAACGAAAGTCAAACCACGTTTTTCAGAAAACAACTTAAAACTAAACAACCAAACGTGAACTCACTCAACTTTGTTGTTGACTAGTTGTTACATGCCTTACAGGTCGCTAAATGCTTGGAGCTTGCACGGGGAAGGAGTCGTTGTGGTGTACGGACTGTTATGTTCCGTGCTTAATGTTTAAATCCTTATGAACTTATTAAACCTAAGTGTTGGACTTTAAACTTATGAACTGCGAACTTATGCTTTTGGATTTACTTTTATGCTTCCGCGGTTTTAAACTAAACATGGTTAATTAGCTTTGGTCACCAATCGTATTGTGGTTGGTCTTATTTACTTAATTACGTTGTTCAATATGATTGGTGGCTCGATCCTGGTCACGTCACGCCTCCAAGCGGTGATACCCCGCATGGTGGATTTTGAGGGTGTGACAGATTGGTATCAGAGCCATTGGTTATAGTGAACTTGGTTTTTAAAAGGGAAAAGTTTTTGATAAAAACCAGACTATAACCAGTACAGTGCTCAACGATCCACAACGACGCTTCGCTCCACGTGCAAGGCTCAACACACTAGGTGGTATGATTTGAGTTTATATTATCTACTTGCTAGATTACTTTTGCATAATGTGATGTGATAGTATGCTTAATTAGGAAAGCAGCATGTTGTCTATTAGCCCTATTGTGTTCTTTATGACACACAATTGTTTACTTGAAATTTGACAAACGGTGGTCAAATTCTTTCTTGATTTCTTTTCACCCCGCTACAACGACTGTTTATGCATTCTATCTACTCGCACGTTTACCTCGACATGACGTCGCCATCTGACCCTCCGTACAGCCGGTTCGTACGTCAACATCCGCGAAGACCAGACTTGGCTTGCACGAACTCGGGCTTAGGAGAACAAAACCCACGCATCCCGGTTGACGAACTTTATCACCTTCACCTGTCATCGTTGCCAGAAGTGAAGCAGTCACAGTTACACGCGTTTGTCATTATGCAACACGAAACCTTGCCCTGTTTTGGACGAGTGATACACTCGCGCGACCGCGATGCAACGAACTTCCCTTTTGTGCCATGCTGCCCCGCACCACTACTAGAGGTTACTTCTAGACAACAGATTAGCTGGTCAAATCCTTCGGTCATTGTTGGACCCCTGTCTTCACTCGATTCTTCGCATGAACCTCATTAATTCCCTATCGCTTCGATTGACAACCGATTTAATGAAACACCAACAACCATACCACGATTTTCACCAATCACAAGACTACCTTATTACCCTGTTGAATGGTTTATTCTTATTCTACTTGATTAGCTCCCTCGTATACCCCACTTAACGAATAGATGCCTTTACTGATGGGATTGCCTTCAGGACATTCGAGGACGGAGTTACGGATCACATAACCTACAGGCGAACACGATGACCTATACGTCTACCCTACCCCTCCTACAATATAAGAGTCATATTTTAAATTCCATGATAGTCTTCTTTAATAGGCAGAATCCTTGCGCTAGCTTTTGCACCGACACATGATTGTTGATTAATGATATGTCCAGTTTCTACCATTGGCTTAGACCAAACCATCACTCTCTTACCACAGTAACATTACGTCCTTGCTTCTCCATGCTGAGGCACCGAAATGAACACCCGCTGGTTTAAGTTGGAAGGCTCAACTCCCGATCGTTGGTGACCCCTCCTCGAAACCTTGAGAATGGTGATGTATTGATGATATGATCATAATCTCTTGAACACGTTTTCGAGTCTTATCTTTGGAACCTTATGACTACGCAGACGTATTTTGGATTCATTCGCACGACCTAAGGAAACTCCTCTAAATTTGGTTGCTTACCGACTCGATAAACTGCAAACTCATCTAAGTTCATCGATCAAGGTGAATTATTTCCCCTTCGCATGTGGGGAGCCCGACAACTTTGATGGAATTTCAGTGAACCTTAACACTACAAACCTGTACGACGGTCATCCTCCTTCAGCTAGTTCTGGTTGTGCCAACCATATCGATGTAACACTCCTATCAGTGAACGACGTTGCGATTAGGATGGATTGGTCACCTCATCAGCAAGCGGAAATTCTTTGCAACGAAAAGATTGTCCGCATCCCTCGTTCTGGTGAAGAACCTCCCGTGATTCAAGACGACAAGAGTGGTGCGGTCGTGGGCATCATCTCTTTCCTAAAGGCCCAGAAGTGTTTGCGAAAGGGCCACACTGCCATTTTAGCACTCGTTACTGACACATCAACGGAAGAGAGGAGAATTGATGACATCCCTATTGTACGTGACTTTCCCGAGGTATTCCTGAGGAATTGCCTGGTCTTTCGCCTCATCGCCAAGTCGAGTTTCAAATCGACCTAGCTCCTGGAGCAGCGCCAGTAGCTCGAGCACCATATCATCTAGCTCCATCAGAACTCGAAGAACTATCCACGCAGTTACAAGAACTCTTGGAAAAGGGTTTTATACGTCCTAGCTCTTCGCCCTGGGGAGCTCCAGTCTTATTCGTGAAGAAGAAAGACGGTACCTTCAGGATGTGTATTGACTATCGTGAACTTAACAAGGTGACTGTGAAGAATCGTTATCCTCTTCCATGTATTGACGACTTGTTCGACCAGTTGCAAGGGTCGAGCTATTACTCCAAGATTGATTTGAGATCGGGATACCATCAGCTGAGAGTCCGAGATGAGGACGTCTCCAAAACAGCATTCAGAACCCGTTACGGCCATTACGAGTTTCTGGTTATGCCATTCGGGCTGACAAATGCACCAGCGGTCTTCATGGATCTCATGAACCGAGTGTGCAAGCCTTACCTGGATTAGTTCGTTATTGTGTTCATCGACGATATCCTGATCTATTCCAAGAGTCAGGAGGAACACGAGCAGCATCTACAACTTATGCTGGAACTTCTTCGAAAAGAGCAGTTGTATGACAAGTTTTCGAAATGTAACTTCTGGCTCCGCGAAGTCCACTTTCTAGGCCATGTGGTAAACTAGGATGGAATTCATGTGGATCCATCTAAGGTTGAATCGATCAAGAACTGGCCTGCACCCCGCACACCAACAGAAATCCGCCAATTCTTGGGTTTGGCAGGATATTATAGGAGGTTTATCAAGGATTTCTCCAAGATTGCGCAACCTCTCACTTCACTGACTCAGAAGGGTGTCATCTATCGTTGGGGTGATGCACAGGAGTCCGCATTTCAGCACTTGAAGGATAGACTTTGTAGCGCGCCTATCCTCTCATTGCCTGAGGGCACAGACGACTTTGTGGTTTACTGCGATGCTTCCATCCAAGGACTTGGTTGCGTGTTGATGCAACGTGACAAGGTCATTGCCTACACATCGCGCCAACTTAAGGTTCACGAAAGGAACTACACTACGCACGACTTGGAATTGGGAGCAATTGTTTTCGCGCTTAAGATATGGAGACATTACCTGTACGGTACTAAGTGCACCATTTACACCGATCACAGGAGTCTCGAGCATATCTTCAAGCAAAAGGAGTTAAATATGCGACAACGCCGATGGGTTGAGCTCTTGAACGATTATGAATGCGCAATCAAGTATCACCCGGGAAAAGCCAATGTTGTGGCCGACACCCTCAGTCGAAAGGATACTATACCCAGGCGTGTACGTGCTCTACAGCTTACTATCCAATCTAACCTTCCCACTCTAATTCGCGATGCTCAGGTTGAAGCATTGAAAGCAGAGAACATCAGGGCTGAATCCCTACGAGGATCGAGGCAGCGGCTAGAACAAAAGGAAGACGGCGCTTACTATGTAAACGGACGTATCTGGGTTCCACTTTCTGGAAACTTACGCGAGCTTGTGATGGACGAAGCGCACAAGTCTCGTTATTCGGTACATCCTAGTTCGGATAAAATGTACCACGACCTCAAGACTACGTATTGGTGGCCTGGCATGAAAGCCCACATAGCAACCTACATCAGCAAATGCTTGACTTGTGCGAGAATCAAGTCTGAATATCAGAAACCACCAGGTCTACTTTAACAACCGGAGATCCCAAAACGGAAATGGGAGCAAATTTGCATGGATTTTGTTACCGGCCTGCCCAGATCTCAACGCGGAAACGATACCATTTGGGTGATCGTAGATCGACTGACCAAGTCTGCACATTTTCTGGCTATCAAAGAAACGGATAAGTTTTCTACTCTTGCAGACATTTATCTAAAGGAAGTAGTGTCAAGGCACGGAGTGCCAACCTCTATTATATCTGATCGTGACGCGCGTTTTACTTCTGAACTGTGGCAAGCGATGCACAAGTCCTTTGGCTCACGTTTAGATATGAGCACCGCTTATCACCCACATACGGATGGGCAATCTAAATGCACCATCCAAACCTTGGAAGACATGCTTAGGGCATGCGTAATCGACTTCGGCAATGGCTGGGAAAAACACCTCCCGCTAGTGGAGTTTTCGTACAACAACAGCTACCACACCAGCATCCAAGCCGCTCCGTTTGAGACATTGTACGGACGCAAATGCCGATCACCTCTCTGTTGGGCAGAAGTTGGTGACAGCCAAATCACTGGCCCAGAACTTGTGGTAGATACCACCGAGAAAATTGCTCAGATACGACAGCGAATAGCGGCAGCTCGTGACCGTCAGAAAAGCTATGCTGATAAGGGAAGAAAACCACTCGAGCTCCAGGTTGGGGATCGAGTGCTACTCAAAGTCTCACCTTGGAAAGGTGTAGTCCGCTTTGGCAAACGAGGCAAACTCAATCCGCGTTATGTTGGACCATTTGAAGTCATTGAGAAAATTGGCAAAGTCGCCTACAGGTTGAATCTACCTGAAGAACTCAGCGGAGTTCACAATGTTTTCCACGTGTCAAATCTAAAGAAGTGTCTGTCAGATGAAACCCTCATAGTTCCTCTTAAGGAACTCACTATCAACGACCAGCTGCGATTCGTCGAGGAACCAGTAGAGATTACGGATCGAGATGTTAAGATCCTCAAGCATACCAGGATACCTCTGGTCCGAGTTCGTTCGAATGCTCGTCGTGGCCCAGAGTATACATGGGAACGAGAAGACCAAATGAAACTCAAGTATCCCCAACTGTTTAAGAAAAACCCAACCACTACTGAGGCTGAAGCTACTGCAGAATTTCGGGACGAAATTCCAAATCAACGGGGGGATGATGTGACACCCCAGGAAAATCTGGAAAACAACGCAACTTAACTAGCCTCCTCAGTAACCACGCGCTAAATTTCGGGACGAAATTCTCTTAACAGGGGGAGAATGTGACAACCCTCAAAATCCCATGTATTCCGTACAAATTATTAATGATAATTAAAGTGTCTGACGACTGTGTGGAATTACTTAACTGCTTTCTGATATCTGTGTTATGCTTACACGTATTTGTTAATATGCTAAAGAATATGCTAAGGAATATGCTAAGGAATATGCTAAGGAATATGCTAAAGAATATGCTAAGGAATATGCTAAGGAATATGCTAAGGAATATTCTAGGAATATGCCAGGAATATGGCAGGAATATGCTAAGGAATATGCTAGGAATATGCTAGGAATATGCTAGGAATATGCTTGGAATATGCTAGGAATATGCTATATGGAAGATCTTATTAATACCACCATTCCACCAAGCTCTCTCTTCTCTCCCTCTCCTTTCCCTTGTTCGGCAGCCACCTTCCACCATACTACCACCATCATCAAGCTCTTTTTCAATCATTCCTCATACATACAAAGGTGTAAGAGGTCCAACAACGAAGCTCGGTGCTCTCGGAAGTGGAGGGACCTCCTCCATTCGCTATTAACCACCACATTTCTTCACTCGAACTTCCCTAGCCTTGAGCTAGTGGTAAGAACTTAGATCCGTTCATTCTTTATGTTATTTTAGTGGTTAATAGATGTTAGAATGATAAAAAGTTAAGAAACTTTAAAGCTCATGAACAAGTCTTGAACATAATGTGTTAAGGTGTGGATAAAGAGAAGTTATGTGTGTAAATCATGTAGATCTTGTGTTATTATGATTATTGGTTGATTATTTGATGATTTGCTGATTAATATTAATATGTGATGTTGTTGCGGTCACTAAACTTGTTAACGGAATCATTCGAACACGATTTAGAAGGATAAACATTGAAAATCAGAATCTGTCCTGGTTTTACAGCCAACTTCAGTTGGCTGTAAACGGGTCATAAACTTAACGAAAAACCGATATTTTGAATCTAATATATGTCATTATAAAATACGGTTCTAATGGCACCGGAATCGTAATTTTTGGACTCCGTTTACTATTTTTAAAGTGTTAATTTGTAACAGCAACTTAAGCTGAATTTTGACAGCAATAAATGGGTGCCGTACTTTCAGTCATAACCTGAGTTTTGTGATGAATCGGACCATGAAATTTGTACAGTAGATGAAAACCTATGCATTTGTAATTACCCCACTAGAATTTCGTAAATCGGACACTCGATGAATTTTTAATAAATTGTTCCGTGGACTGTGGTCAGAAATACATAAATCTGAGTTCAGTCCGGAATATAAATTTTTATAAAAAATTGGTAATGAACCGGACCCCGATATTTTTACACAATAAAATATGGAACGTTTAAGACATCCTGTAAAAATTTGGGAATTTTTGGAATAGTTTAACTATTTTATTAAAATGACCGAAAACAGCCGGTTTTGAATATTAATGCTGAGATGACATAAGTTGTGATTTGCGCGTCTAAATGTCGAGTATGCTATCTGTGAATGATCTAGCATGTTATATGTGTTATATGCATTATTGTATGTTTGCTTATGAGTGGGGAATGGATGGGAAGTATATATGGGCGTAAATCGTTAAAGTGTGTACCTGTTATGTGGTAGAAGTAATGTGCAAATAAACCGTACATAGGATACGTGTTATGCATGAGAAACTGATTGTTATCCGTACCTTATTAGGACGCGATTGACCGACCTTGACTGTTAGCTATACTTGAGAATCTAACCGAGCAAACCGAGGTGAGTTCACACACTTTCTAAGGCATGGGATTCCCGGTGGTTTGGGAATGGGTTAAAGAATTAAAACTAAATCTACATATCCTCCTTGGGTAGGATATGTACGGCCATCCTCCATAGATTGGATGCCATTATTAAACCTACGAATTCTCCTAGTGCAGAATACGTACGTTGTGGTCCTCCTGGTGCGGAACAACAACCTTAAAACTAGCTAGACAAAACTCTATCATGAAGTCCCTCAATTTATATCGACTTAATCGCCGAGGCCAATGGCGAGCGGGTCATTAGTTAATAGCGCTATTAGGTTTAACAAACCTCACACCGTGCCGGTAGGACGGGCGTGTACTAATGGACTATGGCAGATTGTCAGTGATGATAGACACTGATATAGGGCACAACTTATTTGCGTAGCAGTCGATATCATTCCGTCTAGTAGTTCAAACGGGGAAAACCCCCACTGATCATGGTTATGGATTGGGTAAAGAAAAAGGAAATGGTTAAACATACTTTCAACTACGGGGTAACCCCCACGGCAATTACGCCAACGAAAGTCAAACCACGTTTTTCAGAAAACAACTTAAAACTAAACAACCAAACGTGAACTCACTCAACTTTGTTGTTGACTAGTTGTTACATGCCTTACAGGTCGCTAAATGCTTGGAGCTTGCACGGGGAAGGAGTCGTTGTGGTGTACGGACTGTTATGTTCCGTGCTTAATGTTTAAATCCTTATGAACTTATTAAACCTAAGTGTTGGACTTTAAACTTATGAACTGCGAACTTATGCTTTTGGATTTACTTTTATGCTTCCGCGGTTTTAAACTAAACATGGTTAATTAGCTTTGGTCACCAATCGTATTGTGGTTGGTCTTATTTACTTAATTACGTTGTTCAATATGATTGGTGGCTCGATCCTGGTCACGTCACGCCTCCAAGCGGTGATACCCCGCATGGTGGATTTTGGGGGTGTGACAATATCTTTTACCATTTCGGGAGGACGCACTTGATTTTTAAACAACCTAGCATTCCGCTCTTGCCAAATAGTATACGCAGCTGCCGCAACCAGAATCTTCGCAACATAGACCTCAGCTTTCTTTGACCGAACTCGAGCACATAACCAATCGATGATATCCACCCATCTCGAACTCACGGCCGCCATCCCCACTTTACTTCGAATCATAGTCCAAATTTTCTCAGAGAATTTACACTCAAAAAATAAGTGCTGATGAGAGTCAAAGTTCTCATAGCATAACAAACAGCACATCATATTCATGTTTTTTCGCCTTGAAAGATCCCATTGCAGAATTTTGTCTTGAGTAAGAAGCTTTCCCTTCATTATCAACCACATCATAAACGCATGTCTAGGAATACATTGGGCAAACCAAACAATGCCGCTCCAATCCACCTCTGACTCTCTATGCCGGACCGAATGCCAAACAGCTGACGAAGAAAAATCCTGAAAATCGCCACCATCTTTCCATAGCAACCGGTCAGATTTTGTTGGTTCTAACTGAAATTGATCCAGCTGAATAAGAACAGGGAATAAATCCCTCCACGCCATAGGCCAATTCCATGTTCCGTTAGAGAAAATATTGAACACGGTATCATCTAACCGAAAATCAGCATCAGTAATAGTTCTTGGTGAAAGAAAATCACCAAGAGGCCCCAAATCACTCCAATAATCAAACCAAGCTGATGTATTACAGCCATTCCCTAAGTCGGACCAAACATGTTTTCGAATGATATGCCGCAACTGAATAATCTTCCTCCATGACCAAGTAGAATTCGATGTTGGTTTACAAACCCAGAAGTTTTTGCCTTTTAGCCGATAAGAATGAACCCACTCGACCCAAAGGGAATCTCGCTTCCTCACAATACTCCAGATATGAGACGCCATCAGGGCTTTATTCATATCCCCAATACGTCTAATGCCCAAACCACCTTCATACTTAGGGGTACAAACCGCTTTCCACGAAACTTTAGCTTTACCTCTACTAAACGACACATCTTGAGACCATAAGAAATTTCTCATTCTAGCTTCAAGCTCCTTAACAACCCGAGTTGGTAACATAAACACCGAGGACCAATAAATATGCATAGAAGACAGGACTGAAATTATAAGTTGAAGCCGACCCGCAAACGATAACAATTTGTTCTTCCAGTGCATAATACGTTTCTCTAATTTTTCCACAAGCACACGGCAATCATTATATCTAAGCTTAGAAGAAATAAGAGGGACCCCCAAGTACTTGACAGGCAACTTACCTTCCACAAAAGGCATAATGTCCAGAATCGCCTGTTTAACTTGATCTTTTACATTACAGAAGAAAATCGTACTTTTCTGGTTGCTAGGCACTAACCCTGACATCTTAGAGAAATCTGCAAGAGAGGACATAATAAATTTTGCCGAATTCACCTCTCCTCTAGCAAAAAGAAACAGATCATCAGCAAAGCAGAGATTTATTATCTGCTGTTTTTCACATCTGTTATGAAATTTAAATGAAGAATCTATCCGAACAGAATGCTGAAGAATACCCGTCAGAACCTCCATTACAAGAGTGAACAAATAAGGAGATATAGGATCCCCTTGCCTTAACCCCCGTTTACCTCTGAAAAAACCATGAACCGTGCCATTAACACATACCGAAAATGAAGTAGAAGACACACATAGCATGATCCACTTCACCATGTTACTGTTAAAGCCAAACCCAAGAAGCACATTTTTCAGAAAACTCCAGTCGACTGTATCGTAAGCTTTTTGAATATCAACCTTAAACGCACATCTAGGAGGCCCCACATTTCGATGGTAATTATGCATTAGCTCTTGCGTTAATAAGATGTTATCCGAAATCTTTCTACCCGGAACAAAAGCCGATTGATTTATACTTACAATCTCGTTCAAACCTCCCTTAATCCTATCAGCAATAATCTTGCTGATACACTTGTATAGAACATTACAACAAGCAATCGGCCGAAAATCAGTAACAACCATGGGAGTTGACACCTTTGGAATAAGAACTATAAGCGTATGATTCAATTCCCGAAGCAAGTTACCAGTGTCAAAAAAATCTTTAATAGCATTAACAATGTCATTACCAACCAGAGGCCAAGCACTCTTAAAAAACGCAGCCGTAAATCCATCCGGACCCGGGGCTTTATCATTGCCAATAGAGAACATCGCCTTCTTAACCTCCTCCTCTGTAACATGACGAACCATATTCGTAGCAACATTGTGAGATAAAATTTTCGGAAATAAATCTGGAGCTGGTTGCAACGAGATATCACCTTGATTGCCAAAAAATTTTTCATAGTGTTGAACAAAAGCTGTATACACACTATCGCCTTCATAAAGATTCCCTTGCGTATCTTTAATAGCATCAATCCTACTGCAATGATTTCGAATTTTCAAAGAGGAATGAAAAACGCAGTATTCATGTCACCCGCACTCAACCAATCAACCTTAGCTTTTTGTTTCAGAAAACACTCTTCATCTAACATAGCATCCTGAAGG
Organism: Helianthus tuberosus; assembly: GCA_030545235.1. Taxonomy (NCBI): domain Eukaryota; kingdom Viridiplantae; phylum Streptophyta; class Magnoliopsida; order Asterales; family Asteraceae; genus Helianthus; species Helianthus tuberosus. Next base: position 113,483,270 of record CM060415.1, on the reverse strand, counting down.
TCACGGCTAGCCGACGATTCCTCAGTCCGAAGATCAACATTTTGCGGGTCTTGATCAATACTTTGCTGAATTGAATCTAACTTCAACCGAATACTTTCAACCTTCTTGTAGAGGTTGCCCTGTTTGAACAGCAACGAACGAAGAGGGTGTTTAAGAGACCGTAACTTCTTGACAACTCGGAATTGGTGAACCCCATCAACATTTATTAGCCAATACTTATTAACAATCTCCAAAAATTCTGGTTTAAAAACCAAAAAGTTAGCAAACTTAAACGGCCTCGGATTGAGCTTCATAGCTTCCGGAATAGACAAGATACAAGGGCAGTGGTCCGAAAGTCTATACGGCTTGAAAATGGCAACCGAGTTCGGGTATTCAGTAATAAAAGAAGTGTTCCCCATTACCCGATCAATTTTCTTTAGTAAACCCACACCTTTTTTAGGCTTTTGGTTCCACGTAAAATGAATACCTGTTCGGTTAATATCCACAACTTCAATGTCATCAATACATTCCTGAAAATCCCTCATGCCAATCGAAATGGATGAAGTACCCATCGAATTATCTTCTATGTTAAGAGCAGAATTAAAATCACCCATAATACACCAAGGCCGATCCGCAACAAAAACTTTATGCATAGAAAGAAGATGCCATAACTCCCTACGCGTAACATAGTAATTTTCGGCATACACAATAGAACAGAAAAGCATTCTCTTATCCAATTTAAAAACAAGCTGTAAATGCATAACCTGAGGAGATTGAGCGACGATCATTACATCAAAAATAGCTGGATTCCACCCAATGATAATTCGTGTACCTTTGTTACAACACCCGCCATTAGAAGTCCAATCCCACGATCTAAAAACAGCCTTACACACTTTACCCAATTTACCAACATCAACATGGGATTCCAAAATTGCACACAAGCTCAAGTTATAATCCTTCACTGCCTGACGAACCTCCATTTGTTTAAGCGGGCGGTTCAACCCCCTTATATTCCAAACAGCTATACTAACCATCAGTAACTATCTGATGAGGAGTGCTTGCCCCTTGAGTTTTATTTAAATTCACCGATCCTTGAGCCATAAAGTCGTCCATTTCATTATAAACCTCATCGGCCTCATCACCATCCGAATCCTCAACCCCCGAATCCGTGTTGTTTTTACTTGTACCCGTTTCCGGGTCAACTTTCTTTAGAATATCAAAAGGATTGTGCGATGCCTTTGACTTTGGTCCGTTATTCTCATTCGCCTTGGATTTTGACACTGGCCGATATTCAAACTTAGATTGTTTATTCACCTGAATACCCGGCCTTCTAGCTACTTTCTTACCATGCACCTAGGTATAACCATCTGGATCCACCACCGGGAACTTTTTCACTTGCTTGTTTCGTTGGGCATTTCGGTTGTAATCTTCATATCTAGCATTACCCGATTTGATCGGCTTCTTAGGACACATCTCGTTTGAGTGGCCAAAAACACAACAAGTAGCACAACGATGCGGGCTCCATTCATATTCTACAAACATAGTCTCTTTGGTAAAACCCTCCCCTTCCGTTTCCGGAATTGCTATTGTAATTTCTTCTCGAAGCTCCTTTTCCGCCGAAATCTCCACCAATGCTCTAGCATAACTACTGCGACCCCACGAATCCATACACATAGACGTTGTGAAAGAATCAAGCATTTTTGGTTCTCCAATTGTTGTTGCAATTAAGCTAAGGCCATCTTCCGTATAAGCAGCAATTGGAACGTCATGAATTTTTACCCAAAGTTGCACTCGTTTAACCTCTTTCTTTTCCAATTTGGTCGTAGGACTCCATGTATTCAGAAACAATGGTTGAGACCTAATAATCCACGGACCATCTTTAAGAACATTTGACATTCCGACTTCATCATTAAACTTAAAAAAGAAAAAACCGTTTGCATTCATCATCGTTTTTTGCAATCCATATTTTTTCCAATTAACCTTAACAAAGTAGTCAACCACAGGGAATGCAAGTCGGTCCCCCAAAAAATAACCATATAAAGTGTTCGCCAATTTATCCTTCACCGATCTGACAGATTCCTTCGGAAGAACAACATCACAACCTTCTTGGACAACGGAACTAGACAGAGATCGAAAATTAACTTTCTGCTCTTTGTTGGCTGTCACCGATTCCGCATAAGATTTAGGTTTAGAACTACTACTCTGAACAGAATGTAAACCCTGAAAACCATATGCATCCATATTATCCGCTGCGGTTTGATTCACCGACGACAGAACAGGCACAGTGATCTTTTCCAATTCATTGATAACATTAAACATCTTCGGATCAGACTGAACATTCTGAATCGTACCTCTCCTAGGAAGCAACGGATTGCCATCTATATTGACCACTCTACTCGCTAAACCCTTGAAGGGTAAAGGCGGCTTACCTCTATCAACCGTAGGAACATCATCCGATTTTGACCGATCATCCATTGAACAGACAGCAACTCTCTCTATTAATCAGCAAACGAAGCAAGCATGCACACAAGAACAACGTAAAAACCAGAAACCAATAAACCGAAAACCGAAAACACAAGAAACCCTAATTTAGCTTGACGACAAAACAGAAAAAAGAGAAACCCAAGAATTAAACCAATCCTTTCGCTAACTAGTTCGAATCAGATATACTGATAAATCAGTACACCGATAATCAGACTGTTATACGAAGATCATGAAGAAAATCTAAGGTACGAAGAAGAAACAAAATCGCCAAAGCTAGAGAGAGAATTAGGGTTTTTCTTCGTAAGTTTTCCCTATAATACAATATTTTCATGTTCCGGGTATAGTCCGGTTGTTCGGTTGGATAGAGATCCGTTAAAGTGCTTAGCAAAGCTTTAAAGTGTCGTTATTATTTTTAGTGACACAACTTATTCCTCCAAAGTGTCGGGAATATTTTCCTCATGATTTGGCACTTTATTAGGTAGCTTAATGCTGAATTATTATGTAAAGTGCTGAATTTTGTGCTTAGAGCACGTTTTAGGCACATCCAGTCATTGTGACTTATTCCTAGAGACGCAGTTCTACAACCCTTGTATCCCTACACTCACCACTAGTGTAGCAAAATATTTCTGGCTCATACAGGCCTTAGAGGCAGTGTCTGCCTGATGCTGGCTTTATCAGCATGTTCAATAGGTTATCCGTTTATAGTGCTACTGTGCTTTTTGTGCATCATGTTTGTCACTAAGGTTCAGCATGTAAATAATGTAGTGACGATAAGTAAAGTATGATGCAGGTATATGCATGTATCAGAAATCAAGTAGCAGTTCATCAGTAATTTCAAACAAGCACAGTAATTAAGCAGTAATTAATTCTTAATTAAGTCGTACGGATACCTGGTTTAGTGAGGGTTGTCACATTCTCCCCCCGTTAGAAAAATTTCGTCCCGAAATTTAAGTTCTGTTTGTAGATGCAGGGTTCTTAGGAAATAGGTGGGGGTATTTCTCTTTCATCCTGTCCTCACGCTCCCAGGTGTATTCAGGACCACGTCTGGCATTCCAACGAACTTTGACGAGCTTGACACTGCTCCGGCGGGTTTTGTTTACTTTCCAATCCGTAACCTCAACCGGTTCTTCAACGAAGTGGAGCGTGTCGTCAACATGAATCTCGTCGATGGGAATGGCAATAGTATCTTGAGTTGGACTTTTCTTCAGGTTGGATACATGAAATGTATCGTGAACACCATTCAATTCAGCAGGTAAGTCCAGCTTGTATGCTACTAGCCCTATTCTTTCCAAAACTCTGAAAGGACCAATGTAGCGCGGATTTAACTTCCCACGCTTTCCGAAGCGTGCCACACCCTTCCAGGGTGAAACTTTCAATAAAACCATTTCTCCAACTTGGAATTCCAAGTGTTTCCGGTTTGGATCAGCATAGGCTTTCTGTCTGTGGCGGGCGGCTTCGATGCGCTTTAGAATCTGCGCAATTTTGTCTGTCGTCTCTTGGACGATTTCGGGACCAGCAAGTTGCCTATCACCTGCGTCAGCCCAGCATAGGGGTGTTCGGCACTTGCGTCCGTAAAGGGCTTCGAATGGCACGACACCAATACTGGTGTGGTAGCTGTTGTTGTATGAAAATTCGACCAAAGGCAGATGCTTATCCCAGCTACCGCCCAAATCCATAACACACGCTCTCAGCATGTCTTCCAAAGTCTGTATCGTTCGCTCGCTTTGACCGTCAGTTTGCGGATGGAACGCAGTGCTCAGATTTAATTGTGAGCCAATAGCTTCTTGGAAGGATTGCCATATCCTTGACACAAACCTTCCGTCTCTATCAGAGATGATCGAGAGAGGCACTCCATGACGTGCGACGATCTCTCTCATGTAAATTTCAGCCAATTTGCCAGTGTTATCCTTCTCTCTGATAGGTAAGAAGTGTGCTGACTTTGTTAATCGATCCACTATTACCCAAATAGTGTCATGGCCTCTTGGCGTTCTTGGCAACTTCGTAATAAAATCCATTGAGATCTGTTCCCATTTCCACTTGGGAATCTCAGGTTGTTGCAGAAGTCCTGAAGGCTTCTGATATTCGGCTTTAACCTTAGCGCATGTTAAACATTTGCTCACATAAACAACAACATCGCCTTTCATCCTAGGCCACCAATAGTAATCCTTGAGATCTTGGTACATCTTATCCGCTCCTGGATGGATAGAGTATTGCGATCTGTGAGCTTCATCAAAAATAACCTTCCTTAAACCTCCAAACAAAGGAACCCAAATCCTTTTCTCAAAACGTAACGTTCCTTCCTCGTTTGGCACCAAAAGCTTCTCCATCCCACGAAGATATTCTTCTTCAAGGTTTCCTTCCTTGAGAGCTTCTTTCTGTGCGGCACGAATGCGCAAGGAAAGATCGGTTCGGATAATCATTTATAAACCCTAACCCTTATGGGCTTGATCCTCTCTTTTCGACTTAGGGCATCGGCGACCACATTCGCCTTCCCTGGATGATACTTTATCTCGCAGTCGTAATCGTTCAACAACTCAACCCATCGTCTCTGCCTCATATTCAGCTCCTTCTGATTGAATATGTGTTGTAGGCTTTTATGATCTGTGAAGATTGTACACTTTGTACCATATAGGTAGTGTCTCCAGATCTTCAATGCAAATATCACTGCGCCTAGCTCCAAATTGTGCGTGGCATAGCTCTTTTCATGCACTTTCAATTGGCATGATGCGTAACCAATAACCTTTTGGCGTTGCATCAGCACACAGCTCAATCCTTGACGCGAAGCATCACAGTATACCACGAAATCATCCGTACCTTCCGGTAGTGCTAAGATCGGCGCATTGCAGAGCTTATCCTTCAATATCTGGAACGCTTCTTCCTATTTGATTCCCCAATCAAACTTCTTATCTTTCTGCGTGAGGAGCGTCAATGGTTGAGCGATCTTCGAAAAATCCTCAATGAACCTTCGATAATAGCCAGCCAAACCCAAGAATTGTCGAATCTCGGTTGGCGTCTTTGGCGTTTCCCAATTCTTGATCGCTACGATCTTTGTGGGATCAACATGGATTCCATTTCCATTAACCACATGTCCAAGAAATTGGACTTCACGTAGCCAAAACTCGCACTTAGAGAACTTGGCATATAACTGTTCTTTCTTCAGCAATTCCAAAATAGCTCTTAGATGCTGTTCGTGTTCAGTCTTTGTTCTTGAATAAATCAAGATGTCGTCGATGAACACAATCACGAACTTGTCCAAGTACGGCTTGCAAACTCTATTCATCAAATCCATAAAAACTGCAGGTGCGTTTGTCAAACCAAACGGCATAACAAGGAACTCGTAGTGTCCATAACGAGTTTTGAAGGCTGTCTTCAGGATACTTTCCTCTTGTATCCTTAACTGATGGTATCCAGATCGCAAATCGATCTTTGAGTAAAAGCTTGAGCCTTGCAGTTGATCAAACAGATCATCAATCCTTGGCAGAGGGTATCTATTCTTGATCGTCAGCTTGTTCAGCTCCCGGTAGTCAATACACATTCGAAAGCTACCGTCCTTCTTCTTGACAAACAGGACCGGAGCTCCCCAAGGCGAGAAGCTTGGTCGGATAAATCCCTTGTCTAACAACTCTTGAAGTTGTGTCGACAATTCTTGCATCTCAGACGGAGCAGGTCTATAGGGTGCCTTAGCCACAGGCGCGGCGCCTGGAACTAAGTCAATGTGAAACTCTACTTGTCTCTGAGGTGGCAGTCCAGGTAAGTCCTCTGGGAAGACTTCTGGATATTCCCTCACGACAGGGATGTCTTCTATCTTCGATTCAGCAGCCTTCTTATCCACAATGTGTGCCAGGAAGGCAACACATCCATTCTGCAAACACTTTCGCTCTTTCAGGCAGCTGATAAATCTTAACGGCGTATCACGCTTCTCCCCGTGAACCACCATTGTTTCGCCATCTTCGGTCGGGATACGAACGACCTTTTCGTGACAAACTATCTCAGCCGTGTTGCCTGGTAACCAATCCATTCCTACCACCACGTCGAAGCTTCCCAACTGGACTGGTAGTAGATCCAGAGCAAACTCGCGCTCTCCCAATTCGATCACACAACCTCTGATCACTTCGTTGGCTTCTACTAACTTCCCATTAGCCAATTCTATTGAGTACGGAATATCTAACTTATTAGCGGCTAAACCAAGCATATTCTTAAACTCTAATGATACGAAGCTATAATCGGCACCAGTATCAAATAAAACGGATGCAAAAGTTTTGGTTGATAGAGAACGTACCAGTAGTCACGCCTGGATCCTGGCATACTTCACAAGCTCCGATGTTGGATGTCCTTTCACGGTCTTGTTTCAACTTCGGGCATTCCCTCTTAAGATGTCCAACATCCCCACAATGGAAGCATCCTGACACTCGGCCATTTCCTTTCCCATTTCCACCTTGAACGTTGTTACTGTTTTCTCCTTGTCTGGGACTCTTCATCCCACAACCATCCTTGTTGTGTCCTTTCCTCCCGCACCTAGACCTTCGACATCCACAATCGTGGTGATACTTGCACCCGGCACGTCTTGGTTTAGTTTCTAAGTAAATCTTATCATTGGCCTGTTTGTTGTTAGGGCAGTCCTTCTTGAAATGCCCTTTGTCCCCGCAGTCAAAACAACCTCGAATAGATCTTTGTTCATCCTTGTTCGTTTGGGTATCTTCGGTAAGCTTCCTTTTGTTCTTTCCAGACGGCTCTACCTGAGTCTCCTTGTCAGAGTTTGCAAGTTTTTCTAGTCTAATTGCTTCCGTAACGAGTGCCAGACCCATCTTACTTGCAACATCAGTTGTTGGTGGCGTTGATGTTGTCATCAAGCTCAAGACTTGAGGCAACAATTCCCAAATGAATTGTTCCAATTTCTTTAATTCTGGTTTCACCAGGTACGGAACAACTCGTGACAAATCATGAAGTCTTTGCACGTACTCCAACACCTTCGGACCTTCCATCATCAGGCTCCGAAATTCATCTTCCCACTTCTGGGTTTCCGTTTGGGGGCAATACTTCTCATGCATCATTCCTTTTAGTTCACCCCAGGTTAATGCATATGCTGCAGTAGCACCCTTTATATGGGTCTGAAGATTCCACCATAATCGGGCTTCATCTAGAAACAGCTCAGAAACGTATAGGACTTGTTGTTCCGGCGTACAACCGCTCACTTGAAAGATGGAATCCATACTTTCAATCCATTTCACAAAAGCTATGGCACCTCCAGTGCCGTCGAACTTCGGAGGCTTGTAGTTGAGGAAGTGCCAGTAGGAACAACCGTTATTTTCTGAGGTACCTCTGATAGGTTCGGAGCGTAGGGCCTCGTGCTGTGCTATAGCTGCAGCAATTATCTCTTGAAGTTCCGCCTCTGAGGTGGGCATGCGCATTTCGCGTCTTGGTGGCATCTTCTAAAAGATGTTTCACGTAGGTTAGGTCATAGCAAGTAAAATGTACGTATGTATTCCAACAATATCAACACATAACATCTCATGCTATAAATAAATCAACCACATAGCATCTCTTGTCATAGAACCTAAACAATAAATCAAACATCACAGGTGATGAGAATACTGCGATTGCATTGCCACCAATTGAGACCACAATGTAAAGCTTGCAAGTACACAACTGTATCATACAACGTCAATGACTTAGTAGAGGTCGACCCTGGACAAGTCGTGCGATCGCTGGACAAGTTCAGGAATTTCTGGTTCGTCCATTTTCAAATTCCTGAACTCCACCTCAATCTTCTGAATTCCAGACCTAGAACAACATTTCTTCTCAATCATTTCCTTGAGCTCGTCCCGGCTCAGTGCATAAGCAGCATTCTGTGCCAAGGCCTGAACCTGATGGTCCCACCATGAGAGTGTGCCATCTAGAAATGACCCCGAGGTAAAGGTAACACTCTGTTGGGGCGAACAGTTAGTCATTCTTAGAATGAAGTCAATCTTTTCGGACCAACGAACAAATGTAACGGCGCCTCCTGTTCCGTCAAAGTTCAAAGGCTTGCAGTTCAGGAACTGCTTATAGGTGCAGCTAGTTGGAGGGTTATTTTTAGTAGTGCCATTGCTGTGCTTGAAGCGGAGGGCCTCATGTCGTGCAATTGCCTGTGAGATGCATTTTTGCAGCTCGGCTTCTATCCTTGGCAATGTACTGGTGTTTGTGTCACGTCTGGGTGACATTCCCTTTTGTCGAAGTGGTGTGAAGCGGGTTAGACAACGTTTCAATTGTCTATGAGGTATATATAGCAACATAAGCCATCATGTAATCACCCAATTTCACACGTAAATATACTCAATGTATGAGTGGGGAAGTAAATTTCTGAGCCTTCACATAGGCTTGCCAATTTGGCTTGTTGCTTGTAATAGAATGAACTCGAGGTTACATCGCCTTGCCTTGGTCATTCGTGTTTTAGATATTTCCTGCTACATTGGTTTTCATTAGCTTGACCTGCAGAGTCCACCAGGATTTCTGTGCACTACAAGTCATTATTACGTGGGCCCCCGTAATAATAAATTGTCTTGCACAGTTACCCCAAATTTTCTCTCGTCCAAGCAGATGATCAATCAAAGAGCAACAGCAGGTGCATCGGCATGAACAGGGTCATGCTCCAATGCGGGGTCAGGAGCAACGCCTGGCTCAGGGGCCACGGCTGGCTCCGGATCAAAAACTCCATCTCAAGATCAGCTGGATCAACAAACACAGGGGGTTACAGGATCCTCCAAGGGCTGGTCTAAGTGTATGAATTCAAGGTCATGGTCTGGATCAAAACCAGGTGGAAGAACAAGATCACCCTCAATACTGTGATCAAACTCAAAGCTGGGTGCGGGAACCGGTGCAGCTGATGATGCCGTATCAGGGTCGGCGTCGTGTGAATGGTGCTGCACTCCCTGTATATGTGAAAATGCGGATGTCAGAAACTCAAATGAGTCTGGGACAGGGGAATGGGCATGAGTTTCCCCTGCAGGAGCGTCCGCATGCAGTAGGCTAATACCAGCAGCAATAGGGCCCTGCCCTCGAATGGGTCCTCCTCTAGTAGATTGTTATCGTCGTCAGAGGCCACGTCGGGGGGGGGGGGGGGGTGTATCAACAACAGGATAAGCGGCAAGGGGGCACAGGAGCAGGGATCACCGCGAGTGGCAAACTCCCAACAAGATGGCCATCAGTAGGCTCTGCTACGACTTCAGGCAGCGCAAAAAGGGCTGAAAGTCGTCATTGTCTGTGCCGGTAGTATCGGAAATGTACACCTCGTGCTTCGATGAAACTATGTCGTCTGATACTATGGCCATGGGATTTGTAGTGTCCATCTTTCTAGTACATGATGAAAGCATGACGTTTGTAACACAAACACATATACGTATAATAATCAATCATATAATCATATAAACATGTTAGTCAATCAAATAATTCTCCTAGTCCCACTAGCCTCCCAGTCTCCTAGACTGACATTCCTAGTCCCACTAGCCAAATTCTTCCCAGTCTCTAAGACTGCTCTATCATCTACCTCGACCTCTTAGATCGAGCCTCGGCCTCTAAGACCGAGCCTCAGCCTCCAAGACTGAGCCTACTCTTCCTAGTCTTACTAGCCATCTACCTCGATTTCTTAGATCGAGCCTCGGTCTCCAAGACCGAGCCTCAGCCTCCAAGACTGAGCCTAAAAATAATAAAATGTGCTCAACATTTGTTTGTAAAAAGTTTTGGATCTGGACTTAAATGGTATGCAGTAAAATGTTTTCGTGAGAGCCCTAGTGATCATAGTCTAGACTCGAGAAGGAATCCTAGTTCGCTATGATCAGAGCTCTGATACCAAGCTGTCACACCCTGGCTTTGCGGAAGCGTGGTTAATTTTGGTGTGACTTCTTAATACCATAGCTTAACCATAACAAAGCTATATGAAATAAAACCATGCAAGATCATCCATAGATTAAGTTTTAAAAACCAAACACAACAACATTGTCTTAACGGAAACACATCCTAATGACATTGTTCAACAAACATAAACATCAACATGACATAAACACAGTTTAAGGACTGTGACTTGTCCAGGAAAGAGTCACATTCCCCAAACCCGGATGACCTCGTAACCCATATGCAGCGGGAAAACATAACATACCGCGCCAGATCTTTAGTTCCCTGAAATACATGTAAGTTGAAAAATCAACAATAATGTTGAGCGAGTTCATGTGTAAGTGAGTATGTAAAACACTTGTAAGTATAAAAATCCTGGTATGTAGCAAATAAGGAAAAAGAGATCACCAATGGCTTGCAAGACCATTGATATGTGTGAAGTGCAAGTAGGAAGACTCAAACCTAGCAGATTTCGCGTTGGGGCACAAAGTCACCCCTAGGTCCGTTCTGTTTGGGCCTGGGGCTGGGCTCGCTACACCCAGATAGATCTACCGCTTACGTCCCTCGGTCCTACAATGAGGATTAATGGCCTCCAGTTTCTGCCTACCCACTCACATGATCTAAGTAGTAAACCTCCTTACGCTAACCATACCATGTATAAAGTACTTGTAATCAAAGTAACATGTATTTCACCCCCGTAGTTAGAAAACTGAAAACAGTTAAGAGAAAAGGGGGACATGAACTCACAGTGGTGCGTCTCTACCAAGTATACCTCCAAATCAAGCAACTGTGTGACGACCTACACGTACTAACTCTATTAGACGGACGGCCGTGCCTTAGCTTTATGGTTTAAGTTTTTGGGAAATAGTTAGACAACTATTTCGTGTTTACATTCTGTATATACTTGGTAGTTATTTTCCTTCCCAAGGATGGGGGATTTAATACATGTGCATTCGTAACATTCGAATTACACTATTAAGTCTCACTTAATATATTTTATTTCTAATTCCAAAATATAAATATTCTTCTCAAAAATCTTATATTTTCTATTACATGTAATTTTCCCAAAATAATACTTAGTAATATTATTTTTACTCTAAAAATAATATTTACGTAGTTCACAAAATAATCATAAACATGTACACAAGTGATGTTGTGAAAAATATATACTAAATATATATTTACCAAGTTTTATTTTGTGAAAATCCCACCTCCGATGTTTTATAAATATAGTCGTGGCGAAACTTATATTTTGAAAACAAGTCAAAATGTATTTCTAACACTTGTGGTAGAAATATTTCTAAGTGTTAGGTTTTTGGAAAAATTTCGCCAGAGTTTCCTCTGTAACTGGAGGTGGCCACGCTTTCAAGCGTATCATTTTCTTTTACAAATCAAACCAACAATTTTCTCAATCAACCATAAGCATTATTCAAACCATCACACTAGTTAATAAATTTGTAATTTGCAAGAATCTCATGAACTTGTAGTTTTCTAATATCATGAAGTAAATCCCATTACTTTTAGTGGATCTTTATATAAAGCAATACGATTTCGTAAAAGTCTTGTTTTTAAAGAAATTCCATCTTTACACTTCTTGTCAACTTTTACAAAAGTAGTTATTTTGTCGAAACTTTGTGCTACACAAGTGTTTACACACTTGTGTGTTCTAAAAACCATTCGTGTTAGTGTAAGATCCGTCTTTAGAAAACATGATTTCTTTGATACTTGGTTCTTTGAAAATACCGCTTGTAGATCCATAGATCTACTAGTTTTAAACACTATTTTACAAGCAAAATCACTTTTACACAAGTTCATGATTCGTGTGTGGTAGAGTTTCATCCTTTAACCCTCGTTACTTCCAAAACAACCTTATGTCATGATCCAAGGTCATGACCAATCCGGGTTAAATGACGATCCGAGCTACCACAACATAGATCGGGTCTAAATAATCACACAAATCAAATACTACATGATTTACACAACATGTGAGCTTTTAACCAACATTTTTAGTGTTTTAAGTAGACTTTTAAGCTTCAACTTGTATGTTCATGACTTTTAACCGTTACAAATCATATTAACCACTTTAAAATAGTTCAAGAGGGTGATTCAAGCAACTTACTACTAGCTCGAGGCTAGGGAAGAATCTAAGCGAAAAATGCGTGGATAAAAGCAATGTAGTGAGGTCCTTCGCCTTCCGGTTGCACCAAGGTTCCTTATACGCGATCCTTAACACTTGAAGATGCTTGGAATTGCTTGATCAAAACTCGAAAATGGGTGGGTGTTTGTGGGTGTGTTCGGCCGAAGCCTTTGAGAGAGAGAGAGGAAGTGTTGAGTTGTGAGATGTGATGAATGGTTATGTTGTATTAAACCTTGATCTTATAGACAAACCTCAAGTTAATTGTCCAAGGGATTTTATGTCTTCTAGATATTAAACACTAGGATTATAATATTCAAGAAGGACAAAAGGGTGTCCCCCTACATGGGGACGGTTTGTAAAGAGGGGGGGGGGTACTAGTTCATTTCCAATAATTAGTTAAGTATATAGTAAGGTTAATCTAGTTAAGTTAAGTGATTAACCCGGTTAGTGGTGTGTCATGCGTTACAATGGGTGTTAGGGTATTCAGGGACCCTAATTGGCTCAGAAAAAGATAAATAATGTTCTCAACAATATTTTCATGTTTTTTTGGGTAAAGGGTTACCCCGGTGATTCTATATATTCACAAACAAAAAAGCACAAGTGGAGTAGAGAGCCTACACCAGTTCAAACATGAGACATGCCCCATGAAAGTAAAACCAACCAAACAAAAATCCGAAAAAACCCGAACATAAGACACCTAGACACACTTCTAGACATTCAAAACACTACCAAACTAATTAGCCTCCATCATCTTTGTTTTCGGTTGAAATCTCCCAATCCCCAAGCAGTTTCTGCACTCTAGCATTGTTCTTTAGTTTAGCTCCCATCAACTTGTATCTCACAGTCTTCAGAATAATATCTTTTACCATTTCGGGAGGACGCACTTGATTTTTAAACAACCTAGCATTCCGCTCTTGCCAAATAGTATACGCAGCTGCCGCAACCAGAATCTTCGCAACATAGACCTCAGCTTTCTTTGACCGAACTCGAGCACATAACCAATCGATGATATCCACCCATCTCGAACTCACGGCCGCCATCCCCACTTTACTTCGAATCATAGTCCAAATTTTCTCAGAGAATTTACACTCAAAAAATAAGTGCTGATGAGAGTCAAAGTTCTCATAGCATAACAAACAGCACATCATATTCATGTTTTTTCGCCTTGAAAGATCCCATTGCAGAATTTTGTCTTGAGTAAGAAGCTTTCCCTTCATTATCAACCACATCATAAACGCATGTCTAGGAATACATTGGGCAAACCAAACAATGCCGCTCCAATCCACCTCTGACTCTCTATGCCGGACCGAATGCCAAACAGCTGACGAAGAAAAATCCTGAAAATCGCCACCATCTTTCCATAGCAACCGGTCAGATTTTGTTGGTTCTAACTGAAATTGATCCAGCTGAATAAGAACAGGGAATAAATCCCTCCACGCCATAGGCCAATTCCATGTTCCGTTAGAGAAAATATTGAACACGGTATCATCTAACCGAAAATCAGCATCAGTAATAGTTCTTGGTGAAAGAAAATCACCAAGAGGCCCCAAATCACTCCAATAATCAAACCAAGCTGATGTATTACTGCCATTCCCTAAGTCGGACCAAACATGTTTTCGAATGATATGCCGCAACTGAATAATCTTCCTCCATGACCAAGTAGAATTCGATGTTGGTTTACAAACCCAGAAGTTTTTGCCTTTTAGCCGATAAGAATGAACCCACTCGACCCAAAGGGAATCTCGCTTCCTCACAATACTCCAGATATGAGACGCCATCAGGGCTTTATTCATATCCCCAATACGTCTAATGCCCAAACCACCTTCATACTTAGGGGTACAAACCGCTTTCCACGAAACTTTAGCTTTACCTCTACTAAACGACACATCTTGAGACCATAAGAAATTTCTCATTCTAGCTTCAAGCTCCTTAACAACCCGAGTTGGTAACATAAACACCGAGGACCAATAAATATGCATAGAAGACAGGACTGAAATTATAAGTTGAAGCCGACCCGCAAACGATAACAATTTGTTCTTCCAGTGCATAATACGTTTCTCTAATTTTTCCACAAGCACACGGCAATCATTATATCTAAGCTTAGAAGAAATAAGAGGGACCCCCAAGTACTTGACAGGCAACTTACCTTCCACAAAAGGCATAATGTCCAGAATCGCCTGTTTAACTTGATCTTTTACATTACAGAAGAAAATCGTACTTTTCTGGTTGCTAGGCACTAACCCTGACATCTTAGAGAAATCTGCAAGAGAGGACATAATAAATTTTGCCGAATTCACCTCTCCTCTAGCAAAAAGAAACAGATCATCAGCAAAGCAGAGATTTATTATCTGCTGTTTTTCACATCTGTTATGAAATTTAAATGAAGAATCTATCCGAACAGAATGCTGAAGAATACCCGTCAGAACCTCCATTACAAGAGTGAACAAATAAGGAGATATAGGATCCCCTTGCCTTAACCCCCGTTTACCTCTGAAAAAACCATGAACCGTGCCATTAACACATACCGAAAATGAAGTAGAAGACACACATAGCATGATCCACTTCACCATGTTACTGTTAAAGCCAAACCCAAGAAGCACATTTTTCAGAAAACTCCAGTCGACTGTATCGTAAGCTTTTTGAATATCAACCTTAAACGCACATCTAGGAGGCCCCACATTTCGATGGTAATTATGCATTAGCTCTTGCGTTAATAAGATGTTATCCAAAATCTTTCTACCCGGAACAAAAGCCGATTGATTTATACTTACAATCTCGTTCAAACCTCCCTTAATCCTATCAGCAATAATCTTGCTGATACACTTGTATAGAACATTACAACAAGCAATCAGCCGAAAATCAGTAACAACCATGGGAGTTGACACATTTGGAATAAGAACTATAAGCGTATGATTCAATTCCCGAAGCAAGTTACCAGTGTCAAAAAAATCTTTAATAGCATTAACAATGTCATTACCAACCAGAGGCCAAGCACTCTTAAAAAACGCAGCCGTAAATCCATCCGGACCCGGGGCTTTATCATTGCCAATAGAGAACATCGCCTTCTTAACCTCCTCCTCTGTAACATGACGAACCATATTCGTAGCAACATTGTGAGATAAAATTTTCGGAAATAAATCTGGAGCTGGTTGCAACGAGATATCACCTTGATTGCCAAAAAAATTTTCATAGTGTTGAACAAAAGCTGTATACACACTATCGCCTTCATAAAGATTCCCTTGCGTATCTTTAATAGCATCAATCCTTTGAGAGAGAGAGAGGAAGTGTTGTGTAACACCTGTGCCTCCACGGCCATCAAACAAATACCAAACCAATGAAATATTATATTTCATACTTGGGATTTGTAAAAATATGTGTATCGTTTACACATATCGACTCTTGTTCGATTTCAAGCTTTAAATCGCTTTCTGGAGGGTTATACGCGCTCTGATGTGTAGATATAACCAGTTTAATCCAACGAACACTCTGGAAAAGTGAAATAGGCTTAACATACCTTAAATAACCTTTACATAACTTAGTTATAAGTTTTGGAAGGTTTGGTGTGGTGAAATCAAAGTTTAATCGCTTACAGGGACTAAATTTGACAAACTGCGAAAGTATGCCAATTTGAACTGTAACAGACCTTCTGGAACATGACCATAAGTTAAACATGCCATAAATATCCTTTGCATAGCTTAGAAATAGGCTTTGAGGTGTTCGGTATGCTAAAATAAACTTTTGTGTCATTCAGGGACTAAAAGTGTCAAAAAGTGCACAAGTTTGCATTTTCGAGCATAACTTACGTTCTGAATACATCCGGACATCCAAAAATTTATGTAAGCACTAAAATATTTTATTTTAGTGTTCGGCATAAGAAAAATCCATTCGTCGCGTCATTTGGATCGTTTTTCGCGCTTGTGCGCATTCCGTCGTAATTAAGCGAACATCGCGTTCGTACGACCAAACGAACCATCACCCGGCATATTTTTTAGCATGTTTCATGTCCACAATGTTTAGGCATCATTTTAGGGCCTTAAAGTTGGCTTTACGGGCCTTGGAAGTGCCGGAAATGGGCTTAAACACGTGCAGGGACTGAAACTGTCAAAACTGAAACATGTTTGCTGATCAGAAGTCTCAGGCGGCCCGCCTGAGTTTTCCTTGATCCTAAAGCGGGCCGCTTCCGCCTGTCTGATCAGATAATATCGAACAGTCAGCGTGTTCCAGCTGTTTTAACCACAACCACATCTTTCCCACTTGCATTTTCAGCTGATAAGGATGGTTTTAAGCCACCACAACTTTCCGACACTTGTACGGTTACGATTAAGGCACGATATTCGACAAACGATCTTAACGGTTACCCGAAAACTATAAATACCCCACCCCCCATTACTCCAAATGCACAAGAATTCTGATTTGAGAGCTCTAAGTTGAAACCATTGTTTCATACCTGAGTTCTTGGATCGGGATTAGCATTCGGGGACCCTTCGTAAGTATTCTTTCGTTCTTTTCCTTATTTTTTTACTGCTTTTCGAGTCGGAAAGTCAAACTTTGTTTGACTTTCAGCGTTGACCAGTAATGGTCAATGCGAAGTTCGTTTGAACTTCGCAACGTGAGTGTAATCACGTTGGTCATAGTCCCTTGGGACTATGCCCACTGATTACCACGTTGTCTAGGGTCGTAGGGTAGGCGATCTGATAAATCGCCTATACCTTCGAACCCGACCCAGTTTGGTCGATCATTAGGATCCGACCAAATACATTAGGTGACCCTAGTATAGGGCATAACTTTCCGAGGTTATACCCTATGGTCACATCGTTTAAGTAGTTGTATGATAGGTAGTTTATATGCCTTAGGTAAATTACCAGAATACCCTTTTCATGTATAATTGGTAATTTAGCATATGTAACCTAAACTTTTGTCACATAACTGATTTTTAAACATGTTTAGGCATATAATACTTGTCATAGGACTAGTTAGGCGGTCCGAACGCGTTTCACGCGCACGACGCGTTAAAGTAGCATAAGCTACCTAAACGAGTCGTAATGGGTCGAAAGCAATTAGGTTAAGTTTCATTTAGTATGTAGGCTTTGTTAAACCAAATGACACGAGTCTCTACACTCGTTTGGTTTACAAACCCTAATGCTACCCGATCTTCCGATCTAGGTCCGGTTAATTAAAATAGTTACCTATATTAGGTGCCGTTTGATATCCGCGATCTCTAGCATTGTTTGGCTGTCACTCAAGGACTTCTGAGCAATCTCAAGTGAGTACATAGACCCCTCTTTTACTGTTTTCCAAACTGTTTTGGGGTGGAACACATGTGCCTACTTGTTACTTTCATGCTTTCCTGTTTTTACATCATATACCTGCTATGTTCGTTAGTACATTATAGTACATGATTTCATTACATTTTATGCTATGTATGTCCATTTAGTTCATACTTAGTACATCGTTTTACATTTACATTTTATGCTATGTATGTCCATTGCGTGCATACTTAGTACATTGTTTTCATCACATGCTTACATTTTGGTATGACATTTGGTTTGTTTACATGGGACAATACATTCATTAACACCGATCATGCCGCTCGGTAGTAGGTAGTGGTACCATAGGACTTGACAAATCCCGTTCCGGACATCCCAGGGAAAGGGGATGAAAGGAATGACCGAATCCGAATACATATTCTCTTGATAACTCACTTTTACATAGTTATCCGTCTGTCTCAAGGCTTGGATGTATGCATTTTCACAATACCGCATAAATGTTCATATTAAATAGTTGCATGCATTTACACAAAACATAGCTTTGATTTAAACCAAGTTTTACTTCAATACTTTGTTTTTGTGCATATGGTTTAGTTGAGACATTTCACTTGCCATACATGACATTTTGACATAGACATTTGACATGGATATTTGACATAGACATTTGACATGGATATTTGACATAGACATTTGACATGGATATTTGACATAGACATTTGACATGGATATTTGACATAGACATTTGACATGGATATTTGACATAGACATTTTGACATGATTTACATCTTGACATGAATACTTTGACATATTATTCAATACATTTGACAATTGACTTAAACATAGACATTTTACATTGTTTGGTTTGGTTTGATTAAGTAACGATGTGTGTGTAATATGATACAAGCATGGTGGATACGCCGCTGGTACTTCCTATATATAAGTGTTTGTATGGTATTACATATCGTAGCGTTATTTGAATCATTTCAGTTTGATACATATAACATTTTATACAAATAACATACTTTTCACAAGACATTGATTTATAAACAACTTATCTTATGCAAACATATTTTACTTGGTTATTCATTTAACCTTACATTTATTTATACTTATCATCTGATATTATCGTTTTTCAAATGATTTAAAAGACAAAGCAAATAACAAGGTTCATGACTAAATATTTTCTCAAACATAAGTCATGAATCTTATTTTCACAAAACCTATGTATCTCACAGGCATTTTTATGCTGACGTACCATATTTTCACATGTGTTTTTCAGGAGCTGTTGCATAAGATGATCAAGATACACATAGGCAGACTTGGGCTTTAGTGACAATAAAAGATGCAAGACTAGTTAATTATGTTGTATTTCTTTGTTTGTTAAGACATTGTAACACTTATAATCAATAAAGCGAAACTTTAATTTCCATGGTTGTGAAACATTAATTCTGTTACAACACTCCCCGATGTTTCCGCCACGTTTTGTATGTTCTACGTGGTCGGGGTGTGACATGTTGAGTTGTGAGATGTGATGAATGGTTATGTTGTATTTAACCTTGATCTTATAGACAAACCTCAAGTTAATTGTCCAAGGGATTTTATGTCTTCTAGATATTAAACACTTGGATTATAATATTCAAGAAGGACAAAAGGGTGTCCCCCTACATGGGGACGGTTTGTAAAGAGGGGGGGGGGGTACTAGTTCATTTCCAATAATTAGTTAAGTATATAGTTAGGTTAATCTAGTTAAGTTAAGTGATTAACCCGGTTAGTGGTGTGTCATGCGTTACAATGGGTGTTAGGGTATTCAGGGACCCTAATTGGCTCAGAAAAAGATAAATAATGTTCTCAACAATATTTTCATGTTCCGGGTATAGTCCGGTTGTTCGGTTGGATAGAGATCCGTTAAAGTGCTTAGCAAAGCTTTAAAGTGTCGTTATTATTTTTAGTGACACAACTTATTCCTCCAAAGTGTCGGGAATATTTTCCTCATGATTTGGCACTTTATTAGGTAGCTTAATGCTGAATTATTATGTAAAGTGCTGAATTTTGTGCTTAGAGCACGTTTTAGGCACATCCAGTCATTGTGACTTATTCCTAGAGACGCAGTTCTACAACCCTTGTATCCCTACACTCACCACTAGTGTAGCAAAATATTTCTGGCTCATACAGGCCTTAGAGGCAGTGTCTGCCTGATGCTGGCTTTATCAGCATGTTCAATAGGTTATCCGTTTATAGTGCTACTGTGCTTTTTGTGCATCATGTTTGTCACTAAGGTTCAGCATGTAAATAATGTAGTGACGATAAGTAAAGTATGATGCAGGTATATGCATGTATCAGAAATCAAGTAGCAGTTCATCAGTAATTTCAAACAAGCACAGTAATTAAGCAGTAATTAATTCTTAATTAAGTCGTACGGATACCTGGTTTAGTGAGGGTTGTCACAAATGTAAGGTTAAATGAATAACCATGTAAAATGAGTTTGTATAAGATAAGTTGTTTGTAAAACAATGTCTTGTGAAAAGTATGTTATTTGTATAAAGTGTTATATGTCTCAAATTGAAATGATTCAAATAACGCTACGACATGTAATACCATACAAACACTTATATATAGGAAGTACCAGCGGCGTATCCACCATGCTTGTATCATATTACACACGCCTCGTTACTTAATCATTTACTCAAACCAAACCATCAGGATGTAATGTTTTTTTTTGGGTAAAGGGTTACCCCGGTGATTCTATTATAGACAACCGCCAAATAAGTACAAGAAGTGAGGATGAATTCCCCACTAGTTCATATACAGGACATGCCCTATATATGTAAACAAAAACCAACCAAACCAAGTTACCACCTTAATCTAGCCTACTACAATCATGATAATGACTAACTAGTAGACAAACGAAAAAACAAACAAAGAACGTCAACCGCCATCGTCAAAAATGAAATTGCTACCAACTGGCAGCCCCTTAGCATGAAATAGAAGCCACCTATCCATTAGACAATTTTATGTGAGAGGTGCTTGCCCCTGTACTGGAAGACGTAGAATGTGTACCCGATGTCATAAACTCATTCGTTTAACAATTGTAGAAATGTTTATGTATGGTCAAATACGGTTCACACGGTTCACAGATACAAACGGTTCACAGACACAAACGGTTCACAGATACAAACGGTTCACAGATACAAACGGTTCACAGATACAAACGGTTCACAGGTACAAACGGTTCACAGATACAAATGGTTCACAGATACAAACGGTTCACATAGTCGAATAGTTATAAACGGTTCAAAATGTAATATACTGTGTTCATATGCTGGATGAGCATATGCAACAAATTGTAATGTAAAACAATGTACTAAATATGCACTAAATGGACATACATAGCATAAAATGTATTGAAATCATGTACTATAAATGTACTA
The DNA here is from genome assembly GCA_030545235.1 of Helianthus tuberosus. Lineage (NCBI taxonomy): Eukaryota > Viridiplantae > Streptophyta > Magnoliopsida > Asterales > Asteraceae > Helianthus > Helianthus tuberosus. Next base: position 113,462,109 of record CM060415.1, on the reverse strand, counting down.
ATGAACATAGCAAGTATATGATGTGAAAACAGGAAAGCATGAAAGTAATAAGTAGGCACATGTGTTTCACCCCAAAACAGTTTGGAAAACAGTAAAAGAGGGGTCTATGTTCTCACTTGAGATTACTTAGTAGTCCTTGAGTAACAACCAAACAATGCTAGAGATCGCGGATATCAAACGGCACCTAATATAGGTAACTATGTTAATAACCGGACCTAAATCGGATGATTGGATAGAATGAGGGTTCGTAAACCAAACGAGTATAGAGACTCATGTCATATGGTTTAACAAAGCCTTCATGCTAAATGAAACCTAACCTAAGTGTTTTCGACCCATTACGACCCGTTTTAGGTAGCTTATGCTACTTTAACGCGTCGTTCGCGTGAAACGCGTTCGGAACGTCTAACTAGTCCTATGACAAGTGTTATATGCCTAAACATGTTACATAATCAGTTATGTGACAAAAGTTTAGGTTACATATGCTTAATTACCAATTATACATGAAAAGGGTATTTTGGTAATTTACCTAAGGCATATAAACTACCTATCATACAACTACTCAAACGATGTGACCATAGGGTATAACCTCGGAAGGTTATTCCCTACCTACTATGGTCACCTAATGTATTTGGTCGGATCCTAATGATCGACCAAATGGGTCGGGTTCGAAAGTATAAGCGATTGTTTAGATCGCTTACCTTACGACCCTAAACAACGTGGTAATCAGTAGGCATAGTCCCAAGGGACTATAACCAACGTGATTACACTCACGTTGCGAAGTTCAAACGAACTTCGCATTGACCATAAACTGGTCAACGCAGAAAGTCAAACAAAGTTTGACTTTCAGACTCGAAAAGACTCGAAAAGCAATAAAAGAACGAAAGAATACTTACGAAGGGTCCCCGAATGCTAATCTAGATCAAAATAGCTCAGGTATGAAACAAAGGTTTCAACTTAGAGCACAAATGATCAGATTCTTGTGAGAAATGAAGTGAAGTGGGTTGGGTATTTATAGTATTCGGGTAACCGTTAAGATCGTTTCATGGAAACCGTACTCGAATCTTGTGCGTACACTTGTTCAATTGTTGTGGTAACTAAAAATGATCCCCCATGAGCTAAAAGGGCAAGTTAGAATGTGTGGGTGTGGATTAAACAGCTGGAATCAGCTGACTAATCGATCTTATCTGTTCTGGAAGGCTGACGCGGCCCGCTTCAGGATACACCAAAACTAATGCGGGCCGCATGGGGGTTCTGATCAGAAAATAAGTTTCAAAAATGACAGTTTTGGTCCCTGTTGTGTATTTAAGCCATTTCCGACACTGATGCCTAAAATGATGCCTAAAAATGACAACTTTAAGGCCCTAAAATGATGCCTAAAAATTGTGGACATGAAACATGCTCAAAAATATGTCGGATGTTGGTTCGTTTGGTTGTACAAACGCGATGTTCGCTTAATTACGACGGAATGCGCACAAGCGCGAAAAACGATCCAAATGGCGTGACGAATGGATTTTTCTTGTGCCAAACACTAAAATAAAATATTTTAGTGCTTACATAAATTTTTGGATGTCCGGATGTATTCAGAACGTAAGTTATGCGCAAAAGTGCAAACTTGTGCATTTTTTGACACTTTTAGTCCCTGAATGAGCCAAAAGTTTATTTTAGCACACCGAACCCCTCAAAGCCTATTTCTAAGCTATGTAAAGGATATTTAGGGTGTGTTTAACTTATGGTCATGTTCTGGAATGTTCGTTACAGTTCAAATTGGCATACTTTCACAGTTTGTCAAGTTTAGTCCCTGGAAGCGAATAAACTAGATTTTGCCATACCAAAGCCTTCAAAACTTATTTCTAAGTTATGTAAAGGTTAATTAAGGTATGTTAAGCCTATTTCACTATTCCGGAGTGTTCGTTGCATTAAACTGGTTATATTTACGCATCAGTGCGCGTATAACCCTCCAGAAAGCGATTTAAAGCTTGAAATCGAACAAGAGTTGATATGTGCAAAAGATACACATATTTATACAGATCCCAAGTATGAAATACAATATTTCATTGGCTTGGTATTTGTTTGATGGTTGAAGTGACACAGGTGTCACACAGAACAGCCAAGAACGTAGTCAGCATCATTCAACAGTAACATGAATCTTACCTTCTTGTTCCCCACTTCTGAAACCGTAGGCATATTTAATGTTTTTCTTGGCTCAAAAGGTTTTCCATCAATACTCTTAATCTTCTTCACAAACACATCTGAATTGTCTGTAATTTGATCATCCATATCAGCCGACACCCTGCCGAAACCCTAACGCAAATCAGACACGAGGATTGGAGAAGAAAAAGAACCCGAATGCCACTGAATCAGTGAACAAATGGACTTGAAATTGCCAAAACCCTTATGCAGAATGAATAAGAATCAGTCGCTCAACCCCACGATCGCCAAATGCAGCAAACTAATCTTTAGCTAATCTGAATAACAATCCACTAAGGAAATCGAAAACCCTGGCTGCTAATCAAAATCGATTCGATACCAGGATTGGATTGCAGAACCTAGAGTTTCCCCAAGTCGCCCAAGTCGCCCTTTTTGTTGGTGTATTTAAGATTCAAGTACCGTTGAAAAGACTAGAAAAGTTAAGTTACATATGCTTAAAATCCAATTATGCATGAAAAGGGGTATTTTGGTCATTTTCCTAATGCATATAAACTACCTATCATACAACTAATCAAACTAACTGACCTTAAGGTATAACCTCGGAAGGTTATTCCCTATACAACTATGGTCACAATATATGCTTGGTCGGATCCTAATGATCGACCAAACGGGTCGGGTTTAAAAGTGTAAGCGGTTGTCAAGACCGCTTGACTTACGACCCTAATCAAGCACTAGGCTAAAAGTGACGAGTTAAACATGTTAAACATGTTAAAACATGTTTAACTAAGTTAGAAAACAAGTTTGATATCAAAACAAAGTGTTTTGATACCCAAGAATAGCTTCGTTGCAAAATACGCATAAACACGTATTTTGACCGAAACTTTGACTCGTCACTTCGACTAATCGACGTGGTAATCAGTAGGTATAGTCAAAAGGGACTATAACCATCGTGATTACGCTCACGTTGCAAAGTTCAAACGAACTTTGTGTTGACCAATTCATGGTCAAAGCAGAAAGTCAAACACTGTTTGACTTTCATGCTTGAAAAGCATAAAAAGCATGAAAGAAGCTTACAAAAGGTCCAAGCAATGAAGATTTGAACTCAAAATACTCAGGTATGAAGCTTCACAAGTGAGAGCTTCAACTTAGAGCAAAATTGAGATCAAATTGTGAGGAAAGAAGTGAAGAACCCACTTCTATTTATAGTATGCTTGGATTCACAAGATCATGACAAGTGTTTTTGCAAGAATCAAAGCTCAATCCTAACCATACACTTGTGGAACATGGTTTAGAATACAATGGGAGCTCAAAAACTAGTTCATAGTATTGAGAAATTTGCACAAAAGACCCTCAAATTCAAACTAGTTGCTGAAAATAGGATTTCTTTCAAAACAGGGCCGTCGCGTGCCGCCACAGCACCACCCTGTTGCTGTGGCGCGACGCCAACCCCCTATCTGAGCCAGAACTTTTGAAAATTGGCAGAATTGGTCCCTGCAGCTTGTTTAGGCCAATTTCGACGCGTTTAAACCCCGTTAACCCATTTTCAAGACTCTACAAGGATGTTAAAGCATAGGGGATTTGAAACATGCTTGAAATTATCTCGGATGTCAGTTCGTTTGGTCGTACGATTGCGTTGTTCGGTTAATTACGACGAAAACTCGAACGGACGCGAAAACGATCCAAATTTCATGACGAATGGTACTTTTGCATTCCAATCACTAAAATAAAATATTTTAATGATTATAAAAATTTTTGGATGTCCGGATATACTCAGAACGTAAGATATGCGCGAAAATGCAAACTTATGCACTTTTTGACGCTTTTAGTCCCTATTAATCAAATAAGTTTATTTTAGCATACCGAACCCCTGAAAGCCTATTTCTAAGCTATGTAAAGGATATTTAGGGTATGTTTAGCTTATGATCAAGTTCCTGAATGTTCGTTACTATACAAATCGGCAAAGTTTCGCAGTTTGTCACAATTAGTCCCTGCGATCGTATAAACTTGATTTCGACACACCAAACCTTCCAAAACTTATTTCTAAGTTATGTAAAGGTTATTTAAGGCATGTTAAGCCTATGTCACTGTTCCGGAGTGTTTGCCGCATTAAACTGATTATGTTTACGCATCAGTTCGCGTATAATTTTCCAGAAAGCGATTGATATGTGCAAATGATACACACATTTATACAAATCCCAAGTGTGAAACACAAGATCTCATTGGTTTCGTATTTGTATGATGGTCGTAGAGACACAGGTGTCACAGAAGCTGCTCCGTGATATTCCAGATGAGTTGAAAGACTATGATCCCCTCCCTTGACATCCACTCGCCCTAATGAATAAGCAGGAGAAAATCCACAAGCTTTTACCCGCACCATGGCCTGCCAAAAGTAGAATCGGGGGAGGCTTTGGAAGAAAGGTTCTGAACTAGAGAGGGACCTCCCTACCCCGTGACTGATTCACTAGAGGAATGTCAGGTTATTTTTCAAGGATGCGGTTGAAAGACCGGCCTTGAGAGGACATTCTCTTTCTTGAGCTTTCGTGGGTTACAAGATCGACCAGCACATCCAGCTTACTCTATCGACAGCCCAGCCAGATGAAGGATCAAGGAAATCGGGATCAGCTGCCTTTACTTTATATAAGGGGGGTCTTGAATCTCATGTCATCAAAAGTAGGCAGGCTTTGAACAACAAATTAAGAATCAGTTCCACAAGGGCTTTCGTCCGTCTTTCGCCCATCTATCTCCGGATGCAAGCATTTATCTTGAATGGTGCAGCTCTTAGGAGGCACTACCTCCAGACCTGCCCGACTTCCTCAACCTATCAGTCGAGTCACTTCCTTCAACTCGCCTTACAAGGACCTACTGGACTATCAGCTTTAGATAGTCATCTTCCTCCCCCCTTTTCACTCGCTTCCTCTCGTTTTTTAGTCGAGTAGCTTCTTTCCGGCAAAGCTTACCAATCCTTACACTCCTTTCTCCTATTTATATTGTTAGAAAGTGAGAGCTTTTACCTTCAAGGAAAATTCCAGTCCCTTTCGATACGACTTTACCTGGGATAGAGATGGAATTGACCTGCCGTCTTACGGGTCGGCAGGGAGGGTTGTCTCCTACCCCCTGGGATGGTTCAATCAAAATACATACAGTAAGTTCAAAGCTTTGCCAGAACAGTATGAATATACCGAGTTGACTAGTAGCCTCTCATCTTTGAACATTTTTTTGATGGACGTCTAAAGAAAGGGGAACCCCATGTACCGAAGGCTTCCTGCCTAGTAGTTATCACTGGTAGGCTAGGGCATCAGTCAAAAGAAGGAAGTCAAAGGCCGATAAAATGCACCCAGATCTTTAACACTATGGGTGCTTGGTAGGAAAAGTGCTCTATCGTCCTTTTCGCTCTTGTCTTTTCCTACCGCTAGGGTTACGTAGACTCTGGAGACGAGGTCTTGAAGAGCCTCAAGTTCGGTTCAGTGTTCTCTGTTAAGGAAGTCCTCAAGTCTACTCTAGTCAGTAGTGAAAGGGAAATCTTCTCTGTCGATTCAGGGCTGCCTTTCTTCGATCCAAAAAAGTTGGATTGGGGATAAAAGAGACTTATTTCAATTCTCTTTTCAAAACTATGAAAATACTATACGAGATAGTTACCGGCTTTCGCGGGACGTGTAATAGCAACCTGTCCACTCGCAATTCTTTTCACAGTGAAGAATAAAATCATAGCTTTCTGACATGCCTCTCCCTTATGGTCGAGCCACTTCGTACCTTTCCTTTCAGTCGAGTCACTTCGTACCTTTCCTTCTCTTAAGATCTTCTTTATATACATAATTTATTGATTCAGCTTTGATAATATCCTTATCAACCTATAAGACAGCACAAGGAAAAAACTCAATACATTCTACCTTCATATTTTATCTTTGTTAGAATTTTAGTCATATAACGATGATAGTCATCCTATCTGTTGAAAGCCGCTACTCTATTAAATCCAGCCTAAGGGAAGGCTACCTTGTTACGATCAAAGCCATGTTTCCTGAAGTGTGCCCTCTTCAGTATATATGGTAGGAGTTCCACGAGTCATTCTTTAGTGGACTGGCCCCTTCCTCTCATAGTGCGTCTAGAACACCTACCTCTTTTCATAGTAAAAGAGTAAAAAAGATTAAATTAAATAAATAAGGCCCCTATAGATCGCCTTCAAAGCAATGTTATATTACACGTTAAGTGAATGTGTGTTATATATGTATGTATAATGTAGTCACACAACGTGAACCCGATCGCACAACGCGAGTCAAATCGCACAAGCCTAGTTCTCTCCTCTCCTCTCTCTCTTGTTCGACGGCAACCCTCATAGCCGAAGCCCCATCTCGATCAACCTAGTTCTTTGGCTTTCCGGTTAGTGTTTTAATTATTAATTGTATGTTACTTGATGTTGTGATCTACATGTTTCCACATAATGATTTAGAGAATGATATATGATTGCTTATGCTTATGATTGTAAATCACTAAGGTTATTCATGTAGATCGACTCACTTGTGTAGGGTGTTTAGACCGATTTAGAGTTAATGATTATGTGATTGATGATCTGGAACCGAATGAATGATAACCGATTGTGATATGTTAATCATTGAATGAATTGTGGGGATTGTTATGTTAGTATGCATGCTAGTAATCAAAGAACATGAACCGTGTAATTATAGCTTATTATTATAAATTGTTGCTATGCCTTGAACATGATTAGGGTTCATAGGGATTAATGGATGAAAACCTTGATTTGATCGAATAAAGGATTGGATAGAAACTGTGATGGTTTTAATTGATTGTGTGCAAATATGGAAACTGTTGGAATTGATTTGCAAAGATAAATGTGTAACTGATATGCATGAAATTCGGATTTTAGATAACTAATCGCACAAGTCACACGAAACATGATTCTCACAAGCTTGCATGAACCACACGAAACCTATTTCGTGTAAGGGACTAATCGCACAAGCTTCCCATCGCACAAGATCAGATCTGATCGCACAAGAGCTAATCGCACAAGCTAGGTACAATCATTAAAGCACAGTGTACTGTTTAGAGATGCATGATAGCACAAGACCTTGTGGATCGCACAAGACAGTGCCGATCGCACAAGGCTTGGGCCACACACAAACTACTTGAACTGTTGTACTGTTGGGCCTCAAGGCCCAAGTTTAATCGCACAAGTTTTGTCCAGTCGCACAAGCTGAACTGGACCGCACGAGTTGGTCTCTGTTTATTTGTTTTGGGCTGTGTATATGTTGGGCTTCTTAATTTTTGGGCCGGGTATATGTTGGATCGCACAACATGTTGTGGATCGCACAAGGTTGTGCTGAACGCACAATATGTTGGGCCGGGGTGTTTGTTGGGCTTCAGTAGTGAATTGCACAAATGGTTCGGCCCAAACCATTTGGATCGCACAAGTTGAACCTTGGGCTTAGTTACTGATCTGTTTAACATGTTCTGAATGTATGCCATGCATGCCATGATTGTTACATGTCTTGATTTGATAAATCTGTGCAAACATACGTGCATCACTTGAACCTAGACCTGACTTGTATGGTAACCATGTTAGGACGTGGTTGACCCCTAGCAGCTCGATTTGACATTTCGTTTATCTGCCGAGCTAACCTAAGGTGAGTTCACACTTTCTACAAAGCATGGTAATTCCTGGTGGGTTGGGAATGGGTTAAGGAATATGGATTCCTCGTCCTTCTTGGGCAGGACAGTACGGGTTAAGGAATGTAATTCCTCGTCCTCTTGGACAGTTTAAATTTCACTAGACCAAAACTCTATCACGAAGTCCCTCCTTTTTTATCGACTTAATCGCCGGGCCAATGGCGAGCGGGTCATTAGTTAGATAGCGCTATTTAGGTCTGACAAGCCTCACACCGTGCCGCAGAGGACGGGCATGAACTAATGGATCTGGGCACGTCAATGATGATAGACATTGACGCTAAGGGCACATAAACATGGCTAAAGTCAGTGGTCGATATGGTAACGAGTCTAGTAGTGTAAACATGGGGTAGCCCCCACGGCTGGATTGCCAGAGTAAATGGGATTAAACAAAACACGTTTTCAACTATGGGGTAGCCCCCACGGCAAGGGTGCCAGTTAAAGGAAACTATGTTTTTGGAATAACTTAAACAAACACCCAACTGTGAACTCGCTCAACTTTGTTGTTGACTCGTTACTACATGCTTTGCAGGTCATTAGGTACTTAGCTGGAGCTTGCATGGGGAAGAGTCGTTGTGGGACATGGAATGTTGAGTTCCATGTGGAACATTTGAACTTTTAAAACTTATAATTTGGTTTTACACTTTATGCTTCCGCTGATACTTGAATTTGGTTAATTTATTTTGGACACCAATTATATTGTGGTTGGTTTATCTTTATTATATTACATTGTTCAATATGATTGGTGGCTTGATCCTGGTCATGTCACGCCTCCATGCGGTGATACTTCGCGTGTGGATTTTGGGGGTGTGACAGATTGGTATCAGAGCCATTGTGTCACACCCCCAAAATCCACATGCAGAGTATCACCGCTTGGAGGCGTGACTGACCAGGATCAAACCACTAATCATATTAAACAAGTAAATATTTAATGTAAAAGTCCAACCAACACGATTAATGTCCAAAACCAACATAGTTAAGTTATGAGCGGAAGCATAATGTTCAAAACCAAATCCAAAGTTTAATTATCCAAATGTTTAACATGGCACACAGCTGTCCATGTCCCACAACGACTCTTCCTTGTGCAAGCTCCAGCTAAGTACCTATAGACCTGCAAAGCATGTAGTAACGAGTCAACAACTAGTTGAGTGAGTTCACGTTGGTTGTCCAGTTTATAGTTATTCCGAAAACCCAGTTTGTTCTTTACCAGCTATCCAGCCGTGGGGGTTACCCCATAGTTCGAAAAACGTTTATTAGTTACCCGTTCTTACGTTGGCTATTCCAGCCCGGCTCTATGGCCGTGGGGGCTACCCCATGTTTAATTCACCAGACTCGTTACCATATCGACTACTAACGTTCGTCATGTTTAAGTGCCCTAACGTCTGTGTCTATCATCACTGACGTGCCATAGTCCATTAGTCCACGCCCGTCCTCTGCGGCACGGTGTGAGGTTTGTTAAACCTAATAGCGCTATTTAACTAATGACCCGTTCGCCATTGGCCTCGGCGATTAAGTCGATATAAAAGGAGGGACTTCGTTGATAGAGTTCTAGTCTAGTATAGTTAAATCCGTCTCATACTGGACGAGGAATCTATGTTCCTGATTAGGTCTCAACAGGACGAGGAATCTATGTTCCTGATTACGTCTCAACAGGACGAGGAATCCCTATTCCTTAACCCATTCCCAACCCCTGGGAATCCCATGCTTTGTAACGAAGTGTGAACTCACCTTGGTTTGCTCGGCAGATACACAGAAAGGTCAAGTCTAGCAGCTAGTGGTCAACCACGTCCTAACATGGTTACCATACAAGTCAGGTTTTGATTTCAAGTAGTGCACATAGGTATCACGTAAGATAGCATGTAAGAACACACACGGATCATGGCAAACACACATCATCACGTTTAACAGTCATATCGTATTCAACTTGTACGATCTAAAAGATTGGGCTCGCACAAGTTCAGCAACCTTGTGCGATCACCCATTGAAGCCCAATAGTACCCGGCCCATTAACCGAAATCCCCAACACACCTATACACACGGATCAAATTAATAAACAGATAAACAACTTGTGCGATCCAATACATCACGTACGATTACAATGTATCTTGTGCGACTCACTAACATAACCCACTAAATAACCCGGCCCAACATGTGAATAAGCCCAATAGCTTGTGCGATCCAGCCAAGCTTGTACGACTGGACAATCTTGTGCGACTAGTTTAACAAACTTTCTAAAAATCATGCAAATCCCTTTCTCCAATAATACCAATAATCTCGCCAATCAGTTACAAGAATTTCAACAGTTTCCAATTTCACATATATTGACCGAATCCATCGTTGACAAAATCCATTCATTCATAATCAGTTAGTGTTCATATTTTATACAATTCGAACATGGTTTATTATTTATTTACTAGTAGAGTATTCATATTATTTCAATTGTTTATGATCATTGACTTAAATATATTCATTCACACATGGATCCAATTCTCGAACAGCCTGTTAACATGAAATCCCCACTTGTTTCGATGACATCATCACATCATACAATTCACACAACATTAATATTCTAGACTAGTCTGACCACCATTAGGGTGTGCACATGATTTGATTATAACAAGACTCCAAATGCACATGGCCACCATTTTCTTATTCAAGATTATCCACTTCCATCAAATCAATAACCACAAATCTATTGGAGCTTTATATCAACTAACACACTGATCGAACATATTTGCAATCAATTAAAGTCACATGCTCATCATCATGCATACACACTATTCGAACAGCACAATCATTCTAATAATCACATCAACACACAATCACATGTCATCATGCCATAACATAAGTAAATTGTAGAGATTCTAAAACAATTCGGATTATGCAATCCTAATCCGAAACATGACATGATAGTTGATTAACATCATCACACACCTCCGATTACTAACACCCATCTCGATTACATCTTACACATGTGAACCGTTTTTAAAGACATCAATACTTACAGTTTGCATTATCTTCAATCGTAAATCATTTACAAATCATCATGAGACATGTGTAATCGCATAATATAACATCAACTAACAATGAAACACTAACCGGTTAAGAAAGGATAACGAGAATGATCCGAACAAGAGAATGATGAATGATCCGAGCAAGAGAATGATCCGAACACTTATGATCTTCGATTTGAAAGAGAGTGAGTTGCCGTCAAGTTTGAGAGGAGAGAAAGAGAGAGCTAGGGTTTGAGTGGTGTTGTGTGATTGCCAAATAATGAAAGGTGTTTACCAACTCAATAGGCTATGCGTATGAGGAGTAGGCCGAACCCATCATGGGCCGCCTATATGTTCCGAGTTCAAGGAGAAGTGGGCCGAGAGTTGCATGAGCCAAAGCCCATTGGCTTGTGCGTTCGGATGTCTATTGTGCGATCGGTTTCCATCGTGTGGTAATACATACATATAATCAAACACAACAATTCACATTTAATATCACATTCAATGTCATAGCATTCCATTTAATCATTCAATTCACAAAATCACAAAACGTTTACGTTACATCAAGGTACAAGGATAGGTTCGAAATACGAGTTGTCACATTATCCCCAAGTTGAAAGAAATTTCGTCCTGAAATTTAGCACGTACTCACTGAGAAAGCTAGTTAAGTTGTATGGTTTTCCTGGGGTGTCACATCCTCCCCCCGTTGATCTGGAATTTCGTCCCGAAATTCCGTAGCTTCAGCCTCAGTAGTAGTTGTACCGGTTGCGAACAGTTGGGGATACTTTTGTTTCATCTGATCTTCGCGTTCCCAGGTGAACTCTGGGCCGCGACGTGAGTTCCAACAAACTCGAACGAGAGGTATTCTAGCACGCTTGAGGACCTTAACATCCCGGTCCGTGATTTCAACAGGTTCCTCGACGAATCGTAATTGCTCGTCGATCGTGAGCTCCTTCAAAGGAACTACGTGGGTCTCATCTGACAGACATTTCTTCAGATTCGACACGTGGAAAACATCGTGAACTGCACTGAGTTCCGCTGGTAAGTTCAATCTGTAGGTCACCTTGCCTATCTTCTCAATGACTTCGAAGGGTCCAGCGTATCGTGGGTTAAGTTTGCCCCGTTTACCAAAACGAACCACACCCTTCCAGGGTGAAACTTTGAGTAGTACACGCTCCCCAACCTGGAGCTCTAGTGGTTTTCTGCCCTTATCGGCGTAGACTTTCTGACGGTCACGAGCTGCCGCCATTCGTTGTCGTATCTGAGCAATTTTCTCTGTTGTGTCCACCACATGTTCTGGACCAGTAATCTGACTATCCCCCACCTCTACCCAACAAAGAGGTGACCGGCATTTACGCCCGTACAATGCCTCAAACGGAGCAGCTTTAATGCTGGTGTGGTAGCTATTGTTGTACGAAAATTCCACAAGTGGCAGATGCTTTTCCCAGCCGTTGCCAAAGTCAATTACACATGCCCTAAGCATGTCTTCGAGGGTCTGGATGGTGCGTTCAGACTGCCCATCCGTTTGCGGTTGATAAGTTGTGCTCATATCCAATCGTGAGCCAAAGGACTTGTGCCTTGCTTGCCACAGTTCTGATGTAAAACGTGCATCTCGATCCGAGATAATAGGGGTGGGCACTCCGTGCCTCGAGACAACTTCCTTAAGATAAACGTCTGCTAGTGTGGAGAACTTATCCGTTTCCTTGATAGCCAAGAAGTGAGCAGACTTTGTGAGTCGATCCACGATCACCCAAATAGTATCGTTACCACGTTGAGATCTAGGCAGGCCAGTAACAAAATCCATGGAAATTTGCTCCCATTTCCATTGTGGTATCTCTGGTTGTTGAAGTGGGCCTGAAGGTTTCTGGTATTCCGCCTTGACTCTCGCACAAGTCAAGCATTTGCTAACGTACGTTGCTATGTGGGCCTTCATGCTAGGCCACCAATATGTCGTTTTGATATCGTGGTACATTTTATCCGAACCAGGATGTACTGAGTAGCGAGACTTGTGTGCCTCATCCATCACAAGCTCTCGTAGGTTGCCATAAAGTGGGACCTAAATGCGTCCTGTTACGTAGTAAGCACCGTCTTCCTTTTGTTCTAAGCGTTACCTTGAGCCGCGTAGGGCTTTAGCTCTGACGTTTTCTGGTTTCAATGCTTCTACCTGAGCATTTCGTATTTGGGAAGGAAGACTAGACTGTATAATGAGTTGTAAAGCTCGCACGCGCTAGGGCGCAGTGTCCTTTCGATTGAGTGTGTCAGCCACAACATTGGCTTTGCCTGGGTAGTACCTGATCGAGCATTCGTAGTCATTCAACAGTTCGACCCATCGTCGTTATCTCATATTGAGTTCCTTCTGTTTAAAGATATGCTCGAGGCTCCTGTGATCAGTGTAGATAGCGCATTTGGTACCATATAGGTAGTGTCTCCATATCTTAAGTGCAAAAACAACCGCTCCCAGCTCTAGATCGTGAGTAGTGTAGTTCTTTTCATGAACTTTGTGTTGGCGTGAGGCGTAGGCTATAACTTTATCCCGCTGCATCAATACGCAACCAAGACCCTGAATGGATGCGTCATAGTAAACCACGAAGTCGTCTGTGCCCTCTGGCAATGAAAGGATAGGTGCACTGCAAAGTCTATCCTTTAAGTGCTGAAACGCTAACTCCTGTGCGTTTCCCCAACGATAAACAACGCCCTTCTGCGTTAGTGAAGTAAGAGGCTGAGCAATCTTAGAAAAATCCTTGATAAATCTCCTGTAATAACCTGCCAATCCCAAGAATTGGCGAATTTCCGTTGGCGTACGAGGTGCAGGCCAGCTCTTGATCGACCATACCTTGGATGGATCAAGGTGAATCCCATCCTTGTTCACTACATGGCCTAAGAAATGGACTTCACGAAGCCAGAAGTCACATTTTGAAAACTTGGCGTACAACTGTTCCTTTCGAAGGAGTTCCAAAATAAGTCGTAAGTGTTGCTCGTGTTCCTCCAGACTCTTCGAATAGATCAGGATGTCGTCTATGAATACAATAACGAACTTGTCTAGGTACGGCTTGCACACTCGATTCATCAAGTCCATGAAGACCGCTGGTGCGTTTGTCAGCCCAAAAGGCATCACTAAAAACTCATAGTGGCCATATCGAGTTCTGAAGGCTGTTTTGGAGACGTCCTCCTCTCGGACTCTTAGCTGGTGATATCCTGATCTCAAATCATTCTTTGAATAGTAGCTCGACCCTTGCAGCTGGTCGAACAAGTCGTCAATACGTGGAAGGAGGGTAGCGATTCTTCACAGTCACCTTGTTCAGTTCACGGTAGTCGATGCACATTCTGAACGTACCGTCTTTCTTCTTCACAAGTAATACTGGAGCTCCCCAGGGCGAAGAGCTAGGACGAATAAAACCCTTATCTAGGAGTTCTTGTTGTTGCGTAGATAGCTCTTTCAACTCTGATGGAGCTAAACGATATGGTGCACGAGCTATGGGCGCTGCTCCAGGAGCTAGCTCAATTTGAAACTCGACCTGGCGATGAGGCGGGAGGCCAGGTAGTTCCTCAGGAAATACCTCAGGGTAATCGCGTACAATAGGGAAGTCTTCTATCTTCTTCTCTTTCTTCGAGGTGTCAGTAACGAGTGCCAGAATAGCAGTATGGCCCTTACGCAAACACTTTTGGTCCTTAAGGAAGGAGATGATGCTCACAACCGCACCACTCTTGTCGCCACGAATCATAAGGGGTTCATCACCTGAGCGAGGAATACGGACAATCTTTTTGTTGCAAAGAATCTCTGCTTGGTGTTGAGGTAACCAATCCATACCAATAACGATGTCGAAACCATCACCACGTTGGGGTCATTCCTAGCATCACCCTGACCAATCACGAACACTCGACCCCTGGCACCATTGCCGTCGTTGTTACCCCCGCTGTTGCCTCCATTATTGTTCCCGTTTCCTTGGTTTTGGTTCTGATTCTGGTTCTGGTTCAACTGTGGGCAGTGTCTCATGAAATGATCTCCAGTACCACACTGATAACATCCCTTGTTATCCTGCTGTTGCTGCTGATTTTGTGGAGCTTGTGGCTGCTGTTATCGGTTCTGGTTTGCAGGACGTGAGCTTCTACAATCTTTGGCTCCATGACCAAGCTTGTTGCATCTCTAACGACGATCCTTGTTGCACTGCCCGCTGTGGTGCAAATTACATCGATTGCACTTAGGGTGGTTTCCCTCGTATCCACCCTAACTTCGATTACCAAAAGACTGCTGACTGGGGCTCCTGTACTCGACTAAGGTTGAACCGAAGTGAAACCCTTGCTTAAATTTCCATCCCACTTGCGTTTGTTGTCACTGGGAGCATCCGAAGTAGTTGTAGCAGCATTAATACGTTTCGGCAGTTTAATCTGTCCTACCGCCTGATCTAAGAGACGTTGAGCAAGACGAGTAATATCCTGGATGGTGGCAAGGTTAGCAGAAGTCACATGACTTTGAATCTCTGGTACTAAGCCTTTGAGGTACAGCTCAATGCGCTTGATGAGAGGATCCACCATTGTTGGACATAACACTGTCAATTCGTTGGATCGTTTCGTGTACGCTTCTATCTCTGACCTTGTCATCTTCAGGTTTAAGAACTCCACTTCCAGCTTGCGGATGTCATCTCGACTACGGCATTCACGTTTGGATCAGTTCCTTAAGAATCATTCCATGGGGTGGCATTAGCAGCCGCCAGCCCCAGCATCTGAACTTGCGCGTTCCGCCAAGTTAGCGTAGTGCCTTCGAGAGTACCAGTGGCGTAATTCACCTTATGAGCCTCAGGGCATTCACACGTCTCTAAGACAAACTCGAGCTTTTCAAACCAATGGAGGAGTCCAACAGCTCCTTTAGTGCCACCGAAAGTACTAGGACGACAGTCCATGAATGTCTTAAATGTGCATACAGGCGGCTGAGCGTTCTGACCTTGTTGCGCGAGGAAGAAGAGACAGGGTTAAGCGCGAGAGTTGGGTCATGAGAGTAGGATCTAACATCCTAGGATAGGTTCGGAATAACAGGTTATACCTCCTGTCGGAGCGGCTGCGAGTGCTGCCGTAACTTGTTCGTTGATATGAGCCGTCAACTGGCTTAAGTTAGGTTCTCACGTTCCCTCATGATCTTCACATCGAAGGAATCACAAATAGGAAAAGTGTCACGAATGTGTGTAAGTGTGGAGTGACAGAAGGAAGCAAGCACACGTGTGTTTTCAAACTATAGTTTCTACGTTTATCTAAGCATACCATGAGCATCGTTCTATGTAATTTAGCAAGTAGGAAATAAAACATAAACCATATCACCTAGAATGTCGAGCCTTGCACGTGGAGTGAAGCGTCGTTGTGGATCGTAGAGCACTGTACAGGTTATAGTCTGGTTTTAACAAAAACGTTTTCCCTTATTAAAACCAAGTTCTCTATAACCAATGGCTCTGATACCAATCTGTCACACCCCAAAATCCACATGCGGAGTATCACCGCTTGGAGGCGTGACTGACCAGGATCAAACCACTAATCATATTAAACAAGTAAATATTTAATGTAAAAGTCCAACCAACACGATTAATGTCCAAAACCAACATAGTTAAGTTATGAGCGGAAGCATAATGTTCAAAACCAAATCCAAAGTTTAATTATCCAAATGTTTAACATGGCACACAGCTGTCCATGTCCCACAACGACTCTTCCTTGTGCAAGCTCCAGCTAAGTACCTATAGACCTGCAAAGCATGTAGTAACGAGTCAACAACTAGTTGAGTGAGTTCACGTTGGTTGTCCAGTTTATAGTTATTCCGAAAACCCAGTTTGTTCTTTACCAGCTATCCAGCCGTGGGGGTTACCCCATAGTTCGAAAAACGTTTATTAGTTACCCGTTCTTACGTTGGCTATTCCAGCCCGGCTCTATGGCCGTGGGGGCTACCCCATGTTTAATTCACCAGACTCGTTACCATATCGACTACTAACGTTCGTCATGTTTAAGTGCCCTAACGTCTGTGTCTATCATCACTGACGTGCCATAGTCCATTAGTCCACGCCCGTCCTCTGCGGCACGGTGTGAGGTTTGTTAAACCTAATAGCGCTATTTAACTAATGACCCGTTCGCCATTGGCCTCGGCGATTAAGTCGATATAAAAGGAGGGACTTCGTTGATAGAGTTCTAGTCTAGTATAGTTAAATCCGTCTCATACTGGACGAGGAATCTATGTTCCTGATTAGGTCTCAACAGGACGAGGAATCTATGTTCCTGATTACGTCTCAACAGGACGAGGAATCCCTATTCCTTAACCCATTCCCAACCCCTGGGAATCCCATGCTTTGTAACGAAGTGTGAACTCACCTTGGTTTGCTCGGCAGATACACAGAAAGGTCAAGTCTAGCAGCTAGTGGTCAACCACGTCCTAACATGGTTACCATACAAGTCAGGTTTTGATTTCAAGTAGTGCACATAGGTATCACGTAAGATAGCATGTAAGAACACACACGGATCATGGCAAACACACATCATCACGTTTAACAGTCATATCGTATTCAACTTGTACGATCTAAAAGATTGGGCTCGCACAAGTTCAGCAACCTTGTGCGATCACCCATTGAAGCCCAATAGTACCCGGCCCATTAACCGAAATCCCCAACACACCTATACACACGGATCAAATTAATAAACAGATAAACAACTTGTGCGATCCAATACATCACGTACGATTACAATGTATCTTGTGCGACTCACTAACATAACCCACTAAATAACCCGGCCCAACATGTGAATAAGCCCAATAGCTTGTGCGATCCAGCCAAGCTTGTACGACTGGACAATCTTGTGCGACTAGTTTAACAAACTTTCTAAAAATCATGCAAATCCCTTTCTCCAATAATACCAATAATCTCGCCAATCAGTTACAAGAATTTCAACAGTTTCCAATTTCACATATATTGACCGAATCCATCGTTGACAAAATCCATTCATTCATAATCAGTTAGTGTTCATATTTTATACAATTCGAACATGGTTTATTATTTATTTACTAGTAGAGTATTCATATTATTTCAATTGTTTATGATCATTGACTTAAATATATTCATTCACACATGGATCCAATTCTCGAACAGCCTGTTAACATGAAATCCCCACTTGTTTCGATGACATCATCACATCATACAATTCACACAACATTAATATTCTAGACTAGTCTGACCACCATTAGGGTGTGCACATGATTTGATTATAACAAGACTCCAAATGCACATGGCCACCATTTTCTTATTCAAGATTATCCACTTCCATCAAATCAATAACCACAAATCTATTGGAGCTTTATATCAACTAACACACTGATCGAACATATTTGCAATCAATTAAAGTCACATGCTCATCATCATGCATACACACTATTCGAACAGCACAATCATTCTAATAATCACATCAACACACAATCACATGTCATCATGCCATAACATAAGTAAATTGTAGAGATTCTAAAACAATTCGGATTATGCAATCCTAATCCGAAACATGACATGATAGTTGATTAACATCATCACATACCTCCGATTACTAACACCCATCTCGATTACATCTTACACATGTGAACCGTTTTTAAAGACATCAATACTTACAGTTTGCATTATCTTCAATCGTAAATCATTTACAAATCATCATGAGACATGTGTAATCGCATAATATAACATCAACTAACAATGAAACACTAACCGGTTAAGAAAGGATAACGAGAATGATCCGAACAAGAGAATGATGAATGATCCGAGCAAGAGAATGATCCGAACACTTATGATCTTCGATTTGAAAGAGAGTGAGTTGCCGTCAAGTTTGAGAGGAGAGAAAGAGAGAGCTAGGGTTTGAGTGGTGTTGTGTGATTGCCAAATAATGAAAGGTGTTTACCAACTCAATAGGCTATGCGTATGAGGAGTAGGCCGAACCCATCATGGGCCGCCTATATGTTCCGAGTTCAAGGAGAAGTGGGCCGAGAGTTGCATGAGCCAAAGCCCATTGGCTTGTGCGTTCGGATGTCTATTGTGCGATCGGTTTCCATCGTGTGGTAATACATACATATAATCAAACACAACAATTCACATTTAACATCACATTCAATGTCATAGCATTCCATTTAATCATTCAATTCACAAAATCACAAAACGTTTACGTTACATCAAGGTACAAGGATAGGTTCGAAATACGAGTTGTCACACATTGGTTATAGTGAACTTGGTTTAAAAAAAAAGGGAAAAGTTTTGATAAAACCAGACTATAACCTGTACAGTGCTCAACGATTCACAACGACGCTTCGCTCCACATGCAAGGCTCGACACTATAGGTGATATGATTTACATTTATATTGCCTGCTTGTTAGTTTACATAGAACATTGCTCATGGTATGCTTAGATAACATAGTAACGACTGTTTGCAACATTGCGTGTTTACTCTCTTCTGTCACTCCATACTTACGCATAGTCGCGACACTTTTCTTACTTATGCTCTCTTTATTGTGAAGATCATGAGTGGACGTATTAACTTAACATAACCCCAGCTGACGGCTTTGATCAATGAACAAGTTGCTGCGGCACTTGCAGTCGCTCAGGCAGGAGGTATACCCTGCCATTTCAACTCACTCTAGGATCTCTAGGTCCTACTCTCGTGAACCAACCTTTGTGTTAAACTTTGTCCTTTTTTACTCTCGCGACAGGTCAACCTGCACAGCCTCCAGTGTGCACTTTCAAAACCTTTATGGACTGTCGACCTAGTACCTTCAATGGTACTGAAGGAGCTGTAGGCCTCCTCCACTGGTTCGAGAAACTTGAATATGTTTTCGAGATGTGTGAATGCCCTGAGGCTCGCAGGGTGAAGTATGCTACTGGTACTCTCGAGGGTGTAGCGCTCACGTGGTGGAACGCTCAGGTCCAAATGCTGGGGTTGGTTGCTGCTAACGCCACCCCTTGGAACGATTTTAAGGAATTGATCAAGGAAGAGTACTGCAATCGTGATGACATCCACAAGCTGGAGGTAGAGTTTTTCAACCTAAAGATGACGGGGTCAGAAATTGAAGCGTACACGAAAAGATCGAACGAGCTGGCTATCTTGTGTCCTACTATGGTGGATCCTCCCATCAAACGTATCGAACTGTACCTTAAGGGTTTAGTGCCAGAGATTCAAAGTCATGTGACTTCAGCTAACCTCGCCACCATCCAGCAAGTTGTTTGATTGGCTCATCGTCTCACTGATCAGGCGGTGGAGCAGAACAAGTTACCAAAGCGTATTAGTGCTACTACTTCTGATATTCCCAGCGACAACAAGCGTAAATGGGATGGAGCTTCAAGCAAAGGTTTAACTTCTGTTCAGTCTCAGTCTCAGCAGAGAAGGACTGACAACTACAAGAGCCTTAGTCAGCAATCACCTGGTAACCAAAGTCAAGGTGGGTACAGGGGAATTCACCCCAAATGCAATCGCTGTAACCTACACCACAGCGGGCCACGCACCAGGAGTAACTGTCATCGGTGCAACAAGCCAGGCCACGCCACAAAGGATTGCAGAAGTTTACGCCCCGCGAATCAGAATCGCCAGCAACAACAAGCCCCACAGAATCAACGTCAGCGGCATCAGCAACAACAAAGGGTGCTTTCAGTGTGGTGCTGAAGGCCACTTCAAAAGAGACTGCCCACAGCTAAACCGGAACCAGAACAACAACAACAATAATCAGGGAAATGGTAACAACGGGGGCAATTGTGACAACCCGAGTTCCAAAGGTCTCTATCCGACTTAATCATGTGACTAATTGCAATGTAAGTTTAATATTTATGTTGAGGTGCAATATAAGTGTTAATTGTGATTTGTATTAATTATGTATTTGTGAATTTAATAAACCACAAAACCCCATAGCCGAAAACACCCCACTTGAAGACACCCCTCCCCACGAAAACAATTTGGTGTTTTCGTCCACTGCTAACAGCCGAAATCAACAAGTTGGGCCTTTGGCCCAGTAGTTCATGCTCCACTTTTACGTATTAAATTATTGGCCCAAAACCCTTTACCCATATATTCATGTGTACGTAACTTGGTAAGGCACACACAAACACAAACCCTAGAGCCCTACTGTGCGACGGCAGTTATCCCTCTTGCAACCTCTTCCCTATTACGAGTCTTTTCCCTACAAGCAATCAATCGATCTTGTGGTTAGTGCATCACCTTTCTTATTAAATTGTTCTCTGCGTGTTATTTGATAATTATCACGTGATGTCTGTGATCTTTTATGTGTGCGAGCAATAAAACTTGACTGCAACTAACTGTTGTTAATTAATAAAGGAGGGTGACAACCATATGGAATCATAGGGAATGATTTGTATATAGCAGTAGAGGTATCGGCCCAATGTATTGAATTAGATTGGCGGCCATGTGTAATATAAACAAGCAATCCAGTTAGTCTTAATTATGTGTCAGAAACATTACATGAGTAATATTTAATGGTGGGGCATTGTTTGTGAATTCGAAATTTGTGATGTTGGCAGCCTGACCCTTGATTTGGAAACATGAAATCTTAGTACTCATGAATTAATTAATGATCACATGATGGTGTCCTATGATTGATTATATTATTTAAAATTTGAGGATTCGTTTTGAGAGGATCAATACAAGTCAGTATTATCACCTGAAGCTTTAAAGGTTGCAATGTTACTCGGTCCAATTAAAATTCATGGTGTGTAAAGTTGTCGGCCATGATGGATAATAGGAATGATGATTGTATGAATAGATTTAAGGAGGTTAGGCCACTGATTATGTTTGAGGATTTCGTTAATTGTATGTGGTATGATTCTGTGCTACTGTATGATTGATGATGTTAATGACGGCTGTTAGCAAGAATTAGGGTTTCTGTGTAACTAATGACATGACGTAACTGATCTTGTAAGACGAAACGCAAATCATGGCGAAACAGGGGGTGTTTCGCCGACTGGGTAAACTGTTTGGTAATTTGATTCTGTTAAGACTTAACTGAGTTAGTTAACTGCTGTTAGATGGTGAACATGATTTGTATGATTTCGAAAACGTACAATGTGATACTCGATGCTTATCGATGTGATGCCCACTGTGATTATACTTATACGTGAACAACATGAAACATAAACTGATTATTGTATACGTGCATACTCTAGGACGTGATTGATTAACTGTGAGCACATAACCTAGCATACCGAGCAAACCAAGGTGAGTTCACACAGCCAAGGCATGGGGTTCCCAGGGTGGGAATGGGTTTGGATTATTTACTTGTACTTACCTAGCTTATGGAACTTAATTATATGGTCCTCGGGAGAGGAAGGATTATTGATAAGATACGGCTAGACTAGTGATACTAATAGAACTGATCTTCGCACACACGCCGGGGTTGGCCGCGATAATATGACTGATCTTCGCACACATGCCAGGGTTAGCCGCGATAATATGACTAATCTTCGCACACATGCCTAGGAAGGCCGCGAACTATACACTAAACTTCGCACACATGCCGGGTGGCCGCGATACAAATATACCTAGTCTAGAATACTCGGGAAGTTTTCCCTAATCTTCGCATACATGCCTAGAGGGCCGCGATACGAACTAATACGATACATGACTTAATGAACGAACACAAGGCTTACTATACTGTTACAATTACTGAACTATTAACTGTGAACTCGCTCAACTAGTTGTTGACTCTCTGCTGCATGCCTTGCAGGACCTTAGGTACATATGGAGCTTGCACAGGGAAGGAGCAGGTCGTTGTGGGACATGGATTGAGGATGCCATGTTAAATATTTAAACACTTGAACTTATGATTTACATTGGGTTTACATACTTATGCTTCCGCTAAACATTGATACTATACTTTGGTTTTTGGAACACCTTTCATATTGTTTGGTTGATTTACACTTACTATTTACGTTGTTCAATATGATTGGTGGCTTGATCCTGGTCAGTCACGCCTCCAAGCGGTGGTACTCCGCGTGTGGATTTTGGGGGTGTGACAGATTGGTATCAGAGCCATTGGTTATAGAGAACTCGGTTTTAATAAGGGGAAAACGTTTTTATTAAAACCAGACTATAACCAGAACAGTGCTCAACGATCCACAACGACGCCTCGCTCCACGTGCAAGACTCAACATTCTAGGTAATACGATTTATGTTTACATTGCCTACTTGCTATATTACATAGAACTTTGCTCATGGTATGCTTAGACACACATAACCCCTATTGCTTGAGAATACTTGTGTGCTCACTCTCTTCTGTCATTACACTTTCGCGAACCTCTCACACACATGTTCTCCTTGATATCAAGATCATGAGTGGACGCGTTAACCTAACTCAAGCCCAGTTGGCGGCTTCGATCAGTGAACAAGTTACTGCAGCACTCGCAGCTGCCCAGGCAGGAGGTGTAACCTGCCATCACCACTTACTCTAGGATCTCTAGATCCTACTCTCGTAAACCAACACTCGTGCTCAAGTATGTTTACTCTTACGCACACGACAGGTCAACACGCTCAGCCACCTGTGTACACCTTCAAAACTTTCGTGGACTGTCGTTCTACTACATTCAGTGGCACGGAGGGAGCAGTTGGACTCCTCCATTGGTTTGAAGAGCTTGAGTCAGTATTTGAGATGTGTGAATGCCCTGAGGCTCGCAGGGTGAAGTACGCCACTGGCACTCTAGAAGGCATTGCGCTGACTTGGGGAAAGGCGCAAGTTCAGATGTTAGGGTTGGCAGTTGCTAACGCCACACCCTGGAACGATTTCAAAGAATTGATCAAAGAGAAATACTGTAGCCGTGACGACATTCACAAACTGGAGGTAGAGTTCTACAATTTACAGATGACGGGATCGGGAATTGAAGCTTATACGAAACGGTCAAACGAGCTGGCCATCTTGTGTCCAACTAGGGTGGACCCTCCAATCAAGCGTATT
This sequence comes from Helianthus tuberosus, assembly GCA_030545235.1. NCBI lineage: Eukaryota > Viridiplantae > Streptophyta > Magnoliopsida > Asterales > Asteraceae > Helianthus > Helianthus tuberosus. Next base: position 113,438,346 of record CM060415.1, on the reverse strand, counting down.
GAACTGTAATTCAAGGGACTAGTGCCAGAGATTCAAAGTCATGTAACCTCAGCGAATCTTGGCACCATTCAACGGATCGTCAAGCTAGCTCATCGCCTCACCGATCAGGCAGTGGAACAGGGCGGGCTGCCTAAACGTATCAGCGCTACTACTACCACTACTACTTCAACTACTTCTGCTACCCCTAGTGACAACAAACGAAAGTGGGATGGAACCCCTAGCAAGGGTTCGACTACGGTTCCGTCCCAGGCACAGCTGCGAAAGATCGATGACAACCAAAGTCCTGGTCAGCAACCTTTTCGTAGTCAAGGGCAGGGTGGATACAGGGGAAACCACCCTAAGTGCAAACGATGTAACTTGCACCACAGCGGTCAGTGCAACCGAAATCATTGTCATTGATGCAACAAGCTTGGTCATGGAGCCAAAGATGGTAGAAACTCACGTCCTGCAAACCAGAACCAACAACAACAGCCACAAGATCTATAGAATCAGCAGCAACAGCAGGGTAACAAGGGATGTTATCAGTGTGGTGCTGAAGGTCACTTCAAGAGACACTGCCCACAGTTGAACCAGAACCAGAATCAGAACCGCAACCAAGAAAACAGGAACAATAGTGGAGTCAACAACGGGGGTAATAACGACGGCAATGGTGCCGGGGGTCGAGTGTTCGTGATTGGTCAGAATGATGCTAGGAATGACCCCAACGTTGTGATAGTTTCGACATCGTTATTGGTATGGATTAGCTACCTCAACATCGAGCAGAGATACTATGCAAAGAAAAGATCATTCGCATTCCCCGTTCTGGCAAAGAACCTCTCGAAGTTAAAGGCGACAAGAGTGGTGTCGTGAGTGGCATCATCTCTTTCTTGAAGGCTCAGAAGTGTTTACGAAAGGGCCACACAGCCGTTTTAGCATTCGTTACAGATACATCGACGAAAGAGAAGAAGTTTGAGGATATTCCAGTTGTACGCGACTTTCCTCAAGTGTTTCCTGAGGAGTTACCTGGGTTACCGCCTCATCGTCAGGTCGAATTTCAGATCGAGCTAGCTCCAGGAGCAGCACCCATAGCTCGAGCACCTTATCGCTTTGCTCCAACCGAACTGGAAGAACTGTCAAAGCAATTGCAAGAACTCTTGGAAAAGGGTTTCATTCGCCCTGGGGAGCTCCAGTATTGTTTGTGAAGAATCGCTATCCTCTTCCACGCATCGACGACCTATTCGACCAGTTGCAAGAGTCGAGCTATTACTCGAAGATTGACCTGAGGTCAGGTTACCATCAGCTGAGAGTCCGGGATGAGGACGTCTCCAAAACAGTATTCAGAACACGCTACGGCCACTACGAGTTCCTAGTCATGCCATTCGGATTAACGAACGCGCCTGCGGTTTTCATGGATCTTATGAACAGGGTGTGCAAACCTTATCTTGACAACTTTGTTATTGTTTTCATTGACGACATCCTGATCTATTCGAAGAGTCGGGAGGAACACGAGCAGCACTTACGACTTATTTTGGAACTCCTTCGAACGGAACAGTTGTACGCTAAGTTTTCAAAATGCGACTTCTGGCTTCGTGAAGTCCACTTTCTAGGCCACGTGGTAAACAAGGATGGGATTCATGTCGATCCATCCAAGGTAGATTCGATCAAGAACTGGCCTGCACCTCGCACACCAACAGAAACAAGCCAATTCTTGGGTTTGGCGGGTTATTACAGACGGTTCATCAAAGACTTCTCAAAGATTGCACAGCCGCTTACACTACTGACACAGAAAGGTGTTGTTTATCGTTGGGGTAATACACAGGAAACAACATTTCAACACTTAAAGAATAGACTCTGTAGCGCACCTATCCTCTCATTGCTTGAAGGCACGGACGATTTTGTAGTCTACTGTGACGCGTCTATCCAAGGTCTTGGATGTGTGTTGATGCAACGGGATAAAGTCATTGCTTATGCTTCGCGCCAACTTAAGATTCACGTACGAAATTACACTACACATGATTTAGAGCTGGGAGCTGTTTTTTTTGCGCTCAAGATATGGCGACATTACCTGTATGGCACTAAATGCACCATCTACACCGATCACAGGAGTCTCGAGCATATTTTCTAGCATAAAGAATTGAACATGCGACAACGTAGATGGGTTGAGCTACTGAACGATTACGAATGTGCTATAAAGTACCATCCGGGCAAAGCCAATGTGGTGGCTGATGCCCTCAGTCGAAAGGATACTACACCTAGGCGTGTACGAGCGTTGCAACTCACTATTCAGTCTAGTCTACCTTCACATATACGGGATGCTCAGGTAGAAGCATTGAAACCAGAAAATGTCAGGGCTGAAGCCCTATGTGGCTCAAGGCAACGGTTAGAACAAAAGGCAGACGGAGCCTACTATGTAACAGGACGCATCTGGGTCCCACTCTATGGCAACTTACGCGAGCTTGTAATGGAAGAAGCTCATAAGTCTCTCTACTCAGTACATCCTAGTTCAGATAAGATGTACCACGACCTCAGAACTACATATTGGTGGCCTAGCATGAAAGCTCACATAGCCACTTACGTTAGCAAGTGCTTGACTTGTGCGAGAGTTAAAGCGGAATATCAGAAACCATCAGGCCCACTCCAACAACCTGAGATACCACAATGGAAATGGGAACAAATTTCCATGGATTTTGTTACTGGCCTACCTAGATCTCAGCGTGGGAATGACACTATTTCGGTGATCGTGGATCGACTCACAAAGTCTGCTCACTTCTTGGCTATCAAGGAAACGGACAAGTTCTCCACACTAGCAGACGTATACTTGAAGGAAGTGGTCTCAAGGCACGGGGTGCCCACCTCTATTATCTCTGATCGTGATGCACGTTTTACTTCAGAACTGTGGCAAGCAATGCACAAATCTTTTGGCTCTCGTTTAGACATGAGCACAGCTTATCATCCTCAGACAGATGGGCAGTCTGAGCTCACTATTCAAACTCTAGAAGACATGCTCCGGGCGTGCGTAATTGACTTTGGCAATGGCTGGGAAAAACATCTGCCACTTGTGGAATTTTCGTACAATAACAGCTACCACACCAGCATTAAAGCTGCTCCATTTGAGGCATTGTACGGGCGTAAATGCCGGTCACCTCTTTGTTGGGCAGAGGTGGGTGATAGTCAAATCACAGGTCCAGAACTCGTAGTTGATACTACAGAAAAGATTGCTCAGATACGACAACGCATGGCGGCAGCTCGTGACCGTCAGAAAGCATACGCAGATAAAGACAGGAAACTACTCGAGTTCCAGGTTGGGGATCGAGTGCTACTCAAAGTTTCACCCTGGAAGGGTGTGGTTCGTTTTGGCAAACGGGGCAAGCTCAATCCGCGATATGTCGGACCATTTGAAATCATTGAGAAAATAGGCAGGGTGGCCTACAGACTGAACTTACCAGCTGAACTCAGTGCAGTTCACAACGTCTTTCACGTGTCGAATCTGAAGAAGTGTCTGTCAGATGAGACTCTCATAGTTCCTTTGAAGGAGCTCACTATCGACGAACAGTTACGATTCGTCGAGGAACCAGTTGAAATCACGGACCGGGATGTTAAGGTCCTCAAGAACACGAGAATCCCTCTTGTACGAGTTCGTTGGAACTCCCATCGCGGCCCAGAGTTCACCTGGGAGCGTGAAGACCAAATGGAACTCAAGTATCCCCAGTTATTCGGAAACAATGCAACCACTACTGAGGCTGAAGCTACTACAGAATTTCGGGACGAAATTCCAAATCAACGGGGGGAAGATGTGACACCCCAGGAAAACCAGTAAAACTACGCAACACTACTAGCTTCCTCAGTAACCGCATGCTAAATTTCGGGACGAAATTTCTTTCAAGTTGGGGATAATGTGACAACCCGAGTTCCAAAGGTCTCTATCCGACTTAATCATGTGATTAATTGCAATGTAAGTTTAATATTTATGTTGAGGTGCAATATAAGTGTTAATTGTGATTTGTATTAATTATGTATTTGTGAATTTAATAAACCACAAAACCCCATAGCCGAAAACACCCCACTTGAAGACACCCCTCCCCACGAAAACAATTTGGTGTTTTCGTCCACTGCTAACAGCCGAAATCAACAAGTTGGGCCTTTGGCCCAGTAGTTCATGCTCCACTTTTACGTATTAAATTATTGGCCCAAAACCCTTTACCCATATATTCATGTGTACGTAACTTGGTAAGGCACACACAAACACAAACCCTAGAGCCCTACTGTGCGACGGCAGTTATCCCTCTTGCAACCTCTTCCCTATTACGAGTCTTTTCCCTACAAGCAATCAATCGATCTTGTGGTTAGTGCATCACCTTTCTTATTAAATTGTTCTCTGCGTGTTATTTGATAATTATCACGTGATGTCTGTGATCTTTTATGTGTGCGAGCAATAAAACTTGACTGCAACTAACTGTTGTTAATTAATAAAGGAGGGTGACAACCATATGGAATCATAGGGAATGATTTGTATATAGCAGTAGAGGTATCGGCCCAATGTATTGAATTAGATTGGCGGCCATGTGTAATATAAACAAGCAATCCAGTTAGTCTTAATTATGTGTCAGAAACATTACATGAGTAATATTTAATGGTGGGGCATTGTTTGTGAATTCGAAATTTGTGATGTTGGCAGCCTGACCCTTGATTTGGAAACATGAAATCTTAGTACTCATGAATTAATTAATGATCACATGATGGTGTCCTATGATTGATTATATTATTTAAAATTTGAGGATTCGTTTTGAGAGGATCAATACAAGTCAGTATTATCACCTGAAGCTTTAAAGGTTGCAATGTTACTCGGTCCAATTAAAATTCATGGTGTGTAAAGTTGTCGGCCATGATGGATAATAGGAATGATGATTGTATGAATAGATTTAAGGAGGTTAGGCCACTGATTATGTTTGAGGATTTCGTTAATTGTATGTGGTATGATTCTGTGCTACTGTATGATTGATGATGTTAATGACGGCTGTTAGCAAGAATTAGGGTTTCTGTGTAACTAATGACATGACGTAACTGATCTTGTAAGACGAAACGCAAATCATGGCGAAACAGGGGGTGTTTCGCCGACTGGGTAAACTGTTTGGTAATTTGATTCTGTTAAGACTTAACTGAGTTAGTTAACTGCTGTTAGATGGTGAACATGATTTGTATGATTTCGAAAACGTACAATGTGATACTCGATGCTTATCGATGTGATGCCCACTGTGATTATACTTATACATGAACAACATGAAACATAAACTGATTATTGTATACGTGCATACTCTAGGACGTGATTGATTAACTGTGAGCACATAACCTAGCATACCGAGCAAACCAAGGTGAGTTCACACAGCCAAGGCATGGGGTTCCCAGGGTGGGAATGGGTTTGGATTATTTACTTGTACTTACCTAGCTTATGGAACTTAATTATATGGTCCTCGGGAGAGGAAGGATTATTGATAAGATACGGCTAGACTAGTGATACTAATAGAACTGATCTTCGCACACACGCCGGGGTTGGCCGCGATAATATGACTGATCTTCGCACACATGCCAGGGTTGGCCGCGATAATATGACTAATCTTCGCACACATGCCTAGGAAGACCGCGAACTATACACTAAACTTCGCACACATGCCGGGTGGCCGCGATACAAATATACCTAGTCTAGAATACTCGGGAAGTTTTCCCTAATCTTCGCATACATGCCTAGAGGGCCGCGATACGAACTAATACGATACATGACTTAATGAACGAACACAAGGCTTACTATACTGTTACAATTACTGAACTATTAACTGTGAACTCGCTCAACTAGTTGTTGACTCTCTGCTGCATGCCTTGCAGGACCTTAGGTACATATGGAGCTTGCACAGGGAAGGAGCAGGTCGTTGTGGGACATGGATTGAGGATGCCATGTTAAATATTTAAACACTTGAACTTATGATTTACATTGGGTTTACATACTTATGCTTCCGCTAAACATTGATACTATACTTTGGTTTTTGGAACACCTTTCATATTGTTTGGTTGATTTACACTTACTATTTACGTTGTTCAATATGATTGGTGGCTTGATCCTGGTCAGTCACGCCTCCAAGCGGTGGTACTCCGCGTGTGGATTTTGGGGGTGTGACAGCAATAACGATGGCAATGGTGCTAGGGGGCGTGTATTCGTTATTGGCCAGGGTGAAGCGAGGAATGATCCCAATGTTGTGAGGGGTAAGTTCCTACTGGATGACTTTTATGTTACTGTTTTATTTGATTCGGGTGCCGATACTAGCTACGTGTCCTTAAAAGTTAGTCAAATGCTTAAGCGTACCCCAACACTTTTGAACACCAAGCACACTGTAGAGCTAGCTAATGGTAAAAGTTTAGAGGCCACACACGTAGTCAAGGATTGTAATCTTGTTCTTGCTAATCAAACCTTCTCTATCGACCTTATTCCTATCGTTCTGGGTAGTTTCAACGTTGTCATTGGGATGGATTGGTTATTCCAACACCAAGCAGAGATTCTTTGCAACGAGAAGATTGTCCGTATTCCTCGTTCAGGTGATGAACCCCTCATGATTCGTGGCGACAAGAGTGGTGCTGTTGTGAGCATCATCTCTTTCCTTAAGGCCCAGAAGTGTTTGCGGAAGGGCCACACTGCTATTTTGGCTCTCGTTACTGATACCTCAACGAAGGAGAAGAAGATAGAAGATTTTCTGATTGTGCGTGACTTTCCTGAGGAATTACCTGGTCTTCCGCCTCACCGACAAGTCGAGTTTCAAATCGAGCTATCTCCTGGAGCAGCGCCCATAGCTTGAGCACCATATCGTTTAGCTCCATCAGAACTTGAAGAACTGTCCACGCAACTACAAGAGCTCTTGGATAAGGGTTTTATTCATCCTAGCTCTTCGCCCTGGGGAGCTCCAGTGCTATTCGTGAAGAAGAAAGTCGGTACCTTCAGAATGAGTATAGAGTACCGTGAACTCAACAAAGTGACCGTGAAGATCGTTATCCTCTTCCACGTTTTGATGACCTATTCGACCAGCTGCAAGGGTCGAGCTTCTATTCAAAGATTGATCTGAGATCGGGATATCGCCAGCTGAGAGTCCGAGAAGAGGACGTCTCCAAAACAGCCTTTAGAACTCGTTATGGACACTACGAGTTTTTGGTCATGCCTTTTGGGCTGACAAACGCACCTGCGGTCTTCATGGATCTTATGAATTGAGTGTGCAAGCCTTACCTGGATAAGTTCGTTATAGTTTTCATCGACGACATCCTGATCTATTCTAAGAGTCAGGAGGAACACGAGCAGCATCAACGACTTATTTTGGAACTCCTTCGAACAGAGCAGCTTTACGCCAAGTTCTCGAAATGTGACTTCTGTCTTCGTGAAGTCCATTTTCTAGGCCATGTGGTAAACAAGGATGGGATTCATGTTGATCCGTCCAAGGTAGACTCGATCAAGAATTGGTCTGCACCCCGTACACCAACAGAAATTTGCCAGTTCTTGGGTTTGGCGGGCTACTACAGAAGGTTCATCAAGGATTTCTCCAAGATTGCGCAACCTCTCACCTCACTAACTCAGAAAGGTGTCACCTATCATTGGGGTGATGCACAGGAATCGGCATTTCAGCACTTAAAGGATAGACTTTGTAGCGCGCCTATCCTCTCATTGCCTGAAGGCACGGATGATTTTGTGGTTTATTGCGACGCGTCCATCCAAGGACTTGGTTGCGTGTTGATGCAACGTGACAAGGTCATTGCTTACGCATCACGCCAACTTAAAGTTCACGAAAGGAATTACACTACGCATGACTTGGAATTGGGAGCAGTGGTTTTTGCTCTCAAGATATGGAGACACTACCTGTACGGTACCAAGTGCACCATTTACACCGATCACAGGAGTCTCGAGCATATCTTCAAGCAAAAGGAGTTACATATGCGACAACGATGATGGGTTGAGCTCTTGAATGATTACGAATGCGCGGTCAAGTACCATCCAGGCAAAGCCAATGTTGTAGCTGACGCCCTCAGTCGAAAGGATACTACACCTAAGCGTGTGCGAGCGTTACAACTTACCATCCAATCTAGTCTTCCTGCTCAGATACGAGATGCTCAGGTTGAAGCATTGAAAGCAGAGAATATCAGGGCCGAGTCCCTACGAGGATCAAGGAAACGATTAGAACAAAAGGAAGACGGTGCATACTACGTAACAGGGCGCATCTGGGTCCCACTTTATGGAAACCTACGCGAGCTTGTGATGGATGAAGCGCACAAGTCTCGTTACTCAGTACATCCTGGTTCGGATAAGATGTACCACGACTTGAAAACTATGTATTGGTGGCCTAGCATGAAAGCCCACATAGCAACCTACGTCAGTAAATGTTTGACTTGTGTGAGAGTCAAGAGTGAATATCAGAAACCATCAGGACTACTGCAACAACCAGAGATCCCGACATGGAAATGGGAGCAAATTTCCATGGATTTCGTTACTGGCCCGCCAAGATCTCAACGCGGAAATGACACTATTTGGGTGATAGTGGATCGATTGACTAAGTCTGCACACTTTTTGGCTATCAAAGAAACAGACAAGTTCTCTACTTTAGCAGACGTTTACTTAAAGGAAGTAGTATCGAGGCACGGAGTGCCAACCTCTATTATTTCTGATCGTGTTGCACGTTTTACTTCCGAACTGTGGCAAGCTATGCACAAATCCTTTGGCTCACATTTAGACATGAGCACAGCATATCACCCGCAAATGGATGGGCAGTCTGAGCGCACCATCCAAACCCTTGAAGACATGCTTCGAGCATGTGTAATCGATTTTGGCAATGGCTGGGAAAAGCATCTCCTGTTAGTGGAGTTCTCGTATAATAACAGTTACCACACCAGTATCCAGGCCACTCCAAATCGATTTAACAAACATATGCGTATGTCCATACTAGGGATTATTATTAAAATTCTATCATTACACCCATCAGTCTTTTAAAAGAATAGCAACATCATATTTCTATCATATTCATCATTTAAGCCATTCAATAAATCAACAAAAAGCCAGTAACTATACATGATGTGACACCCCAGGAAAAACCAGAAAACCACACAACTTAACTAGCTTCCTCAGTAACCGCATGCTAAATTTCGGGACGAAATTTCTTTCAAGTTGGGGATAATGTGACAACTCGAGTTTCCAAGATTCCATCTTCACGTTAATTGTACGTCAACTGTTCAGTTGTTTACTTACACGACTTGTTTGCCTTGTAACCATACGTGTTTAATATATGTTGAGATGTTATGTGACTATTGTGTTGTGTGTTTAGTGTTATAAACTTGTGATGTGTTTAACTTAATGACACTTAGGGTTTCACGCTAGTAGGCTCGACGAAACAACTTATGATTCGCCACAACCCTTACCTGACGAAACTGGGGGTTTCGTCATGCACCCATCGACGAAACATGGAGTTTCGTGGACATGGGCTTCGGCCCAAGATAGGCCCAGTCGCATTTGATTATATTACGTGAATCATAACTTGCGAACCCTAGTTTTTTCCCCTACACCTCTCGACGGCAGACAACACCTCCTCATCGGAACCCTGTAATCTTCAAAACATTTCCTCTCGTGTCTTTGCATTTGATCGGTATGTCAATTCGTTCTTTTTTATCAAGACTCTTGACTGTTTATGTGCGTATTGACATCAATATCAGGATTGAGTGCTGTTGTAAATGTTTAGAGCGAGGGTTGCTAGTTTTAGGATTGTATGAAGGTGTATAGTCTTGATAACGAATGATTGATATATGTTTATGATTATGTTATGTTTCGTCTAACCTGTGTTATGAACGGATGGCATGATAGCTTAGTAAGGGGAGGATGTATGATCAGTATATGATTTACTTTAATGTTTGACGAAACTATTTCTTGAATCGGTCTAAATGAGGTTAGCCAAATGATAGTTAGGATGTTATGATTTCATGAGAAGTTTTGATGATCGCTGTTGATGATATGTGGATTGTTTGAGGTTAATCGTAATCGGCAGTTAGGGTTTCTGTGTAATAAACTGATAACACGACGTAACTGAATTGCATCCTGGACGAAACACCAATCACGACGAAACTGGCACGATGAAACAAATGTGTTTCACCGAGGGTAATCATGACGAAACAGGGGATGTTTCGTCGAAGGGTTTCACGACGAAACCAGTGTGTTTCGTCGAGTTATTAAACATGCACAGTAACTCAGTTAAGTCTGTTAAGGATTAACTAGGTTAGTCATGTACTGTTAAATGTAAAGCATGGTTGCATGAGACTGTATAACTGATAAATGCTATGTGTTAGTTGTTACTTGCATGTACGTGATGATCTTGACTGTTAGTCGAAACTTGTAAATGTCTACTGATTGTGTGTACGTGCAAACCATAGGCCTTGACTGATTTATTGGAACCAAGTAATTAATCAAACCGAGCAAACCAAGGTGAGTTCACACTTCTAAGGCATGGGATTCCCGGTGGGTTGGGAATGGGATTGAATAGCTACGACAGAACTTGTACATCTACCACTACTAGACTACTTACCACCGTCCTCGGATTGGGAAGGAAACCAGCGGTAAAACCTACGTACTCGCTACGTACCACTATCCTCGGTTTGGGAAGGGCACTTACGTAAAACCTATGTAACCTCACACTTAACACTGTCCTCGGTTTGGGAAGGGCAATTACGTAAAACCTACGTATTCTCATACTACTACTGTCCTCGGATTGGGAAGGACAGCTATAGATACAACTAGTCTAGTAATATACAACATGGGAAGCCCCCACTGTAGATCGTGAAGGTTTGGGAAACAAGGATACTGGGTAACACATGATTCTGAAACAAACTTACGATTTCTGATACGAACTCAATAACTGAACAATCAACTATGAACTCGCTCAACTTTGTTGTTGACTCATTGTTACATGCCTTGCAGGTCGATAGGTACTCATGGAGCTTGCACAGGGAGGCGCGGTCGTTGTGGGACATGGACAATGGTGCCATATTAAAAACATTATAACATTTCGAACTTGATACTTATGTTGGGTTTTCACATTTATGGTTCCGCTAAACACTTAAATATGTTTTGTTTTGAACACCTTTCGTATTGTTGGATTGAATTTTATTTATTACTTGAAATGTTCAATATGATTGGTGGCTTGATCCTCGTCAGTCATGCCTCCAGGCGGTGATACTCCGCGTGTGGATTTTGGGGGTGCGACATGAGGTCCCTCGTTCTTGCAAGTTGACTGAGTAATACACGGTATGTTACGGGAGTATTGCAGAAGTGATCGCACTTCGGGATCTAGGCGTCAATACGTTAAGTTCCAGCAAACGAAGAAAGGTGGGAATGATATAGACCAATCATTGTCGTCGCAACATCCAACTCGGGGATGTTCGTACCAGCACCTAACATTCTACACAGTTCGCTAGATGGGTGTTCAGGTAATACTCGATAGCATCGAGATTCGAAAGGATCCAGAGAGGAATGAAAAGTTCACGTTCGAGTAGGGGACATTCACTGCTATGACCCCTATAGGTTTGTTATGTTTCACATTGATCAAGTAACGGAACGGAACCCCTTTTCCACTTGTTAAGGCTCACTGGGACTCACATACACCCCACATTATTATTATGTGTGCACCCCACAATAATATTGTGATTTGCATGCTCACCTCAGCTCCTCTTAACTCATGTCAGATGGTTCCTCAAACTCGAGTAGCAAACAAAGAGTATCACGAAGCGTAAGTCATGAAGGTTTAGGGAAATTCCACCCTATCAATCACATAACACATGCAAGTATACATGAATTCATACTGTTGTGCTAAACGTGCAATCACATGCAATATCATATGTAGGTGTTCACTAGCTATGCAGTACAATGAGTATACGAGAGACGAACCTTGCAATCTGGAGCTGAGTGTCATGGTCGTATTCACGTCTTCAGAACTGTTCGGTTATAGTCTGGTTTTACAAAAAACGTTTTTCCCCTTTTTAAATAAAACCAAGTTCACTATAACCAATGGCTCTGATACCAATCTCACACCCCCAAAATCCACAAGCGGAGTATCACCGCAGGAGCCGTGACATACCAGGATCTAGCCACCAATCACATTGAACTCATAAGTATAATTAAATAACTTTCATTCATTAACATTATGTGTTACAAATAGTTCACAGTTTACAGCGGAAGCATAATTCATTCGTCAAGTGTTTATAAACCATATGTAAGAACCATTAGTCTTGTTTTGTGATTCCATGTATCTCGACCCATGACCACTCCAGCATCCCAGACAGCAAGTTCCAGAGATATGCACCTAAAGGCCTGCAAGGCATGTAATAACAAATCAACAACAAAGTTGAGCGAGTTCACAGTTGGGTGTTCGTTTTAAGTTGATTAAAAAACATAGAGTTTCTTTAGCTGGCTTACTTGCCGTGGGGGTTACCCCATAGTTGAAAATATGATTTACCAATTCCTTCTTTCCCAAACCATAACCAGTGGGGGCTTCCCCATGTGAACCACTAGACCGTTACCATATCGACTACTGACGAAAGTAAGTTGTGCCCTATATCAATGTCTATCATCATTGACAGTTTGCCATGATCCATTAGTACACGCCCGTCCGACCGGCACAGTGTGAGGTTTGTCAAACCTAATAGCGCTATTAACTAATGACCCACTCGCCATCGGCCTCGGCGATTAAGTCAATATAAAATGAGGGACTTAATGATAGACTTTTGTCTAGTAAGTTTAAGGTTGTTGTCCTACCCAAGGAGGACGAACGTACGTATTCTACCCAAGGAGAATACGCAGGATTAATATTGGCATCCTACCCAAGGAGGATGGCCATACATATCCTACCGAAGGAGAATATGTAGGTTCCGTTTTAATTCTTTAACCCATTCCCAACCACCGGGAATCCCATGCCTTAGGAAGTGTGTGAACTCACCTTGGTTTGCTCGGTAGATAAAGCACTTGTCCTAAGTTGGTCAACCACACCCTATTATGGTTACCACTTGTTAGGACCGTTTATAAACGAATCACATATTTCATACATGTATCCAGTAATCACGTATTTCACATTTGTCACGTAGTCCACAAGCAGTGTACAAAGAACACTCATCATGTATTTTGTATCACAAATAAGTTTACACGTATAGGTTTGCACACACGGTTATAAATTATTATGCGACCAAAACATAGTGTATGTAACAAATGGTGGGGTCGGACATAAACTGTGCGATCAGGTGTTGTTGTACAGTAGTAACACATAATCATTACACCTTTTCAATTCAACCGAAAGAGGTAAAATATTAATAATCATATTCCATCATTCATCCTTAAAATACCACAACATTTTCCCCCTTTAATTATTCTAACATGTATTCCTAGGATGCTTTACCAGGTTGTACCTTAAGCTTAGCTACTTGTACCCACCATGAAAATACAGCTTCACATTTGCACACAACAGTTTCTATGGCCAAGTCTTAAGTCATCAATTGAAAACACTTTAGTCTCAAAAATTAAATCACAAACAACCTCATTTAAAATCTCTTGATCCATTACCCAGCTAATCAGATTTGAACATTATTTTACATAGTGCTTTACAACATAATCAGCAACTTTTAAGCATAAACATCCATTTTGTTTAAATCATGAATCTTGTGTGAGAATCATCGGTTATCAAGAAGGTATCATCCTTATCTCTAAATTCTAAGCAATTACGTAACCTCCTCCACTTCCCACTATACTCCTATGGCGGAACACATGTTTCGTCGGAATGAAAGGCGACGAAACCTCCCACTTTCGTCGACACATGTTTGACGAAACTCCATATGTTTCGTCGAGTTGATGTGTGACGAAACCATATGTTTCGTCGAACATCAAATACAGATCCAACTCAGTTACAGTTTCATCTTCTCTAGAACCCTAATCGTGGCAGTATCTAGCATCAAGGAAATTAGCGTTATTATCATCAGGTCGATTACAATATATGCTTGACATTCTTGATCCTGTAATTTATTCCAGAACATTACATCATACAAATCATCGATCACTAACATGTATTGGTTCAATTCTGTGCTACAGTTTAATCATCATCAACAACTCATCCAATCGTATTCTATCATGCAGAAACCCTAGGTGTATATCACACTTCACGTAATTTCATGTTCAACATTTACAACACAAACATGCTATACATAAATCAAAACAATCCAAAGAAATCAAAGACAATTGCACTAACCGAGAGATCAAAGGAGGGGTTAGATCAATGAGAGTGGCGCTTCGGCCGGAACCATTGCCGTCGACAGTTTGGGAGGAGCTAGGGTTAGTCATCCATTGAAAAGGGACTTATGCGACCCCTCCCTCCCCTTATATGCAAACACGCACCAAAAGGGTAATGGGTTTGGGCTCGGTTTAGGTTTAAGGACTTTGGGCCCATGAAATACATGTTCAAATGGATGTGCGGTCGGTGAAAAAAGTGTACTACTAAACTTGACATACACATGATAGACACAAATTCACATAACACACAAACTTGTAACACACACATAACACACAAATCCACATAACACACAAACTTGTAACTATTTACTTACCACCAAGCATTTGAACTGTTCAGATGATAGACACACAAATTTCATCAAACATAAGTTATGAAAAGGAAATCAACACACAAGAGGCTCTAGAATCACGAGTTGTCACATTATCCCCAACTTGAAAGAAATTTCGTCCCGAAATTTAGCATGTAGTTACCGAGGAAGCTAGTTAGGTTGCATGGTTTCCTGGTTTTTTCTGGGGTATCACATCATCCTCCCGTTGGTTTGGAATTTCGTCCCGAAATTCCACAATAGCTTCTGCCTCAGTAGTGGTTTCATTGTTCTCGAACAATTGGGGATATTTGTGTTTCATTTGGTCTTCTCGTTCCCAGGTAAGCTCTGGGCCACGACGGGAGTTCCAAGGAACTCGAACTATAGGTATCCTGGTGCGTTTGAGAATCTTGACCTCCCGGTCCAAGATTTCCACTGGTTCTTTGACAAATCGCAACCGATCGTCGATGGTGAGCTCCTTGAAAGGAACTATGTGTGTGACAACCCGTACTCTCGACCTTAATTGTCGAGAGAAGGGTATTTTATTAATATTCGTATTCACTATTATTATTATTATCATATCATTATTATTATTATTGTTATTATTATTATTCTTATGGTTTACTAATTAATAATAATAACACGCGACGGAAGATTGATTTAATCATTTATTCATTACCGTTATAAATTTAAGTGTTACGATAAACGGGTCTAGTGGTTCACATGGGGAAGCCCCCACTGATTTTGGATATGGTTTAGGAAATAAAGATACTAGTCATGGTTTGGGAAAGAAGGAACTGGTTAATCATATTTTCAACTATGGGGTAACCCCCACGGCAAGTAAGCCAGCTAAAGACAAACTATGTTTTCGGAAACAACTTAAAACGAACACCCAACTGTGAACTTGCTCAACTTTGTTGTTGATTCGTTGTTACATGCCTTGCAGGCCTCTAGGTGCATATTGTTGGAACTTGCTATCTGGGAAGCTGGAGTGGTCATGGGTCGAGATACACGGAATCGCAACACAAGACTAATGGATTTTACTTGTGGTTTATAAACACTTAACGAATGAAATATGCTTCCGCTGTACACGTTAATTTATTTGTAATGTTGTAATACTTAATGTTAATAAATGAAAGTTTTATTCAATTATACCTATGAGTTCAATATGATTGGTGGCTAGATCCTGGTATGTCACACACCTCGCGGGGGTTTCCGCTTGTGGTATTTTGGGGGTGTGACAGATTGGTATCAGAGCCATTGGTTATAGTGAACTTGGTTTTATTTAAAATGGGAAAAGCGTTTTTGTAAAACCAGACTATAACCGAACAGTTCTGAAGACGTGAATACGACCATGACACTCAGCTCCAGATTGCAAGGTTCGCCTCTCGTATACTCATTGTACTGCATAACTAGTGAACACCTACATATAATATTGCATGTGATTGCATGTTTAGCACAACAGTATGAATTCATGTACACTTGCATGTGTTATGTGACTGATAGGGTGGTATTTCCCTAAACCTTTATGACTTACGTTTCGTGATACTCTTTGTTTGTTACTCGAGTTTGAGGAACCATTTGACATGAGTTAAGAGGAGCTGAGATGAGCATGCAAATCACAATATTATTGTGGGTGCACACATAATAATAGTGTGGGGTGCATGTGAGTCACAGTGAGGCTTAACAAGTGGAAAAGGGGTTCCGTTCTGTCATTTGGTCGATGTGAAACATAACAAACCTATAGGGGTCATAGCAGTGATTGTCCCCTACTCGAACGTGAACTTTTCATTCATCTCTTGATCCCTTCGAATCTCGATGCTATCGAGTATTACCTGAACACCCATCTGAACTCAGCGAACCGTGTAGAATGTTAGTTACTTATACGAACGTCCATGTGTTGGATGTCGCAGCGTCGAATGATTGATCGATATCTTTCTCACCTTTCTTCGCTTGCTGGAACTTAACGTATTGACGCCTCAGATTCTGAAGTGCGATCACTTCTGCAACACTCCCGCAACATACTGAGTATTACTCGAACCACTTGCAACATCGATGGACAGGAGGATGAGCGTAGCACTTTACCAACCTCAGTACTTTGACGACCCTGATTACCGGCAATGAGCACCAGCGAATTGGCTTCAAACGAATCCTTAACCCTTGTCAGCAACTCATGGGAGTCAACTCTTATGAATCAATCGGGGCATAAGTGAGGACAGCTGATGGTAGTATGGAAGGTGTGACTGCCAGCACAGTGAGTAACACGTTAGGACATGGCCGAATGTGAAAAGATGGACTCTGAGTAACGTGTTAGGCCGAATGGCCGAATGCACATGGATCTCGTTAAAATCCGTTTTGGTTGGAAACTGATCGACACCAAAGAGTCCTTCGTGGATACAGCAATTTCTTAGTCTCGTTTGATTCTATCGCAGATAAATCATAGGATTTTCGAAGGTCGCGCAGCTTAAATCTCTCTAGCACAGCAGGGTGCTGTGTTCGTGAAAGACAGAACAGGAGGACGTCTTTTCAGCTTTCGAATCCCAACTCTGCAATGCACTAAGCATCGTCTTTCCCCGAGGGTGCGGGTGATTCAATGGTATATCCTTATGGTTCGAATCAGAGTCCTAGCTACACGTCGACGCAACACAAGAGAGTGATGGTTTACGTAGCGGAATTATAAGAAGAGTTGCAAGAATCACAACCTGCGATGGAAACCTCGGTCTTTGGATTTTAGATGGAGGCATCACTTGGACAGTACCAGATGCGTTATTTAGACCGATCACAAGGGCCTCCCGTGTACCTTGACTTCGACAGAACTAAATCAGTTAATGGCATCGCTAGAGGGAACTTTAGGATGATTACAACTATGAAACCTGAACGTGCACGAGCTTTGCAGCTCACTATCGACTCTAACTTACCTGATCAGACTCGCTCTGCTCAAACTGGAGAACTGAAGGAAGATGATTTTCAAGTTGAATCCATGCGGGGCATGGGTAAGTAACTCAAACTCAAGGATGGCATCGGTTGAGTAGTGATGGAATCACCTGACTAAAACCGAACGTTTTCTCGTGGTCAAGGAAACCAACAAGTTTTCAATATCTTGCAAACAACTGCTTGAAGGAAGTAACTGCTAGGCGCAGGGCGCCGATTCCCATCGTCTCTAAATATGACTTACGTTTCACGTCCGATTTGTGGCAAGGGATGCACAGATCCTTCGGCTCACGATCATGCATGAGCACTACTTAACACCCACGAACGAATGGTCAAACCAAACAAACTACTAAAGACATGCTACAGGCATGTGCTACCAATTTTGTCCACGGATGGAAACGACACCTACTTCGTTTACAGTTGATGGAACTTAACCTTATGTGAAACAAACGTACACTAGTCCTGGTTACTCAGGACGTGCAACCATTATTAAGAGTGTTTCGGTGATTGTTGGCCTACTATACTAGTTCGTGTCGTCGACACAAGACTTTTGATACAACGCGCACTCTAAAGTGAGTTAACAACTCTCGCTAAAGGCATATGTCCATAGTTTGGGACAACACACTATTTCCCCGGTTTTGGAAATACATACGGTACCCCTAGCTTGAGGCTACACGCGCGTCCTTAGAAAAGTACATATTCCTGGATTGGAATACCACTATCCCTGGATTGGGACTGCTTTACATTTCTGAATTAGAGTACTACTATCCCCGGATTGGGGAGGAATACTTTTAAACATATTGGTTTAATTCGATAGTTAGTTGATAAACTCAACTTTATCACTTCGTTGAGGAACCGGTTGAGACCAACCCCCCCCCCCCCCACAGCATTGTAAGTTACCTATAGATCGAGTTCATTGGAACTCACTCCAAGCCATCGTTTTATAACAATTTTCGGGACGAAAATTCTTTCAACTAGGGGATGATGTGACACCCGGCCTTCACAGTGTAAACACAAACCCTGTTAACTTAGATATTCACTTGGACATCTCGTTTAAGTCCAGGAAAACCAAGTGTCTCGAAAATTTCACAAAACACTCACGGAATCGTATTACAAGTGAATAATTAATTGCGTGAAGTTCTATGCAATGTGAAGTAAGTATGAACTACGTGAATCTTCGTGTTATGAGAATTACCTGAACTTGCATGCTACATGACTTTATGTGCTATGTGATTTGTATGTTCATTTTGTGAACTTTCGTGAAACTACGTGTAAATGCATATGACAATAGATTATTGGGGAATCTAAAAATAAAAGCGTATCTTATGACTTAGCTTAAATTTCGAGGGCGAAATTCCTGTAACATGGGGAGGATGTGACAACCCGTACTCTCGACCTTAATTTTCGAGAGAAGGGTATTTTATTAATATTCGTATTCACTATTATTATTATCATATCATTATTATTATTATTGTTATTATTATTATTATTATTCTTATGGTTTACTAATTAATAATAATAACACGCGACGGAAGATTGATTTAATCATTTATTCATTACCGTTATAAATTTAAGTGTTACGATAAACGGGTCTAGTGGTTCACATGGGGAAGCCCCCACTGATTTTGGATATGGTTTAGGAAATAAAGATACTAGTTATGGTTTGGGAAAGAAGGAACTGGTTAATCATATTTTCAACTATGGGGTAACCCCCACGGCAAGTAAGCCAGCTAAAGACAAACTATGTTTTCGGAAACAACTTAAAACGAACACCCAACTGTGAACTTGCTCAACTTTGTTGTTGATTCGTTGTTACATGCCTTGCAGGCCTCTAGGTGCATATTGTTGGAACTTGCTATCTGGGAAGCTGGAGTGGTCATGGGTCGAGATACACGGAATCGCAACACAAGACTAATGGATTTTACTTGTGGTTTATAAACACTTAACGAATGAAATATGCTTCTGCTGTACACGTTAATTTATTTGTAATGTTGTAATACTTAATGTTAATAAATGAAAGTTTTATTCAATTATACCTATGAGTTCAATATGATTCGTGGCTAGATCCTGGTATGTCACACACCTCGCGGGGGTTTCCGCTTGTGGTATTTTGGGGGTGTGACAATGTGAGTTTCATCTGACAGACACTTCTTCAGATTCGACACATGAAGTACGTTGTGAACTCCACTAAGTTCTTCAGGTAGATTCAATCTGGAGGCCAACTTGCCAATTCTCTTCGCGATTTCGAAAGGTCCAACATATCGCTGGTGGAGTTTGCCTCATATACCAAAACGAACTACACCTTTCCAAGGTGAGACTTTAAGTAGTACTCGATCCCCCAATGAAGCGTTCGATTCTCTTAAACTCTGGTTCCACCAGACGTGAAGCAACTTGTGATAAATCGTGAAATCTCTGTACATACTCAGTTATCTTGGAACCTTCCATTTTCAAGTTCCACAGTTCAGTCTCCAACTTCTGGACTTCCGCCCTCGAGCAATATCTCTTACGCATCAGTTCTTTCAGTTCGTCCCACGTCAAAGCATATGCAACAGTCTCGCCCATTGTCTGAACCTGAAGGTTCCACCATGACAGAGCCCCATATAGAAATAGTCCAGCTTTGTACGCGACTTGATGTTCTGGGGCGCATTTACTTAATCGCAAAACATAATCCGTCTTCTCGACCCAACGCATAAAAGCTATGGCACCCCCAGTGCCATCGAATTCTCGGGGTTTGTGGTTCAAGAACTGCTTGTAGGTGCAGCCGTTGGGTGGGTTATTTCCTGGGGTACCTCTGCCGCGTTCGGAGCGAAGGGCCTCGTGCTGTGCAATGGCATGTGAGATGCGCTCTTGTAGTTCTGCCGCTGTCGCTGGCAGAGGGCTGTTGGTATCGACGTTCCCTTGTATCGGCATCTTCTAAGAAGAAGATCGGTTAGGTTAGGTCAGGTCTTATTTGTTTAGGGAGTACATATAGTTGTTTTAGAGGTCATACGTACATACACATAATAGATTATCAGGTCTACCAATCAAGCAATAGCATAATCATAGGATAACCAAGTAATTTGGGAATTATGTTTAATGAGAGCATAGCAAGCAAGCATGTAACATTATAATTATAGCACACATATAGATCAACAACTTGCTTAACGAAGACATAGCGACTGAGCTTTCATTGATTATTGGCCACAAAGTATTGTCGCATGTTTAATGATGATTGGGCTCTCATTATTCTCCGACCACAATTGAATCGTCTTACAAAATGATTCACATCAAAAGGGACACAGGGTCACCCTACCCTTGTCCCATAAGTATATCAGTGTATTAAAATTACGTAGTCAAATGTGGTCTTCAAAAGTCTCCACAATCTCGGCTCATCATTAGTGTCTTTACCCAAATGTAATGCAATCCGCATAATCCTGAAACCAACTATACTGGTGACTGAGGTGGAGGAAAGATGTGACAACTCGAGTTTTCGACTTTCACTTACACATTTATTACGCGTTGACTTTGATTGTGTAGTTGTTTGACTTGTTTGACTTGTAACTCATGTTATAATGAAACGTATTGTGGATATTGCATGTTATGTGTTAATGATATAATGTGAACCTGTTAATACACACTCGAGCTAGTTAAGTCTTGTATAATTTTCCCGAATCTCGACGAAACAGGAAATCTGTTTCGTCAACATCTTCTCGACGAAACAAGTGTTACGCCGGCCCATCAGTTTCGCCAAGGCCCAGTTCGGGCCCAGTATACTTTTGCACGTATAAGTCATACGGAACCACCCCATTCGTCACACTTTCGCAAAATCAGAAAAACCCTAGAGCTCTTGTTATTGTGTGACGGCAGCTTAACATCCATTGGAGAGTAGGGATCGATCTAACCACTGTTCTAATACTTCCCGGTTAGTTTTAATCGATTGTTTTAACTATTCCAATTCTCGTATATGTGTTAGATGTTATATCTTAGTCGTTTGATCGATCTGCCCTGATTACATGGAATATTATGTGATGATTATGAAAACTGAAATATGATTGTTGTTTTACATGATAGACGATTACGTTGATAGATTATACGTAAACGATATGTTGATACGAATTACATATGAAACCAAATCGGAAATTGGTAAACTGTTAAGATCAGATTGATGTATGATATACGTGATTGTTGTTGATGATGTCCTGTTGAATGATTGATATACCTCGTACTATGTGACGGCAGAATTAGGGTTTCTCATTACGTAACTGATGTTCGACGTAACTGAACTGTTTGACGAAACAAAACTCTCGGCGAAACAGAATGTGTTTCGCCAAGGGCAATCGACGAATTAGGATTCTGTTTCGCCAAACAAGACCTCGACGAAACAGAACTTGTTTCGCCAAAGTATGTGTTTCGCCGAATGTGTGTTTCGCCAAAGGTGTAATCAGCACAGTAACTTGGGTTAATTCTGTTAAGTGATAACTGGAATATCTAACTGCTGTTAAATGTCAAACATGACTAGTGTGATTGTGATTACGTGTTACCTGCTTATACGTGAACAACTTGAACACAAACTGACTTTGTATACGTGCATACTCTAGGACGTGATTGATTTATTTGCGAGCACATAACCTAGCATACCGAGCAAACCAAGGTGAGTTCACACAGCCAAGGCATGGGATTCCCGGGGTGGGAATGGGTTTGGATTATTTACTTGTACCTACCTAGTTTATGGAACTTAGTTATATGGTCCTCGGGAGAGGAAGAGTAAAGATAAGATACGGCTAGACTTGTATACCCATTTGAACTGATCTTCGCACACACGCCAGGGATTGGCTGCGATATTATGACTAATCATTCACACACATGCCTTGGGAAGGCCCGCGAACTATAGATACTAAAACTTCGCAAGTAATGCCAGGGTGGCCGCGATACAAATATACAAAGTCTAGGATATTTGGGAGTATTACCCCAAATCTTCGCATACATGCCGAGAGGCCCGCGATGGAAAATAGTACGATACATGGCTTAACGAACGAACATAATGCTACTCATACTATTACTATTACTGAACTATTAACTGTGAACTCGCTCAACTAGTTTTTGACTCTCTGTTGCATGCCTTGCAGGACCTTAGGTACATATGGAGCTTGCACAGGGAGGAGCAGGTCGTTGTGGGACATGGATCGATGATGCCATGTTAATTATCTAACATTTGAATTTGCAATTTACCTTGGGTTTACATACTTATGCTTCCGCTACACACTTGTTGATGTTTAGTTTGAAAACACCTTTCGTATTGATGGATGACTTTTATTATTTACAATTATGTTCAATATGATTGGTGGCTTGATCCTGGTCAGTCACGCCTCCAAGCGGTGATACTCCGCGTGTGGATTTTTGGGGGTGTGACAGATTGGTATCAAATGTGACACCCCAGGAAAACCAGTAATCTTCGCAAACCTGCTCGGGGAGCCGCGATACAATTCAGGTAAACAACGTCACACCACTAGCTTCCTCAGTAACCGCATGCTAAATTTCGGGACGAAATTTCTTTCAAGTTGGGGATAATGTGACAACTCGAGTTTTCGACTTTCACTTACACATTTATTACGCGTTGACTTTGATTGTGTAGTTGTTTGACTTGTTTGACTTGTAACTGTGCACGTCACGTTATAATGAAACGTATTGTGGATATTGCATGTTATGTGTTAATGATATAATGTGAACCTGTTAATACACACTCGAGCTAGTTAAGTCTTGTATAATTTTCCCGAATCTCGACGAAACAGGAAATCTGTTTCGTCAACATCTTCTCGACGAAACAAGTGTTTCGCCGGCCCATCAGTTTCGCCAAGGCCCAGTTCGGGCCCAGTATACTTTTGCACGTATAAGTCATACGGAACCACCCCATTCGTCACACTTTAGCAAAATCAGAAAAACCCTAGAGCTCTTGTTATTGTGTGACGGCAGCTTAACATCCATTGGAGAGTAGGGATCGATCTAACCACTGTTCTAATACTTCCCAGTTAGTTTTAATCGATTGTTTTAACTATTCCAATTCTCGTATATGTGTTAGATGTTATATCTTAGTCGTTTGATCGATCTGCCCTGATTACATGGAATATTATGTGATGATTATGAAAACTGAAATATGATTGTTGTTTTACATGATAGACGATTATGTTGATAGATTATACGTAAACGACATGTTGATACGAATTACATATGAAACCAAATCGGAAATTGGTAAACTGTTAAGATCAGATTGATGTATGATATACGTGATTGTTGTTGATGATGTCCTGTTGAATGATTGATATACCTCGTACTATGTGACGGCAGAATTAGGGTTTCTCATTACGTAACTGATGTTCGACGTAACTGAACTGTTTGACGAAACAAAACTCTCGGCGAAACAGAATGTGTTTCGCCAAGGGCAATCGACGAATTAGGATTCTGTTTCGCCAAACAAGACCTCGACGAAACAGAACTTGTTTCGCCAAAGTATGTGTTTCGCCGAATGTGTGTTTCGCCAAAGGTGTAATCAGCACAGTAACTTGGGTTAATTCTGTTAAGTGATAACTGGAATATCTAACTGCTGTTAAATGTCAAACATGACTAGTGTGATTGTGATTACGTGTTACCTGCTTATACGTGAACAACTTGAACACAAACTGACTTTGTATACGTGCATACTCTAGGACGTGATTGATTTATTTGCGAGCACATAACCTAGCATACCGAGCAAACCAAGGTGAGTTCACACAGCCAAGGCATGGGATTCCCGGGGTGGGAATGGGTTTGGATTATTTACTTGTACCTACCTAGTTTATGGAACTTAGTTATATGGTCCTCGGGAGAGGAAGAGTAAAGATAAGATACGGCTAGACTTGTATACCCATTTGAACTGATCTTCGCACACACGCCAGGGATTGGCTGCGATATTATGACTAATCATTCGCACACATGCCTTGGGAAGGCCCGCGAACTATAGATACTAAAACTTCGCAAGTAATGCCAGGGTGGCCGCGATACAAATATACAAAGTCTAGGATATTTGGGAGTATTACCCCAAATCTTCGCATACATGCCGAGAGGCCCGCGATGGAAAATAGTACGATACATGGCTTAACGAACGAACATAATGCTACTCATACTATTACTATTACTGAACTATTAACTGTGAACTCGCTCAACTAGTTGTTGACTCTCTGCTGCATGCCTTGCAGGACCTTAGGTACATATGGAGCTTGCACAGGGAGGAGCAGGTCGTTGTGGGACATGGATCGATGATGCCATGTTAATTATCTAACATTTGAATTTGCAATTTACCTTGGATTTACATACTTATGCTTCCGCTACACACTTGTTGATGTTTAGTTTGAAAACACCTTTCGTATTGATGGATGACTTTTATTATTTACAATTATGTTCAATATGATTGGTGGCTTGATCCTAGTCAGTCACGCCTCCAAGCGGTGATACTCCGCGTGTGGATTTTTGGGGGTGTGACAGATTGGTATCAGAGCCATTGGTTATAGAGAACTCGGTTTTAATAAGGGAAAAACGTTTTTATTAAAACCAGACTATAACCAGAACAGTGCTCAACGATCCACAACGACGCTTCGCTCCACGTGCAAGGCTCAACATCATAGGTACTACTATTCATGTTACTTTACCTACTTGCTAGAATTACATAGAACTTTGCTCGTGGTATGCTTAGATTACAGAACCTACTATATGTTATTGCTTGAGAATACTTGTGTGCTCACTCTCTTCTGTCATCGCACTATTCGCGAACCTATCTCACTCACGTTATCTTTACTATGAAGATCATGTCTGGACGTATCAACATGACACAAGCCCAGTTGACGGCTCTCATTAACGAACGAGTTACTGCGGCCGTTGCAGCCGCACAAGCAGGAGGTATACCCTGCAGTTACAACTCACACTAGGATCCTTAGATCCTACACTCCTAAACCAACTCTTGTGTTTAACCTTGTCCTATTCTTATACACAATAGGTCAACACGCTCCGTCACCTGTTTACACCTTCAAAAATCTTAAGGATTGTCGACCTAGTACCTTCAGTGGAACTGAGGGAGTTGTAGGCCTCCTCCACTGGTTCGAAAGGCTCGAAACTGAATTTGAGGTGCACGATTGCCCTGAGTATCGAAGAGTAAAGTTTGCTACTGGAACACTCGAAGGTGCTGCATTAAACTAGTGGGAAGCACAGGTTCAGATGTTAGGGCTGGCAGCTGCTAATGCCAATCCCTGGAACGAGTTCAAGGACCTAGTTAAAGAAGAGTTTTGCAGTAGAGAAGATATCCACAAACTAGAGGTAGAGTTCCTCAACCTACAGATGGTGGGGTCTGAAATTGAAGTTTATACGAAGAGATCGAATGAATTAGCCACATTTTGTCCCACTATGGTAGACTCTCCCACCAAACGCATCGAACTGTATCTCAAGGGTCTGGTGCCCGAAATTCAGAGTCATGTGACCGCAGCTAATCTTGGCGCTATCCAGCAAGTCACTCGGCTTGCTCATCGTCTCACAGACCAGGCAGTAGAACAAAACAAACTACCAAAACGTGTTAAAGTTGATACTACATGTGCTTCTAGTGATAACAAACGCAAGTGGGATGAAAGCCTGAGCCAGGAATTAATTTTGAACCAGCCTCTGGCACAGCAGCAAAGGATAGATGACTACCAGAGCCCAAGACAGCAGTTTTCTAGTAGTCATGGGCAGGGTGGATATCGAGGTAATCATCCAAGGTGTAACAGATGCAATAGACACCACAGCGGTCAGTGCAACAAGGGTCGTTGCCATCGATGCCTCAAGATTGGTCATGAAGCTAAGGATTGTCGAAACTCACGTCCTGTAACTCAAGAACAACAACGACCGCCTCAACTTCCACAGAATCAGCAGCAACAGCAGAGTTTGAAAGGATGCTTTCAGGGCGATGCTAAAGATCACTACAAGAGACATTGTCCACAAATAAACCAGGATCAGAGTCAGAACCATGACCATGGAAACAGGAACATAACAATGGGTAAATTTTCTTCTTGACGACTTTTTATGCTACTGTCTTGTTTGATTCGGGTGTGAATACCAATTATATGTTCTTGAAAGTTAGCCAAATGTTAAAACGTACATCAACTCCCTTGAACACCCAACGTGTCGTAGTGTTAGTTAACGGTAAAAGTTTAGAGGCCACACACATAGTTCAAGGTTGTAATCTTATCCTCGCTGGTCAGACTTTCTCTATAGATCTCATTTCTATAACTCTGAGTAGTTTCTACATCGTCATCGGTATGGATTGGTTATCCCAGCAACAAGCAGAGATCCTATGCAAGGAGAAGATCATTCGTATTCCCCGTTCTGGTAAAGAACCTCTCGAAGTTCAAGGCGACAAGAGTGGTGTCGTGAGTGGCATCATTTCTCTCTTGAAGGCTCAGAAGTGTTTACGTAAGGGCCACACAGCTGTTTTAGCACTCGTTACTGATACGTCGAAGAAAGAGAAAAATATTGAGGATATCTTTGTGGTACGCGATTTTCCTCAAGTATTTCCTGAAGAGTTACCTGGATTACCGTCTCATCGTCAGGTCGAATTCCAGATCGAGCTAGCTTCAGGAGCAGCACCCATAGCTCGAGCACCTTATCGCTTAGCTCCAACCGAACTGGAAGAACTGTCTAAGCAACTGCAAGAACTCTTGGAAAAGGGTTTCATACGTCCTAGCTCTTCGCCTTGGGGAGCTCCAGTACTATTTGTAAAGAAGAAGGACGGTACCTTCCGCATGTGTATAGACTACCGCGAATTGAACAAAGTGACTGTGAAGAATCGCTATCCTCTTCCACGCATCGATGACTTATTCGACCAGTTGCAAGGGTCGAGCTATTACTCGAAGATTGATCTAAGGTCAGGCTATCATCAACTGAGAGTCCGAGATGAGGACGTCTCCAAAACAGCATTCAGAACACGCTACGGTCACTACGAATTTTTGGTCATGCCATTCGGGTTAACGAACGCGCCTGCGGTTTTCATGGATCTTATGAACAGGGTGTGCAAACCTTATCTTGACAAGTTCGTTATTGTTTTCATCGACGACATCCTGATCTATTCGAAGAGTCAGGAGGAACACGAGCAGCATCTACGACTTATTTTGGAACTCCTTCGAACGGAACAGCTGTACACTAAGTTTCAAAATGTGACTTCTGACTTCGTGAAGTCCACTTTCTAGGCCACGTGGTAAACAAGGATGGGATCCATGTTGATCCATCCAAGGTAGATTCGATCAAGAACTGGCCTGCACCTTGCACACCAACATAAATACGCCAATTCTTGGGTTTGGCAGGTTATTACAGGCGGTTCATCAAAGACTTCTCAAAGATTGCTCAACCGCTTACACTACTGACGCATAAGGGTGTTGTTTATCGTTGGGGTAATGCACAGGAAACAGCATTCCAGCACTTAAAGGATAGACTCTGTAGCGCACCTATCCTCTCTTTGCCTGAAGGCACGGACGATTTTGTAGTCTATTGCGATGCATCTATCCAGGGTCTTGGATGTGTATTGATGCAAAGGGATAAAGTCATTGCTTATGCTTCGCGCCAACTTAAGCTTCATGAACGGAATTACACTACACACGATCTAGAGCTGGGAGCGGTTGTTTTTGCACTTAAGATATGGCGACACTACTTGTATGGTACCAAACGTGCTATCTACACTGACCCCAGAAGCCTCGAACATATCTTCAAACAGAAGGAACTGAATATGCGACAATGACGATGGGTCGAACTGCTAAACGACTACGAATGCTTAATCAGGTACCACCCAGGCAAAGCCAATGTTGTGGCTGACGCCCTCAGTCGAAAGGACACCGCGCCTAAGCGCGTGCGAGCTTTACAACTCACTATACAGTCTAGTCTTCCTTCCCAGATACGAAATGCTCAGGTAGAAGCATTGAAACCAGACAACGTCAGGGCTGAAGCCCTACGCGGCACAAGGTAACGCTTAGAACAGAAGGAAGATGGTGCTTATTACGTAACAGGACGCATCTGGGTCCCACTCTATGGTAACTTACGCGAGCTGGTAATGGGTGAAGCTCATAAGTCTCGCTACTCGGTACATCCAGGTTCAGATAAAATGTACCACGATATCAAAACTACATATTGGTGGCCCAGCATGAAGGCCCACATAGCAACATACGTTAGCAAGTGCCTGACTTGTGCGAGAGTCAAAGCCGAATACCAGAAACCATCAGGTCCACTTCAACAACCTGAGATACCACAATGGAAATGGGAACAAATTTCCATGGATTTTGTTACTGGTTTACCTAGATCTCAGCGCGGAAATGATACTATTTGGGTGATCGTGGATCGACTCACAAGGTCTGCTCACTTCCTGGCTATTAAGGAAACAGACAAGTTCTCTACCTTGGCAGACATCTACTTAAAAGAAGTGGTTTCGAGGCACGGGGTGCCAACATCTATCATCTCTGATCGTGACGCACGTTTTACCTCAGAACTGTGGCAAGCAATGCACAAATCTTTTGGCTCTCGTTTAGACATGAGCACAGCTTATCACCCTCAGACGGATGGGCAGTCTGAGCGCACTATTCAAACTCTAGAAGACATGCTTCGGGCGTGCGTAATTGACTTTGGCAATGGTTAGGAAAAACATCTGCCGCTTGTGGAATTTTCGTATAACAACAGCTACCACACCAGTATTAAAGCTGCACCATTCGAGGCATTGTACGGGCGTAAATGCCGGTCACCTCTCTGTTGGGCAGAGGTGGGAGATGGTCAAATCACAGGTCCAGAAATGGTAGTTGATACTACTGAAAAGATTGCTCAAATACGACAACGCATGGCGGCAGCTCGTGAACGTCAGAAAGTATGCGCCAATAAAGATAGAAAACTACTCGAATTCCAAGTTGGGGATCGAGCGCTACTCAAAGTTTCGCCCTGGAAGGGTGTGGTTCGTTTTGGCCAACGAGGCAAGCTCAATCCGCGATATGTCGGACCATTCGAAATTATAGAGAAGATAGGCAGGGTGGCCTACAGACTGAACTTACCAGCTGAAACTCAGTGCAGTTCACAACGTATTTCACGTGTCGAACCTAAAGAAGTGTCTGTCAGATGAGACCCACATAGTTCCTCTGAAAGAGCTCACTATTGATGAACAGTTACGATTCGTCGAGGAACCTGTTGAAATCACGGACCAGGATGTTAAGGTCCTCAAGAACACTAGAATACCTCTTGTACGAGTTCGTTGGAACTCCCGCCGTGGCCCAGAGTTCACCTGGGAACGCGAAGATCAGATGAAACTCAAATATCCCCAGTTATTCGGAAACCAAGCAACCACTACTGAGGCCGAAGCTACTACAGAATTTCGGGACGAAATTCCAAATCAACGGGGGGATGATGTGACACCCCAGGAAAACCAGTAATCTTCGCAAACCTGCTCGGGGAGCCGCGATACAATTCAGGTAAACAACGCCACACCACTAGCTTCCTCAGTAACCGCATGCTAAATTTCGGGATGAAATTTCTTTCAAGTTGGGGATAATGTGACAACTCGAGTTTTCGACTTTCACTTACACATTTATTACGCGTTGACTTTGATTTTGTAGTTGTTTGACTTGTTTGACTTGTAACTGTGCACGTCATGTTATAATGAAACGTATTGTGGATATTGCATGTTATGAGTTAATGATATAATGTGAACCTGTTAATACACACTCGAGCTAGTTAAGTCTTGTATAATTTTCCCGAATCTCGACGAAACAGGAAATCTGTTTCGTCAACATCTTCTCGACGAAACAAGTGTTTCGCCGGCCCATCAGTTTCGCCAAGGCCCAGTTCGGGCCCAGTATACTTTTGCACGTATAAGTCATACGGAACCACCCCATTCGTCACACTTTAGCAAAATCAGAAAAACCCTAGAGCTCTTGTTATTGTGTGACGGCGGCTTAACATCCATTGGAGAGTAGGGATCGATCTAACCACTGTTCTAATACTTCCCGGTTAGTTTTAATCGATTGTTTTAACAATTCCAATTCTCGTATATTGTTAGATGTTATATCTTAGTCGTTTGATCGATCTGCCCTGATTACATGGAATATTATGTGATGATTATGAAAACTGAAATATGATTGTTGTTTTACATGATAGACGATTACGTTGATAGATTATACGTAAACGATATGTTGATACGAATTACATATGAAACCAAATCGGAAATTGGTAAACTGTTAAGATCAGATTGATGTATGATATACGTGATTGTTGTTGATGATGTCCTGTTGAATGATTGATATACCTCGTACTATGTGACGGCAGAATTAGGGTTTCTCATTACGTAACTGATGTTCGACGTAACTGAACTGTTTGACGAAACAGAACTCTCGGCGAAACAGAATGTGTTTCGCCAAGGGCAATCGACGAATTAGGATTCTGTTTCGCCAAACAAGACCTCGACGAAACAGAACTTGTTTCGCCAAAGTATGTGTTTCGCCGAATGTGTGTTTCGCCAAAGGTGTAATCAGCACAGTAACTTGGGTTAATTCTGTTAAGTGATAACTGGAATATCTAACTGCTGTTAAATGTCAAACATGACTAGTGTGATTGTGATTACGTGTTACCTGCTTATACGTGAACAACTTGAACACAAACTGACTTTGTATACGTGCATACTCTAGGACGTGATTGATTTATTTGCGAGCACATAACCTAGCATACCGAGCAAACCAAGGTGAGTTCACACAGCCAAGGCATGGGATTCCCGGGGTGGGAATGGGTTTGGATTATTTACTTGTACCTACCTAGTTTATGGAACTTAGTTATATGGTCCTCGGGAGAGGAAGAGTAAAGATAAGATACGGCTAGACTTGTATACCCATTTGAACTGATCTTCGCACACACGCCAGGGATTGGCTGCGATATTATGACTAATCATTCGCACACATGCCTTGGGAAGGCCCGCGAACTATAGATACTAAAACTTCGCAAGTATTGCCAGGGTGGCCGCGATACAAATATACAAAGTCTAGGATATTTGGGAGTATTACCCCAAATCTTCGCATACATGCCGAGAGGCCCGCGATGGAAAATAGTACGATACATGGCTTAACGAACGAACATAATGCTACTCATACTATTACTATTACTGAACTATTAACTGTGAACTCGCTCAACTAGTTGTTGACTCTCTGCTGCATGCCTTACAGGACCTTAGGTACATATGGAGCTTGCACAGGGAGGAGCAGGTCGTTGTGGGACATGGATCGATGATGCCATGTTAATTATCTAACATTTGAATTTGCAATTTACCTTGGGTTTACATACTTATGCTTCCGCTACACACTTGTTGATGTTTAGTTTGAAAACACCTTTCGTATTGATGGATGACTTTTATTATTTACAATTATGTTCAATATGATTGGTGGCTTGATCCTGGTCAGTCACGCCTCCAAGCGGTGATACTCCGCGTGTGGATTTTTGGGGTGTGACAAAAGAAAAGTAAACTGCTAACATGCATGAACTCCTCCTCGAGCTTGTATATACATCGAAGTAATTAACTGATCTGCCGCTCGACAGTAAAGAAACGAGCATCAAAAACCTGGGAAAAGTGTAATAGCAGCAGGTGAGAGTGCAAAAGGGATCTTTGATAAATGTGGAGGATCAAAGTATACTGGCAATAGGCAGGGTGGAGGATGTGGTGTCAGCTCAAGCTCCAAAACTCTGCGACTCATATCCTCAAACTGTAGCTGATGTTATAGGAGCAATTCATCCCGTGTGTAGCCTCCATTATGTAAGGGTCTAATATCAGCATAGTGTAGATAGGAACCATCAAAATGGCTCGTCCAGCGGTATAGAGGTGAAAGTACAAACGGTGCGGCCTGTGAGGTTGGGAAAAGTGCTGCTGTAGCAAAAGGATCGTCATGCGGGTGCTGACCTGGAGTACTTTTCAGGGGTGCGGGTATGTCCTGAAAGAAAGCGGTAGGCATGCCGGGGCAATGGACGTCGGTTTCCAAAGGAGCAACATCAGCGGGTGCAGGTGCAGGAACAAAAGTCCCAACAAAAGAGAAGGTCATCAGGTGCAGGTACTGGGTCAGGTATAAGGGGTGCAATGTTTGATAAACCAAAAGAAATAGGCTCATGATCAAGTAAGGGAGCAGGGTCAGTAGGTGCAACATTAAGTTGTCCCAAAAGGAATAGGAGCTGGCTCAGGAGCAGGCTCTGGGTTGTGTGAAAGTGCGGGATCTCGAGCAGGTGATAGTGCAGCAGTCATAGCGGTGTCGTCGTCCAAGTCAGTAGCAAAAAGTGGTCACCTGATCGTCTGTAAAGCTGAAAATGTCGCAGACTCAAAGGAGTCTGAAATCAAGTGTATACTAGATCAGAGGATAGCTTGATAACAGGGGTCTCAAGAAGTGAAACTAGTAACAACGTTCTCGTCTAACTTTTCATTATCAGGGGCGTCATCAGGAGGACCATCAATAAACATGTCAACGTCATCATCAACTACTCGTCGAGTAGCCCACCTTCGAAAGGAATGTCCACAGGAGACGCATTATCGAGGATCTGGGCCATGGTTTGCTCACTATCGGGATGACCAGTGATGAGGTGGTCATGGACTGAAACTAGGATGACAAAAGATCCTCGTCAAGGAAGCCATCAGCAAGGGTAAATCGTTACCAATGTCTAGTAGCGCGGACGGTTGGAAGTCGTCCTCATCCTTGGTCAGCATATCAGGATCACTCTCAGTGTCTGACGTAAATATCTCCGGCGCAGGTGCAATCTCATTATCTGTGGCGGTGGCCGTAGGGTTATCAATGTCTGATAACTCGCTTTCTAAAGAAGGTGACCTGTGTGCCGGTACATAATAATCATAGCATGTATATCCATAGTAATTACTAACACTTAGTGTATTGCAAGCAAAGACAATTCATCATGTAATCATGTATTCACATTATTCTTCACGAAACTTCCTATCCTTCCTAGTCTCCAAGACTAAAACACCCAGCCTCTCAGACTGAACCACCCAGTCTCTCAGACTAAAACACCCAGTCTCTCAGACTACCCAGTCTCTCAGACTGAACCTCCCAGTTTCTCAAACTGAACTACCCAGTCTCTCAGACTGACCTTCCCAGTCTCTCAAACTGCCCCAGCTAGTCTCTCAGACTAACTCCCCAGTCTCTCAGACTGAATTACCCAGTCTCTCAGACTGAACTATAAACGAATTCTTTGTAATGTGATTTGTATCTTTTATTGTAAAAATGTTTGTTTCCTAGATCTGGGCGTTTCGTGTATGCAATGAAAACATGTTCGTAAAAACGTTTTCGTGAGAGCCCTAATGATCGTAGTTTAGACTCGAGAAAGAATCCTAGTTCGCTACGATCGAAGCTCTGATACCAAGCTGTCACACCCTGACTTTTGCGGAAGTGTGATTATGGTGTGACTTCCTTAATATCATTGCATTCAATCATAACATCAACTATATGATAAAACCATAGGTTTGTCATCCAATAAATAAGTTCAAAACATAACAACATTGTTTTAAAACGTAGACTTCAATTTCAAGTTTTACAAACCGTACAAATTATGTATGCGTTCATTAAGGACTCGTCAAAAGATATTGAATAACACCAAGGTTTGGAAGACGTGTCTCGTCCAGGAATAAGACACGCTGACCAAACTCAAAGACCATGGACGACATCTGTATTTCTAACGCAGCATAAAAACTTCCAACGCCCGCCAGATCCACTTACAAATTCCCTGAAATACATGTAGTTTGAAAACATCAACAAAATTTGAGTGAGTTCATGTGTTCATTTGAGTGTATGTATAAACCTTTGAAATCGTTGTAAGTATGTATGTAAGTTTGTAAGTCCCGGTATGAAAGCAATCAAGGAAACAGATCAATTAATGTGCAGCTAATACATTAATATACGTGACATGGTGCAGGAAGACTCAAACCTAGCAGACTTTGTACCGGGCTTCAGGCTGTAAGACATAGTCACCTCATGGCCCATTCGGCAGACTCATGGATGGGGCTCGCAACACCCAAATAGATCTATCACTCATGTCCCTCGGTCCCACGACGAGGATTAATGGCCTTAAGTGTTATACCCACCCTTTCACATGATCTATGGTTCTTTCCTAGGCTAACCATACCAATTGTATTTGTATGTAATCCTTTTGTAACATGTATTTCACCCCCGAAGTAAATAAACAAATCAGGTTAAAGAAAAGGGGGACATGAACTCACCGTTTTGCGTTCCTTGTATCCGATGTAACTCAAAGCTTCCTCTAGAACGCACGATTACCTACATGCGTACTACGGTCCATTAGACGAGCGGGTCGTGCCTTGACTTGGTATTAATTAGTGCCTTTGAGTTACTTTTTAAAGTTTCTTTGTTATTATTCCAAGCATATAATTATTTGTTAAAATAATAATTATTTTAACTTAAATTATATTTATTTAGCTTCGGAATAATTGTTAAACAATATTTCGTAATAGTACTTCTCAAGTATTTATACTCGTATTTCCTTCCCAAGGATGGGGGTATCTCATACATGTATATCCGTATTCTTGTATTTGTATATCTTGCCATGTATTGGCGTCGTATTCCGGTGTGTACGTATTTTCTTAATAAATATCTCCAAAACAATATATTTTCAAGTCTCACTTAGAAAATAGAGTTAAATGCCATTTTAGTCCCGGTGATAGTCCCTATCCGCAGCAAAAACCAGTTGAAGCACTAACAACAGATACAGGTTCAGATGAAGAGATTGTATACCTAGCAGGAGAAGCTCAGCCAATTGAAGAAATCCAATGGCCCAAGGAAGAAGATAATTTATCTGTAGCATCCTATAAGGAAAATATCCTTATGCAAGGTACAGATAATGAAATCAACCAGTGTTATAAGAGATATGCTAAGAATTATAAGAAATTGAGAAAGCGACAAACCAAGAAATGGATTGTCAAAACGGCTCAGGAATCTAAAGTAATAAGAACTGAAAGTTCTAGTAATCAAAGCGAGCTGAAAGATGTGCCATTTGATACTAAGACCGAAAGTGATTATGAAATAGGATCTATTGAGCAAAGAAGTGAAAGAATTTATGCTGGAGGATTAGAAGAAGAATCTGCTGAAATGGAGTATCCTTCCCTTGCAAAATTCAGACAATTGATGTTGGGAAAAACAGAGCATGCAAAAATGTCATCTAGTACTTCCAATTACTATGGAAGACCACCAGATGCTACTATGACACCAGTAGTTTACCCCCCGCACAACCAACAGGACAAATGAGATCAATGTTTCCTTTTGATCAGGCAAAAATCAGGCAAAGAACAGAAGCAATGGCATCAGCTATGCCTAATAATATGTGGAGTTTGCCACCAGCATGGTCTAATCAAGGGAGTATTTTGGTTCTACCATTTGATATTAGCCTATGGGGAGATGTGATATCAAGATGGGAATCAAGTGTTCTGAATGTTGTAGATGATCTGACGAAAAGCTGGCCTAATGACAGATCAAAAATCAACTTCATTGAAAATCTCATGGGAGAAGTTGAGAAACTTGCATGGATCCAGTGGAAAAGTGTTTACAAACAAGAGTACAATGCTCTTGAAGAAGCTGCAGGAGACACTCAAAATATCATTTCAACAATAAGAAAGATATTTATCCTGGAAGATCCATACCAGGGCAGCACGGCGGAACAAGATAAAGCTTATAGGAATTTGTTGATTTATTGAATGGCTTAAATGATGACTATGATAGAAATATGATGTTGCTATTCTTTTAAAAGACTTATGGGTGTAATGATAGAATTTT
The DNA here is from genome assembly GCA_030545235.1 of Helianthus tuberosus. Lineage (NCBI taxonomy): Eukaryota > Viridiplantae > Streptophyta > Magnoliopsida > Asterales > Asteraceae > Helianthus > Helianthus tuberosus. The sequence continues at coordinate 113,401,981 of CM060415.1, read as the reverse complement.
AATAATAATCCCTAGTATGGACATACGCATATAGTTATGGCTGGGTTCTCTTTTTATTTCGTACGGAATGTTCAAAAGTGAGGATAGGGCTCAATTAGTGATCCTAAATTTGTCTACTCATGCCTGAACATGTGTTTGATGTATTGTTTTGACAATAGGCTGTTCGTAATCATTTGTAGCTTTTAGTTGATATAATATTTGTAGATAATCTGTCGATTAAAGTAAGCTAGTAATAACGGTTAGTGCAATTTTTGAGATTTAAACATAATAATTAGGATAATGGATCTGATAGTAGAAAAACAGGTTAAATCCTCATAATAAAATGGTTATGTGATTCCGAAGGATGAAATAGATGTAACCTGTTGTGAGGTTTAATGGTAGACTTTATTTTCTTGAAAGATGAACATGAAGAACAATTTGAAGATTTGATGAATATTTGAAATGCTATGTTTTGATCCATTTGAGTAAGTATTTAGACAATAAAACATGTTTATAAAATTTGATTGGCTAGTGCATGCTTATGAAATCTGGTTGGATAGTACCGAATTGGATAAGGGGTCTAGAAGCATCGGTGGTGGTTGCGAGTCGAGACCGTAGGGTTGCGACTCGAGACCATTATAGGACAACTCGAAACCAAACAACACGCTCCAGTAGTCGAGACCAGCTCGGTTACGACTCGAGATCTCCTAATCTCGACTCGAGACCTCTAAAGTTGCGACTCAGTTATGCACAACTCGAGACCGTCTGGTTGCGACTCGGAACTTCATGGTTGCGACTCGAGACCTCTTGTTCTCAAGTCGAGACCACCCGGTTTTGACTGGACAACTCTGCTTAGTTATTGGGCCACACAAACTGATGTTTTGGACTGTGTGCTAGTATTAATGTTCAACTGTTACTGTTTAACTGTTTATATGCTGGGATAGGCCCAATAGCGTATGTAGTATGACTTACGTGCTATGTGTTAGATTACGTGTAGAATTATATGTGACACTACTTGCATACGAACCTGATAAATATTAATAACCATAATAGGGTATGGTTGGCCAACACAACACAAGTAAATTGTCTGCCGAGCAAACCAAGGTGAGTTCACACACTAAAAACATGCGTCCCAGGGAGGGACACGGACAAACCGCCATCTTTAAAGATTACTTTCAATTAACATTTCCGGGGGGAAATGCAAATGGGTACTTTTAAAATACTATCTCCGGGGGAGATACGTTTGGATATTATTTATAAATCACAACTAGCAAAACTAAACGAATCTCTATCATGTAAAGTCCCTGCTTATCGTACCGATTAATCGCCGGGGGCGAACGGGTTATTAGTTGATAGCGCTATTAGGTTTGACAACCTCACACCGTGACCGGGGGAGATCGGGCGTGAACTAGTATACCTTGCATCTTGGTCAATGACGATAGACATTGACTCGGGGCACAAAACCTTCTCGTCAATAGTTTCGGTAACGCCAGTTTAGTAGCTTTTATATGGGGTAGCTCCCCATGACGTGATTATAAATGTTTTATCTAAACAACTTACGTTTTCGAAAAGTTAAAACTGGACAACTCGTGAACTCGTCAACATTATGTTGATACCCTACTGCATGCTTTGCAGGTTGCTCGATACAGTTTAGGACGGACATTGCAATCGGCTGGAGTGCGTGGTTTGTAAGTTCATAACTAATAAACTTGTGGTTTTAAATTACGATATGTATTCTTTTCCTTTCCGCTGCAACCTAAACTATGTTTTGAAAAATTTTAATTGGTCACTAATTATACCATCACTTATGATAATAACCAAACGGTTCAAAATAATTAGTGGCTGGATCCTGGTCAGTTGCACGCCTCGCGGTGGTACTCCGCATGTGGAATTTGAGGGTGTGACAGATTGGTATCAGAGCCATTGGTTATAGTGAACTAGGTTTAAGATATAAAATATTTTTAAGACGAAAAATATTTTTATATGAAAACCAGACTATAACTGTTCCTTAATGAAAAACCACCACGACACCACACTCCGGATTGCAAGGTTCGCCAGACTCAGGTACTCACCTGGTAATTGTAAATTATCGGCATTACTTGTGCATAACTCAGTGTGTAGATCTGTATATGAATTTGGCTTACGTGCATAAATGTGTAGTTGTGTAATTAGTACTCGACGCTGTGAATTATGCGAAAACTATGTAAACTCGATGTGCGCTAAGAAGGAGTGAATTCTCCTAACCTCGATTCGAAGCCACGACACACTAAGGGCAAGAAACTAGTTATTTCAGGTCCTCGTCCACATATTTCCTAATATCATCCATGGATTGCAAATCGAGACGAGGGACGTCCACTCGATAGACCTGCCCAGCTACGAAGCACATTGAGGAGTTACGAGAACAAATCGACGAAGGGGAACCACCCCTATATCATGGGATATTAGAAAGAACGACGACGTCATTCGCATCCTTTTTACTCGCGTATTTCTTTTCCCCGACCTAAGTAGTGAGACTTGTTCACTCACACGACTAATGACCTGGATTCTTGAAGCATTCTAGTAAGTCTACACTTTTCGGGTTTCAGTTTGCACGTCTCGAACATGAAAAGCATGCGTGGTGTATGCTTCTCATTGTAATACCGGCAATCGTATCACATTTCCATCGACCACGAAGTTAGTTCCCCCTAATCCCTCGTTACATGGTTAATCCTTATTCAAGTTGAACTTTATACCTTAGCACGCCCCAAAACCCAACAAAGTGATATCTTTCTTACAACCGGCGTATTTGGAGGCGTGGCAAGACGAAGATACGAGCCATTCAACCCACCCACGAGCACGGTGACCTAGATGCTTACCTTATCCAGAACCCTTATTCTTTGACGACTTTCCAGATTCCGTGGATCCTTTCGCTGGCTTTTGTATGAATTCGCGCTTCTTGCTCAGATGGTATCCCCGCTCCTATCGTTTCTTTATCACGACATGCACGTTTCTTCGTATAGAAACCTTGACCAGATCTCTCTTCTGTTTGGTGAATTCAACAAACTCGACCTTTAGTCAGCAAACTTTTTATCCCTTGAAATTCAACAATGTGTTACTTCAATCGTACTTTCCTGAAAACCTGTATTCACAGTTTCACATCGAAACCCCCTCCTTATACTTTGAACTTGACCAGATTTCCCTCTAGTTTGGGGAAATTCAGCAAGCTCGACTGCTAGTCAATAAACTTCTTGAATCTTAAAAATTGTGACGTGTGATCCAAACGTATCCTTTCGGACATGTTTTTATTACCTTACATGGAAGCCTTTCGACGACAGAAGCACTACTTCGGACTCATCCTCACGATTTCGGCAGTCTATTCAAATTTGGTTACTTACCGGTTTGGGAGATCACAAACTCGTTGTTCGCATACGGCTCAGCTCAGAACATCTTGTTAGACGTTTCAGTGGACCTTAACCCCCCGACCCATACGACGACTGTCCTTCTCTGTCATTGGTTCTTGTTGTGCCATTCATACTGACGTAACACCTCTTATCGGCAAAACGACGTTCTTTATCCTAATCGCCCACGGCTGGTGTACGACCAGCTACCTCATCGACACCAGATAAATCCTTATTGCCGACCACCAAGTCTTCTATGTTTTGTCTCAAATTGAACGCACCAACGTTAACTACCCTTCAAATAGTACCTTGCTACTCGTGTTATGAATTCCCTGATTCTTATCCTACTCTATTCTGCACGAATCTCCGTTTGGATGAAATACTTCCTACGAATGTTACTAGTTCGAGCAACGAGCCAAGGATACCCCGGGGGTAACGGGTATCGCAAGCACTGTTCTTCGAACTCGATACGATCAACACCTAGTTATGACACTCGAATTTATTCCATCCTGTCAAAATTCGACACTTGTTTCTTTCGACGACGCCCGAACCTATCCCGAAAACCAGTGGGAAATGGACGACTCCTACGCACTACCCTGGTACTTCTACCACGCAAAAACCGCCTTGCTCCAAGTCCCCAATGCACGACTTTTAACGTCGCAACGCCCGCATTTCTCGACAGTATACGCAACCCCTCACGATTTTGACTCAAAAGAGTATCACCTGACATTAGGGAGATGCTCAAAAATCCGCAACTCCAGCAAGAGGAAGATAATCTACGAGGTACTTCTATCTTATTCTATCCTGTCCAAGACATTGATGAAATGTCTGCTGGTAACGGCACGCGACCAAAGAAACTGACAAGTTCTCGAACTGACAGCCAGCTACTGGGGAGTAGAAGATACTAGGCACGAGATGCCAACTTCTCTTATATCTGATCGTAACCCTCGTTTTGCATCCGATTCGTCGCAAGGCTGTGCATAAAAGACTTTTGGCTCACTGATTAGGCATGAGCACCACTTATCGCCCGCAAACTGATGGTCAGGCCAAACGCACCATCCGAACACTCAAAGGCTTGCTGAGAACATGTGATATCGACCGTGGGAATGAGTGACACTTCCTCGCTAGCATTCAGGCAGTACCATCTGAGGCATCGCATGGACGCAGATGCCGGTCACCTCTGTGTTGGGCGGAAGCCAAATTACCAGCCCAAAACTTGCACTTGACACAACGGGCAGGATTGCCCAGAATAGACAACACATGGCGGCAGCTCCAGACCGTCAGAAAGACTACGCGGATAAGCGTAGGAAACCTCTTGAATTCCTAGTCGGAGACTGGGTTCTATTTAAAGTTTCACCCTGGATGGGTGTAGTACGTTTTGACTAACGGGACGAACTTAATCCGCGATATGTTGGACTGTTCGAAATTTCCGAAAGAATCGGTAAGGTAGCCTTGCAGACTAAACCTGCCTGAAGAGCTGACTGCATTCAGAACGCGATATGGGCACTACGAATTTCTTGTGATGCCATTTGGATTGACGAATGCACCAGCGGTCTTTATGGATCTGATGAACCGCGTATGCAAACCATATCTCGATAAATTCGTGATTGTATTTATCGACGATATCCTGATTTACTCGCGAACGAAAGAAGAGCACGAACAACATCTCAGAACCATTTTGGAGCTACTGAAGAAAGAGAAACTTTATGCAAAGTTCTCGAAATGCGAATTCTGGATTCGCGAAGTACAATTTCTTGGCCATGTGGTGAATGAGAAGGGCATTCATGTAGACCCGTCCAAGATTGAAGCAATAAAGAATTGGGAAGCTCCCAAGACCCCAACTGAAGTTCGTCAATTTTTGGGTTTAGCGGGCTATTACCGGCGATTCATCGAGAATTTCTCAAAAATAGCTCAACCGCTAACGACCCTTACACAGAAGGACATGAAATACGACTGGGGTCACAAACAAGAAGAAGCCTTTCAGCTACTTAAGAACAAGCTCTGCGATGCACCGATACTATCGTTACCCGAAGGCACTGAAGACTTCGTGGTATACTGTGACGCTTCACGACAAGGTTTGGGTTGCGTGCTCATGCAACGCCAAAAAGTCATCGCTTACGCTTCAAGACAACTGAAGGTTCATGAAAGAAATTATACCACTCACGACCTAGAGTTGGGCGCAGTGGTATTCGCCTTGAAGATTTGGCGACATTATTTATATGGTACTCAATGTACAATCTTCACAGATCACAAAAGCTTACAACACATATTTGATCAGAAGGAATTGAATATGCGCCAGCGACGTTGGGTCGAGCTGCTGAATGATTATGACTGTGAGATTAAGTACCATCCTGGAAAGGCAAACGTTGTAGCAGACGCGTTGAGCCGAAAGGAAAGGGTTAAGACCCTAAGGGTTCGAGCATTGGAAATGACGATTCGAACGAACCTCACTGCACGCATTCGGGATGCACAACAAGAAGCTCTTAAAGAAGAGAACCGTAAAGCTGAATACCTCCGGGGTGCATTGAAATACATGGTGCCAAATGAAGAGGGAGCCTTATACTTCAAGAAGCGTATCTGGGTTCCACTCTGTGGTGGCATACGTGAGGTCATCCTTAATGAAGCCCACAAATTGAGATATTCGATCCATCCAGGGTCGGACAAAATGTATCAAGACTTGAAAGAGTACTATTGGTGGCCGAGACTCAAAAGCGACGTTGCTGTTTATGTTGGAAAATGCCTAACCTGTGCCAAGGTTAAGGCAGAATATCAGAAACCGTCCGGCCTACTACAACAACCAGAGATCCCCGTGTGGAAGTGGGAACAAATCTCGATGGACTTCATAACAAAATTACCCAGGACCCCGAGAGGGCACGATATGATATGGGTAATAGTTGATCGATTAACGAAGTCTGCGCACTTCCTACCGATCCGAGAAAAAGACAGCACTGGAAAGCTTGCTGAAATATACTTAAGAGAAATTGTGGCACGACATGGAGTGCCAATCTCAATCATTTCAGACAGAGATGGACGCTTTGTCTCAAGAATCTGGCAATCATTTCAGGAAGCCTTTGGATCTCAGTTAGATCTGAGCACGGCATTCCATCCACAAACAGACGGCCAGAGCGAACGGACTATACAAACATTGGAAGATATGCTTCGTGCATGTGTCATGGATCTAGGCGGCAGCTGGGATACTCATCTACCTTTAGTTGAGTTTTCCTACAATAACAGTTATCATACGAGCATAAAAGCCGCGCCGTTCGAAGCTCTGTATGGCCGCAAATGCCGATCACCCTTATGTTGGGCAGATGCCGGAGATAAACGTATGGTTGGTCCGGAACTTGTACAAGAGACAACCGACAAGATTGCGCAGATCCGAGAGCGCATTAAGGCGGCTCGAGAGCGACAAAAGAGCTACGCGGATCCAAATAGAAAATCGGTAGATTTCAAGGTGGGAGACAAGGTGTTGTTAAAAGTCTCACCATGGAAGGGCGTAGTCAGGTTTGGAAAGCGTGGAAAGCTGAATCCACGATACATCGGACCATTCAGAATTTTGAGGAGAATTGGTACCGTAGCATACAAGTTGGAGTTACCGGAAGAACTTAATGAAGTACATGATACGTTTCATGTATCCAACCTGAAGAAGAGTCCAACGCAAGAAAACGTGACCATCCCGTTGGATGAAGTGCATGTTGATGAAGCCCTCCGATTTACAGAACAACCCGTTGAGGTTACCGACTGGAAAGTCAACAAGACCAGGAGGAGCAGTGTGAAACTTGTCAAAGTACGTTGGAGCTCTAAGCACGGACCCGAGTACACATGGGAACGTGAAGACCAGTTCAAGAAAAAGTATCCCCACCTATTCAAGAAGACTCCGGCGAGAGTTAGTTCAGCCTAAATTTCGGGACGAAATTCTTTTAACGGGGGGAGACTGTGACAACTGGCCCAAACCGGTAATTTCCGTACACATTAATTATTGCTTAATGACTGCAATTATGAGTTTAGGTGTCAGCAATGTCTGAACACATGATTAAACAAGTGAATTCATGCATGTTGTATACTACAAAATATTGCTTTATGCATAAACGAGAGCGTTGCGTCAGAACAATAGTAAACTCACCGGTAAGACACAATGTGTCAACAGAACTGCAGAAAGCAGTCAGACATCAGAATTGAGGCCTAGGTGTAGGTCCGACAACAAGAATGCATTAAAACCCGAGAGTACATACAAGGGTTTAATTTATATACATTGCGAAAGCAAAGATAAGCACTAAAAAGCACCCGAAACGCACTTTAAGTGCAGAATTTATACAAATCAGCAATAATTCAGCATTTAGACATATAAATATTATGCAGAAATGTCGTTTTATTATCCAGCATATTTCCCTAAGTGTTGGGAATTGAAAGAGTACAAGAAAGGTACTTAAACGACACTAAAAAGTGTAATTTAGCACTTTAACGAATCGGTATCTAACCGAACAACCGGACAATACCCGGAACACCAAAATAGTGCTAGAAGCATTATTTTTACTTTTCTGAGCTAGTTATGGTCCCCGTACACCATAACACCCGCTAGATATCTACCAACTAAGACATGTAACCAAATACTTGGAAGTAAACTAACATTAACCTATCACCACAACAATTTACAATTTACCCCCCCCCCATATGCTAATTTACGGCCCAAGGTAATGGCCCCCACTAAAAATCCTCTATAATCTTCCAAGATTACAATAAATCTTCTATGGATTTTGCTAAGATATGGGTAGATCTTGTATGTACTATCCTAGACACTATAACCCTTGGATATTAGAAACTTGGGGGATCTTTATTTAAACCATGGGACTACCATCATTCTTATTAACAACACACAACACCAACTAAAACTCCTCTCTCCCTCTCTCAAAGGCTACGGCCAAGCACCACCCACCCTCCATCCATCATTTTCGATTTTGTTCATCACATTCCAAGTATCTACAAGTGATAAGGATCACGTATTAGGAGTCTTGGAGCAAACGGAAGGCGAAGGACCTCTCTACTTTGCTTTTATCCACTCGATTTGTGCTTAGATTCTTCCCTAGCCTTGAGCTAGAGGTATAATGCTTAAAACTCATACTTTAACTAATCTAAGGTGGTTAATAAGATGTATGATGATTAAAACTCGGAATCTTGCATTTTGAAGCATTAAAGTCCACTAAACTTGCAAATTTTGTTGGTTAAAAGCATATATGTTGTGTAAAAGTTGTAGTATTTGAGATATATGGTCATCTAGACCCGATCTATGTTGAGATAGCTCGGATCATCATTTAACCCGACTTAGTCATGATCTTGGATTATGACACAAAGTTTGTTTATGAGTAACAAAGGTTAAATGATGAAACTATACCACACACATCATGAACTTGTGTAAAAGCGATTTAACTTGTGAAATAGTGTTTAAAACTAGTAGATCTACGTATCTACAAGCGGTATTTTCAAAGGACCAAGTGTCCAAGAAATCACATGTTCTAAACCGGATCTTACACAAACAAAAGTGGTTTTTGGGAACAAACAAGTGTATGGAATACTTGTGTAACAAAAGTTTTGACGAAGAAATAGTTTTCGTAAAAACCGACTAGAAGTTGTAAAACTTCATATTCTTTAAAAATAAGATTTTTAAGAAATTAAACTTATTTTTAAAGATAACAAGACTTACTAAATGTGCTAGTAAGATACTACACAATCTTGGTAAATATCCAAGTTCATGAAGTGGGGAAAAGTAGTGATTATTGATGAAAATTGTTGTTGCTGATTATTGATGATGATTTAAAAGAAAATAAACACACGTTTTGAAAACGTGGGAAACCTCCATTTTTAGGGGAAACTCTGTCAAAATTTTTATAAATTTTGACACTTAGAAAAATAAAAGTTTTTGAGAAACTCATTCCCTAAAAATGTGTTTAAGAGTATTACTAAGGTTTCCCTAATTTTTGGTGATGAGAAATGGTGATTTTTCAAGAATAAAAGTGGATATTAAGTATATATTTTTGAAAGAAAAATATATATTATTTGATCACCAACTTTTGTGCTAAGTGTATATAGTATGTGTTATACGTGCTAGTGTATTAAGACTTAAAATACACTAATTACTCATGAGGAGTAGAAATATAAAAATACACATACAACATACAAGATACATAATTCGGGTGCAAAGTGCAAAACACGAAAGACTTATATTTATTTTAGAGAAAATAATATAAGTAAGATACGTAGTTAAAAATATAAGAACATTTTTAACACAAGAAAATATACACAAAAGAGAGTGACTGTACTTGTGCGACGCAAGTCTAGTGACTAACATTAAGAAACGCGTATAGGTTACGACGTTAATTAAGCAAATCCGGTGGAGTTTACGACGCTAGGAACGCAAAGTTGTGAGTTCATGCTCCCCCTTTTCTCTTTAACTGTTTTCAGTTTTTATAACTTCGGGGGTGAAATACATGTACAAAAGTACAATATTTATAAATGGTATGATATAAATACAAGAAGTACACTTGGTGAGAACGAGAACCAAGTGTGACAAAATATAAGAATATGAGAAGCGCATTTGGTGAGACGAGAACCAAGTATAAGGCGCTATGAGAAATGATAACAAGAAACGCGCTTGGTGAGGACGAGAACCAAGTAGGATGCGTTATGAGAAATAGTGTCACGAATAGGGTACAGAAGCACCATTAATCAACGTATACATTCAGACCGCAGAACAAAAGGTTAGATCTAACGGGTGCCTGGCAGCCACACTCCTGGTCGGGGCGAGAATCGAGGAGTGCTTTTGTGTCTCAGAATATACCAATTAAATGCCTTAGGTTTGGTGGCTTCCTATGACGTGTCACATGTTAATGGCTTTGCAACCCATTAACAATCTGATAAGTACAGAAATACTGTATTTACATAAAATTCATACCATACAAGAATTGATAAATAACTTGAAGTACGTGGGGTACTCAAGAGAATTGATAAATAACTTGAAGTACGTGGGGTACTCAAGAGAATTGATATATAACTTGAGTACGTGGGGTACTCAAGAAGAGATTGAATTATACTTGAAGTACGTGAGGTACTCAAGAAGAAATTGAATTATACATATGTACGTGGTGTACACATAAAACTGGATTTACATATGAAAACTTGATTTACTCACAAACTATGTTTTCATACAAAGTATACAAACATGAAATACAAAACTGCATGAATTCACACCAACATTATGTTGACGTTTTTCCAAAAACTCACATGTATTTCAGGTAACTAGGATGGATGTGCGCGTGGTCTTGCTTATGCTCGTGGATGTCGCTTGTGTTTAACTTTAAATAAAGTTGTAAACTTTTGAGACAATGTTTTAAGCTGTCTAGCGATGTAAACGCTAAGCTTATGTTTTCAAATCATGGTGTTTGATGTTATTTTATGAGCATGTAGCATGTTTACTCTTCGTATGCAATGAGAACCTTTCATGATCACACCTCGTGCTTCCGCCATAGAAAGGGGTGTGACACGCTGTGGCCTAGAGTTTACCTGGGAGCGGGAAAACCAGCTGATGAGCACGTATCCCCAGTTGTCTGCAAACATTACTTCTAGCACTGAAGCTACAACTGAAATTTCTAGAAGAAATTTCAAGCCAACAAGGGGATGATGTGACACCCCACGAAAACGTTTAAACACACTAGCTTGTCAGTGGCTGCGTGCTAAATTTCGGGACGAAATTTCTTGAACTTGGGGATAATGTGACACTTTGGGTCTTCCTGTATGTTACTTGGATGTTATAATTAAATTTGTGAAATTCTATACTATGTGAAATACGTACGAACTCTGTGGATCTTGCGCTACATAATTTTTTCGTGCTATGTGACTGTATGTGCTATGTGGCTTACATGTTCGTTCTGTGGACTTTCATGAAACTGCTTGTATCTACGTATAGTAATGGAAATCTAAGTATATATATTTAGAGTGAATCGCATGTCTTAGCTTAAATTTCGAGGACGAAATTCCTGTAACATGGGGAGAATGTGACAACCCGCACTCTTGATGTCATGAAAAAGGGCATTTTGGTAACACGCACAATTAATTATGTCACTGTTATTAGTAATATAATTATTATTTGCAAAAAATTAATAGAACGCGATGAAAGATTTATCGGCCCAACTGTTTACGCATCTAGAAAAATTAATCGGACCCGTCCGCTTATGCGAGATGTTAAGCAATAACGGATCCACGCACACTTGGGTTAGGCCGCACGCTCGGGTTAGGCCCAAGCCCACTCTCTAAACCTAAAACCCACCATATTTAATTATCCTAAACCTTCCCCTCCCCTCTCATTTTATTCTCTTCAACCAAAACCCTAGAACCCAAAAGATGGCAGCCGACACACACACCCATCCCTACTCTCCCTCACTTGTTAAATCCTCCGGTGACATACCGGCCGGTGCCGGCCAAACTACCGGCTTCCGACGGCTGGTTGTTCTCCAACAAACCCCCCCCCCCCTCTCTCTCCTTTCCCGGTGAGGATGAGGACGTGATGAGATGATGACGACGGGATGCAGGCAGCCGGCGATGGTACACAGCAGCGGCGACTCCGTTCAGAGCAGTTCAAGCTCTGTTGCGAGTGTTGGGTTCTGTTCGGGTCTTGTCGGGTTCAGGGCGGTGATGGAAATGTTCGTCTCGGTTCAGGTCAGTCATGGGTTCGAGAGTTCTGAGTCGACTTTGGGTTGTTTTCAGTTCGGGTTCAGCTCTGGCTCGGGTTTCATTTCATATTTCGGCTCAGCAAGTTTGGAGGTGTCGGATCTAGTCTGGCTCGGTCTCGGGTCGCACACACTACCTCCTGCTCTTCACCTTTTGGTTAGTGTTATGTTTGAATATTATTGTGTCATAAATCTTGAGTGCACTAGTTTCTTTTTAATTGTTAAAAATATGGAAGTTGATCAGTAGTGTTTGTTAATGTTTATTTAAAGTTCTTGTGCTTGTTAATCCACACAATTTTGTAACAATTGTTAGAATTTCACATAGCAAATACATGTGTAAGTTGCTGTTTTGCATAGATCTGCACATCGGTTAGTGTACGATTATTACCTGCATCTTTTGTAGCTTTTGATTAGTGAAATAAGCATGTATAGTTACTGGCTTTTTGTTGATTTATTGAATGGCTTAAATGATGAATATGATAGAAATATGATGTTGCTATTCTTTTAAAATACTGATGGGTGTAATGATAGAATTTTAATAATAATCCCTAGTATGGACATACGCATATGTTTGTTAAATCGATTTGGAGTTTTCATATAGTTATGGCTGGGTTCTCTTTTTATTTCGTACGGAATGTTCAAAAGTGAGGATAGGGCTCAATTAGTGATCCTAAATTTGTCTACTCATACCTGAACATGTGTTTGATGTACTGTTTTGACAATAGGCTGTTTGTAATCATTTGTAGCTTTTAGTTGATATAATATTTGTAGATAATCTGTCGATTAAAGTATGCTAGTAATAACGGTTAGTGCAATTTTTGAGATTTAAACATAATAATTAGGATAATGGATCTGATAGTAGAAAAACAGGTTAAATCCTCATAATAAAATGGTTATGTGATTCCGAATGATGAAATAGATGTAACCTGTTGTGAGGTTTAATGGTAGACTTTATTTTGTTGAAAGATGAACATGATGAACAATTTGAAGATTTGATGAAAACTCAGCTAACCATGCACGAAAACAAACCAGCAGGACCAGAAAACCACGAACGCACGAAAACAGAAAAACCCTAAACAAGCAAAACCCTACCCCATGTATCTTTTGAAATCATATAGAGGAATCAGTATGTTAAGATAAACAAACCCACACCACTATACAATCAGATCAACACAAGGAACTTGGACGGCGATTGGGAAAACACAAAGAAGAAACCCTAAATTTAACTCAATCCCTTTGCTAACTAGTTCGAATTGTAAGTATTGATAGATCAACACTCCAATGATCAGACTGTTATACAAAGATCATGAAGACAAATCGAAGGTTGCAGGAAGAAACGAAATCGCCATGCTTGAGAGAGAATTAACAAAGACGGTATGTTGAATGTTCTTAAAGAGGGACCCTGATGCACATGTACAAATCGACAACAAGATAACAACGAATTGATAACAAACTGATAACAAGTTGATAACAAGCTAATGACCAAGTTGACAATTGTGTGATTATGTGTTCATGTGTTTTTTAGTGATCCGAATGCTCGCTATCCAAATCCTTGTAAAATCCTCCATATCTTCATATGATGAATTTTAAAAGGATATCCAGAAGTGCTATCTTAAATCCTTAATGGGCTTCTATGCAATAGTTAAGACCCTTGGATTTAAAAAAAAGTACTATACCAAAGATAAAGAGACCCTGTGGTGGACTAGTCAAATCATCATGAGATTTTTCGTTTAATTCTTTCCCCTACACATTTTAAAATAAACAGTGCGGACTATTCAAGGAATTACATAATTATGGATGCATACATAATTATGGAATTCAGTGCATAGAAACCATAGCAAGTTTTGTCATGTGTAAAACTATAGTAATAAGAATAACAAACGAAAACTCTGTGATGCTCCTGTTTTATCTTTACCCGAAGGAAACGATGATTTTGTTGTCTATTGTGACATGTCGAACCTAGGCCTTGGTTGTGTTCTAATGCAACAAGGCAAAGTTATAGCTTATGCGTCAAGACAATTGAAAGTTCACGAGAAGAACTATACAACTCATGATCTTGAGTTAGGTGCTGTGGTTTTTGCACTCAAAATCTGGAGACACTATCTTTATGGCACGAAATGTGTGGTTTTCACAGACCACAAAAGTCTCCAACACATTTTCAATCAGAAGGAGCTGAACATGAGACAACGCCGCTGGGTTGAGCTATTGAACGATTACGATTGCGAGATTCGCTACCATCCTGGTAAGGCGAATGTCGTAGCCGATGCGCTAAGCCGAAAGGAACGAGTCAAGTTACATTGTGTTCGAACTCTATCTGATATCCAATCTTGCATCTCTCAAGCTCAACATACTTATGTTTCACAAGATTTGATGGGTAAGGAATTACCACGTCACCTAGAGCTTAAACTCGAAATGAAAGACGATGGGTTACTCTATTTCAAGAATCGTTTGTGGATTCTGAAACAAGACGATCTTCGCACTTTAGTGATGGACGAATCTCATAAGTCTCGTTATTCAATCCATCCTGGTGCTGACAAAATGTACAAGGATCTTCGTATTCAGTACTGGTGGCCTGGTATGAAGAAGGATATTGCTTTGTATGTATCGAAATGCCTAACTTGTCTCAAAGTCAAGGCTGAACATCAACGACCATCTGGTTTGCTTGTACAACCAGAGATACCGGTATGGAAGTGGGAGAACATTACGACGGATCTCATCACAAAGTTACCACACACACCTAGAGGTCATAATGCCATTTGGGTAGTCATTGATCGTTTAACGAAGTCAGCTCACTTTATACCGATTCACGAGGATCTATCTGCTGATAAACTTGCCAAGATTTATGTTGATGAGATTGTATCTCGACATGGTGTTCCTTTGGATATTATATCTGACCGCGATGCTCGATTATCATCTCATTTTTGGAAGACCATGCAATCTGCTATGGGAACTAAATTAAATATGAGCACTGCTTATCATCCCCAAACAGATGGACAATCTGAGAGAACGATACAAACATTGGAGGATATGCTTAGAGCATGTGTGATAGACTTTGGTGGTAATTGGGATTCGCATCTACCATTGATCGAGTTCTCTTATAACAACAGTTATCATGCTAGCATTAATATGGCACTGTTCGAAGCTTTATACGGTTGAAAATGTCGTTCACCTATCTGTTGGAATGAGATCGGTGAAGCTCAACTTACTGGACCTGAGCTCATTCTGGAAACGACAGTTAAAATCAAGAAAATTCAAGATAATCTTCTGACAGCTAGAAGTCGTCAAAAGAGTTATGCGGATATGCGACGCAAGCCCTTGGAATTTCAAGTCGGAGACCGTGTCCTACTCAAGGTATCTCCTTCGAAGGGAGTGGTAAGATTTGGAAAGAAGGGAAAACTTGCACCACGATACGTTGGACCATTTAAGATTGTTGAAAGAATCGGAAAGGTTGCCTATCGATTAGAGCTACCTCCTGAACTTGGGAATATTCACCCAACATTCCACGTGTCCAATTTACGAAAGTGTTTAGCCGATACTAATCTCTATATTCCACTCGACGAAATTCAAGTTGATGACACGGTGCACTTTGTCGAGAAACCTGTGGAGATAATGGACCGTGATGTCAAGCGATTGAAAAACAAGCGAATACGATTAGTCAAGGTTCGCTGGGAGTCCAAACGTGGCTCAGAGTTTACTTGGGAATGTGAGGACCAAATGAAGGCGAAATATCCACATTTGTTTTCACAAGTTTCCTCTAGTTAAAATTTCGGGACGAAATTTCCTAAAGTAGGGGAGACTGTGACACTTGTGCTCTGTAAACGATGTACGATGAAAAACAATATCAATTATCAATAAGACGATGTGTTTTGGTGTCAATATTTGTGTATTTGTATTTGACGATTTTACGTTTTGATTCTAGTTCGATTCCAAGCTTTAAATCGCTTTCTTGAAAGTTATACGCAAACTGATGCGTAAACGTAATCAGTTTAACGTGACAAACACTTCGGAACAGTGACATAGGCTTAACATACCTTAAATAACCTTTACATAACTTAGAAATATGTTTTGAAGGGTTTGGTGTGTCGAAAACAAGTTTATTCAATCGCAGGGACTAATTACAACAAACTATGAAAGTATGCCGATTTGTATGGCAACGAACATTCCGGAACATGATCATAAGCTAAACATACTTTAAATATCCTTTACATAGCTTAGAAATAGGCTTTGAGGGGTTCGGTATGCGAAAATATGCTTATTTGATCAATAGGGACTAAAAGCGTCAAAAAGTGCATAAGTTTGCATTTACGCGCATATCTTACGTTCTAAACATAACCGGACATCCAAAAATTTTTATAATCATTAAAATATTTTATTTTAGTGATTGGAATGCAAAAATCCCTTTCGTCGCGTAATTTGGATCATTTTCGCGTCCGTTCGAGTTTTCGTCGTAATTAACTGAATAACGTGACCGTACGACCAAACGAACCGACGTACGAGATGTTTTCAAGCATATTACATGTTCCCTATGCTTTAACATCATTGTAGAGCCTTGAAATTTGGTTAACAGGGGTTAAACGCGTCAAAAATCAAGTTTTAAGCATGCAGGGACCTGTTTTGCCAAATTTGAAAGTTCTGATCTGAAGGTATGGCGGGGCGCGATAGCCTAGGCTGTTTCTGTCGCGGGTAGCCAAAACCCTATCTGGAAGAAACATTGAATCTGGTTGAAACAACCTGTTCTCATGGTTTTAATCCTAGTTTTGGCATACCATTGGCTTGTTTTTGTGCTCCCCTTGTATTAGAAACTATGGGCCACATGTGTATGGCCAAGATTATGCTTTGATTCTTGCAAAAACACTTGTAATCATCCTATAAACTCAAGATTTCCTATAAATAGCTTGGGCTTTTGGCATTGTTCCTTGCTCAAATTGATCTAATCTGCTCTAAGTTGAAGCTAAGGCTTCATACTTGAGTTTTTAGATCAATTCTTCCTAGCTTGGACCCTTTGTAAGACTCTTTCATGCTTGTTTATGCTTTTCAAGCATGAAAGTCAAACAGTGTTTGACTTTCTACTTTGACCATGAATTGGTCAAGTCAAAGTTCAATCGAACTTTGCGACGTGAGCATAATCACGATGGTTATAGTCCCTTGTGACTATACCTACTGATTACCACGTCGATTAGTCGAAGTGAAGAGTCAAAGTTTCGGTCAAAATGCCGATTATGCGCATTTTGCGACAAAACTATTTTCGGGTATCAAAACACTTTGTTTTGATATCAAACTTGTTTTCTAACTTAATGTTTAACTCGTCACTTTTAGTCTAGTGCTTGTATAGGGTCATAAGTCAAGCGGTCTTGACAACCGCTTAGACTTTCGAACCCGACCCGTTTGGTCGATCGTTAGGATCCGACCAAACATATATTGTGACCATAGTTGTATAGGGAATAACCTTCCGAGGTTATACCTTATGGTCACTTAGTTTAATTAGTTGTATGATAAGGTAGTTTATATGACTTAGGAAAATGGCCAAAATGCCCTTTTCATGCATAATTTGTATTTATTTTTTTTTTTGGGTAAAGGGTTACCCCGGTAAATTTATTTCAAACAACCAATAAAACCAAGTGTGAACCAGAATGACCCACAGTTCTCACGTATGACATGCCATACGGGAGTTTAACAAGCAAGGAAATCCAAGCAAACAAGAAAAAACCAATGTCAATAAACATGGACAACAGCCAAAACTAAATAAAATTAACCACAATCATCATCCGCTACCAAAAGCCCTCGCGGCAAGTTCCAATCCAGCAAAATCCCTTCAATCTGACTCGTCCTTTTAAAAGGCATAGTATGAAGTTTTAGCCGAACAGTAGACAAGACCACTTCTATTAGCTGATCCGAGCTTCTCTTTTTATTAGAAAAGAGTCTTAGATTTCGTTCCTGCCACACAAAATAAGCTGAAGCTCCAACTATAAGTTTTGCAATGATATGTTGCGCCTTCGTAGATGTCGCAACTTGACCCAAATATCCAAAAATAGCCTCCCAATTAGCTGGAATATGACCCATACCCGCTTTAGCTTTAACACAATTCCAGACTTGAGAAGCATATCTGCACTCAAAGAACAAGTGTTCATGAGAGTCAGGACCTAAAACACAAAGCGAGCAACACAAAAGATTAAAGTTAGCGTTACCCGTGGAGCACCATTTACTCATGACATCCTGCGTTTTAAGTTTCTTATTAACAAGAAGCCACATGAAGAACGAGTGCCGAGGAATCGACTGCTTGAACCATACCATGTTAACCCAAGGCACCTCATTTTGATGAATACGAATATCATCCCACACCATTGAAGTACAATAATCAGCCGCTTGACCGGACCGAGTTTTCCAAAACACACGATCCTGGGCAGACCAATTTAGTACAATGTTTTGCATGTTATGGAGAACCGGAAATCGCTCTAGCCAATTAGTCGGCCACCTCCACGCCCCTTGATCCCAAACCTCTGCAACTGTTGAAGTTAGAGAAAACCCAGCATTAGCAATTAACCGCGGAGTAATGAACGAGTTTAGCGGGCATACATCATCCCATCTATCGAACCAAGCTGAAGTTCTAGTCCCAAACCGATCTTGGTCCATATATGTTGTTGTATAAGGGGCCGCAAACCTAACAATTTCCTCCAGCTCCATGTTGTATTATTACGAACAGGGACATCCCAAAAACTCCTATTCCGCAAACGATACACGTGCATCCATTTTACCCACAAAGACTCCCTCAATGTTAAGAGACTCCAAACGTGCGCTATCATCAGCGAATTATTCATATCCTGCACCCTCCGAACACCCAAACCTCCCTCATGTTTCGGCATACAGACATGACTCCATTTGACCTTAGCCTTCCCCTGAATATTGTTTCCCTGGGCCCAAAGAAACCTTCTCATCTTTCCTTCAAGATCATAAATAACCTGCTTTGGTAAGATGAAAACCGAAGCCCAGTAAATATGCATAGAAGATAGAACCAATTCAATAAGTTGGAGCCTCCCCGCAAAATATAACGATTTCGTCTTCCAATTCGTGATCTTAGATTCCAAGCTATCCACCAACTTTTTACAGTCATTACTTCTCAACCTCGATGTTATTAAAGGCACACCCAAATAACGAACAGGCAACACCCCTTCATCAAATGACATAATATCTCTAATACGGACCTTAACTGCATTTGCCACATTGCCAAAGAACACTGTACTCTTATTAATACTCGGGACCAAACCGGACATGTTCTTGAAATCATTAATAGCATCAATAATGACTCTAGCTGATTTGTGATCCCCACGAGAAAACAGAAACAAGTCATCTGCAAAGCACAGATTTATAATTCTTTGTTTATCACACTTATGATGAAATCTGAAATCATTTGACAACGAAACCTGCTTTTGCAAAATCAGAGTTAACACTTCCATAACTAACGTGAACAAGTACGGAGACATTGGATCGCCTTGTCTTAACCCACGTTTCCCTCTAAAGTACCCATACAGATTCCCATTAATTGCAATAGAGAATGATGTAGATGTAACACATGCCATAATCCATTTAACCATCTTCCAATGGAAACCGAACCCCATTAGAGTCCGTTCAAGAAATTTCCAATCAACTGTATCATACGCCTTCTGAATATCAACCTTAAAAGCACATTTTGGTGGCCCCTGATTACGATGATAGTTATGCATAATCTCCTGAGTTAACAGAATGTTATCTGTAATTCTTCTACCAGGAACAAATGCTGACTGATTTATATTCACAATATCACACAAGCCCTCTTTAATACGATTCGTAATAATTTTACTAATGCACTTGTAAAGGGTATTGCAACATGAGATGGTTCTATAATCCGTGATCAACGAAGGAGTACAAACTTTCGGAATTAAAGTAATTACCGTATGGTTTAACTGTTGCAAGAGCTGGCCATTATCAAAGAAATCCTTCACAGCTTGACACACATCGTGGCCGACGATATCCCAAGCCTTCTTGAAAAACACCGAGGTGTATCCATCTGGACCCGGGGACTTGTTACCGGCTATAGAAAACATAGCCAATTTAAGTTCATCATCACTAATTTGCCTGATCATATTAGTAGCTTTATTAGCCGATAGCACATTTCGAAACAAATCAGGCGATGGCTGCATAGTAATGTTCCCCACACTCCCGAAAAACTCCGTATAATGATCAACTAGAACTTTCGGTACCATACCGCCTTCATGTAGATTGCCACTACCGTCTCTAATGGTAAAAATCCGACTCCGATGATTCTTCGCTTTAATAGTGTTATGAAAAAACTTAGAGTTGGAATCCCCCACCGCAAGCCACTCAACTTTAGACTTCTGTTTTAAAAATAACCCTTCATCTTTAACCGCCTCCTTGTAATCATGCGCCAACTGGTCAAGCTGATCTTTCAAGGAATCATTTAGAGGATCATTATCAATGGCCTTTTGACAATCCTCCAAAGCTTTCCTAGTCACTTTAACCTTCTCGTGTAAGTTCCCGTGTTTAAAGAACAACTTCCTTAATGGAGTCTTGAGCATCTTAAGCTTATTCACCACTTGGAACATACGATAACCTTGAATATCCCTATTCCAAATCGAAGTAACTTCGTCTAGGAACCCGTTTTTATCAGCTATCAAATTAACAAACTTGAAAGGTTTCGGCTTGTCTCTAGTCACATTAGGCAGCTTCAGAATAGCCGGGCTATGATCAGATATTCAATACGGCAAGAAATAAGCTGAAGTAGCTGGAAAAGCATCAATCAAGCACACATTCCCCATAACCCTATCAAGTTTCTTTAAAATAGTAGCACGGTTTTTCTGATTGTTAGTCCAAGTAAATTGAAGTCCCGACCGATTAAGATCAAACACTTCAATATCAAGAACACACTCCTTAAACTCCCTGCTCCCTATACTTAAACTCGAAGAGCCAGCCAACACATCATCATGAAACAGCGCTTCGTTGAAATCTCCAAGCACGGACCACGGCTTATCATGCATGAACGTACCATGCCTACGAAGATTATTCCATAACTCTCTCCTCCTTTTATATTGATTATGCGCATACACAAAAGAGCAAAACAAAGACTTTCGGTCCATCTTAAACACAATCTGTGTATGAATGACTTGATCCGAGTGTGACAAAATCATAACATCCACCATATTAGGATCCCAACCCACCATTATACGGGTTCCCTTTTCACAACAGTCATCATTCGTAACCCAATCCCAGGACCCACAAACTTTCTTACTAACAGTAGCCACATTAGACGAATCAACATGAGTTTCCATAATTGCACAAACCTGAACGTGATTATCCTGCAACATCTGGCGAACCTCCTTCTGTTTCAGGGAGCGGTTCAACCCCCTTATGTTCCATGCAGCAACACTACCCATTTAAACCTTCTTGACCGGGTGTGCTTGCACCCTCAGGTTTACTTTTATCCAACTTTGCATCCATGAACTTAGGAATTTCAGCTAGGAGGTCATCAACCTCCACTCCATCCACCAAAATATCATCCCTACCCTTTTTATTACCTTTAGTTTTCACCAACTGCAGATCCTCCCCACTATACATAGGCATCTTATTTAGGTTTTCCACATCCATATCTTGTAACACATCAAACGGGTTCGAGACAACAACCTTCGGATCAGATTTTAACATAGGGCCTCTCGATGATGACGATGTTTCTCTAGTAGACTTAGCATTCGTAACTGGCCGATAGACAAGCTTAGATTTCTGGTTTTTAACATGAAAGCCTTGCTGCCCCGTTTTTATATTTTTTAATTTAAGCATATGTAACTTAATTTTTGTCACTTAAACTGATTATGCAACATATTTAAACATGTTAGGGCATATAAAACTTGTCATGGGACTAGTTAGGTGTCTCGAACGCGCATTCGCGCGAACGACGCGTTAAAGTAGCGTAAAGCCACCTTAACGGGTCGTAACGGGTCGTAAGCACTTAGGATAAGTTCCGATTTAGAATGTAGGCTTTGTTAAACCATATTACATGAGTTCCATTACTCATTTGGTTTACGAAACCTCATTCTATCTGATCTCCCGATTTAGGTGTCGATTTATTAACATAGCGATCTGATTACTAGGTGCTACTTGATTTCCTTGGTTTGCCCGAGCTTTGTTAAGTTCATTTAGTCGAGGATATCTTTGCAATTCAATGTGAGTACATAGTTCCCCTGTTTTTCTGTTTTCAATTATTTTGAGGTGATTCATATGTGTTAAACGATTTCGACGATTTTAAAAACGAATACTATGGTTTATATTAAACAATAACGATTTCGATAATGTGAACGAACTTGTTGGGACATATTTACATAACGAATAACATTCATTAACAATGATCAAGCCGACCAGTAGTATGTTATGGTACCATAGGATCTGACAAATCCCGTTATCGGACTGCCACCATGGTTATGTATGGGGGTTATATGGGTAACGACTGAACCTGATGATTGATAACTTACCCTTTGGTGGTTTGTTAATACGAGTTGAACGATGAACGAGTTAAGAAGGTTTGAATGTATTCACAAGATGACCAAAAGTTAGCTTTCACAATTAAAACATG
This sequence comes from Helianthus tuberosus, assembly GCA_030545235.1. Classification (NCBI taxonomy): domain Eukaryota; kingdom Viridiplantae; phylum Streptophyta; class Magnoliopsida; order Asterales; family Asteraceae; genus Helianthus; species Helianthus tuberosus. Next base: position 113,379,293 of record CM060415.1, on the reverse strand, counting down.
AACGAATGAACGATTTGAACGACACGAACGATTTTTTTTTTTGGGTAAAGGGATTTACCCCGGTGATTCTATATATTCACAACCAAAAAAAACAAGTAGCGTGGAGAATCCACACTAGTTCAATCATGAGACATGCCTCATGAAAGTAAAACAAACAAAAGAAACAAATTTGCAAAACATTACCAAAAAACACCAAACTAGACAAACATCTAGCCAAAGACACAACTCAAAACGCTACTCAACCGCCATCGTCCATAATGTCCGTTTCCCGAATTCCCCATTCACCCAGAAGTCTGCGCACCTTCTCTGTCTTCTTCAGCTTAACTCCCATAAGTTTGTACTGAACCGTTTGGAAAATAATCTTCCCGATTGTCTCTGGCGGTCTTAATTGGTTTTTGAAAAAACGAGCATTTCTTTCCTGCCATATGAAGTAAGCAGTAGCCGCCACTAAAATCCTAGCAACATAATTAGCAGCCGACTTGGAATTCGCGCGCACCAGCAACCAGCTCACTATATCCTCCCATTTATTATCGACCATATCCATGCCCACTTTTTGCCTAACAATACCCCAAACTTGAGAAGAAAACTTACATTCGAAAAATAGATGACAATGAGAATCGTTGTCCGCGTAACATAATAAGCAGCACATCATATTCATATTCTTCCTTCTCGTGAAATCCCAGTTAAGAATGACATCTTGAGTCAGCAATTTCTTCCTCATAATCAACCACATTAAGAACGCATGCCTTGGAATACATTGAGAAAACCAAACCACTGTGCTCCACTGGATCTCCAACTCGCTATGTCTAATTGAATTCCATATAACCGAGGCCGAGACTTCATTAAGATGCCCTCCAACCCTCCATCAAACTGTATTATTTTTTATAAGCTTGAACCTGAATGTGATCTACTTGGTTGAGAACTGGAAATAAATCCCTCCAAGCCGCTGGCCACAACCAGGCACCATCCATGACAATATCCGCTACTGACGCCTCTAAACGAAACCCTGCATTTGTTATTGTTCTTGGAGATAAAAAATCACCCAGCGGACCTATATCGCTCCAAGTATCATACCAAGCTGATGTGGATCTCCCATCTCCAAGTAACGACCAAAAATACTTCCGCACCATCGGACGCAGCTGGAGGATTTTGCGCCAGCTCCAACAACAGTTATTAGGGGCTTTGCAAATCCAGAAGCTTTTTCCTTTTAGTCTATAGTCATGAATCCAATCGACCCAAAGAGACTTTCTTTTAGTAATAATGCTCCAGATATGGATCGCCATAAGTGCTGTATTCATATCCCCGATCCGCCTAATCCCCAAGCCACCTTCATATTTAGGAAGACAAATCGATTTCCAAGAAACCTTTGCTTTTCCTTTGTGAAAAGTGCTTTGTTGAGACCATAAAAAATTACGCATTCTAGCTTCTAGATCGTGGACACTACGGGTCGGTAAAATAAACACCGAAGACTAATATACATGCATCGAAGATAAGACCGCAACCACTAGTTGCAACCTCCCTGCAAACGAAAGGAGCTTGTTCCTCCAGCTCGAGATTCGCTGCTCTAGTCTCTCAACCAAGACACCACAATCCTTGTACAAGAGCCGAGACGAAATAAGGGGAACGCCCAAATAACGAACCGGAAGCTATCCTTCAACAAACGGCATAATATTCATAATAGCATTCTTAATATTACCATGCACATTACAGAAGAAAACTGTACTTTTCTGAATACTAGGCACCAATCCTGACATCTTTGTAAAGGTATCTAAAGAAGACATAATGCATTTAGCCGATCCAACATCGCCTCTTGCAAAAAGGAAAAGGTCATCCGCAAAACATAAATTAACAATTTGCTGCTTCTCACATTTATTATGAAACTTGAAAGACGAATCAATCCTGGTAGCATGCTGCAAGATACCGGTCAAGACCTCCATAACAAGCGTAAATAAATACGGAGAAATAGGATCCCCTTGCCTTAAACCGCGACTACCCCTGAAAAAACCATGAATATTCCCGTTGACACAAATAGAGTATGACGTAGTAGAAACACATACCATAATCCAATCCACCATCTTTCTATGAAAACCGAACCCAAGCATCACAGACTTTAAAAAATTCCAGTCGACTGTGTCGTACGCCTTTTGGATATCGACCTTAAAAGCACACCGAGGCGGGCCAACATTCCTGTGGTAATTGTGCATTAATTCCTGGGTTAAAAGGATATTATCTGAAATCCTCCTACCCGGGACAAACGCAGACTGGTTCACACTGACAATCCCATTCAGAGCATTCTTTATACGATCCGCAATAATCTTGCTGATGCATTTGTACAACACGTTACAACAAGCTATAGGACGGTAGTCCGTAACAGACGCCGGTGTGGATACCTTCGGAATAAGCACTAGCAGCGTGTTATTTAATTCACGGAGCATCTTTCCTGTAGAGAAAAAATCTATGACAGCATTAGACACCTCCTGCCCTATAACATGCCAGGCACTTTTGAAAAAAGCAGAAGTGTAGCCATCTGGACCAGGAGCTTTATCAATTCCAATCGAGAACATAGCCTTTTTCACTTCGTCACTAGAAACCGGCCGAACCATATGGGAAGCTATATCCGGATCCAACACGTTAGGAAACAAATCAGGGGATGGCATCAACGACACGTTATCATGACACCCCAAAAACTGCTCATAATGATGAACTAAAGCAATATGAACCTTGTCTCCTTCATATACAGTACCACGAGCATCCTTTATCACATCAATCCGGCACCTATGATTTCGCGTCTTCAAAGTCGAATGAAAAAACACTGAGTTCATATCCCCAGCTCTCAGCCAATCGACCTTAGATTTCTGTTTTAGAAATCGTTCTTCGTCTAAAGCCGCCTCCTGGTATTGACGATTTAATTCGCTCTCTTTGGCACGAAACTCCGCATTCATCGGATCCTTGTCAATACTAATCTGGATAGAATCCAAAGAGCGACGCAACTCCTCAACTTTTTTATGGAGATTACCCTGTTGGAACAAAAGAGCACGTAAAGGAGCTTTTAATAAACGGAGCTTTTTCACCACCTGGAACTGATGCACTCCATCAACACTCGAGCCCCAATTTTTAGCCACAATATCCATAAATTCTTTCTTGTGAGTCAAAAAGTTAGCAAACTTAAACGGCCTATTTTTCATCACCTCAGGCTTCGGAATTTTCAGAATACAAGGACAGTGATCAGAGATCCTATAAGGGTGAAAGAAAGCGACCGCACTCGGGTACTCCACAACAAACTGATTGTTAGCCAACACCCGGTCAATCTTTTTTAGTAAACCAATTCCCTTCTTCGGTTTTTGATTCCAAGTAAAGTGACAACCTGTACGATTAATGTCAAAAACCTCAATATCATCAACACAAGCCTGAAAGTCTTTCATGCTGGCCGAAACCGATGAAGCACCCATAGACATATCTTCCAGACTTAAAGCAGAATTAAAATCACCCATTATTACCCAAGGTTGAGTACCAATCAGCGCCTTATGCATAGAAAGTTGTTGCCACAGTTCTCTTCTAGAAATATAGTAATTATCCGCATAAACTATCAAACAGAAAAACAGTTTCTTATCTAGCTTGAACCGAATCTGAACATGCATTACCTGAGACGTTTGGTTCAGCACCATTACCTCAAACATATCTGGATTCCAGCCAATAATTATTCTAGTGCCTTTATCGCAAAGCCCTCCATTAGACGTCCAATCCCAGTTGCCAAAAACACTTTTACAAATGATACCAAGTTTAGTTACATCCACGTGAGACTCTAGAATAGCACAAAAATTCAGCTTATTATCTTTCACAATTTGCCGAACCTCTTTTTGTTTTAGCGGGCGGTTCAACCCCCTAATATTCCACGTTGCTAGGCTAACCATTGGCAACAGTTAGAGAAGGAGTGCTTGCCCCTTTAGTGTCTTTCGGCTTCTTAGAGTCACCCACCAGAAACTCATTCGTCTCGTTATAAACTTCCATGACCTCCTCGTCATCGGATTCTTCAAAATCTCCACCACTCGGCCCCTTACTACTTTGACCTTCGTCCGCATCAGCTGAATTTAGAACATTAAACGGGTTCATGGACAAGATCGGACCAGCCGACTTAATGTTTAAGTCCGCTTTATGTTTGTTAGTAATCGGCCTATACTCAAATTTTGGTTTTGGTTTAGTAATCTGAATACCCGGCTTCCTAGCCATCTTCTTGTTTTGAACTTCTGTATAGCCATCATCATCTACTCTAGGTGCCTTCTTAGGTTGAGAATTACCTCGATTGCCAGGGTGCTTAACACCTATCTGAACAGGTTTCCTAGGATTTTTTGGGCAGGAGTCATTAGAATGACCGAAAACACAACATGTCGAACACCTGAGAGGATTCCATTCATATTCAACATACATTGTTTCCTTCATAAATCCATCACTATTCGGGTTGGGAATTGCCATAATAATTTTCTCTTTAAGCTCTTTAGCCGCTGAAACTTCAATCAAAGCACGAGCAAAGCTACTTCTACCCCAGTTATCCACACACATAGAAGTTGTGTATGAGTCAAGCAGTTTTGGTTCACCAATGGCCGTAGCAATCATGCTAAGACCATCTTCCGTATAAGCAGCAATAGGAACATCATGGATTTTTACCCACACCTGAATTTTGTTAACCTCCTTCTTCTCCAGTTTGGTAGTAGGCGTCCATTCCTGAAGAAAGAATGGTTGTGACCGAATAATCCACGGACCAGCAGCTAGAACATCTAACATACCTTTATGATCTTCGAACTTAAAGAAGAAGAAGTCACTTGCATTCATCATTGATTTTTGCAATCCAAACTTTTTCCAATTATTTTTAACAAAATAATCAACCACAGGATATGCAACGCGATCTCCCAAAAAATAACCATACAACGTATTCGCTAATTTATCCTGAACTACCCGAACTGATTCCACCGGAAGCACAATGTCACAATCTTCATGATGCAACGAACTAGCAAGAGACCTGAAATTAACTTTCTGAATCTTCTGATTTTTCACCGAGTCCGCGTAGGACATAGGTTTGATCAGGTTATCCGCAACAAATGAACGATGGTCTATAACACGAACGAGTTAAACGATTTAAATGATGGTATTTTGGTATGTGATTAGATAACGGGACGTTTGTAATATGATAAAAGCATGGTAGATAAGCCGCTGGTACTTCTTATATATAAGTGCTTTCATCATATTTCATTCCGTGGCGTTATTTAGTTCACTTGGACGAACGATTTAAAACGATGACACGCAACGATGTTTACTATATGATATAAACCATACGAGTTTTATTACGAGAACGATTTACAATTTGGTTTACATAAACAAATGTTTTGGGTTAAGATTCATGGCATCAAGGTTTTATAAACTACAACCAATTTGTTTTGAGTTGGTTACTCGTATTACAATACATACATTTTACAAAACATGGTTTTCAATTATCGAATCTTGTAGTCAAACGAGGTATTGCAACATGTAAACGAGCCATGAATCTGACTCTCTCAAAAAACCTATGTGCGCGCTGACTTTATTTTTACATATGTTTCAGGTGGTGTTTGATGATGTTGATTGCTACTAGGATGCATGCTCACTTAGGATCGGACGAGGCATTAGTGACTTAATAACAATGATAGACGATGTGGTTGTATTTTATCTTAAATTTCAAGAGAATGTTAATCACTTAATATTTCAATAAAACGAAACTTTTCAATCCATGTGTTGTGAAACAATAATTATGTCACTCCACTCCCCGACGTTTCCGCCGCGGTTTGTTATTTTACGCGGTCGGGGTGTGACATACTCCTATCAAAAAGCGAGACTTTACTAAACAAGAAAAGCCCCTTCTATCTTCTTAGTAAAGTTCTAACGCGCGCCCTGCAATCAAACTCAAGTTTTGCCTTGATCGATACGACAACCTTACTAATAGAAAGGGTCAAAATGCGCTCAAGCAACCTATCTTACTAATATAATAATAAGGGCCTATCTAAGCCCTATGGTTGTAAAGCTACAGCTCGAAAGTCGGCCTTACCTTCTATGTTTTTAGTAAAGGGCCTTTTCAATAAGGCTCGCGCTAGGCGCTCACATTTTTTGGCTTCCCTAAAATAGCATATTTTTCAGTTGGTAAAGACCCGCCCCTTGTTTCAGTCAGAATGAGTCCTCGGGACACCGGGACATTGGCTTCCGCCAATAGTGAACTATTAAGGATCGCATCCTGCGCATATTCTATATTATAGCCTGCAACTGATTCAGCTTCTGCTTCTGGGAGATCAAACGGATCTCGATTATTTTCTGCTAGACAAGAAATAAAGAACATAACCAATACAGGGAATAAGGGAATACCAGACCATATCTGCTTTTGCGCCATGACAATCTCACTCGAATTACGGGGACCTACACGTATTAGTACAGTATACCGGGGTCCCCGGCCAGAACCACACGGGCAAGTTTCCCTGCATGTGGCTCGTCTGTGCTTTTCTATTCCGCTTTGCCGCCTATTAAGAGAATAGGTCCCGTTCAAGTGGTCCGCCTTTCTTCATCTATACCAGCTGCCACGCACGAGCCTATAGAAAGGATTTCAGCGCCCCTCTCTAGATAAGAAGCAGAACGCGTCATCACCTAAAACCCTTTCCTCTGTCGGGGACTTCCACGAAATGAAAACGGGCGGCATCGTTGTATGCTCCACTTTTATTGCCCTGGTTTATATCCCGAAGTACTCCTATGGCCGATCTGTCACCCAACCTACTTTAACAACCTAAAGCCGTCCCGTTTGGAGAATGACCCCTTATGGCACGGCTTAGTCAGTTATTCTCGCAGTTCAGATAAGATTCGGACCGCCACTTCTCTGAAAACATGGTTCTTGCCCCTTCTCTCCTTCCCCCTTTGAGCTCGTCCATTCGTTGGGTGATCCCTTGTTCTCACGTTCGAGTGTTTGCTCGTCGTTTAGGCCGATGAGTGAGATTTCTGCTCATTACAGTCACCTCCGGGCTTCTTCACACCTGGATTACTTGGACCCTTGTGCCCCGGCCCTTGATCAGATAAAGCTGCCCGCCCTATGACCCACAACACAAAATGAGCCTTGCGACGAGACGCGAACATTCCCCATGTTGCGGTTCCCTCCAGTTCGCTCCCGGGTTGGGTTAGGGGAACATCCGAGCGATTTCCTTCGTGGATCCAAACGCGCTCACAAAGCGCACAATAAGAATAAGACAAATAAAGACTTCATAAGGTTAATTTTTGTAATGGATGCTCCCCCGTGGTTTGCTGGTAGCGGATGATGATTGTGGTTAATTTTTGTAATGGTCGTCTAGTTTAGTGGGTCATACTGTGTGTTGGGTGTTTGTTTCTTGTTTTCTCGTGTTTGGTGCGAGTTGTTACTTCCGTATGGCCTGTCGTATGGATAACTGAGGAGTAATTCTGCTTCTCTCTTGTTTTATTAGTTGGTATAAAATTCACCGGGGTAACCCTTTACCCAAAAAAAAGGGACCATTTGAGTTGCAGATCGTAATGCTCCTAGAAAGGCATATTTCGAATATAGAGGAGTGAAAGTTCCCAACAATCAATGACTTTTTAATTTCCTTATAGGAACCGTACGAGCACGTCCTTTGTCACCCCCCCACCGCGCTTACGGCTCTATACCCCAACCCAACTTGCTCTGGCCCCGAGTCCTTCCTTTCTATTCCTCGGTAAGCGGACCGTAGGGGCACGGGGTATCTGCTTTTAACTGATAGAAAGCATCTCTCTTTTGTCCCTCCTGACCAAACCTGTAAGAAAAGATAAATAGATCAAGTTTTTCTTGCCGGGAGAGTTGCGTCAGAGACATCTTTATCTGAAGAGGAGGCTTCGTCGTCCGGCTCCTCATAAATGATGTTAGGATGGGCCGGCCCATCCTCGGAATTCTAAAAAAAGAGAGGGAACATAATCACTTTCTTTCAGTGACATATCTAATCAGACTGAATAGGATTTTAAGAGCTCTCACGATCATTCACATCCCTTTCAGTAGGCAGGAAGGGCGCGGAAGCTACCGTTTCTAGAATGCAAGCAAGCTAGCGACTCTCCTAGTAACGAAGGAAAGGGGCATTCGGGAAGCGACTAGTCGCTTCTGGCGAAGCTTCTAGAAGGCCGATCACTACATAGAGAGATCCATATACCAGTCATGAGCGAGAGCGAAGCCTAGAGAGGCGGAAGCAGTAGCTTCTAGGACGAAGCCGGGCCACTAGTGGAATGGCCAAGGAGGCCTACTATACCGATACTGGATTAGTAACTGATGAAATCCCCAAATAAAAATTTAGTGAACTATTGAAGCTATCAGTGTGATTGATCAGACAAGTACCAAGGCTTTCGGTATACTTCTTTCATTTCTGAATTCGCTTGCGACAAGTCCTAGCATTAGTATGAGTTCGTTGACCGCGTAAGGGTGATCCAAATTGATGACGAATTCCACGATAACAAGAAATAGAAATTAATCGTTTGATGTCTGCTCGTTCTCCCCTCTTCAATTCATAATGAACAACATGATCTTGACCTATCATTTGTTCAATTTGGTCGATCTGATACTTAGTTAATTCTTTTATCTTTAGGCCTAATTCCATCTATTTTTGTTGAGGAAATTCTTACTTGTTCATCGGCAACTGATCTAGCTCCTGAAATATATAACATTCTTGATCCTTCCTTTCACTAGTCTTCTCGGCTGGAATCAAAAGAGATTCTCCGCTCCGCTCCTACTCCTTCTTCTCCTTTAGGATAGGGTCGTCGTTGGTCCTTTTTTGCACTAAAAAACTAGTCAGAGCAACTAATTGTCTACATACGAAATTTACGGAACAGGGATAAGAAAGCAGGCGGGATAAAAGAAGAGCGAGGTATAGTGAGAAAGCTCACCCCTGCCTTTAGACGCTAAAGCCTTCTTTTACATCCCATCCCCTAGACAAATCAATAGGAAATGCTACAAGCCATTGTTGTTCTTTTGACGATGAACCACTCCGGTACAACAAGCTAAAGTGACCTCTACGCTTCACCCCCGGTGCGTAGGGCCGATCCCCGTGTGCTAGAGGGAGGACCAAAAAGTTTGTGTTAAACATATAGTTGGTTCTTGTCTTGTTTAGGCATTTGGTGACCTCTCTGCCGGCCTACTTAGTGGCAGAGCCACCTTCTTTGGGGTCAGTGAGGAGGACAGGACAATCCCCCACTCTGGCAGTTTCTTTCTTTCTTTCCAACCGGATTCTACCCGGCCCGGTCCTATTTCAAACAAAAGAAGCAAAGAAGGGAAATCCTCGTAAAGGCAGCAAGGCGTGTCGCCTTCGAATTGAGTAGTGAGTCTTCTTTCTACTCTACTTTTGTTATAGAAAGTAGACTCAAGGCTCACCCCTTCATGTATGAATTTTCTGATCTAGTTATATGGACTGATCTTTTTCCGTTTAAAAGAGGGTCTATTTTGATAGATAGATATAGACAGGAACTAAGCAATACGAACAGAATACCAAAGGCTTACTCCCATTTCTCTCTACTCTATCTATGAAGGCTATGAAGGAAGCTCACCACTTAGCTCATTAGAACTCAAATCTAAATGAGTCAGCCCTTTCAAGTTCCCAAAACTTGTTGGTACTAGACCAGATAAATTCTTATTACTGGTAAAGTTCAGCTTTACCAAACTGCTCAAACATCCAACCTTTCAGGGATGGTGCCAGAAAGCTGATTCTTTCCCAGATACAAGCCTTGAAGCTTAAGCGAATCGCCAAACTCCGAAGGAATGAGACCAGTAAGCAAATTCCCAGATAAATCCAACGTTGTAAGATTTGTCAGGCGAGAGAGTGATCTTGGAATTGATCCAGAAAGCATGTTATTGCTTATCAAAAGATCTACCACGACCACACGGTTCCCTAGGTATGGTCCCAGACAACTTATTATAAGACAGATAAAAAACTCCACGATGTTGAGCGTAGCTCAGATCTGGTGTATTAACTCTAGAAAAAGACAAAGATGACTTGGAAGGAATCAACCCAGATAGATTATTATGGGAAAGAACTAGGCATTGTAGATAAGCCAAGTCAGCAAGATTCTCTGGTATAGGCCCATTAAGATTGTGATTTCCAAGGTCCAATGTGTATTCAAAGGTCCTTTCAACTACTATTACAGCTCGTACAACCTTGAGTAATCTGTGTATCTCAACTAGTGAAATAAGTTACTTGCCTAGTGCTACTCCTCCTCCACAGAAGACTTGCTAGAATAGCTTGCATGGAGAGCTACCACCTTTCTCTCTTGACTTTGCTTCGGGTAAACTAACTTTCTTTAGTCTCTATCCATCTACAAGCTGACTAGGAGTTAGAAAAGCCTGACTTCACGCTTACAGGGTACTAAGATTAGCTGCTTTTCTCCTCTAGCCACAGACATACTTGACTACCACAGACCTCCTTTACTACTTGAACTATCAAGCCAATTAGTAACACAAGCTCCTTGTCCGGCTGGGAAGGATCTATACACCAATATCTCGAGAGGAAGTACTGCACTGCATGGACAGCTAAAGGATGAACTCTAAAGTTTCCCATTGGATAAGATAGAGCTAATTCTATATTACCCTCAAATAAAGGGGATTTTTCTACATCAAGAGAAGGTGGTTTAAAGAATAATGCCAGCTGGGACAGATCTTATTTGAAAGAAAGTTAGCAACCATTGGCTTGTAGGACTGTGCTACTGGACTGGGTTGGCTACTCTCTGTGATCCCAGCTGCTATTATCAGATAGCTAGGACTGATTCTACAGCTCCTTCACACAGGGTACGGAAGGGGGATACCTAAAGAGAAAGTTTAGAGTTCTTACTTCCAGCCTTAGTTGCTTCACTCTCCTAGGAAGGACTTTACCTCTCTATCTTATAGATGTAATAGGATTTAGAATTCTTCCTCTTAGAGCTTTCCCTCATATTACAGTACTAGAGGCATGGAGGAAGAATTGAAAGGAAGGAATGAAAACCTTACTTACTCCCCTATACCTAAAGGACATATCAAAGAGGATATAACCGTAAGAAGGAATATAAATAAAAACTTGAGGCTGGTTGAGTGAAATACGGCATGAAACCAATACTAGAAGAGTAAGGAGGAAGCATTAGAAGAAAGGGTTCCTCCCTCATAGCACAGTCTTATGGCTTCTTAGAGAAGGGTAAAGGCACTCATAGCAAGACTCAAGACTGCAAACAGAAGACTCTAATCACTGGAAGGAAGCTAGGCAGGAGCCATTCAAAGCTTCGAGTTACCTCAGCTTGAGAGCGCTAGATAGAAGGAGTTATAATGCATTCGATCCCCTATATAGATCCTGACAAGAAGACGAAAAGATGCATCGTCTTATCATCTTTTCTGCCTTTTGCATCTTCCTTGAAGGTTATAGCAGACGAAGACGGAAGATCTTGATCTAGTTATCTTTTTATCTATCCTCTTTCTAAAGATAGATAAGCAAGGTTTTTCTCACTACTGGCAAGAAGCCTTAAGAGAAGAAGCTCTTTCTAGTGGAAGAGGCTGGGCAAGCACATCAAAGGGCCAGGTTTTTAGTAGTTCAGGGTTGCCGAGAGCCCCAGCATAGAACTTTTATTTGACTAGGAGCAGCTAAGCCCCTACCTATATAGTCAAGAAGGGTGGAGCCTCGAAAAAGTAAGGCTAGTCGATTTCCAAGATTTTAGTAGCTCAGGTAAGGTTCCCGGGATTGGAGTGGGTCTATTATCACAGGGACAGACCTGTTAGAAGAATCCCTACGGCATCCTTAAGAGGCTCAAAGATCTTGAAAAAAGAACGAGTGAGGACGTGTCCAATCTGAACCAAGCTCAAAGCTAAAAAATAATAAGGAAACACACTCTTTGTCGGAACGAGGAAGAACTGTTGACGTAAAACCCGCTTTTCCGCTCTTTCCCTCTCTTCTTTACGACAAGCTTCGGAACCTAACTCAGAGATATGAGATCTCATGCTAGTGTTCTTAGATAGTAGGTACCTGCTTTTGCCAAAAGCAGAAAACCAGATCGTTGCCCGAACTACCCTTCTCAATGCCTGTTTTCTTACTTTCATTTCTGTTGTAAATAGTAGTCAACGGCTCGCTCAAAGGAAAATCTAACAAGCCAATGTTTGCATTCTCGCGAGTGCATAGCCATCGATCTCGAGTGATCCCAGTCTATGATCTAGAGTCCCTAAGAAATTACTGTAAGATGTGAATGATGCCCGAACTACCCTTCTCAATGCCTGTTTTGTTACTTGTTTGTCGTTAGACTTGTTTCTTGTTTGTTTGCGTGTTAGTTTCTTGTATATGCGAGTGTACTCTAGTAATGGCATGTCATTCTAGAGAACTGAAGAATACATAATTCCTCACTTTTATTGTTTGGTTGCTGAATGAAATTTAACCGGGGTATCCCATTACCCAAAAAAATGATGCTTTTCTTTTGACTTTCCCTAAGATGAAGCTAGAGTCGTCAAAGTCCATAGTCGACAAAGAAAGAATGATTTAGTTCTGATTCCCTGTCTTCATCTTTTCTAGAAAAAGGCTTCCATTTCTCTACTAGAGTATGAGATCAATTCAAAGAGGACTAGATTGACCCTGAGAAAGAAGATTTTTTGGTAGAATGCTAAACTGAGAAGGCTAAGTAAGCAATGAATCCCAGAGAAAGCTCTTTTTTTTTTCCTTTAACTTAGTATAAGTAAGAAAGACAGTTCGATTTCCTATGCCGAAAGATCGATCTGGTTTAGCGCTTTTCATTTTTCTTTTTTTTTGGTATTGATCCTGGCTCAGAAGGAAGACCAAAAAGGTGTACCGGTGGAGCACTTTACCTTATTATAGATTAGAGAAAATAAAAAAAGAAAGAATTCCCCCTCCCTTATGCTATCTGGATCTATGGTAATGAAATCATTTATCTTCTTATCGCAGAAAGATTGAATGTCATTTGTGATTAGCAGTCAAATGGAATAAGCATAATCAGAAATATGGTTTGTGGCTCACTTCGTACCTCTTCTAATCATTGATATTGAAACGCAAAGGTCTAAGCTAGTAAGTAGCTCATCCCTAGCTTTTCCTTTCTTGGTATGTGGTCTTCTTCCATTTTTCTTTTTTATAGCACTGTAGTTGCATAAGCAGTCAAGTTCAGGGGACGGAGTTCAAGGCGAGTAGTCTCTGGAAGTAGGTTCATCCCCCTCTTGGTTGGCGATGGCCAGGTCTTTTGGTATAAATGACTTGCGATAGTCTAGCTAGCGAAGTAGGGTAGGATAGCAAACGAAGCGATAAGGAACGGAGTCTGTAGCTGCCCTTCTATCTTTCTTTTAAGAAAAAGAGTGAATCTATAGAGAGCTAATAGACTATACGCTTCTAGTACCCGAAGGTGAAATAAGCAAGGCTTGAGTCTCGTGCGCTAAGCAGGAGTAGGTCTTTGGTCAGTGCGTCCACAAAGTAAGGGAGGTTAAGACTTTTCTTAGATAGACGGAAGTTTCACTTCAAGCTAATGGGTAATTAAGAGAGACTTTCACTATGCTAAAGTGCAGTGGGCTAGGTTTAGTTTGCCTGGTCTGGTATCGATGCATGCAATAGGAGTTCAAGTCTTGCTATATGTCTGAGCTTGTTCCTCTCTATACAGTGCAGGTTCGAAGACTAGGCGAAGATCGGAGACTAAACACGAACCATCAATTCCTTTGACCATTCGTTTTGAGCTTCCAATTCTTTTAGAAATGCTAACGAGGTTCAATGATGCCGACGAAGGGAACCAGCTGAAAGGTTATCAAAGGCAGGCGCGTAACATAGGCAGACTCATAGGAGAAGGTTGTGCATGTAAATCCCAACTAGAGAGCTCCTTTTCATTCGATTTCGATACTATAAAGGGCGGCTACTCGACCTATTTGGAAAGAGCTACTCTAAAGCCTATTCTGTTAGTTTTTAGCCGATTTCAGTTTCAAAGATCACTTTTCTTAGGCCAAGACCGTAGGAATAAAAAATCCACTTCTCATTCAGGAGCGGGAAACTCAATAGCATTCAAAACCGCCAGGATTAGAACGGATAGAACGGTAACCGAAGGAGTCCATTTCTTTTCCTTTGCCTTTCTTTCATTTCATTATAAAGTTCCTTCTTTTTGTTACCCGGCTTTGATGAGATAGGATCGGTAAAAGGCCTGACTCTATGGTAGCCGCCTTGAAACAATTTCCCTTAACGAGCTACGAATCAAATAAGGTTACGGGCTTCCTTCCCTAAGAGTGTCTCCACAGCTTCGCCTACGCCACTTGTATATAGACAACAATAGCGCCCAAGATTTACCCTTCGCGTAGTTCATTGAACCTTCCAACTTCACTCTGTGGTCTGTGCTAAAGAAGCGTGTCTTAACTAATTCCTTTGAACTCATTTCAGCTATTCTACCTCTCGATATCTCTTCACCTTACACCTTTTCTTTCTTTTCCTCATCCCATGATCCTTTCCCATGTCGTGGAAGTGCAGCAGTGCTCCTTCATTCTTCATAACGACTATAACCAAGCTGCCAACCAATTCATGGACTGAGACCGTGGAAGCTCCGTTAGCACCTTAAGGCTGTCTTTATCCTGAGAACCCTCAGGAATATTCAGAGACTCGGCTAATGCTTCTAGGCCCACATTTGGAGACAGACCAAGCACCTCTCTTCCCCACTCACTATCTAATAATAATAAACCGGACTAGCTTATTAGCTGAATGAGATCAGAAAGAGAGGAGGTAGCCCAAATCTTCCAATAGGCGCATACGAAAGGTTCTAAAAGAATTGAAAAAGCTCTGAAAAAAGAAACAACCCGACCTGAGGAACTACCAACAACGGTAGAACTAGCAACAACGAGAGAAACCTTTTCTAACCTCAGCTTCACCCCCTTCCTCAGAAATCTTTCTTTGATGATATGCCCTAAGCCCCTTTCAGAAGACCGAAGTCATTGGTGCTTTGCATAAGGGGTAAGTGCACCATAAAGACTATTGGTACCTATCATAGACTTGACTCATTTTATGGGTTTGAATTCCTTTCCCCGAGTTAGAGGGGTTTTCTGAAGGTCTTCCCGAAGGGCCACTTGGTTCTCAAAAAGACTGTTACCCCCGGCCAAAGTAGAAGTAGGCAGACGGATATTTCTGGGGGGGAACTATGGGAGACGGAGACAGTTGGTTAGGCGATATTCTAACTTCTGGCTCATCGCAATTCCATTTCTTAAAGTGCAAGTCCAGTTTTATCTTTTTTTGAAAGTGAAAGTCAGGTTAGCCCCTTCTTTCAATTCCAAAGATGTTCTCAAATTGAAAAACCCTATGCTCTCTCTCCTTTGGGCGATTTTCAGTTCATCATGAATCCTAAGTTTTTCTTTGTGATCTTTTGCATAACAGTCTGTGATTAGAGTTTTGATCTTTCAAAACTCTATAACGAACTAGTTAGCATTAGGGATCGATCCAAAACTAGGGTTTCTTTCTGTTTTCTTTCAATCGCCACTTTAGATTTAATTCTGAAACCCTGATTTATTAAACTGGTTGTTATTGATTGCGGTTAACTGAGATTAATTTAGCTAGATTGATACTCTGGTTTAATCGATTAAGGGTTGAGGTTTTAGTCTAGGGTTTAAAGGATTAGGGTTTTGTTTTTCTTCTTTGTCGGTTTCTTCTGGTGTGGCGCTGGAATTGTGCATGGTTGTTTGTTGTTTTGGTTCAAGTGAGAGTTGACTATTTAGGAATGGATGATCGTTACAAACCTGATGACTCTGCAAAGGGTGATCGGGGTAAACCTCCATTACCATTTAAGGGTTTGGCTAGTCGGGTGGTGAATATTGATGGAAATCCGATGCTTCCATGGAGAGGTATAGTGCAATCGGAGCCAAAGAGAATTAATGTCATAGATGAATTAAACAAGATCACAGTTCCGGTTCAGTTGCCACCGGAATTTTATGGAGTGGAAAATAAGTTGGCTGGAAGTGAAGGGGTTCAGGGATCTTCTGCGGATCCGGGTAGCACATCTAAGCCGAGATCTTATGCGGAATCGGTTGTAATCAATAACCCTAAGGTGAACTTTCGTTCTTTTGCAAACTCGGATGTGCATGACGGATGTGATGTTGTCCTCCCTAGGGAGTCGGTACGGGTGGTTCGAGATAAACTGGCAAACACTTTCTACGGGTATTTTCTAGGGGATCGGGTTGCGTTTCCAGTTGTAGACTACTATGTAAGGAACAATTGGAAGAAATATGGTTTGGAAAAGACTATGATGAATGCAAATGGCTTTTTCTTTTTCAAGTTCAAGGATGAAACTGGTATGTTGAAAGTGATTAAGGATGGCCCTTGGATAATAAGGTCGCAACCTTTGTTTCTTAATAGCTGGACTCCAACAACAAAATTGGAAAAGAAAGAGGTAAAGACGGTTCAAGTTTGGGTTAAAATTCACGAAGTTCCTTTAGCCGCATACACGGAAGATGGTCTTAGTTTAATTGCCACGACGATTGGGGAACCAAAGATGCTGGATTCGTTCACCACGTCTATGTGCATGGATGCATGGGGTCGAAGTAGTTATGCAAGGGCATTGATAGAAATTTCGGCTGATAAAGATTTTCGTGAAGAGATTACAATGGCAATCCCAGAACCTGAGGGAGAGGGTTTCATAAAAGAAACGATGTATGTGGAGTACGAATGGAGCCCGCATAGATGTGCTACATGTTGCGTGTTTGGTCATTCCTCTGAGACATGTCCGAAACAGCCTATGAAAACAAGGAAAACCTTTCAGGAGGATCAAAACCGGAACATTCAAAAGCAGAAACCAGCTAAGAAAATTCCTATTATGGATCAAGACGGCTATATAGGTGTGTATGGTAAGAAAGTAGCGAAAAGGGTTGGAGTCCCTGTGAACAAACAAAAGTCTAAGTTTGAATACCGGCCTGTGGTACCGAAACCGAAGGGTGACAATAATAGAGCTTCATCGTCTAACATGGTAAAGTCTTCTAATCCTTTTGATATTCTGAATGATGTGGATGCGGATACGGATACGGGAGAGACCAAAAATGCTTCAGGTTTGGATGATGAGGAAAAGGACGATGACGAGGTAGAGGAGGTGTATAATGAAATGGATGAATTCATAACACGTGGGTCTAAAAATCTGAATAGCAACAAAGGAGCAAGCACTCCTGATCAAGAGGTTCATGATGATTAGTTTAGCGGCGTGGAATATTAGGGGGTTGAACCGCCCTCTGAAACAAAAGGAGGTTCGGCAAGTGGTGAAGGAAAACAATTTGAATTTTTGTGCTATTTTAGAATCTCATGTTGATGTCAACAACCTGGGTAAAGTATGTAAGGCAGTTTTTCATAACTGGGATTGAACTTCTAATGGGGGCCAGTGCAAGAAGGGTACTCGAATTATTCTTGGGTGGAACCCGGATATATTTGATGTTATGGTTTTAAATCAGACTTCTCAAGTTATGCATGTTCAAGTTTTTTTCAAGTCTGATAAGAAAATGTTCTTTTGTTCGATAGTTTATGCTGCTAACTATTATGTATCCAGAAGGGAACTGTGGCAGCATCTGTCTATGCATAAGGCGATTCTAGGAAGTAAGCCTTGGGTCATAATGGGTGATTTTAACTCAGCTCTAAATCTTGAAGATCATTCGATGGGGACTTCGTCTATCTCGGCTAGTATGCGTGAGTTTCAGGCTTGTCTTAATGATATTGAGGTATTTGACATCAACCGTTCAGGATTTCATTTTACTTGGAATCAAAAGCCTAAGGAAGGAATAGGTTTGCTAAAGAAGATTGATAGGGTGTTGGGTAATACGGCTTTTGTGGTTGAATATCCTAGCTCGGTGGCTGTTTTCAATTCATACAGGCTTTCGGACCATTGTCCGTGCATTCTAAAGATCCCGAAAGGTGGAGAGGTTAAGAGGAAATCATTTAAATTTGCAAACTTTTTGGTGTTTAAACCAGATTTTCTTAAGATTGTTCAGAAATATTGGGAGACGAACATTGATGGTGTTCATCAGTTCCGAGTTGTCAAGAGGCTTCGCTTGTTAAAGTCTCCATTACGAGCGCTTTTATATCAACAAGGTAATCTCCATCGTAAGGTTACTGAGCTTCAAGCTAAACTGGATTTTATTCAGCAATGTATAGATGCCGACCCGTTAAACGTGGAGCTTCGGAATGATGAGTCAAAGGCCACTAATGCTTATCAGGAAGCATGCTTGGATGAGGAGCGGTTCCTTAAACAAAAGTCTAAAGTGGACTGGTTGTGTACGGGGGATATGAACATGGCATTTTTCCATTCGACGCTAAAAAACAGGAATCATAGGAGTCGGATTGATGTAATTAAAGATGCCGATGGGATTTTGTATGAGGGGGACCAGGTTCATTCGGCTCTAGTCAAGCACTATGAGAAGTTTCTGGGCGGTCATGATGAGATGTCGCTAACACCCACTCCTGATTTGTTTTCTAATAAATTGCAACCGGATGTAGCTAGTTATATGGTCCGTCAAGTTACGGAGGATGAGGTGAAGAATGCTATGTTCTCGATTGGTATTGATAAGGCTCCGGGTCCCGATGGGTACACTTCAGCTTTTTTTAAAAATGCTTGGTCTATTATTGGGCATGATGTGTCTATGGCTGTTATGGATTTTTTCTCTACGGGTAGAATGCTTCGTGAGCTGAATCACACCCTCATTGTTTTAATTCCTAAAACAGCTACGCCAGCTTATGTCACAGATTATCGGCCTATTGCGTGTTGCAATGTGCTTTATAAATGTATTAGTAAGATTACTGCGGACCGAATCAAAGTGGCTTTAAATGGGATTGTGAGTGTTAATCAGTCTGCTTTTGTTCCAGGTAGGAAAATTTCTGATAACATCCTTCTTACTCAGGAATTAATGCACAACTATCATAAAAATTCGGGCCCTCCTAGGTGTGCGTTCAAAGTTGACATCCAGAAAGCGTATGATACCGTGGACTGGAGTTTTCTTAAATCAACGTTACTTGGGTTTGGGTTCAATAGTCGGATGGTGGATTGGATTATGGTTTGTGTTGGTACTCCATCTTTCTCGGTTTGTGTTAATGGCAATGTACATGTCTACTTTAGAGGCCAGCGAGGGTTAAGACAAGGGGATCCCATTTCTCCATACCTCTTCACTCTTGTTATGGAGATTTTGATGGCTATTCTGAAACGTGAGACTTTGATTGATTCTTCCTTCAGATTTCACAACAGATGTGAGCGTCAACAGATTATAAATCTTTGCTTTGCAGATGATCTTTTCATGTTTGCTAGAGGTGATGTGAATTCGGCTAAGTGCATTATGTCTTCTCTTACCATATTCTCCAACATGTCAGGTTTAATCCCTAGTATTCCGAAGAGCATGGTTTTCTTTTGCAATGTTCCTACTAATGTTAAACAAGCTATTCTTAATATTTTACCATTTGTGGAGGGATTGCTACCGGTTAGATACTTGGGGGTTCCATTAATTTCCTCAAGACTTCTCTATAAGGATTGTAATGTCCTTGTTGAGAAATTGGATAGCCGTATTATGAGCTGGAGAAATAAGCTTCTTTCATTTGCAGGGAGGTTGCAATTAATATTGTCGGTTCTTTCATCGATGCATATATACTGGTCCTCTGTGTTTATTCTTTCGGCTCGGGTGGTTCGTGACTTGGAGGCAAGAATGAGGAATTTTTTATGGTCTCAAGATACTTCTTTTCGTAGAGGTAAGGCGAAAGTTTCATGGAAATCTGTTTGTCTTCCAAAATTTGAAGGGGGTTTGGGCATTAGGCGTATTGGTGATGTAAACAAAGCTCTTATGGCAAATCATATTTGGAGCATTATCACTAAACGTAAATCTCTCTGGGTGGACTGGGTGCATGATTACAGACTAAAGGGTAAAAGTTTTTGGGTTAGTAAGATGCCGACTAATTGTTGCTGGAGTTGGCGTAAACTTCTTCAATTACGGCCGATCATGAGGGACCACTTTAGTTCTCGGCTTGGGGATGGTAGAATGACATCGGCCTGGTATGATTCTTGGTCCGAATTGGGTCCTCTGGGTAATTTTTTTATCTCCAAGGACTATAACAAATGCAGGTTTTAGATTGGAGGATTCGGTTGCTGATATTAACATGAATGGTTCGTGGTTATGGCCTATGGCTTGGCGTGATTTATTTCCTGTGCTTATACAATTAGATCAAGTCCATGTTGTAGATAATAAACGAGATAGTATACAATGGAAAAATGGGGATGTTGTGTCAGAGGTTTCGGCTTCAAATATTTGGAATACGGTTCGATATAGTGACTTGGAGGTGGGGTGGAGCAAGATTGTCTGGTGTGCACATTGTATTTCGAGGCACGGGTTTCTCTTGTGGCTGATCATGAGGAAGAAGTTATTAACTCAAGATATTATCCTTCAATGGGATTTATTGAGAAGAAAGAATATGAATATGATGTGTTGTTTGCTTTGCTATGAAAACCATGATTCTCATGAACATCTATTTTTCGATTGTAAGTATTCATCAAAGATTTGGAATAGTGTTCGTCAAAAAGCCGGTATGAATGATGTTGCCCCTAAATGGGAGGAGATTGTGGAATGGCTTTTGGATCGTGCAAACTCAAAATCGGCGTCTAACTATGTGAGCAGAATTTTGGTTGCGGCTTCGGCTTACTTCATTTGGCAAGAAAGGAATGCAAGGTTGTTCAAGAATCAAGTGAGGCCTCCGGATCAATTATGTCAACTTATCATCAATACTGTTCGGCATAAGCTTATGGGTGTTCGGCTGAAGCGGACTGATAACGTGGTGAGGCTGTTGCGTGAATGGGATATTCAAGATGGGGACCGCTCAGATGATGGTGGCTGACTAGTTGTTTTGTTTTCGAGTGTTTCTAGTTATTAGACTAGTTGTTTTTCTTCGTATGGTTTGTTTTTGTGGTGCTACATTCATGAGGCATGTCTCATATTTGAACTAGTGTAGATTTCTCTACACTACTTGTTTTGGTTTGTTTGTGAATATATAGAATCACCGGGGTAACCCTTTACCCAAAAAAAGATGTTCTCAAATTGCTGTTACAGATTATTTTACCCTAAGGCTTCTCGCGGTCAGGCAAGCATGGCAGAGCATAGCATGTATCTAGCCTTCCGAACTACTTACTGAAGGGCAAGCACCAACGAATTACTCACTTCATTCACAGCGCGGAGGATAGACAGAGAGGGGCCAGTAATAACTCACAGTCGGGGTAGAAAGGTCCTACTTCCTAACTCACTCAAGTCATTGCTTTGACCGAACCATAGGCCGAAAGGAAAACATTTTTTAGATACTTGTTAAAGGCCTGACCAAGAGCACAAAAGAGCTTTATTTATAATTAGAGTAAGGGCACGCCATTTGCAATGCCTTTTCTTGCTTTCGACCGGACCCCCTTCTGACACGAGAAAAAAGATTATGTCAATGCCAATTGCCAATGATATAGAGTTTCTAGCGATTATGACTATAAAGGGCAGGAGATGAATGAAAGAATCGTATTGCAACTGCTGAAGAGAGATCAGAGCTAGTACTAGAGAAAGCAATAGCGGACAAAAGAGCCCAGAGAGCAGTGCAGCTAAGCGGGAAGATCTGTGACCTTCCCGCTTACCCCTCTCTCAACCATTGGTGTGGCTTTCCTGGGCGTTCTATTCCCAGAGGTCGTTCAAAGCATCCAAACCTTCTTCTTCTTTACATACAAAGCATCCATGAACACAGTTATAAAACGAATTCTATGGTAACTGTAGGCCCTTAAAAAACTATTTAGCAACTTTCATGAGTTTTTATACCTAAATCAAACTCAACAGCAATTCACAAGTACAAGATTTGGATCAGCAACAGGAAACAAGTGATTTTATAGAGACAACGTTGAACCTTGCGGGAAGTGTTGTATACTTAGAGAAAAGATGAATCTCGCCCTCTCTAGCAAACCTGGAAAAGTCTACCTTTGTTGAACTGGAGCTGAAGCACCTTTCTTCCTCCCTTGTTCTATTACCCCAAGTCCTCCTCGGTCTTCTTGGACTTGGTTTCAGTCTGATTTCCCTCGCACTGCTAATGTAGTCTTTTGAGGGTAACGACA
Organism: Helianthus tuberosus; assembly: GCA_030545235.1. Taxonomy (NCBI): domain Eukaryota; kingdom Viridiplantae; phylum Streptophyta; class Magnoliopsida; order Asterales; family Asteraceae; genus Helianthus; species Helianthus tuberosus. The sequence goes on along the minus strand of CM060415.1, from coordinate 113,357,216 downwards.
CACTATTTGTCTAAATTGGTTCTCTTTCGTCTTCCAATAGTTCAAATCCATAAACCGTCAACCTATGACCAACCCAAATTAGAGTAGCTGATAGAGTAGAAGGTGGGATAGCCAGCATCTGATGAGATAGAAGTAGGTTCCCGGTGCATCTTCCTTCGGTAGGCTTGTCATCGAAGGATGTTAGCCAAATCAGAAGAACTATAGGCTCGATGGGTCAAGCAAACAGATTCATTCTTTACCAAGTCTTAGCACCAGCACTGTAGATGGGAATAAGCATTCCTTTCCGATAAAAACTAAGCATCTTACAACGGTGTAAAGGTAATAGGAGGTTTGGAACCCAAAACAAGTCTAGGCTTAAGAACGGCGATGTTAGTTGTTGAAGCGTTGGGCGCATCCCTGTTAAGATCTATGGCTTCTGCTAAGTGAACTACCTACCTATTGAAGTGAATATGAGAGAAAAGCTCTTCTTTCACATAGCGGGAGGGTGACCTTATCTCTTCCAATTCTATAAGCTGGTGGAAGAGCCCTAACTTTTTTTTGGGTAAAGGGTTACCCCGATGAATTTTATAAATGATTCAAATAATACAAGGGTGTGTCAAAGTGAACACACCAACTAGACTTGGCATACCAAGCCTAGGAAACAAAAAAACAAAGCCCAAACCCAACACTAAACAGTAGCGACAACCAAACAAAACAACCAAAAAACCGAAACTTAATCAAAAATACATAAGACTTCTAGCCCGGATCAGCTTCAATCTCCTTGCTTGATATCTTCCAGTTTCTAAAAATCCTGTTCTTAGCAGATTCCACACGAAATTTGAAACCCATCAGTCTTAAACGCACCGAACTTTTGATCTTCTCAGCAACTTGGGACGTAGACATATGCTTTGTACTGAAAAGATGATTATTTCTCTCCTGCCATACAAAAGTATGAGGTCGCAGCTATCAACAACTTGCAAACAAATTTGAAACCCTAGAGCTGCCAGAAAAAACCCTAGTTTTCTCTCAAGCAAATGGAGGAAAACGGCGCCCCACAAATCCTATGACCAAAATTCGAGATTTCTTCTTGCTAATGAGGATTGATTGTGTGATTAGGGTCTCTTGATCCCTGATTTCCAATTCCAATTCAGGTTAATCATTAAGAATCCGTTTCTATACATTAGGGTTACGTTTTTATCCATCCTTTTTGCAAGTTTCGTTGGTTGTTGTTGTGTTTGGGTTCATTGGTTGCTTGTGTTTCGTAATTGTTTGGGTTTTATCAAGAGAGAGTGATTGATTTGCAGTAAACATTCATTTGATTTCAAGATTGGCTGAGCTTTCTTGGTCGTTTTTTGGGTTTGACGAATTAGGGTTTCAAGTTAGAGGTGACGGCTGATTGTATTGACGAATTAAGGTTTCTTAATAACCTAATTTGGATTCAATCATTGGCCGCAATTCAGATTCAAGCAAGTTAACGTTCTGAAGGGTTGTGGCTGCTGAAATGGATGAACAAAATGCAGACAACGTAAACGTCTTTGCGAGGAAGATAAAGAATATTGACGGTAAACCTTTTTTTTTTTTTGGGTAAAGGGTTACCCCGGTGAATTTTATAAAAAACACAAAAAGCACAATAGTGCAACTGAAATGTTACACCCCCTCTAGACTTGACATGCCAAGACTAGAAAAAACAAACAACCAAAAACAAAACCAAAACAACCAAACACACGACTAAACAGACAAAGCCCGGCCCAGCCTAAACAACCCACAACAAACACGCCAAACTAACTAGCCAGGATCAAGATCCAAATTACTGCTAGGAATATTCCACTTCTGAAGGAGAGTTGTATTCGCAAATCCCTGTTTGAATTTGAAGGTCAAAAGCCGCAAACGAACAGTTTTAATGATCTCCTTAGATAAGACAATCGGCGTACGTTGATTACAAGTGAAAAGCCTCGAGTTCCTTTCTTGCCAAACAAAGTAGGACGCCGCTGCAACCACCAATCTGCTCACAACATTGACCGGTTGTCGATTGGAGTGTTGATCCATCCAACTCATGATATCGACCCATCGGCAATTAACATCATCATATTCGCCAATTCCCTAATGCCAAACCAAACCTCCGTAGCATATGAACATTCAAAAAATAAGTGGTCCCTCGAGTCCCGGTCACGATGACATAAAGGGCAGCACATGAGGTTCAAGTTTGTAGCACTACCCGCCTCCTAAACGGACATTCTATCTTGAGTTTTCAACTTATTTCTAATGACCATCCACAAATGAAACGAGTGCCTTGGGATGCATTGTTTAAACCAATCCATATTGATCCATGAAACAACATTCTCACGATACCGAATATTGTTCCAGACCTCCCACGAAGAGAAGTGACATGATTTCCCTTCAGAATTAATCCAAACCAGCCGATCCTGCGTATCATGAATAACCGGAACAGGAAGATTGATAAGAACTGGGAAAAGATCATACCAAGCCACCGGCCACCTCCAATTACCACTAGAGTCAACCATATCCGCTACAGAAGATTGCAGGTTAAAACCTGCATTTGCAATATTTCTCGGACTAATATGAGCACGTAGAGGACAAGCACTACACCAAGTGTCACTCCAAACATTTGTATTAGCACCATTACCGATAGACTTCCACAAAAAAGGACGGATTAACTCACACAAAGCAAGAATTTTCCTCCAACCCCATGTCATATGACCCCTACAAGGAATCTCCCAAAAACTTCTCCCTTTGAGCTTATAGATATGAATCCATTGCACCCAAAGAGAGTTTCTGTTCACCAAAATACTCCAAATATGGTTCGAAATAAGGGCTTTGTTTACATCATTAATGCATCGAACTCCTAGCCCCCCCTCGTTCTTTGGAAGACAGACTATCTTCCAAGCAACCTTGGCCTTGACATTCAGCTGATTCTTACCAGACCATAAAAAAGCACGCATCCGTCTTTCAAGATCCGTCACAATTTTAGCTGGCAATAGAAAAACAGTGGCCCAATAGATGTGCATAGCAGAAAGAACCGAATTAACTAGCTGCAATCTACCTGCAAAGGACAGAGATCTCGTCATCCAGTTATCAATCTTTTTGTCCATTTTTTCAACCAGAATTTTACAATCCTTATAAGAAAGTTTAGACGATATTAAAGGGACTCCCAGGTAGCGAACAGGTAGCGAACCCTCACGAAACGGCATAACATGAAGAATTTCCTGCTTAACCGATTGAGGAACATTGCCAAAAAACACCGTGCACTTCGGAATACTTGGGACGAGACCCGAAAGCTTCGAAAACTGCTGAAGCGTGTCCCTAACCACTCTGACCGAGGCCACATCACCATTCACAAAAATGAATAGATCATCCGCAAACGAGACGTTAATAATTTTTTGTTTTTTACAGTGAAGATGGTATCTGAAAGCAGTACTGTTACTAGCTGCATCTTTTAGGATAAACGATAAGACCTCCATCACCAAAGTAAACAAATAGGGAGATATCGGATCACCCTGCCTCAATCCTCTTTTACCTCTGAAATACCCATAAAGATTACCATTAATTCTCAACGAATAAGACACCGTGGTAACGCAAACCATTATCCAATTCACCATTTTCTGATGGAAACCAAAAGCACGCAGTATACTGTCAAGAAAAGACCAGCTAACGGTGTCATAAGCCTTCTGAATGTCTATCTTAAAAGCACACCTTGATGGGCCAATCCTCAAATGATAGTTGTGCATTAATTCCTGGGTAAGAAGGATATTGTCTGAAATTTTCCTACCCGGAACAAAAGCCGACTGATTAATATCAACAAGAACATCCAAACTTCCTTTAATTCTATCTGTTAAGATTTTACTAATGCATTTATAGATCACATTGCAACACGAAATTGGCCGGTAATCAACCACGGAGTTAGGGGTAGGAACTTTCGGGACAAGAGCAATTATCGTATGGTTGATTTGCTGCAATAACTTACCATTATCAAAGAAATCCAAAATGGCTTTGGTGACCTCATCTCCCACAATATCCCAAGAGTTTTTAAAAAACGCCGAAGTATACCCATCCGGACCCGGAGCCTTATTTTCACCTATAGAGAACATTGCATTTTTAACCTCCTCACGAGTAACTTGGCGAACCATATTACTAGCAGCAAATTGATCTAGAACATTAGGAAAAGTAATGTTACTAGGTAACGCATCCACCTGATCTTCCGTACCCAAGAATGCCGAGTAATGAGAGACCAGAACCCCATACACATTGTCACCATTAAACTGAGCTCCATGAACATCTTGAATGCTATGGATCTTTGAGCAAGCGTTTCTCATTTTGACACAATTATGGAAGTATTTTGTGTTCGAATCACCCGCAGCCAACCATTCCGCTTTAGCTTTCTGTTTGAGGAAACATTCTTCATCATATGAGGCAACTTGAAACTCTTGAAGACATCTAGATTCAGATTCTCTAAGAGTCATATCCGAAGGATTAGCATCAATAGCCATATGAATGTCATCCAGTTTAGATCTCAATAACTTGACTCGTTCATGCAAGTTACCTTGCTTGAAAAGAAGACGTCTCAACGGGGACTTCAAAAAAGAAAGCTTCTTGACAACCGAAAACATAGTCACACCTTGCACCTCCTTAGCCCATTGTTCCGAAACACAACTTATAAAACCCTCCTTTTTTACCAAGAAGTTGGCAAATTTAAAGGGTTTAGGCCTATTATTCTTTATCATATGGAAATTAACAATACATGGCGTGTGATCAGAAACTCGGAAAGGGTGAAATAACACAAACGCATCTGGATAAGTATCTAAGAATTGAATGTTGCCCAACACACGATCAATCTTCTTTAGAATTCCCACACCATGCTTTGGTTTTTGGTTCCAAGTATATTGCATTCCATGACTTTTGAGATCCATCAACTCAGTTTTCTGAATACACTGGTAGAATTCTCTCATACCGATTGTGATAGAAGACGACCCAGCAAAACAATCATCCAACGAAAGCGCTGAGTTAAAATCCCCTAAAACCACCCACGGCCTATCCTTAACAAACACACTATGTCTGTTTAAGTTTTCCCAAAGATCCCTTCTATCTTGATAATTATTCTCGGCATAGACAAACGAGCAGAAAAAATTTTTATTATCAGATTTCGAGCAAAGTTGCACATGCATAACCTGGTCCGTTTGAGAGATAACCATGAGATCCACCATATTATTGTTCCAGCCTACGATAATTCTAGTGCCTCTAGAACAACAGGAGCCATTAGACGTCCAATCCCATAACCGAAAGACATTCTTGCACACTCTATCAAGATTAGAAATAGAAACATGTGATTCCAATATAGCACAGACCTGGAGCCGCTTCTCAGCAATTAACATCCGAACCTCTCTTTGTTTCAGGGGAAGGTTCAATCCCCTTATATTCCATACCGCTAAACTATCCATTAAAACCCGTTTGACCGGGAGTGCTTGCCCCCTCAGATTGTTTTCCATTTGTATTAGCATTCATATAATCAGAAATTTCCGTTTGAAGTTGCTCCATAAACCCATCATCTTTTTTATTGGAACTATCCAAGTTACTAGAAGAAGACCCTCTTGTTTCACCATCACCATCTAACATCTGATCGTTTGAAAGAGCTGAAAAGGAATTCCTTAGATTCAAATTGCTTTTAATGACTTTATCGCTACCTTGGTCTTTATTTCCTTCACCATCATCATGCTTCGTCCCCGAGGAGCTCGGCTTAGATTGATTAGCCTTTTGTCTATAAATAAATTTTGTCTTCGGTTTCTTTTGTGGGAACCCATATTTCGCAGTTTTCCTCGTATCAGTCACAAAACCCTCATCGTCCATAGTCACCTGCTTTGGTTTAACATTGGGAGCCTTTGGGCATGTAGCATTACTATGACCGAACAAACAGCACTCCGAACACCTTTGGGGCTTCCATTCATATTCAACCTTCACTTTTTCAGTAACATAACCCTCCTCATCCAGCTTCGGAATAGCAACAACTATGTGTTCTTTTAATTCATGCTCAGCCGACACCTCAATCATAGCTCGAGCAAAACTAGTTCTACCCCAGTTCTCCATGCACATATCAGCAGTATAGCTATCCAATCTTTTAGGTAACCCAACCTTGGATGCCAAGAGGCTCAAACCATCATCAGTGTAAACTGCAATTGGCACATTGTGAAATTTAACCCATACAGGGACCGTTTTGATCCCCTCCTTCCTAAGAATCACCGAAGGAGACCAGACATTAAGGAACAATGGATTTTTCCTGATTAACCAAGGACCCCCCTCAAGCACTTTAGACATACCCTCAGCCGAATCAAATTTAAAAACGAAAAAGCCATTAGAATTCATCATAAGCTTTGAGAACCCAAATTTGGCCCAAACATTTTTAGCATAGTAATCAACTACCGGAAACGGTAGCCTACTCCCTAAAAAATAACCATACAAGACATTAGTAAAACGCTCTTGAACTTTACGAACAGCCTCCTTGGGGATTACTACATCAGCATCTTCCAATACATCTTGAGCCTCCATATGTCTGAAATTAACTTCTCTTTTCTGGTTAAGCATAGCGGACGATTTAAGCTTTTCAGCATAAGTGCTCGAGGATGAACTATTAACATTCTGCTCCACATTACAATCAGAAGGTGAATTAGTTACCGGCTTAACAGGAACCGTGACTTTCTCCAACTCATCAATAATATTAATAACCCTAGGATCTTTCTGCACCACACCTCGTCGAGGCAACAAAGGATTCCCATCAATCTTCAATGGCTTGTTAAGCAGGTTAGGTTTATCACGCACATCATGAACACTCATGGAACCCTTAGAAGTAATGAAAATATCCTCATGCATTCTATCTGAAAAGGACTGGAACCCTAAATCCTCTAAACCCGTATCACGATTTCTTTCCATGCAAGAATACTGGCAAAAACCCTAGACGGCAGAAACATGCTACGTAACTCAACGAACAGGAAAAACCAATACAAAACTGAGAAAAACTCACGGCGAGAAGGCTAAAAAAACCCTAGATGAAAAACGAAACGAAAACCCTAACTCTAACTTCAAAAGATTAGAAACCAGGGTAGAAGTCTAGAAACCTTACTCAGATCGATCAAAATTAAGGTTGAAGATCAAGAACTAGGGTTTCAATGGAAATCGCCAAAATCGCCTCACACATCCTTACAGCAACCGACGGTAAACCTTTTGAGCCAAAACTAACGTCAAATATAGCTGCGAGGGTTTCCGAATTGAGCAAGAAGGTAACCTTTATGCTGCCACTAGATGATGATGAACAGGTTGGTCGGTCTGATTCTCCTAATCAGCAGTATGCTAAGGTTCTTGATAAAAGAAAGGTAGCTTTTGTGCTCCCGTTGAATGATGTTAGTCCTATCCCTCGAGCTACTTCTCAATCGTACGCTAATGTTGTGTCAAACAAACAAGCTGACCAGGGTGGTGTTAACATGGATTCTGGCTCGAATGCTCAAAATTCAGCTTGGAATGCAAATGAGTCGGCTGATCAAACTCCTAAAATTAATTTTAGGTCGCTAAAGTCGGATGTCTCCTTGGAAGGAGTGGATGTAGTTTTACCAATTGATTCTGTTCGTCAGGTTAAAAGCAGGTTAGCAAATACTCTTTATGGTTACTTCCTGGGGGATAGAATTGCTTATCCGGTTGTTGAATATTTTGTGAAAACAAATTGGAAAAAACATGGTTTTCAGAAAATTATGATGAATTCGAATGGGTTTTTCTTCTTCAAGTTTGAAGATAGTCAGGGTATGAATAATGTTCTTGAAGGGGGTCCTTGGCTTATTCGGAACAAACCTCTTTTTCTCAACACTTGGTCCCCTACAAACACTCTTAAAAAAGAAGATATTAAAAAGGTTGCGGTTTGGGTGAAATTGCATGAGGTTCCTCTAGCGGCGTATACTGATGATGGGTTAAGCATGTTGGCGTCTAAAATTGGTTCTCCTTTGCGGTTGGATTCGTATACTATTGATATGTGTAACGAGGCTTGGGGATGAAGCAGCTATGCTACTGCCCTCATTGATATCTCTGCTGAACATGTTTTTAAAGAGGTCCTAACCATGGCTATTCCTGAGTTGGATGAGAACAAGTATGTCAATGAGACTATTCGTGTGGAATATGAATGGAAACCCCCGAGATGTGCCCACTGTTGTGTATTTAGGCATGATTCTGAGGAGTGTCCAAAATGCATTCGATCGACAGTGAAACCTCCTACAAACAGTCCGAAAGTAGATGAGGATGGTTATACGGAAGTCAAGACAAAGAAGAATGTAAAGAAGAGCGGTTTTCAAGTTAACAATCAAAAGCCCAAGTTTGAATATAGTGTAACACCCGAAAATTTTAAAACAAAAATGTAAACAACCCTTATGATTTATAGTCCAATAGGAAACCCTAATTAAGACACCCAAGTTATTCTGCACAAACCCTAAGATTTCCAGAACAATCAGAATCAGGATTAGGGCCCCTAAAACTCAGAGGGGGTATTTCCCACTTGACGATTATCCATATAACTCATTATATAATTCGAATTTATTCGTTTTGTCGACTCAGCAGGCCTAGTCCCACGCGTGGCAAGCCTATAATGAGTTAGTGTCCTTTACAGACCGTAACCTTATGATGCTTACGATCCGTAAGCAGCCTTACGGACCTCAACCTTCTTAAGCTTACGGTCCGTAAGCTAGTCCAATTTCGTGTATAAATAGCAGGCCTTGGCACTTGATTCTGGGCACAAGAACGACGTTCAAACTTCAAATTCACGCTGAGTTTTTGTCCGAATACTCTCAAAACACACACAAAACACTAATTAGTATAGCGGGGTGCTGCCGCAATCAGGGTATTAACTCAATCGCTGCTACGATTCATTGTCCGATCGATTTGAACTATCCGATAGATGTTTAAGTGCTGCTCAAATTGGGCTTATACTTTGTCATTCGTCGTGATTTCGACGGGATGTTTGAGTGCTGTCCGAAAACGGACTATACTCCGTCCTTAGTTGTGAATCCGCTGGATGTTTAAGTATCGTACTTTGTCGTTCGTCGTTAATTCGATGGATCATCGTTAATTCGATGGATGAAGTATCGCACTTTGTCATTTGTTGTGAAGGTTTAATCTCGTGAGTTATCGTAAAAGCTGTATTAGTTAATTACCTAGTTTGTGTGCAAATTAGGTTAAGAGAATAATCAGTAAGCTAAACTCTGTCCGTATGAATCTACAATTGGAAACAAGGTAGCATCATTTGGAAAATTTTAAGGTACGGGTAGATTCCTTTCTTTCGATTTCTGTCAATTCTGATTTTAAACTCCGTATTAAGATAGTTATAAATTCCGTACGGGTAGATTCCTTTCTTTTGATTTCTGTCAATTCTGATTTTAAACTCCGTATTAAGATAGTTATAAATTCCGTACAGGTAGATTCCTTTCTTTCGATTTCTGTCAATTTTGATTTTAAACTCTGTATTAAGCTTAAGTTATAAATTCCGTACGGATAGATTCCTTTCTGTCGATTTACGTCGTTTGGACATTTCTGATTTTAAAGTCCGTATTAAGATCTAAGGTATAAGTTATAAGTTCAGTACGGATAGGTTCCTTTCTTTCAATTTATGTCGTTTTTATAAGAATCATTTCTTTCGATTTATGTCGTTTTGATACAAGTATATCATTCTGATTTTAAATTCCGTATTAAGATTTAAAGTTATAAGTTATAAGTTCTGTACGGATAGATTCCTTTCCTTCGATTTACGTCGTTTGGATATAGGTATATCATTTCTGATTTTAAGTTCCGTATTAAGATTAAGTTATGAAATAAGTTATAAGTTCAGTACGGATAGACTCCTTTCTTTCGATTTACTTCGTTATTCCTGATTTTAAGTTCCGTATTAAGATTAAGTTATGAAATAAGTTATAAGTTCCGTACGAATAGAATCCTTTCTTTTGATTTATGTCAGTTAGGTACGTATAGAATCCTTTCTCTCGATTTATGTCCGTTGGGTACGGATAGAATCCTTTCTGTCAATTTATGTCTTTTTGATATAAGTATATCATTCCTGATTTTAAATTCCGTATTAAGATTAAGATAAGTTATAAGTTCAGTACGAATAGAATTCCTTTCTTTAGATTTATGTCCGTTGGGTACGAATTGAATCCTTTCTTTTGATTTATGTCAATTGAATACAAGTTCCGTATTAAGATTAAGTTAGGAAATACGTGTTGAAAGTTACAAACGTTTTGAAAAGGTTTTACATCAGTTAGTTAGAAAATGGTTTATTTTATACTAAGTTTCATTTCCTACTCTAGTGGTTCCTTATTAACGAGTCAAGGTTTTATCTTGTTCGTTTAATAAACCACATTTTGGGGACGAAATTGTCAAGATAGGATTGATATCCACACCTTGGTGACTGGTTCCACTCTTATATATTTTCAATCTCGCCAAAGATTCGTATTTTACAAGTTACAAGTTAAATATCTTAAGACTTATAAGTTATAAGTAAATAAGTTACAAGTATAATATGATATATAAGTATTATGTTACTCAAGTCAAATTGTTTAAATTACTATGTCTTGTTTTTAAAACTCCTCACGTCTTTGATTATTGATTCATTTGACAGTCCGTTGAATTCCTTGATTTTAGCTCTCATGTCATGCGATAGTTTTCTGTTAAGTTGTACTCATTATCGCATGTTCCAATATATGTTCCGTTCTGTTCTGAAAATAAGTTTTATAAGTTATGTGAATAAGACCATTTTGTACTCTGATACCCTGAGTATCGCTTCTCGTGGAGTGTCCCACGAGCATGTTGTTGCGGCATCGACATCATGTGCTCCATCCGTGACGGAGAGATTAGTTCACGGCGTCTCTTAAGTACAAGTGTGGTACATATAAGATTAGGGGGCGTATGGATCGATCCTAGGATTTAAGTTTTCAGGAAATGGATAACGGGTATGCCAACTTGCCATTTCGTGTGATAAGTATGCAGGAGTAGCTACCTGTGTATTGTCACGTTTTAAGTTTTCAGTTTGCTCATGGGTACTTCCGTAAGATATGATTATGAAATTAAGTTATTTGTATCGTTAAGTTCCATCCGGTCATCAAAATAAAATAAACTTTTGTTTTCCTCTATCCGCACACTGGGCAAAACTTTTCAAAAATTTGCTCAGACGTACGTTTTTTGTTGTTGTTGTTTTCTTCTTTACGTCAGGTTATCAAGACAAGCTGGGACGGAATATGGAAGAGTGCTCGAGTGTTTGGAAAAGACGGTAGAAATAATTGTAATGGATTAGATATCCTTCATTAAGCTGTAAAGCCTTGTAATACATTTAAGTATAAATGGAATTATGTTTTTGATCTGACTACTGTAAATTGTGACACGCCGGCCCGTTCCGGGATGGGGTGTTACATATAGACCTGTGGATAAAAAGAAAAAGGCAGTGAGTTCTTCCTACGTGAATGCGCGGTGCACTAGTTCGTCCAAGGTTCAAACACACAATTCGTTTAGTGCTCTTGGGTTTGTTGGGGGGAACGGGGGTTCCTTCCAGGGGAGATATAAAGGGGGACGTGAGCTAAATGAGGAGTCTGACGATGACGAGGTAGAGGTTGTATATGATGAAACGAATGAGTTTATGACATCGGGTACACATCCTACGTCTTCCAGTACAGGGGCAAGCACCTCTCACATAAAGTTGTCCAATGGATAGGTGGCTTCTGTTTCATGCTAAGGGGCTGCCGGTTGGTAGCAATTTCATTTTTGATGATGGCGGTTGACGTCGTTTGTTTGATTTTTTTCGTTTGTCTACTAGTTAGTCATTATCATGATTGTAGTAGGCTAGATTGAGGTGGTAACTTGGTTTGTTTGCTTTTTTGCTTACATATATGGGGCATGTCCTGTATATGAACTAGTGGGGAACTCATCCTCACTACTTGTACTTATTTGGCGGTTGTCTATAATAGAATCACCGGCGTAACCCTTTACCCAAAAAAAAAAAAAAAAAAAAAAAACAACTTGCAAACAATATCACCAGCTTTCTTGCTAGATGAGTGTTGCTCCACCCAAATCATAACCGATTGCCAGGAATTATCCACACTCTTCAAGTCGACCATGTCTTTGACATTGTTCCAGACTTGAGTAGAAAACGCGCATTGGAAAAACAGATGGTCTCGGCTGTCTCGATCATACTGACACAACGGGCAGCACATAAGTCTAATGTTTGTTTCGCTGCCAGCTTCCCAAACCGCAAGTCTATCCTGCGTCTTTAGCTTGTTCCGAATAACCAGCCACATGTGGAAGGAGTGTCTCGGTACACATTGTGAGAACCACACCATATTAGCCCAGTACACACGATGGTCCCTGTTCCAAATAGTATTCCACACTTTAGCCGAACCAAACTCGACATTTTTACCATCCAGATCTTTCCAACTATGCCGATCAATCATGTTAGGAATGAGATTAGGCGTCTGTATGTTGATTAGAACCGGGAACAGATCATTCCAAGCTTGCGGCCATCCCCATTGACCATTCTCATCAATCACCTCTGCCACTGTTGTTTGGATATTGAAACCAGCATTTGCAATTGTTCTTGGAGTGATCATGGAGCTGAGAGGGCTCAATGAGCACCAATTATCACTCCAAGCATTCGTTTAGAAACCACTCTTGATTACACCATATATGAGGACGAATAATGCTTTGAATTGACAAGATCTTTCTCCATCCCCAGCTTATGCTACCTCGACACGGGATCTCCCATATACTTCTCCCTTTAAGCTTGTAGTCATGGATCCGTTTCACCCATATAGACTCCCTTTTAGTAATAATACTCCAAATATGGTTTGCTATAAGTGACTTATTGACATTAGAAATACTTCGGATGCCCAAACCACCTTTTTTTGGGTAAAGGGTTACCCCCGGTGTGTCACACCCCGACCACGTAGAACGAGAAACGCGTGGCGGAAACGCCGGGGAGTGTTGTAACAGAATTATTGTTTCACAACCATGGAAATTAAAGTTACGTTTTATTTATCAACGAGAGAGTTACATTGTCTTTAAACATGAAACAAAGAGTACATAACATAATTAAACTAAGTCTATCTTCGTTTTATGTCTCTAAGGCACAGGTCCTCTCTAATGTCACGATCATCATCCTAAGCGACAGCTTCTGAAAACACATGTGAAAATAGGTACGTCAGCATAAAAATGCCTGTGAGATACATAGGTTTAGTGAAAATAGGATTCATGACTTGGGTTTTAAAAGATAGGTTTAATAAAAATTAGTCATGAATCTTGTTAAGTGTTTTCTTTTATAACTCGTATGAAAACTCGATAAGAAATCAGACTATATAAAAGAATGGTGTATGGTTAATAAAATAACCGAGTAAAATGAGTTGGATAAAATAAACTGTTTTGTAAGACAATGTCTTGTGAAAAATAAGTTGTTTATGTAAAATGTAATATGTCAAATATTGAAATGATTTAAGTAACGCTACGACATGTAATATCATACAAGCACAACCAGCGGCGTATCCACCATGCTTGTATCATATTACACAAGCCTCGTTACTCAAATCACTTGCCCAAACCAACCATCATTGTAATTTGTTCATGTATAAATCAATTGTCAAGTGTTATTGTGTAAACCATATCAAAATGTCTATGTCTAATGTAAATCATGAATTGTGTATCCAAAAGTATCATGTGTGGCAAGTGAAATATATCAACTAAACCATAGGTAAAATGCACAAAAACAGGGTATTGAATTAAACATAGTTTAAATCAAAGTTATGTTTTGTGGAACAAAAGCATGCTATACTGATACAAACATCTATGCGGTAATGTTATAATGCATACATTCAAGCCTTGTGACTGTGGTGATAGACCTTTAAACAAATTAAAGGTTTATCTGTGTTATGTTTATCGAATTCGGCCATTCCTTTCATCCAAACATACCTAGGATGTTAGGAACGGGAGTTGTCAATTCCTATGGTACCACTACCTACTAACGAATGGCGTAGCTAATGTTAATGAATGTATTTTTGTCCCATTTAAACAAACCAAATGTCATACCAAAATGTAAGCATGTGAAAACAATGCACTAAGTATGTAATCAAATATACATAGCGTGAAATGTAATGTAAAACCCTAGTTTCTCTATCTAGCCTAGTTTCTCTCTCTAGCCAGGCGATTCTGTTCTTCTTGCAATCCTAGGTTTGTTCGTGATCTTTTTGTATAACAGTCTGTGATTGGTGTTTGATTATTCAAATGATCCATAACGAACTCGTTAGCAATCTAGTGATCGATCTAATTTAGGGTTTTCCTGTTTTTTCCTTCAATCGCTCCTTAACTTGTAGTGTTCGATCTTATTGTATAGCGTGGTTGATTCTTTTATCGATCATTCTATATGATCTAGTGAGAATCACAAGTTAGGGGTTTTGTTAGTCTAGGGTTTGGTCAAGTTTTGCTGGTTGACTGCTGATTGTTTTTCTTGGAGTTTCGGAGTTCGGTTCATTCGTTTTTCAGGAGAGATTTGTTTTGTCGGCTGATTAGGGTTTCTGCTGCTGTCTCCTTAATCTGTTTTTGCTGCTGTATTTACGTCTGCATGTGTTTAGTTTGATACAAAGATGAATCCTGAACCGCCTGATATCAATGAAATTTTTGGGAAACCTCCATCTTTGAATGCTGAATACCGTGATTTGTATGGGAAGCCGCCGACTGTGCTGAAGGGTTTGGGGAGTAAAATACTGAATATTGATGGCAAACCGTTGGCACCGAGACGTGGAGTTGTCTTGAATAATCTGAATGAGCCTCGAGTTGTCAATGTTCTTGATGAATTGGAGAAAATAACTGTTCCGGTTGAGAATGTTTATGCGGATAAACAACAGGATAACCAGGTGTCTTATGCTAAAAAGGTGATGATGAATTCTAAGCCTACTCGTGAAGTTAACTTCAGGAAGCTGGACACGATAGAGACTCATCAGGAAGCTGATATTGTGATCCCGAGGGAGGTAGTTAAAACGGTTAAAGACAGATTTGATAATGTGCTATTTGGTTATTTTCTGGGGAATAGATTGCCGTTTCCTGTTGTGGAGTATTATGTTAAAAATGTCTGGTCGAAATTTGGATTTTCAAAAATCATGATGAATGCTGAAGGTTTTTTCTTTTTTAAATTTGATACAAAGGAAGGAATGAATAAAGTTCTTGAGGGTGGGCCTTGGCTAATACGGAAAGTTCCTCTTTTTCTCAACATTTGGTCGCCTTCGGTCAGTCTGAAAAAAGAAGGAATTAAGTCGGTTCCGATATGGGTTAAGCTTCATAATGTTCCTATTTCTATCTATACGGATGATGGTTTGAGCTTGCTGGCGTCGAAAATTGGAACACCAAAAATACTGAATAGCTATACAGCGGACATGTGTGCTGATAGCTGGGGTAGGAGCAGCTTTGCTAGAGCCTTGATTGAAGTTAGTGCAGATGATGTTCTTAAGGATCAGATAGTTGTTGCTATACCGAAGCTGGAGGATGATGGTTTTATCATGGAAAAAGTCAGAGTTGAGTATGAATGGAAGCCGCATCATTGTGCTGCTTGTTGCATCTTTGGTCATAATGACCAAAATTGTCCTAAGAACGTTAATGTTAGCCAGAAGCAAGTAACGGTGGATGAGGAAGGATTTGTCACGGATAAGAGAAAAGTTGCTAAGTTTGGGGTTGGGCAGAAAAACAGAAACCAAAGTTTGTTTACAAGCCAAAAGCAAATAGATCGGGTGCGAGTACTTCAGGAACGAAGCAAGATAATAGCTCGGGGTCTATTCATATTAAAACAGCGAATTCTTTTGAAGCTTTAGCGGCTGTGGATGGAAATGGAGAGGAGATCAGAGATGTTGAGAATGAGAGGCTGCATGTTGAGACCAATCGGTCTCCGAAGACTGATGACGAGATGAAGGAGGTTACTCCGACTGAGATGGCACAGTTTATGAATAATGACCAGCATATTAATTCTGAGGGGGCAAGCACTCCCGGTTCGAATGGTTTAAATGGGTAGCATAATGACCTGGAATGTTAGGGGCTTGAACCGGTCCCTGAAACAAAGTGAGGTTCGTTCTATTGTTGCTGATAACAAACTAGATATGTGTGCAATTCTTGAATCTCACGTAGATGTATCTAAGTTGGCTAAAGTGTGTAAGTATGTGTTCCGTAATTGGTGTTGGACGTCTAATGGTGGGTTATGCTCTCGGGGAACAAGAATTATTCTCGGTTGGAATCCTATTGTGTTTGATGTTATGGTCCTGTTTCAATCAGACCAACTTATTCATGTTCAGGTTATTTTTAAAGATAGCAAAAAGGTTCTTTTTTGCTCTTTTGTTTATGCTGAGAATAAGTATCAAGATCGAAGACGCCTTTGGGATGATTTATGTAAGCATAGGGCTTTCTGTCATGATAAGCCGTGGGTTGTGATGGGAGATTTCAACTCGGCTCTCAATATTGAAGATTTGTTGTTTGGGTCATCCAATTCGTCTATTGGAATGCGTGAATTTAATGATTGTGTTCAACAAGCTGAATTATTTGATATTCAAGCTCATGGTTTGCAATACACTTGGAGCCAAAAGCCTAAGAGTGGAGTGGGTCTTCTTAAAAAGATAGATAGAATTATGGGTAATGTTTCTTTTATTGATCAATTTCCGGATGCTTTCGCTTTGTTTCATCCGTTTCGAGTGTCGGACCATACCCCGTGCATTTTAAGAACGTTGACTTCATATGGGAATCAGCCGAGACCTTTTAAATTTCCAAATTTCATTGTGACGAAACCTAAATTTAAGCAGGCCGTTCAAAATGAGTGGATAAAAACTGTTGAAGGTGTCACTATGCTTTCTGTTGTGAAGAAAATGAGGAATTTGAAACCTATGTTGAGGAAGATTTTGTTCAACCAAGGTAATTTACATGTTAGGGTGAATGAGTTGAGGAAATCTTTGGATGATATTCAGAGTCGGATTGATCAAAACCCGTTGGATGTTCGGCTTCGGCAAATGGAGACTCAATGTCTTCAAGACTTTCAATCAGCGGCTTACGATGAAGAATGTTTCTTAAAATAGAAATCTAAGGTAACATGGCTTCGTGCGGGAGATTCTAATACTCGGTTTTTTCACAATTCTGTGAAAGCCAGAAATGCTCGTACTAAAATATGTAGTATTACGGATCGGATGGGAGTTCGGCATGAAGGTGATAATGTTGCTGAAGTCCTAGCCTCGCACTATAAGGAGTTTTTGGGGTTCGATGGTTAGGTTGATAACGTTAACATGGATAATCTTTTCGTTAACGTGTTGAGCAGGGAGGTTGCGGATCAAATGGTTACTCAAGTTACTCGTCAGGAAGTCAAAAATGCCATGTTCAGTATTGGAGAGGATAAGGCTCCGGGGCCTGACGGGTATTCGTCAACTTTTTTTAAACATGCGTGGGATATTGTGGGTAATGAGGTCACTGATGCGGTGTTACAATTTTTTGAAAACGGAAAGATTTTAACTGAGGTTAATCACACTATTCTTGCCTTGATTCCGAAAAAAGATGTTCACGATTCAGTTCTAGACTACAGGCCGATTTCTTGTTGCAATGTGATCTATAAATGCATAAGCAAGATTATCACGGATCGATTAAAAGGAAGTTTGGGAATTCTTGTTAGTATCAATCAATCTGCATTTGTACCAGGCCGAAAGATCTCTGATAATATCCTTCTTACACAAGAACTAATGCATAATTATCACCTTAATAGGGGTCCGGCTAGATGTGCGTTCAAAATTGATATCCAGAAAGCCTATGACACGGTTAATTGGTCTTTTCTCAAAGAGGTTTTGAATCGATTTGGGTTTCATCATAAAATGATCGGGTGGATTATGACTTGTGTTTCTACAGTCTCGTACTCGTTGAGTATCAATGGCAATCTTCATGGTTATTTTAGAGGCAAACGAGGGCTACGGCAGGGTGATCCAATGTCTCCCTATTTATTAACGTTAATAATGGAGGTTCTCTCTCTTTTGCTCCAACAGGCCGCTAGTTTTCCATACAAATATCATGCTCATTGTGCCAAGCAAAAAATAATTAAGGTGTCGTTTGCTGATGACTTATTTATTTTTTTTTTGGGTAAAGGGTTACCCCGGTGATTCTATATATTCACAACCAATAAAACCAAGTAGTGTAGAGGGCCTACACTAGTTCAATCATAGGACATGCCCTATGAAAGTAAACCAAAATAACCAAAAAACAAACAACGAAGAAGACCAAGAGTCCCACTAGACTACACTCTAGACCACCAAAATACAAAATAAATGAAAAAACTAATCAGCCTCCATCATCATTAATGTCATTGCCATGAATCTCCCACTTCCTACAAAGTCTTCGAACATTTTCAGTATTCTTCAGTCTCGCTCCCATCAGCTTGTATCGAACCAAACTAATGATTTTGTCACTAACAATCTCCGGAGGTCTCATCCGATTCTTGAAAAGCCTGATGTTGCGCTCCTGCCAAACAACATAAGCACTAGCCGCCACCAAAAGTCTCGCAACATAATCAGTAGCTAACTTAGAATAAGATCGAGTAAGAAGCCAATTTACAATCTCCTCCCACTTAGGTTGAATCGTATCCATACCCACTTTCTGTCTCACAATATGCCAAACTTTCGAAGAGAAGTCACATTCAAAGAACAAGTGACTATGAGAGTCATGATTGGCATAGCATAACAAACAACACATCATATTCATATTCTTTCTTCGAGAAAAATCCCAGTTAAGAATTTTGTCTTGAGTGAGCAACTTACCTTTCATGATCAGCCACATTAAGAACGCATGCCTCGGGATGCATTGAGTAAACCAGACGATAGAGCTCCATTCAAACTCGGTTTCTTTATGACGAACCGAGTTCCAAACCTCCGAAGATGAGAATACCCTCGAGTTATGACCATCACGCCACATAATCTTATCAGGTTTATTCGGTATAATTTGGATTTGATCTAGCTGAATCAGAACCGGAAACAAGTCTCTCCAAGCAACCGGCCACTTCCACTCACCATTGTCGTTGATGTCAGAAACCGAAGCCTCTAACCGGAAGCCTGCATTTGAAATAACTCTAGGCGAAAGAAACTCCCCAAGCGGCCCAATGTCACTCCAAATATCATACCAAGCCGAGGCCAATGTCCCATTACCAATATCAACCCAAAAAAATTCCCTCAAATACGGACGAAGCTGAAGAAGTTTTCTCCACGAGTAACTACATGTAGAGGGAACTTTAGCAATCCAGAAATTCTTACCTTTTAACCTGTAAATATGAACCCAATCCACCCACAAAGACTTCCTCCTAGAAAGAATACTCCAAATATGATTAGCCATAAGAGCTTTGTTTACATCGCCAATACGACGAATACCCAACCCTCCTTCATATTTAGGAAGACAAACTGCTTTCCAAGAAACCTTAGCTTTGCCCTTCAGGAAAACTGTATCTTGAGACCACAAAAAATTTCGCATCTTAGCCTCCAACTCATGAACAACTCTAGTCGGTAGCATAAACACAGAGGACCAGAAAATATGCATAGAAGATAAGACAGAAATAATAAGTTGCAATCTACCAGCAAATGAGAGTAATTTATTCCTCCAATGCATGATACGTTTGTCTAACTTCTCCAGCATAATACTACAATCTTTATAGATCAGACCCGATGATATTAAAGGAACACCAAGATAGCGAACAGGCAAAGAACCCTCCTTAAACGGCATAATATTCAAAATAGCACTTTTAATATAACTTGGAACATTGCAAAAGAAAACCGTGCTTTTCTAATTATTAGGCACTAAACCCGACATCAAAGCAAACTTAGAAAGAGAGTTCATAATATACCTAGCTGAAGCAATTTCCCCTCTAGCAAAAAGAAAAAGATCGTCCGCAAAACAAAGGTTGATAATTTGCTGCTTCTCACATTTATTATGAAATTTGAAAGAAGAATCAATCCTTAACGAATGGTGCAAAATGGCCGTCAGAACTTCCATAACAAGAGTAAATAGATACGGGGACAGAGGATCTCCCTGACGAAGGCCACGATTACCTTTGAAATACCCATGCACATTACCATTGACACAAACAGAATAAGATGTAGTAGAAACACACACCATAATCCAGTTCACCATCGAAGCATTGAAACCGAAACCAAGCAGAATATTTTTCAGAAAGTTCCAATCAACCGTATCATATGCCTTTTGAATGTCAACTTTAAAGGCACATCTTGGGGGACCAACATTCCTATGATAATTGTGCATCAACTCTTGAGTTAACAAAATATTGTCAGAAATCTTCCTGCCTGGGACAAAAGCTGATTGATTTATACTAACAATATTACTTAACACCACCTTAAGTCTCTCCGCAATGATCTTGCTAATGCACTTGTATATAACATTACAACAAGCAATCGGCCTGTAATCCGTAACCACTGACGGAGAAGAAATTTTAGGCACAAGCACAATAAGAGTATGATTTAACTCTTGAAGTAAGAAACCTGTTTCAAAAAAATCAATGACAGCCTTTGAAACATCCTTCCCGATAATAGGCCAAGCACTCTTAAAAAACGCAGCCGTAAAACCATCCGGACCTGGTGCTTTATCTATGCCAATAGAGAACATAGTCGTCTTAACTTCATCTTCAGTCACTTGTCTGATCATATGAGTAGCACTCTGAGGATCCAGAACTTGCGTGAATAAATCCGGAGACGGACTGATTGACGTATCACCCCGGCACCCCAAAAACTTCTCATAATGATCAACAAAGGCTTGCTGAACTCTATCACCTTCAAAAACAAAACCTCCTGAATCACTAATAACATCAATACGGCTGTAATGATTTTTACTTTTAACCGAAGAATGAAAGAAAGCCGTATTCGAATCCCCAGCCCTCAACCAGTCTACTTTAGATTTTTGTTTCAGAAAACGCTCCTCATCCAACATAGCTTCCTGATATTCACCATTCACGGTAGCCTCTTGAATTCGAATATCTTCATTATTCGGCTCCTGATCTAGGTCTTTCTGCAATTTATCAAGCTTGTCACGAAGTCTTTCAACTTTCTTATGCAGATTACCCTGCTTGAATAACAGCGCTCGAAGAGGATTTTTGAGAAACCGAAGCCGTTTAGCAACACAAAATTGATGAACTCCATGAACTCTAGTTTCCCATCCTCTCCTCACAATATCTAGAAATTCTGGCTTGTAAACCAAAAAATTAGCAAATTTAAAGGACCGAGGCTTCCGAATACCAGCATCAGGAATTTTTAAAACACAAGGGCAATGGTCTGAAAGCCGATACGGCTGAAAGAGAGCGACTGCACTCGGCCATTGTGTCACAAAATGGGTGTTCCCAAGCACTCTATCAATCTTCTTAAGTAAACCAATCCCTTTCTTGGGCTTCTGATTCCATGTAAAATGGAGACCTGACCGTTTGATATCAAACATCTCAATCTTATCCACACACTCCTGAAACTCTTTCATACTAATAGACACTGACGAGGATCCCATCGACTTGTCTTCTAGATTTAGAGCAGAGTTAAAAATCCCCCATAATCACCCAAGGATTGTTCCCCACGAAACTTTTATGTATAGACAAATGATGCCATAAATCCCTTCGAGTGACATAATAATTAGCGGCATAGACAATCGAGCAATAAACCATTTTCTTATCCAGCTTGAAAAAAAGTTGTAAATGAATAACCTGATCAGTTTGAGACAACACCATAACATCAAAAACAGCTGGATTCCAACCAATAATAATCCTCGTTCCTTTGTTGCACGTAGCACCATTCGACGTCCAATCCCAAGCCCGAAAAATCGATTTACAAATTTGACCAAGCCTATTTACATCAACATGCGATTCCAAGATAGCACATAAACTCAAATTATAATCTTTAACTGCCTGACGAACCTCCGTTTGTTTCAGAGGGCGGTTCAACCCCCTAATATTCCAAGAAGCAATACTAACCATTGTTAACATTAATAGAAGGAGTGCTTGCCCCTTGTTGATTATCAGGTTTTTTTGTCCCACTAACAAGAAACTCATCTGTTTCGTTATAAACTTCTTGAACTTCATCATCATCCGACTCATAAGTACCCTCTCGAGCTCCCTTCCCATCAGCTACGTTATCTATCTTGGGATCATTAAACACATCAAAAGGATTAGACGAAAGAAAACTAGTAGCAGGAGCTGATTTACTACCACTTCCGCTCGCCTTAGAAGTAACAGGCCGATACTCAAATTGATGCTTCGGTTTATTAACTGGAAATCCTGTTCTCTTGGCTGCTTTCCGAGTATCAACATCCCTAAACCCATCCTTGTCTATCACTGGTTGTTTTAAAGACCCTTTGTTCTTAGATTCATGTTGAGTTTGTTGGACTTTAACCGATCCTTTAGTAAGTTGCCTGGTTTGTCTCGGACAAGTCTGATCATCATGACCAAATATCTTGCATAACGCACATCTATGAGGGCTCCATTCGTATTCAACATAAACTTTTTCCTTGACAAAACCTTCCCCCTCCACTTCCGGAACTGCTATTACAATCTCCTCCTTTAATTCATGCTCAGCCGAAACCTCCACTAAAGCTCTAGCAAAACTACTTCTTCCCCAAGAGTCAAGGCACATTGATGAAGTATACGTATCCAAATCTAATGGAGTTCCAACAGCCGTAGCGATCATGCTTAAACCATCCTCTGTGTAGGCTGCAATTGGTACTTCATGTAGTTTAACCCAAAGTTGCACATTCTTAACTTCCTTTTTTTCCAATTTTGAAGACGGGGACCATACATTAAGAAACAAAGGTTGTGAACGAATTATCCACGGACCCTCCTTCATAACGTTTTTCATACCATTCTCATCAGCAAACTTAAAAAAGAAGAAACCATTCGCGTTCATCATCGATTTTTGAAGACCAAATCTCTTCCAGTTATTCCTTACGAAGTATTCAACTACCGGGTATGCAACACGATCGCCTAGAAAGTATCCATATAGAGTATTGGCTAATTTATCCTTAACAGTTTTAACAGATTCTTTCGGCAAAACCACATCACAACCTTCAGGACCAAGAGGACTTGTAAGAGCTCGAAAATTAACCTTCTTATTATTAGATACCCCCACAGATTCAGCATAAGATAATGGAGTTTTACCTAAATCCAGTTTTCCACTTTGAACACCTTGAACCAAACCATCTGAACCTTGAGTTCCCGCCAGATTAACAGGAATTGTTACCTTAGTTAATTCGTCAATAACATTAAACAACTTCGGACCAGATTGAGAATTCTGCACCGTACCTCTCCTAGCCATCATCGGGTTACCATCGATCTTCGTCACTTTACTAGCCAGACCCTTAAAAGGTAACGGTGGTTTACCTCTATCATCCTTAGCAATATCATCAGATTTCTTACGATCATCCATTGAAAGAAAGTCGACTCTCTCCTTTACTCAGTAAGTAAAACAACCATGCACATCAGAAAACGAAATCCAAAGAAACCCAGACGAACCAAAAAAGAAGAGAATAAGAAAACCCTAATTTAGCTTGACGGCAAAGAAAAGAAATACCCACGATTGAAACTCAATCCTTCCGCTAACTAGTTCGAATCAGAGAAATTGATAACTCAATACTCCGATGATCAGACTGTTATACGGAATTCAAGAATCAAAATCGAAAGTAAGAAAGAGAACCAGAATCGCCATTGCTAGAGAGAGAACTAGGGTTTTAGCATAAAATCAACTTTTTGATGACTTATTTATTTTTGTGCATGGTGATGTTATTTCGGTTAAAAAGGTTAAGCAGGCTCTTGAGACGTTTACTAACATCTCTGGTTTGGCTCCTAGTCCAGCGAAAAGTACAGTTTTTTTCTGCAATGTTCCTCAGTCGATTAGACAGGAAGTTCTGGATATCATGCCGTTTCAGGAGGGTGAGTTTCCGGTTCGCTATCTGGGGGTCCCGCTCATTTCTTCCAGACTTCTTTTTAAAGATTGCAAAGTCCTTATTGATCGTATGGATAAGAAGATTGTTAACTGGATGACAAAGTCATTATCATTTGCTGGTCGGCTTCAACTTATAAACTCGGTACTTTCATCTATGCATATATATTGGGCCTCTGTTTTCATTATCCCCACTCGTGTTATCAATGATCTTGAGAAAAGAATTCATAGATTCTTGTGGAATGCGGGTTCGGAGGGTAGAATCCGTGCTAAAGTTGCCTGGAAAGAAGTGTGCTTGCCTAAAGAAGAGGGGGGTTGGTCATTCGATGCATTTCGGATGTGAATAAATCGCTCATGGCCAAACATGTTTGGAGTATTATAAGTAAACGTGATTCTATTTGGGTGAAATGGATTCACGAGTACAAACTTAAAGGGAGGAGTTTTTGGGAGGTTCCTTGTCGGGGTAGCATGAGTTGGGGATGGAGGAAAATTTTGTCCATCCGGAGTATTATGAGACCTTTTATCTGGTATTTGCTCAAAAGTGGTATGCAAACAAATGTTTGGAGTGATAATTGGTGCCATGTAAGTCCGCTGAGCTCATTTATTACTCCTCGTGCTATAGCAAATGCAGGGTTTAACTTGAAGTCGTCGGTTGCGGATGTCATTGATGCAAATGGGAATTGGAGATGGCCCCAAGCTTGGTTTGATTTGTTTCCGGTTCTAATAACTATTCAAACGCCTCAACTGGTTGAAAATGCCCTTGATCGTTTGGTTTGGAAAGCTTTGGATGGTAATGTTGGTGAGTTTGAACCGGCCCAAGTATGGCACACGATTCGGAATAGGGATAACATTGCGAACTGGGCTCACATGGTTTGGTTCTCTCAATGTGTTCCACGGCACTCTTTTCATATGTGGCTGGTGATTAAGAACAAACTGAAGACTCAGGATCGGTTAGCGGTTTGGGAAGCTGGGAGTGCAACAAATCTTAATCTTAAGTGTTGCCCGTTGTGCAAAAATGGTAGAGATAGTCGAGATCACTTGTTTTTTCAATGTGCATTTGCGAATAAAGTTTGGACAAATGTGAAGAGCATGGTGAACTTAGATAGTGTTGATAATACATGGCAGTCCTTAATGGTTTGGATCTATCAATACTCCAAGTCTAAGAAAGTGGATGATATAGTATGTAAATTGGTCATTGCTGCGGCTTCCTATTATATTTGGCAAGAGAGGAATAGTCGGCTTTTTAGCTCATCTCATTTGACGGAGACACAAGTTGCGGAGAAGATTAAAAGTTCGGTTCGATTAAGACTTATGGGCTTCAAGTTTCGGCTGGAATCGGCTAGGAGGAAGATTTTCAGTATCTGGAAGATTAATGATAGCAAGGATGATCAACCTGATCCGGGCTAGAACTTTTGGATTAGAGTAGAGTTCGGCCGAGTTTGTTTAGCCGTGGTTGTGTCTAGTTTTTGATACTTTGGTTGTTTTGTTTTGTTGGATGTTTGTTTTTGCCGTCCTAGGCTTGGTATGCCAAGCCTAGTTGGTGTGTCACTTTGACACACCCTTGTTCTTATTGGTTCATTTATAAAATTCATCGGGGTAACCCTTTACCCAAAAAAAAATGTAATGTAAAACAATGTACTAAGTATGCAACAAAGGACATACGTAGCAAAAACACAATGAAATCATGTACTGTAAGTGTACTAATGAACATAATAAGCATATGATATGAAAACATGGAAAGCATGAAAGTAACAAGTAGGCACATGTGTTTCACCCCAAAACAGTTTGAAAACAGTAAAAGAGGGGTCTATGTACTCACTTGAGATTGCTCAATAGTCCTAGGATAACCACCAAGCAATGCTAGAAGATCACGGAATCAAACGGCACCTAATATAGGTAACTACATTAATAAACCGGACCTAAATCGGAAGATCGGATAGAATGAGGGCTCGTAAACCAAATGAGTATGGGAACTCATGTAATGTGGTTTAACAAAGCCCACATACTAAAATGAAACCTAACCTAAGTGCTTACGACCCATTACGACCCGTTTAGGTAGCTTATGCTACTTTAACGCGTCGTTCGCGTAAAACGCGTTCGGAACGCCTAACTAGTCCTATGATAAGTAAAATATGCCTTAACATGTCTAATATTGTTGCCAAATCAGTTTAGATGTTAAAAGTTATGTTACATATGCTTAAAATGAATTTTGGCGGGCGTAGAGAACTTGAAACCCTGATTCTCTCTCTCTCCTTTGGCGATTTCATGCTTCTTCTTGAAACCCTGATTTTTCTTTGAGATCTTATGCATAACAGTCTGTGATTGGAGCTTTGATTATTCAAAATTCTATAACGAACTTGTTAGCATTAGTGATCGATTTAAAACTAGGGTTTTCTGTGTTCTTCTTATTCAATCGCCGCCTTAGTGATTGGTTTGAAACCCTATCTTATTAAATCTGTAGTTATTGATCGCGGTTAACTGAGATTAATTTAGCTAGATTGATACTCTAGTTTAATCGGTAAAGGGTTGAGAATTGATCCTAGGGTTTTTAAGGAATAGGGTTTTTGTGTTTCTAGTTTAATTTGGTTGCATGGTTCTTTCGTTTGGTTGACGTGTGGTTTTGTTTTGTTCGTTTTCCTTGTTGCATGGAGAGAAATCGAGATCAGGGGTTGGAGGATTTAGGTTTTCATTCCTTTACTGAGAGGTTGCATGGGGATATCTTCATTACGTCCAAGGGTCCTATGCCGGTGAATTCCCAGGAGGTTAGAGAGATACCTTCGTTGTTGCGGAATAGTCTTGATGGTAAGAAGATTCACATCGATGGTAACCCATTGATGCCGAGGCGAGGTATACTACAAAAAGACCAGCGGGTAATTAATGTTATAGATGAGTTGGAAAAGGTTTCTGTTCCAGTTCAGATTGATAGTAATATTGATGGTGGTACTAGGGATCAGAATACAAAAAGCACATTGCCTTTCTCTTATGCGGATACACTAAAGAAGAACACTTCGCTGAAACGGGAGGTTAATTTTAGGAGATTGGATCCGATTGAAACGGTGCAAGATGCTGATGTTCTTATTCCTCGTGAGGTTATACGTAAGGTCCAGGATAAGTTTGAGAATGTTTTGTATGGTTATTTCTTAGGTAATCGGCTTCCCTTCCCTGTGGTGGAATACTATGCTAAAAACGTTTGGTCAAAACACGGGTTTGCTAAGATTATGATGAATTCGGAAGGGTTTTTCTTCTTTAAGTTTGATACGAAAGAGGGTATGAATAAAGTGCTTGAAGGAGGGCCTTGGTTAATTAGGAAGATTCCATTATTCTTGAATGTTTGGTCTCCATACGTTAGTCTGAAGAAAGAGTGTATAAAATCTGTTCCGATTTGGGTAAAACTCCATAATGTTCCTATTGCGGTTTATACAGATGATGGGCTGAGTTTGTTAGCATCCAAACTGGGAACTCCTAAAAGGTTAGATGGTTATACAGCGGATATGTGTGTTGATAATTGGGGAAGGAGTAGTTTCGCTCGGGCCTTGATTGAGATTAATGCTGATAATGATCTGAAGGATCACATTACTGTAGCCATTCCGAAGCTTGAAGAGGACGGCTACATTACTGAGAAAATTAGAGTAGAGTATGAATGGAAACCCCACTGTTGTTCGGTTTGTTGCGTGTTCGGTCATAACGATCAGATGTGTGCTAAGAATGTCACCAATAAAGCTAAACAAGTTGTCATAGACGATGAGGGTTTTATAACGGATAAGAAGAAAACGGCCTGGATAGGGGTTATGCAAAAGAAACAAAAGGCTAAGTTTGTTTATAAGTCGAGGATAGGCAATGCTGGAGCGAGTACGTCGGGAACGAAGAAAGAAAAGTCAGATTCTGGTATGCATGGTAAAGTGGTAACCAAAAACTCTTTTGAGGCTTTATCTAAGGCTAATGGGGATGCAGATATAGGAACTAGTGTGAATGAGAAAGAAATGGGGCCAAGGATGGATGTAGGTAATAGACCAAACAATATTAATGAGGAGGAAGTGGTAGAAGTGGTTCCTACGGAGATGTCTAAATTTATGGGTAGTAATCCAGAGGGAAATAATTCTGAGGGGGCAAGCACTCCCAGGCTTACGGGTTTAAATGGATAGCTTAGCTGCTTGGAACATTAGGGGCTTGAACCGGCCCCTTAAACAAGCTGAGGTTCGGGTTCTTATAGCTGAGAACCAAATTAATGTTTGTGCAGTGTTGGAAACGCATTTCCATGTGAACAAGTTGGATGGTATTTGTAACAGAGTTTTTAGGAATTGGAGGTGGACGTCTAATGGTGGGTTATGTTCTAAAGGCACGAGAATCATTCTCGGTTGGAACGAGGAGGTGGTGGATATCATGGTTATCTCACAATCAGATCAGGTGATTCATACTCAAGTCCTCGTAAAAGCTGACAATAAAGTTTTTTTCATTTCCTTTGTTTATGCGGAAAACAGGGTTCAAGATAGACGCGCTCTTTGGGATGATTTGTGCAAATTTAATGCTTTATCTCGTGATAAACCATGGGTAGTTCTTGGTGATTTTAACGTGGCTCTAAATATGGAAGATTATTTATCTGGTCCGTCTAATAATTCTATTGGTATGAGGGAGTTCTATGATTGTGTTAAGGAGACCGAGTTACTTGATATCCCCAGTCATGGCATTCACTATACGTGGAATCAAAAGCCGAGGGAGGGCATAGGGGTCATGACGAAGATAGACCGTGTTATGAGTAATGTCAAATTCCTGGAATTATTTCCAGATGGTTATGTGCTTTTCCAGCCAGCTCGTATTTCGGATCATTCTCCTTGTATCTTGAAGATGTCGTCGGTGGCCCGTATCAAACCGAAACCATTCAAGTTTCCCAACTTTATCACAACTAAACCGGAGTTCAGTCAGGCTGTTATTCTGGAATGGGCCAAAGAAGTACAAGGTCACTCTATGTTTGTGGTAGTGAAGAAAATGAGAAATCTGAAGCCTGTTTTGCGTAAAATTCTTTTTCAGCAAGGTAACCTGCATAATAGAGTTACTAATTTACGGGTTCAGCTTGACCAGATTCAGCGCCAAGTGGATGCATGTCCTTTGGATACGTCGCTTCGTGAGAATCATGCCAAATGTCTTCGAGAATTTCAAGCTGCTGCATATGATGAGGAATGCTTCCTTAAGCAGAAAGCTAAGGTAGATTGGTTATGTGCGGGGGATGCAAACACTTCTTTCTTTCACAAGTGTGTGAAAGGTAGGAATGCTAGAAGTAAAATTTCGTGTATCATATGGATGTGCAAGGGAACCGCTATGAGGGTGATCACGTTCCAGCAGCTCTTCTTAATCATTACGCTAATTTTTTGGGCATGGAAGACCAGGTGGAAAGATGTGATATTGGGGACTTGTTTGTCAATATTCTTAGTGAGTTTTCAGCTAATCATATGGTTCGTGCGGTTTCTCGGGATGAGGTAAAAAAAGCTATGTTTGGTATTGGCGAAAATAAAGCTCCGGGTCCGGATGGGTACACATCGGCTTTCTTTAAACAAGCTTGGGATGTAGTTGGAGACGATGTTACCAATGCAATTTTGGATTTTTTCGAGAATGGTCAAATGTTGAAGCAAATCAACCACACTATTATAGCATTGGTGCCTAAGAAGGATTCCCCGAATACGGTGTTGGATTACAGGCCGATTTCTTGCTGTAATGTTTTATTTAAGTGTATAAGCAAGATCATAACCGATAGAATCAAAGGAAGCTTGGATGGTTTAGTAAGCATAAATCAATCAGCTTTTGTCCCTGGTCGTAAAATTACTGATAATATTCTCCTCACCCAGGAGCTTATGCATAATTACCACATTAATAGTGGTCCTTCTAGATGTGCCTTGAAGATTGACATTCAGAAGGCCTATGATACAGTTAGCTGGTCATTTCTTAAAGAGGTCTTATTGCGATTTGGATTCCATCGGAAAATGGTTCAGTGGATCATGAAGTGTGTTACTACTGTTTCGTATTCCTTGAGCATTAATGGGGAATTGCATGGGTATTTTAGTGGGAAGAGGGGCCTTAGACAAGGTGACCCTATGTCTCCGTACTAATTCACTTTAGTCATGGAGGTCCTTTCTCTTCTTCTTCAGCGTGCAACGATGGTTGGGTCGGGTTTTAAGTTTCATGCGCATTGTGCTAAAGAAAAGATTATAAATGTGTGTTTTGCAGATGATCTGTTTATCTTTGCCCATGGTGATTGTGTTTCGGTAAAGTTATTACGGGATGCTCTTAAAAAGTTTACAAGGATCTCGGGTTTGGTCCCAAGTGCTCCAAAAAGTACTATTTTCTTTTGTAATGTTCCTCCTCATACAAAGGATCAGATTTTGAGTTTAATGCCGTTTCAGGAGGGGTCCCTCCCTGTTCGCTACCTTGGAGTGCCATTAATCTCTTCAAGGCTTGCTTATAGCGATTGCAAAGTTCTGGTTGAAAGGGTTGAGCGATAGATTGATAATTGGATGTCTAAGTCTTTATCGTTCGTAGGAAGACTCCAGTTGATCAATTCGGTTATTTCGGCTATGTATACCTACTGGGCTTCAGTGTTCATGCTTCCGGTTAGAGTTGTTAAGGAGCTTGAAACTTTTATGCGTCGTTTCTTATGGAATGGTGGCTCTCATGGCTCGGCTCGTTCTAAAGTTGCCTGGAGGGATATATGTTTGCCAAAAACGGAGGGTGGTTTGGGCATTCGTAGTGTCATGGACGTTAATAAAGCGTTGATTTCTAACCATATATGGAGTATTATTAATCATCGTCGTTCTCTATGGGTTCTATGGATTCATTCTTACAAACTTAAGGGTACTAGTTTTTGGGAGGTGAAATGTTGTGCAAATCCTAGCTGGGGATGGAGAAAGATTCTTGCTCTCCGTAATCAGATTCGGCCGTTTGTTTGGAGGACAATTCAAAGTGGTCGCCAAACAAATGCTTGGAGTGATAATTGGTGTTCCTGTAGCCCTCTTCGTAGCTTCATTTCTCCTAGAGTCATTGCAAATGCAGGTTTCAATCTAAACACGACAGTGGCGGATCTCCTTGACGATAATGGACAGTGGAAATGGCCTATTGCTTGGTATGATTTATTTCCGGTTCTTATAAATATTGCTCCTCCCATTCTATTGGAGGGTTTGGTTGATCGTCTTCGGTGGAAGGATAGTGATGGTAATTTACTTTTATTTCACTCTTTGGAAGCCTGGAACTCTTTTCGGCCGAGAAACAACAAAGTTGCTTGGTTGGATTCGGTTTGGTTTAGCCAGTGCATTCCTAGACATTCATTCACTTGTGGCTTGTTATCAATAACAAGTTAAAAACTCAGGATAGGATGGCTATTTGGGAAGCGGGTAGTGCCACTAACCTTAACCTCATGTGTTGTCCGCTATGTTGTTATGACCGGGACTCTAGGGATCATCTTTTCTTCTAGTGTCCTTATTCGTCTGTGGTGTGGGAAATAGTGAGGGAAAGGGTTGATATGGGTTGTGTCGATAACACATGGAGCTCGATCATGGCTTGGTTGGAACAAAGCAATAACGCGCGGCAACTTGAAAGGATTGTATGCAAGATTCTAGTAGGGGCAGCTACATGTTTCATATGGCAAGAAAGAAACAACCGGTTATTCTCGAAGCTTAAACGTAACCCGTCTATGCTTTCTCAAGTTATTATTACTACGGTTCGGCTGAAGTTAATGGGATTCAAATTTGGTAGACATCCGAATCACATGATGATTCTTGATAAGTGGCAGATCTCGAAGAGGGATTTGATTTCGGATCCAGGCTAAGGAGGCATTGTATTGTGGTTTTTTGAATTGTTTTTTGGGTAGTGTTTTGTCTAGTTGACATCTTGGCTGTGTTTAGCTTTAGTTTGTTTTGGTTGTTTGTTTTCCTAGTTGGGGTATGCCTTGACTAGTAGTGTGTGTCGGGTTCTTGACACACCCAGTTCTTTTTATTGGTTATTTATAAAATTCACCGGGGTAACCCTTTACCCAAAAAAAAATGAATTTTGGCGTAAAAAGGGCATTTTGGTAATTTACCTAAGGCATATAAACTACCTATCATACAACTAACTAAACGTCGTGACCATAAGGTATAACCTCGGGAGGTTATTCCCTATATACTATGGTCACCTAATGTGTTTGGTCGGATCCTAATGATCGACCAAACGGGTCGGGTTCGAAAGTATAAGCGATTGTTTAGATCGCTTACCTTTAGGACCCTAGACAAGCACAAAACTAAAAGTGACGAGCTAAGCATGTTAAAACATGCTTAACTAAGTTTAGAAAACAGGTTTGGTATCAAAACAAACGGTTTTGATACCTAAGAGTAGTTTGGTTACAAAATACATAAGAATGCGCATTTTGGCCGAAACTACGACTCGTCACTGAGCCTAGATAACGTGGTAATCAGTAGGTATAGTCACTAGGGGCTATAACCATCGTGATTACGCTCACGTTATGAAGTTCAAACGAACTTCGCATTGACCATAAACTGGTCAATGCAGAAAGTCAAACAAAGTTTGACTTTAACGCTAAAACGAATGAAAAGAACGAAATAACACTTACAAAGGGTCCCCGCAAGTTTGATCTTCCAAGTAATCTCAGGTAGGAAGTGTATAACCACAACCACTTAGAGAAAAACTCAGAATTCAAGTGGGTTTTGCAAGTGAATGGGTTAGGTATTTATATGATTTGGACCACCGTTAGGATCGTTCCTCGAATACCGTGCTTTGATCTTGTCCCTACACTTGTTGCAACACTAAGGTAACTCAAATTGGCCCCCCATTATCAGGAAGAAGCAAGTGCAAAAGGGATTAGGAGTGGGTAACAGCTGTTAACAGCTGTTTAAACTGAATCTGCTGTTCTGGGGATATCTTACGGACCGGAAGGGTGATGGCTTACGGTCCGTAAGCCAACAACTTTGCAGAATTGTCAGTTTTGGTCCTTGTTGATGTTTAAGCTCATTTCCGACACTTCTAAGGCCCGTCAAGCCAACTTTAAGGCCCTAAAATGATGCCTAAACATTGTGGACATGAAACATGCTCAAAAATATGCCGGATGTCAGTTCGTTTGGCCGTACGATTGCGTTGTTCGGTTAATTACGAAGGAATGCGCGTAAGTGCGAAAAACGATCCAAATTGCGTGACGAATGGATTTTTCTCATGCCAAACACTAAAATAAAATATTTTAGTGCTTACATAAATTTTTGGATGTCCGGATGTATTCAGAACGTAAGTTATGCACGAAAATGCAAACTTGTGCACTTTTTTGACGCTTTCAGTCCCTGAATGACCCAAAAGTTTATTTTAGCACACCGACCCCTCAAAGCCTATTTCTAAGCTATGTAAAGGATATTTATTGTATGTTTAACTTATGGTCATGTTCCAGAATGTCTGTTCTAGTACGAATCATCATACTTTCGCAGTTTGTCAAATTTAGTCCCTGTAGGCGAATTAACTTGTTTTTGTCATACCAAAGCCTTCAAAACTTATTTCTAAGTTATGTAAAGGTTATTTAAGGTATGTTAAGTATATGTTGATGTTCCGGAGTATTTGTCGCGTTAAACTGATTACGTTTACGCACCAGTTTGCGTATAACTCTCCAGAAAGCGATGCAAAGTTTGAAATTGAACAAAAGTCAAAACATGAAAAATGTAAAACATAACCAAACAAACATTGGGATCAAATAACATTGTTTTATTGATAATTGAACTGTTCACAATGATTACAAACACAGGTGTCACGGTCTCCCCTACTTGTGGAAATTTCGTCCCGAAATTTATTTAAAGGAAACTCGTGGGAATAGATGTGGGTACTTCGCCTTCATTTGATCTTCACGTTCCCAAGTAAACTCAGGTCCACGCTTAGATTCCCAGCGAACTTTGACCAATGGAATGCGCTTGCGCTTGAGCCACTTGACTTCACGTTCCATGATTTCCACTGGCTTCTCAACAAATTTCAGTGTTTTATCAACACGAATTTCGTCAAGTGGTATGTGGAGGTTCTCATCAGCTAAACACTTCTTGAGATTGGACACGTGAAAGGTTGGATGAACATTTCCAAGTTCAGGAGGTAACTCAAGTCTGTAGGCTACCTTACCGATTCTTTCGACGATCTTGAATGTTCCAACGTATCTAGGTGCAAGTTTTCCTTTCTTTCCAAATCTGATCACACCTTTCCAAGGTGAGACCTTAAGTAATACTCGATCACTGACTTGAAATTCCATGGGCTTACGTCCTTGGTCCGCGTAACTCTTTTGACGGCTTCTAGCTGTCTGAAGGTTATCACGAACTTTCTTAACCTTATCTGTTGTCTCTAAAATGAGGGCAGGTCCAGTAAGCTGAGCCTCACCGATCTCATCCAACAGACTGGTGAACGACATTTTCGACCATAGAGAGCCTCGAAAGGAGCCATGTTGATGCTGGAGTGATAACTGTTGTTGTAGGAGAATTCAATCAATGGAAGATGTGAATCCCAACTACCACCAAAATCGATCACACAAGCTCTAAGCATATCCTTGTAACACCCCGAAAACGGGTTTGGTAATCAAACCTCGTTAATAGTAAAAACGGGTAAAATACTGTTAGTGGTAAAATTAACCCGGTGAATATTAGGATTTAAATGAATAAATCTAATATTTATTAAAAAAATGGGAAATACTTTGAGAAAGCAAAGTATATAAAAAGGCCCGAGATTTAACGGGACATAAAATAAAACGGGTTTTTGAACAAGAGCTAATTAACTAGGAAAAAATTATAACCTAGTTAGCTAATAGTCTAGAAATAACTTATAATAAGGTTAAAAAGAACCAATCTATAAGTTAAACCAAAGTGGAGGGACCAAATTAATAAAAGCTGAAACTTAATTGATCAAATAAGAAATAATTTACAAAAAAAAACACACTGGTGGGTGTGCTGGGATCGATCAGAAGAGGAGGGCGACCTGGGGTTTTCTTCAAACCCTAAAATTCCCACAAAATTCACAAATTGAAGCCCCTAATCTGCTCTAAATCAAGTCTCGGACATAAATTAGTGATCTCCTAGTCGTAAGGATCAAAAGGTATGTAAAATTGTGGTATTTTGTTGCATCTTGAATTCTAGGTTAAATGTGAAAAACGAAAATTCAGCTTGATTACTTGATTCATGGATGAAATTAGATGTGATATGAGGTTTAGGAACAAACCCTAGATGATTTCATGACAAAATCTTGCATGATATTTGTAGGGTTTCATAATCACCATTGTAGGTGATTAATGAGCTTGAAGAAACTTGATAAATACTAGAATTATAACTCTCTTGTTCTAGCACAATCTGAATTCAAGAAGTAATTTCAGAAATATTGATGTTTAGATATGTGTAAAGTTGACTAATTGAAGTGAAATTAGATGATAACTACAAGTCATGAACTTCGTAATGATTATGTAAAATCTGACCCGCTAGGTGTTTGTTGAAACGCCTAAGTGAGGATTAAAGTATTAATAATCGGACAAAAACGCAGATTTGCGATATCATAATGAATCATGATAAATGGTTGTAAAAAAAAGGGTTCTAAATTGGTTATGAATGGAACTCTTTAGGCGAGGAATCCGGATCGTCAAATGGACAAGCCGGTGGAAATACGCGTTTGGAAAGGATGCTTAAAAGGTACGTAACCACGATTTTGTTATGTTATGTTTGTTATGTAATTTTTACTAATAGACTTGAAATTAGAATAGAGTATGAATTTGGATGTCTAGTTGAAGTGACGAAGATCACTAGATAAGAAATCATGAGTTATGGTAAAAGGAGTAAAATGGTAAATTAATCATGTATTGATGAACAAATAAAAAGGGTTTTTAAGCAAAACGAATTCAAGGGAAAACCGGGATAGGTTTAAAGGGATAGAATGGTAATTAAATACCATATCATGCGGACAAATGGTCAATTAGACTAAATGGGTCAAATGGTGTTGTTAGCACCATTTGACAATAACAATTGACAAATCGTTTGTTGAGTTTTGGTAATCACGGGAATGACATAAGCTTGCATCGCTTTAACTAGAAAGATTTAACGCAAAAGTTATGTAAACGGGTCAATATATTGATCCAAGCCCGGTATGTATACTAACACAACTTATCATGTAGAATTTGGAGTTCTAAAAGAGTTAGACAAGGTTAAAATATAGATATTCGGTTATCTTTTAGGTAAATCGAATAAATTGAATTATGTTTATGGTGTTTTAGGAGCACGTGGGTTTATAAACGAGATTATAAATAAAAGAGTCGAATTTTGGGTCAAACAAGTATTTAAAAGACCCTTGTAGTATAAGGAGGATGAAAATTGACCAAATTGCCCTTGTAAGCTAATTTGAACGAACGACCCATAAAAGTGGTTCGGAAATAAGTTTTATGATTAAATATATGCTTAGAATGAGTATAGGTAGTGAAGGATGTAAATCCTTGGGTCGAAAGACTTTATATGAGTCTTTGCCGTAAAATGATAATCCGAGGGGTAGAAACTCGGAACATATAGATATCCATATCAAATCCAACACACATATAGATGTGGTGGAAGATAACTTGATAAGAAATGTAGGGATAAGATGCTAGAAAGGAATGAAAGCGAGTAGAAAGTTTGAAAGTGCTTAAATACCCTTAACGGGTCAAAATAAGCATACGAGCGAAAACGGGTTTAAATGGTGTAATAAACCTATGTTTAGAACCTAATATAGTAGGTAACATTAATTTGAAGAAGTGTATGAGATATAGGAATCAAATAAATACGTTTGTTTGATAAAATGCATAAACGGGTTAAAATTCGGTAAAAAGGTAACGAGTCTAAGGCTTAGAAGTCTCAAAAATTTCTTATGTTGGATGTAGGATTTTAACTCCATAAGATGGAGGATTAAATTACGGACGCGTAGGAAAAAGAATCGGGTAAAACGGATCAATAACGAAGAAGTTATGGCCGTTTCCGTGAAATCAGATCGTGCTGGGAATAAG
Source organism: Helianthus tuberosus (assembly GCA_030545235.1). Taxonomy (NCBI): domain Eukaryota; kingdom Viridiplantae; phylum Streptophyta; class Magnoliopsida; order Asterales; family Asteraceae; genus Helianthus; species Helianthus tuberosus. The sequence continues at coordinate 113,320,250 of CM060415.1, read as the reverse complement.
CAGCAACCAGCTGCAACAGTTCTGATGAAATTAGGCAGTGGCGTAGCGCTACTGGCAGTGGCGCTACGCGAGAATGTGCCAGTTTCGCGAAAAATGTTTATTTTAAATTATTTTGCGTTGCGAACCCGTTCTAATACGTTTTAAGCTACGTATGACTAATCCAACTCATGTTTTATGAGTTTCAGGTAAATTTTAGCACCGGAGGACGATCAAGCGACGAGCAAGAACCGAACACGATCACGAAATAAGCTTCCGCACTATGTATCGTTATTATGTTAAACGACGAACGTACACATGATGTGTTGTATACTTTTTAAATTGTAAAAAGTTTTAATAAACCCGTAATTTCCAATGCATATATAATCTTAATTACATGATTGTTTTTTGTAAATGATACGTTAAACCTTAATTTATAAGAACGGGTGTTACAAGTTGGTAATCAGAGCTCATGGTTGAAGGGTAAAGTGTTCGGTTCGAGGCTTGATCGCAAATCCGGTAAGTACATGTATGTTAATAGCTTAGCATGCTAAAGTGTTGTAAACAACAAATAGGGCTATCGTGTGATACACGTTACCCCAATTAAAATGTTTAATATGGTTGACGAAAATACGCGCGTTGACGCGTATAGTAGAAAAAGCCTTGTATTATAATACGGGAGATTATTGAAGTTGACATTACTAACTCTTGTGAATGTTTTAATTGAAGGACACTCGCGTCTGAAGATGACGAGAGTTGAACGAATTGTGGATATGATGATGGAACGGTCCGAGATATGACAAGAAGAGCATACTCATCAAGGACCTAAATCGCGTAACAATCACAAATAAGTAATGGCAAGAAAGCCCATTAGGGCAAGCATTTACCAGGTGCACGTTTAAATTATTGCATGAATAGAAATATGCAATAAATACGTAGAAACTGATAGTTGCATATGTAGATTGAAAACTTGGAAAACCTGAATAGAATACCTATCCAGGATATTGTTTCCAAGAGAAATAAATAGAGGCGTTACTTACATAGGGCGTGATGTGAAAACTATAAAAAGGTCATGTGTGTCATGTGTTAATCGCTTACTCTGGCCAAGTAAGTAGTGGCATATGATACCATGAACTTCTTATGGCGGACACATTTACATCCGATGTAGTAAGGGCGGGGTGAAGGGGACTAATTAAAAAGTACCCAAATGAATCAGATAAGCAAAATATTTGATAATAATGTAAACGCACAACCGACTGACGGAAGCGTATTACATTAGGAAAATGAGCCCGAGTGAAGGGACAAAGAAACATGTAAAATGATTTAGACAAGTATTGGGAGGGAGTGTACTTACACTCGAACCCAGAAAACACAAGCATGTAAAATGATTTAGACAAGTATTGGGAGGGAGTGTACTTACACTCGAACCCAGAAAACACAAGCATGTAAAATGATTTAGACAAGTATTGGGAGGGAGTGTACTTACACTCGAACCCAGAAAACACAAGCATGTAAAATGATTTAGACAAGTATTGGGAGGGAGTGTACTTACACTCGAACCCAGAAAACACAAGCATGTAAAATGATTTAGACAAGTATTGGGAGGGAGTGTACTTACACTCGAACCCGGAAAACGCAAACATGTAAAATGATTTAGACAAATATTGGGAGGGAGTGTACTTACACTCGAACCCGGAAAATGCAAATATGTCCCTTAACGGGTCGTTTTTGTAAAACGTCAAACTTAAGGACAAAGTCGGAATATAAAAATGAAGCGAGGTCTTAATGCATACCGGGAGGGTTGCAATAATAACGACTTCGGTAAAACACCCGGTTGATGGGTAAGAATTAAACACATCCGTAAACCGAGAGACGTGAACGCGGGTTGAAAAAAAAATCAAAGGACTTGGATTACGAGTTATGACTATAAAATCTTGTATATAGAAATTGTGAGTAAATATGTTCAACTATTCAAAGCCAAATGGGTTGAATAAAGAATAAAGTGATTGTTTATAAGTGATGGATTTCACATTAATAGGTCAAACAGGTTGAATACAATATAACGCCGAATGGCACAAATGAGCGCTAGCCAGATAAAGGTAGCGTTAAATGCAAGAGAATAATGAGCCCGGTAATGGGATATAACCAAATAAGAATAAATTATGGACTGTCAATATCCTGGTATGGATAATTGACAAAAGTTAAAGAGAAGATCCTAAAACTAAAACTTTGGTTTTAGTAATAAATAACGTTTTTACAAATATAAATCCTGATAGAAATTTAAATAGTAAGCATAAAGGATACAAGTCTTGACACTAATAGGCGCAAGACGATATATTCGAAAAAGTGATGTTTTCGAAAATGAAAGGTTGATATGACTAATTCTCTCTCTAGCTATGGCGATTTTGTTTCTTCTTCGTACCTTAGATTTTCTTCATGATCTTCGTATAACAGTCTGATTATCTGTGTACTGATTTATCAGTATATCTGATTCGAACTAGTTAGCGAAAGGATTGGTTTAATTCTTGGGTTTCTCTTTTTTCTGTTTTGTCGTCAAGCTAAATTAGGGTTTCTTGTGTTTTCGATTTTCGGTTTATTGGTTTCTGGTTTACGTTGTTCTTGTGTGCATGCTTGCTTCGTTTGCTGATTAATAGAGAGAGTTGTTGTCTGTTCAATGGATGATCGGTCAAAATCGGATGATGTTCCTACGGTTGATAGAGGTAAGCCGCCTTTACCCTTTAAGGGTTTAGCGAGTAGAGTGGTCAATATAGATGGCAATCCGTTGCTTCCTAGGAGAGGTACGATTCAGAATGTTCAGTCTGATCCGAAGATGTTTAATGTTATCAATGAATTGGAAAAGATCACTGTGCCTGTTCTGTCGTCGGTGAATCAAACCGCAGCGGATAATATGGATGCATATGGTTTTCAGGGTTTACATTCTGTTCAGAGTAGTAGTTCTAAACCTAAATCTTATGCGGAATCGGTGACAGCCAACAAAGAGCAGAAAGTTAATTTTCGATCTCTGTCTAGTTCCGTTGTCCAAGAAGGTTGTGATGTTGTTCTTCCGAAGGAATCTGTCCGATCGGTGAAGGATAAATTGGCGAACACTTTATATGGTTATTTTTTGGGGGACCGACTTGCATTCCCTGTGGTTGACTACTTTGTTAAGGTTAATTGGAAAAAATATGGATTGCAAAAAACGATAATGAATGCAAACGGTTTTTTCTTTTTTAAGTTTAATGATGAAGTCGGAATGTCAAATGTTCTTAAAGATGGTCCGTGGATTATTAGGTCTCAACCATTGTTTCTGAATACATGGAGTCCTACGACCAAATTGGAAAAGAAAGAGGTTAAACGAGTGCAACTTTGGGTAAAAATTCATGACGTTCCAATTGCTGCTTATACGGAAGATGGCCTTAGCTTAATTGCAACAACAATTGGAGAACCAAAAATGCTTGATTCTTTCACAACGTCTATGTGTATGGATTCGTGGGGTCGCAGTAGTTATGCTAGAGCATTGGTGGAGATTTCGGCGGAAAAGGAGCTTCGAGAAGAAATTACAATAGCAATTCCGGAAACGGAAGGGGAGGGTTTTACCAAAGAGACTATGTTTGTAGAATATGAATGGAGCCCGCATCGTTGTGCTACTTGTTGTGTTTTTGGCCACTCAAACGAGATGTGTCCTAAGAAGCCGATCAAATCGGGTAATGCTAAATATGAAGATTACAACCGAAATGCCCAACGAAACAAGCAAGTGAAAAAGTTCCCGGTGGTGGATCAAGATGGTTATACCGAGGTGCATGGTAAGAAAGTAGCTAGAAGGCCGGGTATTCAGGTGAATAAACAATCTAAGTTTGAATATCGGCCAGTGTCAAAATCCAAGGCGAATGAGAATAACGGACCAAAGTCAAAGGCATCGCACAATCCTTTTGATATTCTAAAGAAAGTTGACCCGGAAACGGGTACAAGTAAAAAGAACACGGATTCGGGGGTTGAGGATTCGGATGGTGATGAGGCCGATGAGGTTTATAATGAAATGGACGACTTTATGGCTCAAGGATCGGTGAATTTAAATAAAACTCAAGGGGCAAGCACTCCTCCTCAGATAGTTACTGATGGTTAGTATAGCTGTTTGGAATATAAGGGGGTTGAACCGCCCGCTTAAACAAATGGAGGTTCGTCAGGCAGTGAAGGATTATAATTTGAGCTTGTGTGCAATTTTGGAATCCCATGTTGATGTTGGTAAATTGGGTAAAGTGTGTAAGGCTGTTTTTAGATCGTGGGATTGGACTTCTAATGGCGGGTGTTGTAACAAAGGTACAAGAATTATCATTGGGTGGAATCCAGCTATTTTTGATGTAATGATCGTCGCTCAATCTCCTCAGGTTATGCATTTACAGCTTGTTTTTAAATTGGATAAGAGAATGCTTTTCTGTTCTATTGTGTATGCCGAAAATTACTATGTTACGCGTAGGGAGTTATGGCATCTTCTTTCTATGCATAAAGTTTTTGTTGCGGATCGGCCTTGGTGTATTATGGGTGATTTTAATTCTGCTCTTAACATAGAAGATAATTTGATGGGTACTTCATCCATTTCGATTGGCATGAGGGATTTTCAGGAATGTATTGATGACATTGAAGTTGTGGATATTAACCGAACAGGTATTCATTTTACGTGGAACCAAAAGCCTAAAAAAGGTGCGGGTTTACTAAAGAAAATTGATCGGGTAATGGGGAACACTTCTTTTATTACTGAATACCCGAACTCGGTTGCCATTTTCAAGCCGTATAGACTTTCGGACCACTGCCCTTGTATCTTGTCTATTCCGGAAGCTATGAAGCTCAATCCGAGGCCGTTTAAGTTTGCTAACTTTTTGGTTTTTAAACCAGAATTTTTGGAGATTGTTAATAAGTATTGGCTAATTAATGTTGATGGGGTTCACCAATTCCGAGTTGTCAAGAAGTTACGGTCTCTTAAACACCCTCTTCGTTCGTTGCTGTTCAAACAGGGCAACCTCCACAAGAAGGTTGAAAGTATTCGGTTGAAGTTAGATTCAATTCAGCAAAGTATTGATCAAGACCCGCAAAATGTTGATCTTCGGACTGAGGAATCGTCGGCTAGCCGTGACCTTCAGGATGCTATGTTAGATGAAGAGCGTTTTCTGAAACAAAAAGCTAAGGTTGATTGGTTGAGTGCGGGTGACATGAATACTGCGTTTTTTCATTCCTCTTTGAAAATTCAAAATCATTGCAGTAGGATTGATGCTATTAAAGATACGCAAGGGAATCTTTATGAAGGCGATAGTGTATATACAGCTTTTGTTCAACACTATGAAAATTTTTTTGGCAATCAAGGTGATATCTCGTTGCAACCAGCTCCAGATTTATTTCCGAAAATTTTATCTCACAATGTTGCTACGAATATGGTTCGTCATGTTACAGAGGAGGAGGTTAAGAAGGCGATGTTCTCTATTGGCAATGATAAAGCCCCGGGTCCGGATGGATTTACGGCTGCGTTTTTTAAGAGTGCTTGGCCTCTGGTTGGTAATGACATTGTTAATGCTATTAAAGATTTTTTTGACACTGGTAACTTGCTTCGGGAATTGAATCATACGCTTATAGTTCTTACTCCAAAGGTGTCAACTCCCATGGTTGTTACTGATTTTTGGCCGATTGCTTGTTGTAATGTTCTATACAAGTGTATCAGCAAGATTATTGCTGATAGGATTAAGGGAGGTTTGAACGACATTGTAAGTATAAATCAATCGGCTTTTGTTCCGGGTAGAAAGATTTCGGATAACATCTTATTAACGCAAGAGCTAATGCATAATTACCATCGGAATGTGGGGCCTCCGAGATGTGCGTTTAAGGTTGATATTCAAAAAGCTTACGATACAGTCGACTGGAGTTTTCTGAAAAATGTGCTTCTTGGGTTTGGCTTTAACAGTAACATGGTGAAGTGGATCATGCTATGTGTGTCTTCTACTTCATTTTCGGTATGTGTTAATGGCACGGTTCATGGTTTTTTCAGAGGTAAACGGGGGTTAAGGCAAGGGGATCCTATATCTCCTTATTTGTTCACTCTTGTAATGGAGGTTCTGACGGGTATTCTTCAGCATTCTGTTCGGATAGATTCTTCATTTAAATTTCATAACAGATGTGAAAAACAGCAGATAATAAATCTCTGCTTTGCTGATGATCTGTTTCTTTTTGCTAGAGGAGAGGTGAATTCGGCAAAATTTATTATGTCCTCTCTTGCAGATTTCTCTAAGATGTCAGGGTTAGTGCCTAGCAACCAGAAAAGTACGATTTTCTTCTGTAATATAAAAGATCAAGTTAAACAGGCGATTCTGGACATTATGCCTTTTGTGGAAGGTAAGTTGCCTGTCAAGTACTTGGGGGTCCCTCTTATTTCTTCTAAGCTTAGATATAATGATTGCCGTGTGCTTGTGGAAAAATTAGAGAAACGTATTATGCACTGGAAGAACAAATTGTTATCGTTTGCAGGTCGCCTTCAACTTATAATTTCAGTCCTGTCTTCTATGCACATTTATTGGTCCTCGGTGTTTATGTTACCAACTCGGGTTGTTAAGGAGCTTGAAGCTAGAATGAGAAATTTCTTATGGTCTCAAGATGTGTCGTTTAGTAGAGGTAAAGCTAAAGTTTCGTGGAAAGCGGTTTGTACCCCTAAGTATGAAGGTGGTTTGGGCATTAGACGTATTGGGGATATGAATAAAGCCCTGATGACGTCTCATATCTGGAGTATTGTGAGGAAGCGAGATTCCCTTTGGGTTGAGTGGGTTCATTCTTATCGGCTAAAAGGCAAAAACTTCTGGGTTTGTAAACCAACATCGAATTCTACTTGGTCATGGAGGAAGATTATTCAGTTGCGGCATATCATTCGAAAACATGTTTGGTCCGACTTAGGGAATGGCCGTAATACTTCAGCTTGGTTTGATTATTGGAGTGATTTGGGGCCTCTTGGTGATTTTCTTTCACCAAGAACTATTACTGATGCTGATTTTCGGTTAGATGATACCGTGTTCAATATTTTCTCTAACGGAACATGGAATTGGCCTATGGCGTGGAGGGATTTATTCCCTGTTCTTATTCAGCTGGATCAATTTCAGTTAGATCCAACAAAATCGGACCGGTTGCTATGGAAAGATGGTGGCGATTTTTAGGATTTTTCTTCGTCAGCTGTTTGGCATTCGGTCCGGCATAGAGAGTCAGAGGTGGATTGGAGCGGCATTGTTTGGTTTGCCCAATGTATTCCTAGACATGCGTTTATGATGTGGTTGATAATGAAGGGAAAGCTTCTTACTCAAGACAAAATTCTGCAATAGGATCTTTCAAGGCGAAAAAACATGAATATGATGTGCTGTTTGTTATGCTATGAGAACTTTGACTCTCATCAGCACTTATTTTTTGAGTGTAAATTCTCTGAGAAAATTTGGACTATGATTCGAAGTAAAGTGGGGATGGCGGCCGTGAGTTCGAGATGGGTGGGTATCATCGATTGGTTATGTGCTCGAGTTCGGTCAAAGAAAGCTGAGGTCTATGTTGCGAAGATTCTGGTTGCGGCAGCTGCGTATACTATTTGGCAAGAGCGGAATGCTAGGTTGTTTAAAAATCAAGTGCGTCCTCCCGAAATGGTAAAAGATATTATTCTGAAGACTGTGAGATACAAGTTGATGGGAGCTAAACTAAAGAACAATGCTAGAGTGCGGAAGCTGCTTGGGGATTGGGAGATTTCAACCGAAAACAAAGATGATGGAGGCTAATTAGTTTGGTAGTGTTTTGATTGTCTAGAAGTGTGTCTAGGTGTCTTATGTTCGGGTTTTTTTCGGATTTTTGTTTGTTTGGTTTTACTTTCATGGGGCATGTCTCATGTTTGAACTGGTGTAGGCTCTCTACTCCACTTGTGCTTTTTTGTTTGTGAATATATAGAATCACCGGGGTAACCCTTTACCCAAAAAAAAGAAAGGTTGATATGAATTAAGCATGATGTGACACGATCACGGTCAAGAAATGCAATGTGAGGTAGAATCACATTATAACCAAGCGAGCGGTAAAAAGTAACTGGACTAATAAGTCTAGTTAGTGAGACCGGTTAAGGCCAGTAATCCAAATCAATAAAATTTGGCTTGCTTGTAAGCGGTAGATTCGGTATAACTAAACCGAATGAATAAATCTGAAAACAAAAGAAATTATTACTAAAAGTGAAATATTTCACTAAAGACCTTTAAACGGGTCAAGGTGACGGATTCATAAAGAATTCGATATTATATGAAAGCAATGGATATCGCTAAGTTAACTAAACTAGTGGAAATAACGAGATTACGTTATTTCAAGTTGCACTGTGTCGTATGAGTTAAGTAGACAATTAGTAACCAAAAAGATGTTACCATACTTTTCTGGTAATACTAACTAGTCGATAAAAGTAGAAGTAATGTGTAAAAGATTTCGCGGATCGAATACATTGAGTTAAACTCAATAAATTATGTAAGAAAAGGTTTCGAGGACGAAACCTCTTTAAGGGGGGTAGACTTGTAACACCCCGAAAACGGGTTTGGTAATCAAACCTCGTTAATAGTAAAAACGGGTAAAATACTGTTAGTGGTAAAATTAACCCGGTGAATATTAGGATTTAAATGAATAAATCTAATATTTATTAAAAAAAAATGGGAAATACTTTGAGAAATCAAAGTATATAAAAAGGCCCGAGATTTAACAGGACTTAAAATAAAACGGGTTTTTGAACAAGAGCTAATTAACTAGGAAAAAATTATAACCTAGTTAGCTAATAGTCTAGAAATAACTTATAATAAGGTTAAAAAGAACCAATCTATAAGTTAAACCAAAGTGGAGGGGCCAAATTAATAAAAGCTGAAACTTAATTGATCAAATAAGAAATAATTTACAAAAAAAAACACACTGGTGGGTGTGCTGGGATCGATCAGAAGAGGAGGGCGACCAGGGGTTTTCTTCAAACCCTAAAATTCCCACAAAATTCACAAATTGAAGCCCCTAATCTGCTCTAAATCAAGTCTCGAACATAAATTAGTGATCTCCTAGTCGTAAGGATCAAAAGGTATGTAAAATTGTGGTATTTTGTTGCATCTTGAATTCTAGGTTAAATGTGAAAAACGAAAATTCAGCTTGATTACTTGATGCATGGATGAAATTAGATGTGATATGAGGTTTAGGAACAAACCCTAGATGATTTCATGACAAAATCTTGCATGATATTTGTAGGGTTTCATAATCACCATTGTAGGTGATTAATGAGCTTGAAGAAACTTGATAAATACTAGAATTATAACTCTCTTGTTCTAGCACAATCTGAATTCAAGAAGTAATTTCAGAAATATTGATGTTTAGATATGTGTAAAGTTGACTAATTGAAGTGAAATTAGATGATAACTACAAGTCATGAACTTCGTAATGATTACGTAAAATCTGACCCGCTAGGTGTTTGTTGAAACGCCTAAGTGAAGATTAAAGTATTAATAATCGGACAAAAACGCAGATTTGCGATATCATAATGAATCATGATAAATGGTTGTAAAAAAAAGGGTTCTAAATTGGTTATGAATGGAACTCTTTATGCGAGGAATCCAGATCGTCAAATGGACAAGCCGGTGGAAATACGCGTTTGGAAAGGATGCTTAAAAGGTAGGTAACCACGATTTTGTTACGCTATGTTTGTTATGTAATTTTTACTAATAGACTTGAAATTAGAATAGAGTATGTCACACCCCCAAAATCCACAAGCGGAGTATCACCGCATGGAGGCGTGACTGACCAGGATCAAGCCACCAATCATATAGAACAATGTATAAAGTAAAAGTAATTGCAATTTAATTCCAAACAATCCATATGAGAGGTGTTCCAAAACATAAGTATGTTATCACAGTATAGCGGAAGCGTATGATTAAACCCATCATAATAAAGTATGAAATGTTATAAAGTCTAAACAAGGATTCAAAATCCATGCCCACAACGACTACGCCTCCCGTGCAAGCTCCATAAGTACCTAAGGTCCTGCAAGGCATGTAACAGAGGATCAACAACTAGTTGAGCGAGTTCACAGAAAGTAAATGCGTAATAGTAAGTTCGTATGTAACATGTGGCTCTACTGGGCCGATAGTACGTTCTATTGGTGGGGGCTTCCCATGTCATATATTCCCTAGACTATTCGTAATCATAAGTATCCTTCCCAATCCGAGGATAGAAGTAAGTATAGGTTTACGCAGGTTTATGTAAGTGCCCTTCCCAACCGAGGACAGTACGTAGCGAGTACGTAGATTTAGCGCTGGCGTCCTTCCCAATCCGAGGACGGTAGTACGTAGGTTTTAGCACTGGCGTCCTTCCCAATCCGAGGACGGTTGTACGTAAGTTTTACGTAGGTTTAGTGCTAGTGTCCTTCCCAATCCGAGGACAGTACGTAGGCTTTGCGTAGAATTTGGCACAGGCATCCTTCCCAACCGAGGACCGTGGTACATAGTCTAGTGTTCATGTAAGTACAGGTAATCATTCAATCCCATTCCCAACCCAACTGGGGAATCCCATGCCTTTGTAAGAGTGTGAACTCACCTTGGTTTGCTCGGTATGCTAAGTATGTGCTCAAGGTAAATCAATCACGTCCTAAAGTATGTACGTATGTGAAATCAGTTTGTGTTCAAGTTGTGCACGTAAAAACATGTAACACGTAATCACAATCATATACAAGATGGCTACACTTAACAGCAGTTAAATATCCCAGTTAACACTTAACAGAATTAACCCAGTTTACTGCACAGTTCGGCGAAACACATATATGGCGAAACACATAAGTTGGCGAAACACACCTAGTGGCGAAACACATATAGTGACGAAACACACTCTGTTTCGTCGTGGCTTTGCTTGGCGAAACAGGATTCTAATTCGTCGACGACTCTTGGCGAAACACATTCTGTTTCGCCGAGATTCCTGTTTCGTCGAATGTCTGATTCGTAGACACCGTTACAGCAGTTACGAAAAACACAGAAACCCTAATCATATTAGCAGCCGATAACAATATTATCAATCATGCAGTAATCATTCAACACAGAATCATATTAACCTCATCATAGTATAATCATCGGACCACTTTAACGTCTAGCATGAACCCTAGTTTACGTATACAACATATCGATTATAACATCACATCATCAAACCCTATCAAGATGCTAACTTGCATTCAGAATCATGTCATAACACAATATCCAGAACCGAATATTCAATCATATTATGTTTCGCATAAAACCATTTATATCCGCCTACAATATTCATATCAAAATCTATATCATCACCATCATAACAAGAACCCTAATATTTAACATGTGTCAGTTACAATTATACATCAACATAGCAGAATCACATGGCACAGAAACATATACATGGATGAGAGATCAATCAAGACACATAGGATTACTAACCGAGATGATGGTTTTTGGTCGCACAAGAGTTTCTAGTGGGTTCTAGCTTGCCGTCACAGTAAGAGAGCTCTAGGGTTTCGGTGGTGTTGATAGAAAGTGTAAAATGATGATGTTTTACGTAAATAAACTCAGAATAACGTTCTGGGCCCAAGCTGGGCTTCGTGAATTACTGGGCCGGCGAAACAGATTTCTGTTTCGTCGGAATGTTCATGGCGAAATAGTCTGTTTCGTCGGAATGGGTTATGGCGAAACAGACTTGTGTTTCGTCGGGTTCTTAACAGTTTAAATTCTACAGACAGTACACATGTTATACAATCACACATAACCATGCAAACACACTAGGTTTTATCATAACACATCCATATAGTCAAAGTCAACGTGCATTAAATGCGAATAAAGAATGTCGGAAATTCGAGTTGTCACATTATCCCCAACTTGAAAGAAATTTCGTCCCGAAATTTAGCATGCGGTTACTGAGGAAAGCTAATGGTGTGACGTTGTTTACCTGAATTGTATCGCGGCTCCCCGAGCATGTTTGCGAAGATTACTGGTTTTCTTGGGGTGTCACATTATCCCCCCGTTGATTTGGAATTTCGTCCCGAAATTCTGCATTGGTGGCTTCAGCCTCAGTAGTAGTTGCATTGGTTCCGAATAATTGGGGATATTTGAGTTCCATTTGATCTTCGCGCTCCCAGGTGAACTCTGGGCCGCGGCGGGAGTTCCAACGAACTCGTACCAGAGGGATTCTCGTGTTCTTGAGGACCTTAACATCCCGGTCCGTGATTTCAACAGGTTCCTCGACGAAGTTCAACCGTTCGTCGATAGTGAGTTCCTTCAAGGGAACTACGTGGGTCTCATCTGACGTACATTTCTTCAGATTCGACACGTGAAAGACATTGTGAACTGCACTGAGTTCAGGTGGTAAGTTCAATCTGTAGGCCACTTTGCCTATTTTCTCAATAACTTCGAAAGGTCCGACGTATCGTGGATTGAGTTTGCCGCGTTTGCCAAAACGAACCACACCCTTCCAGGGTGAAACTTTAAGTAGCGCTCGATCCCCAACCTGGAATTCGAGTAGTTTCCTGTCTTTATCAGCGTATACCTTCTGACGGTCCCGAGCTGCCGCCATGCGTTGTCGTATTTGAGCAATCTTTTCAGTAGTATCAACTACCATTTCTGGACCTGTGATTTGACTTTCTCCCACCTCTGCCCAACAGAGAGGTGACCGGCATTTACGCCCGTACAATGCCTCGAATGGAGCAGCTTTAATGCTGGTGTGGTAGCTGTTATTGTATGAAAATTCCACGAGTGGCAAATGTTTCTCCCAACCATTGCCAAAATCAATTACGCACGCCCGAAGCATGTCTTCTAAAGTTTGAATAGTGCGCTCAGATTGCCCATCCGTCTGAGGGTGATAAGCTGTGCTCATGTCTAAACGAGAGCCAAAAGATTTATGCATTGCTTGCCACAGTTCTGAAGTAAAACGTGCGTCACGATCAGAAATGATGGAGGTGGGCACTCCGTGCCTCGAGACCACTTCTTTTAAGTAGATGTCTGCTAAGGTAGAGAACTTGTCTGTTTCCTTGATAGCCAAGAAGTGAGCAGACTTTGTGAGTCGATCCACGATCACCCAAATAGTATCATTTCCGCGCTGGGATCTAGGTAGGCCAGTAACAAAATCCATGGAAATTTGCTCCCATTTCCATTGTGGTATCTCAGGTTGCTGGAGTGGTCCTGACGGTTTCTGATATTCTGCCTTAACTCTCGCACAAGTCAAGCATTTACTAACGTATGTGGCTATGTGGGCCTTCATGCTAGGCCACCAGTATGTAGTCTTAATATCGTGGTACATTTTATCCGAACCAGGATGTACCGAATAGCGAGACTTGTGAGCTTCATCCATTACCAGCTCGCGTAAGTTGCCGTACAGTGGGACCCAAATGCGTCCTGTTACGTAATAAGCTCCATCTTCCTTCTGTTCTAAGCGTTGCCTTGAGCCGCGTAAGGCTTCTGCCCTGACGTTTTCTGGTTTCAATGCTTCCAGCTGAGCATTTCTTATCTGGGAAGGAAGACTAGACTGTATAGTGAGTTGTAGAGCTCGTACGCGCTTAGGCGCGGTATCCTTTCGACTGAGGGCGTCAGCCACAACATTGGCTTTGCCGGGGTGGTACCTGATTGAGCATTCATAGTCGTTTAGCAGTTCGACCCATCGTCGCTGTCGCATATTCAGTTCCTTCTGCTTGAATATATGTTCAAGGCTTCTGTGATCAGTGTAGATTGCACATTTGGTACCGTACAAGTAGTGTCGCCATATCTTAAGTGCAAAAACAACCGCTCCCAGCTCTAAATCATGCGTAGTGTAGTTTCGTTCGTGAATCTTAAGCTGGCGCGAAGCATAAGCAATAACTTTATCCCGCTGCATCAATACACATCCAAGACCTTGGATAGATGCGTCGCAGTAGACTACGAAATCGTCCGTGCCTTCAGGCAGTGAAAGGATAGGTGCGCTACAGAGTCTATCCTTTAAGTGTTGGAATGTTGTTTCCTGTGCGTTACCCCAACGATAAACAACACCCTTCTGCGTCAACAGTGTAAGCGGCTGAGCGATCTTTGAGAAGTCTTTGATGAACCTTCTGTAGTAACCCGCCAAACCCAAGAATTGGCGTATTTCTGTCGGTGTGCGAGGTGCAGGCCAGTTCTTGATCGAATCCACCTTGGATGGATCTACATGAATCCCATCCTTGTTTACCACGTGGCCTAAGAAGTGGACTTCACGAAGCCAGAAGTCACATTTGGAAAACTTAGCGTATAGCTGTTCTGTTCGTAAAAGTTCCAGTATAAGTCGTAGGTGCTGCTCGTGTTCCTCCTGACTTTTCGAATAAATCAGAATGTCGTCGATGAAAACAATGACGAACTTGTCGAGATAGGGTTTGCACACCCTGTTCATAAGATCCATAAATACGGCAGGCGCGTTCGTTAGCCCGAATGGCATGACCATAAACTCGTAGTGGCCGTAGCGTGTTCTAAACGCTGTCTTGGAGACGTCCTCATCCCGGACTCTCAGCTGGTGATATCCTGACCTTAAGTCTATTTTGGAGTAATAACTCGACCCTTGCAGCTGGTCGAATAAATCATCTATGCGCGGAAGAGGATAACGATTCTTGATCGTCACCTTGTTGAGTTCACAGTAGTCTATACACATCCTGAACGTACCGTCTTTCTTCTTTACGAATAACACTGGAGCTCCCCAAGGCGAAGAGCTAGGACGTATAAAACCCTTTTCCAAGAGTTCTTGTAGCTGCTTTGACAGTTCTTCTAATTCGGTTGGAGCCAAACGATAAGGCGCTCGAGCTATGGGTGCTGCTCCTGGAGCGAGCTCGATCTGAAATTCAACTTGACGATGAGGCGGTAACCCAGGTAATTCCTCAGGGAACACTTGAGGAAAGTCACGTACTACAGGAATATCTTCAATCTTTTTCTCTTTCTTCGAGGTATCTGTAACGAGTGCTAATATAGCAGTGTGCCCCTTGCGTAAACACTTCTGAGCCTTCAAAAAGGAGATGATGCCACTCACGACACCACTCTTGTCGCCTTGAACTTCGAGAGGTTCCTTGCCCGACCGAGGAATACGAATAACTTTTTCTTTGCATAAAATCTCCGCTTGTTGTTGAGATAACCAATCCATACCAATGACGACGTCAAAACTACCCAAGGTTATAGGAATGAGATCTATGGAGAAAGTCTGACCAGCGAGGATAAGATTACACCCTTTAACTATGTGTGTTGTAACACCTGTGCCTCCACGGCCATCAAAAAAATACCAAACCAATGAAATATTATATTTCATACTTGGGATTTGTAAAAATATGTGTATCATTTGCACATATCAATTCTTGTTCAATTTCAAACTCTAAATCGCTTTCTGGAAGGTTATACGCGCACTGATGCGTAAATATAACCAGTTTAATGCAACGAACACTCCGGAATAGTGAAATAGGCTTAACATACCTTAAATAACCTTTACATAACTTAGAAATAAGTTTTGAAGGCTTTGGTATGGCAAAATCAAGTTAAATCGCTTACAGGGACTAAAGTTGACAAACTGCGAAAGTATGCCAATTTGAACTGTAACAGACATTCCGGAACATGACCATAAGTTAAACACACCTTAAATATCCTTTATATAGCTTAGAAATAGGCTTTGAGGGGTTCGGTGTGCTAAAATAAACTTTTGGGTCATTCAGGGACTAAAAGTGTCAAAAAAAAGTGCACAAGTTTGCATTTTCGCGCATAACTTACGTTCTGAATACATCTGGACATCCAAAAATTTATGTAAGCACTAAAACATTTTATTTTAGTGTTCGGCATAAGAAAAATCCATGCGTCGCGTCATTTGGATCAGTTTTGCACTTTCGGGACCAGATTCGATGTATTAGCCGTTGTTTAATTCACAACCACACATTCTAACAATGCTTAGTCAACACATGTGTGGATGGAATTTAAACACCTAAACACCATGACATTTCAACACATGTGTGGATGGAATTTAAACACCTAAACACCATGACATTTCAACACATGTGTGGATGGAATTTAAACACCCAAACACCATGACATTTCAACACATGTGTGGATGGAATTTAAACACCTAAGAACCATGACATTTCAACACATGTGTGGATGGAATTTAAACACCTAAACACCATGACATTTCAACACATGTACGGATGGGATTAAGGCACGTTTTCCATGAAACGATCTCAACGGTTCACCGAAAACTATATATACCCCATGCCTTTCATTGTTTTAAGGCACTAGAATCTGATTAGTTGTGTTCTAAGTTGAAACCTTGTTTCATACCTGAACTATATTGATCTAGATTAGCATTCGGGGACCCTTCGTAAGTATTCTTTCGTTCTTTTCCTTATTTTTACTGCTTTTCGAGTCAGAAAGTCAAACTTTGTTTGACTTTCAGCGTTGACCAGTAATGGTCAATGCGAAGTTCGATTGAACTTCGCAACGTGATTGTGATCACGATGGTCATAGTCCCTTGGGACTATGCCTACTGATTACCACGTTGTCTAGGGTCGTAGGGTAGGCGATCTAATAAATCGCCTATACCTTCGAACCCGACCCAGTTTGGTCGATCATTAGGATCCGACCAAACACTTTAGGTGACCATAGTAGGTAGGGAATAACCTTCCGAGGTTATACCCTATGGTCACATCGTTTAAGTAGTTGTATGATAGGTAGTTTATATGCCTTAGGTAAATTACCAGAATACCCTTTTCATGTATAATTGGTAATTAAGCATATGTAACCTAAACCTTTGTCACATAACTGATTATGGAATATGTTTAGGCATATAACACTTGTCATAGGGCTAGTTAGGCGGTCCGAACGCGTTTCACGCGAACGACGCGTTAAAGTAGCATAAGCTACCTAAACGGGTCGTAATGGGTCGTGGGCAGTTATGTTAGGTTTCATTTAGTATGTAGGCTTTGTTAAACCATATCACACGAGTCTCCACACTCGTTTGGTTTACAAACCCTAATGCTACCCAGTCTTCCGATTTAGGTCCGGTTATTTATCATAGTTACCTATATTAGGTGCCGTTTGATTCCGAGATCTCTAGCACTGCTTGGTGGTTATCTTTAGACAACTGAGCAATCTCAAGTGAGTACATAGACCCCTCTTTTACTGTTTTCCAAACGTTTTGGGGTGGAACACATGTGCCTACTTGTTACTTTCATGCTTTCCTGTTTTCACATCATATACTGCTATGTTCGTTAGTACATTATAGTACATGATTTCATTACATTTTATGCTATGTATGTCCATTGCGTTCATACTTAGTACATCGTTTTACATTTACATTTTATGCTATGTATGTCCATTGCGTTCATACTTAGTACATCGTTTTACATTTACATTTTATGCTATTTATGTCCATTGCGTGCATACTTAGTACATTGTTTTTCATCACATGCTTACATTTTGGTATGACATTTGGTTTGTTTACATGGGACAATACATTCATTAACACCGATCATGCCGTTCGTTAGTAGGTAGTGGTACCATAGGAATTGACAACTCCCGTTCCGGACGTCCCAGGGAAAGGGGACGAAAGGAATGACCGAATTCGTTGATATAAGACAGATAGACCTTTAATTTGTTTAAAGGGTTTATCACCACAGTCGCAAGGCTTGGATGTATGCATATTCACAATACCGCATAAATGTTCATATTAAATATTTGCATGCATTTACACAAAACATAGCTTTGATTTAAACCAAGTTTTACTTCAATACTTTGTTTTTGTGCATATGGTTTAGTTGAGACCTTTCACTTGCCATACATGACATTTTGACATAGACATTTGACATGGATATTTGACATAGACATTTGACATGGATATTTGACATAGACATTTGACATGGATATTTGACATAGACATTTGACATGGATATTTGACATAGACATTTGACATGGATATTTGACATAGACATTTGACATGGATATTTGACATAGACATTTGACATGGATATTTGACATAGATATTTTGACGTGATTTACATCTTGACATGAACATTTTACATTGTTTGGTTTGGTTTGATTAAGTGATTAAGTAACGATGCGTGTGTAATATGATACAAGCATGGTGGATACGCCGCTGGTACTTCCTATATATAAGTGTTTGTATGGTATTACATGTCGTAACGTTATTTGAATCATTTCAGTTTGAGACATAGAACATTTCATACAAATAACATACTTTTCACAAGACATTGATTTATAAACAACTTATCTTATGCAAACGCATTTTACTTGGTTATTCATTTAACCTTACATTTATTTATACTTATCATCTGATCTTATCGTTTTTCAAATGATTTAAAAGACAAAGCAAATAACAAGGTTCATGACTAAACATTTTCTCAAACATAAGTCATGAATCTTATTTTCACAAAACCTATGTATCTCACAGGCATTTTTATGCTGACGTACCTATTTTCACATGTGTTTTTCAGGAGCTGTTGCATAAGATGATCAAGATACACATAGGCAGACTTGGGCTTTAGTGACAATAAAAGATGCAAGACTAGTTAATTATGTTGTATTTTCTTGTTTGTTAAGACATTGTAACACTTTTAATCAATAAAACGAAACTTCAATTGCCATGGATTTGAAACAATTAATTCTGTTACAACACTCCCCGATATTTCCGCCACGTTTTGTATGTTCTACGTGGTCGGGGTGTGACAGAAAAGATGGTATCAGAGCCAATGGTTATAGGGAATTAGGTTATTAGTAATTAGTAATGCTTTGACCTAGTCTATAACCTTCTTAGGACCCTAACGCGAGTTCACTTGCGTTTAGTCATAAAACAATAGTGTCGCCTATCCTTAGGCGACAACCGCAACAAAAACATAAATTTCAAAACCGCTTTGAAAACTAATCATCTGTTCTAGGATGATTGATTACTAGGTTTTGAACCCTCTATTGTAAGGTTTTGAACTCTCTATTATATGGTTTTGAACCCCTTTGAGTTTTCAAAACTTCGTCAAGGTTTTGGGTTTTAAATAATGTGAACACGTGCAAACTGGAAGGGTGAATGCCTGTATTCTGGGTTTTCTGTCTAGGCAAGCACTTCGTATACATCTCATCAGACGCGAGACCAGTTGTGCTTACCTGGGAATTCTTGGGATGAGTGTTCACTTATAGGCGAGCATGTCTTCGCGATACATTATTTTTGACCTATTTACTTTGATTTGTCACCATCTCATTTGTTTGCCTTAGGTAACAAACAAATGATCACAATTTTCATTCGTTACCATTCTGTATTGATTATCCAATAACCTTTCACTCGTTTCTTCCTCTGTCTTTCATTTTCTTCTAGAATGTCTATTCCTCTTGGCACTGGTCAAATGCCCGAGCGAACAGCCAAATTTGTCCAGCAAATTGGCGAAGTGATTCAGAGGACTGTGGATTTAGGTATTGCCATGGCTCGTCTTAACAATGAAGCCTCTCGTCTCGACAATGAAGCCACTCAAGAGACACCAAAGGAAGCAGTAGTCAGGCTTGCAACAACATCAAGGAAGCGTAAGGATTCAAGGAAACCCGCAGCGGTTACACCTAATCAAGCTGGACCTAGCCAAGTGGCAAGGCCACCAGCTAGGAAGCCGTACTTAGGAACTGCTCCTAGGTGCAAGCGATGCAACGGTCATCATTCAAACCTCATGCCCTGCTGGAAATGTACCTACTGTGGACGGCGGGGACATTTGGTCAACACATGCCGCTTTGCTATCCAGAACAAAGCTGTTGCAAATCTTGCTACTACCCAACTCCAAGTCAACCCTACTCAAGCTCGTTTCCCGCGTGGTACTTGCTACAACTGTGGCGATACGAGCCATTTTAGGAACAACTGCCCGAAGATAGTCAGTGCAAATCCAACCCTCGGATGAGCATTTGGCTGAACAAAGGATGTTGCTGTCTTATGCCTTTGTTTCTTTTGTTTCGTGTATTGTGAAACAATATGTCTTGTTCATAAATAAAAATCGTTGTTCACAAATTCTGATATACAAGTATAGTTACATGTATGTATGATTTTCCTATGATATCTGCATTAAGGAACTATGTTCCTTACAAACTACTCTTGTGATTCTCACTTTCAAGTGATCGCTCATAATTTCCTCGAAAGTTCTAAGTACTCGTTTCATTCTAAGAAACGAAGTACAGGAAATAAAGTGAAATTATGAGTAATCGTGCTTTTTACACATCGGTATTTTTTTTGAATCCTTGGTTGGATAACTAAGGATATTTTCAAATCTCATACCCATTACGTTTTGATTTTTTTCAACATACACCGTACCAGTATTTCAAAAACAATCTTCATGATCTCAAAATATTTCATATAGTTTGAAAACAATTTTTTCTAGATGCATTGTCTATGTTATTTCAAAAACATTGGCCATGTTATCAAAACCAACCTTTCTAATTTCAAAATATTTCATATAGTCTGAAGACAATATTAACACAATACATTTTCTGATCAAGTGCATGGTTTCGAAAAGCATCATTCATGTCTTTCAAAAACCTTATACATAATTTCAAAATTCATCTCGCATGATTTTAAAACATTTTTGTAAATATATCTACCTAATACACCTACTTTATGATTTCAAAAAGTATTATATATAAGGTTTCAAAAACGTTAAACACATTTTTCTTAAAAGAGCCCCATGCATAGTTTTCAAAAATATTTTCCTCATACATTGATTTAACCTTCAAAATTCTGCTTCATATGTCGCCTTGACATATCAAGCATCTCAACTTCATAAGCATTTTACATCATGTTTTGACCTAAGCACATCCAGTGCAAGGTTTCAAAACATTTTCAACTTCTAAAATTCATAAGGGATCTTTTTATCTTTACAATTAGATCCTTGTGGATAATTATCGTTCAAATCAGAGTCCTTAATTGGATTCCTTATGTACCTGAATTCGAACATTTCGGTTCCTTATAATCGAAATCGAATTTTTCTTTTAAAGATCTTTCTATCTTTATAGTTAGATTCTTGATAATGTTAAAGTGCCAAATGAAATCCACGAGATGGATTCCTAGTGTGCTTTAAATACATGTACTCTGTTAGCAGAACAAACTTCTAGTTAAACAATTTTGTGGTTTTGTGATATGTGTTAATTCATCTTATGTTTTCTTTTATGCATTTTTGTGTTTTTAATACTCTGGATATTCGATATCCAAATCCTCGCAGAATCTTTCATATCTTCATATGAGGGATTCGTAGCAGGATATTCAAAAGGTACTACCTTCAATCCTCAATGGGCTTCTATGTAATAGTTAAGACCCTTGGATTATATAAGTACCGCTCTATGTTTCATAAGAGATCCTTTTAGTGGTCTAATCAAAAAGATTGATTCACAATTTGGTTAAAAGACGACATCTAGTGATGTAGCTGGACAGACTCCTTGATAGTCTATTTAGATCATTTATTGATTTAGTCAAAAGGACTCTATGGTGGTCTAGTCACACTCATCACAGGATTGTTCATTTGGTTTTCCCCCTACACATTATAAAATAGACTGTGTGAACTGTGCAAGGAATTGTCTGATTATGGACGCGTAGATAATTATGAAATTTAGTGCACAGAAACTTAGTAAGGTTTGTTATGTGTAAGAACCGATAGTGACAACAATAACAAAATGAGAACGATGTAATGGAGGCATGGTGGACGCACCAATGACGCTTTATATACTTGTATATAAGTGTCCCTCTTACATTGCAAACATAATGTTATTAAGGTTACTAGAAGTTCAAGAACCCTAACCAATGTTGTTCGATCTTTTCAACTTCATGTTTTAAACTCTCACAAGTTTCCTCTAAATAAATTTCGGGACGAAATTTCCTAAAGTAGGGGAGACTGTAACACCTGTGCCTCCACGGCCATCAAAAAAATACCAAACCAATGAAATATTATATTTCATACTTGGGATTTGTAAAAATATGTGTATCATTTGCACATATCAATTCTTGTTCAATTTCAAACTCTAAATCGCTTTCTGGAAGGTTATACGCGCACTGATGCGTAAATATAACCAGTTTAATGCAACGAACACTCCGGAATAGTGAAATAGGCTTAACATACCTTAAATAACCTTTACATAACTTAGAAATAAGTTTTGAAGGCTTTGGTATGGCAAAATCAAGTTAAATCGCTTACAGGGACTAAAGTTGACAAACTGCGAAAGTATGCCAATTTGAACTGTAACAGACATTCCGGAACATGACCATAAGTTAAACACACCTTAAATATCCTTTATATAGCTTAGAAATAGGCTTTGAGGGGTTCGGTGTGCTAAAATAAACTTTTGGGTCATTCAGGGACTAAAAGTGTCAAAAAAAAAGTGCACAAGTTTGCATTTTCGCGCATAACTTACGTTCTGAATACATCCGGACATCCAAAAATTTATGTAAGCACTAAAACATTTTATTTTAGTGTTCGGCATAAGAAAAATCCATGCGTCGCGTCATTTGGATCAGTTTTGCACTTTCGGGACCAGATTCGATGTATTAGCCGTTGTTTAATTCACAACCACACATTCTAACAATGCTTAGTCAACACATGTGTGGATGGAATTTAAACACCTAAACACCATGACATTTCAACACATGTGTGGATGGAATTTAAACACCTAAACACCATGACATTTCAACACATGTGTGGATGGAATTTAAACACCCAAACACCATGACATTTCAACACATGTGTGGATGGAATTTAAACACCTAAGAACCATGACATTTCAACACATGTGTGGATGGAATTTAAACACCTAAACACCATGACATTTCAACACATGTACGGATGGGATTAAGGCACGTTTTCCATGAAACGATCTCAACGGTTCACCGAAAACTATATATACCCCATGCCTTTCATTGTTTTAAGGCACTAGAATCTGATTAGTTGTGTTCTAAGTTGAAACCTTGTTTCATACCTGAACTATATTGATCTAGATTAGCATTCGGGGACCCTTCGTAAGTATTCTTTCGTTCTTTTCCTTATTTTTACTGCTTTTCGAGTCAGAAAGTCAAACTTTGTTTGACTTTCAGCGTTGACCAGTAATGGTCAATGCGAAGTTCGATTGAACTTCGCAACGTGATTGTGATCACGATGGTCATAGTCCCTTGGGACTATGCCTACTGATTACCACGTTGTCTAGGGTCGTAGGGTAGGCGATCTAATAAATCGCCTATACCTTCGAACCCGACCCAGTTTGGTCGATCATTAGGATCCGACCAAACACTTTAGGTGACCATAGTAGGTAGGGAATAACCTTCCGAGGTTATACCCTATGGTCACATCGTTTAAGTAGTTGTATGATAGGTAGTTTATATGCCTTAGGTAAATTACCAGAATACCCTTTTCATGTATAATTGGTAATTAAGCATATGTAACCTAAACCTTTGTCACATAACTGATTATGGAATATGTTTAGGCATATAACACTTGTCATAGGGCTAGTTAGGCGGTCCGAACGCGTTTCACGCGAACGACGCGTTAAAGTAGCATAAGCTACCTAAACGGGTCGTAATGGGTCGTGGGCAGTTATGTTAGGTTTCATTTAGTATGTAGGCTTTGTTAAACCATATCACACGAGTCTCCACACTCGTTTGGTTTACAAACCCTAATGCTACCCAGTCTTCCGATTTAGGTCCGGTTATTTATCATAGTTACCTATATTAGGTGCCGTTTGATTCCGAGATCTCTAGCACTGCTTGGTGGTTATCTTTAGACAACTGAGCAATCTCAAGTGAGTACATAGACCCCTCTTTTACTGTTTTCCAAACGTTTTGGGGTGGAACACATGTGCCTACTTGTTACTTTCATGCTTTCCTGTTTTCACATCATATACTGCTATGTTCGTTAGTACATTATAGTACATGATTTCATTACATTTTATGCTATGTATGTCCATTGCGTTCATACTTAGTACATCGTTTTACATTTACATTTTATGCTATGTATGTCCATTGCGTTCATACTTAGTACATCGTTTTACATTTACATTTTATGCTATGTATGTCCATTGCGTTCATACTTAGTACATCGTTTTACATTTACATTTTATGCTATTTATGTCCATTGCGTGCATACTTAGTACATTGTTTTTCATCACATGCTTACATTTTGGTATGGCATTTGGTTTGTTTACATGGGACAATACATTCATTAACACCGATCATGCCGTTCGTTAGTAGGTAGTGGTACCATAGGAATTGACAACTCCCGTTCCGGACGTCCCAGGGAAAGGGGACGAAAGGAATGACCGAATTCGTTGATATAAGACAGATAGACCTTTAATTTGTTTAAAGGGTTTATCACCACAGTCGCAAGGCTTGGATGTATGCATATTCACAATACCGCATAAATGTTCATATTAAATATTTGCATGCATTTACACAAAACATAGCTTTGATTTAAACCAAGTTTTACTTCAATACTTTGTTTTTGTGCATATGGTTTAGTTGAGACCTTTCACTTGCCATACATGACATTTTGACATAGACATTTGACATGGATATTTGACATAGACATTTGACATGGATATTTGACATAGACATTTGACATGGATATTTGACATAGACATTTGACATGGATATTTGACATAGACATTTGACATGGATATTTGACATAGATATTTTGACGTGATTTACATCTTGACATGAACATTTTACATTGTTTGGTTTGGTTTGATTAAGTGATTAAGTAACGATGCGTGTGTAATATGATACAAGCATGGTGGATACGCCGCTGGTACTTCCTATATATAAGTGTTTGTATGGTATTACATGTCGTAACGTTATTTGAATCATTTCAGTTTGAGACATAGAACATTTCATACAAATAACATACTTTTCACAAGACATTGATTTATAAACAACTTATCTTATGCAAACGCATTTTACTTGGTTATTCATTTAACCTTACATTTATTTATACTTATCATCTGATCTTATCGTTTTTCAAATGATTTAAAAGACAAAGCAAATAACAAGGTTCATGACTAAACATTTTCTCAAACATAAGTCATGAATCTTATTTTCACAAAACCTATGTATCTCACAGGCATTTTTATGCTGACGTACCTATTTTCACATGTGTTTTTCAGGAGCTGTTGCATAAGATGATCAAGATACACATAGGCAGACTTGGGCTTTAGTGACAATAAAAGATGCAAGACTAGTTAATTATGTTGTATTTTCTTGTTTGTTAAGACATTGTAACACTTTTAATCAATAAAACGAAACTTCAATTGCCATGGATTTGAAACAATTAATTCTGTTACAACACTCCCCGATATTTCCGCCACGTTTTGTATGTTCTACGTGGTCGGGGTGTGACAGAAAAGATGGTATCAGAGCCAATGGTTATAGGGAATTAGGTTATTAGTAATTAGTAATGCTTTGACCTAGTCTATAACCTTCTTAGGACCCTAACGCGAGTTCACTTGCGTTTAGTCATAAAACAATACTGTTGCCTATCCTTAGGCGACAACCGCAACAAAAACATAAATTTCAAAACCGCTTTGAAAACTAATCATCTGTTCTAGGATGATTGATTACTAGGTTTTGAACCCTCTATTGTAAGGTTTTGAACTCTCTATTATATGGTTTTGAACCCCTTTGAGTTTTCAAAACTTCGTCAAGGTTTTGGGTTTTAAATAATGTGAACACGTGCAAACTGGAAGGGTGAATGCCTGTATTCTGGGTTTTCTGTCTAGGCAAGCACTTCGTATACATCTCATCAGACGCGAGACCAGTTGTGCTTACCTGGGAATTCTTGGGATGAGTGTTCACTTATAGGCGAGCATGTCTTCGCGATACATTATTTTTGACCTATTTACTTTGATTTGTCACCATCTCATTTGTTTGCCTTAGGTAACAAACAAATGATCACAATTTTCATTCGTTACCATTCTGTATTGATTATCCAATAACCTTTCACTCGTTTCTTCCTCTGTCTTTCATTTTCTTCTAGAATGTCTATTCCTCTTGGCACTGGTCAAATGCCCGAGCGAACAGCCAAATTTGTCCAGCAAATTGGCGAAGTGATTCAGAGGACTGTGGATTTAGGTATTGCCATGGCTCGTCTTAACAATGAAGCCTCTCGTCTCGACAATGAAGCCACTCAAGAGACACCAAAGGAAGCAGTAGTCAGGCTTGCAACAACATCAAGGAAGCGTAAGGATTCAAGGAAACCCGCAGCGGTTACACCTAATCAAGCTGGACCTAGCCAAGTGGCAAGGCCACCAGCTAGGAAGCCGTACTTAGGAACTGCTCCTAGGTGCAAGCGATGCAACGGTCATCATTCAAACCTCATGCCCTGCTGGAAATGTACCTACTGTGGACGGCGGGGACATTTGGTCAACACATGCCGCTTTGCTATCCAGAACAAAGCTGTTGCAAATCTTGCTACTACCCAACTCCAAGTCAACCCTACTCAAGCTCGTTTCCCGCGTGGTACTTGCTACAACTGTGGCGATACGAGCCATTTTAGGAACAACTGCCCGAAGATAGTCAGTGCAAATCCAACCCTCGGATGAGCATTTGGCTGAACAAAGGATGTTGCTGTCTTATGCCTTTGTTTCTTTTGTTTCGTGTATTGTGAAACAATATGTCTTGTTCATAAATAAAAATCGTTGTTCACAAATTCTGATATACAAGTATAGTTACATGTATGTATGATTTTCCTATGATATCTGCATTAAGGAACTATGTTCCTTACAAACTACTCTTGTGATTCTCACTTTCAAGTGATCGCTCATAATTTCCTCGAAAGTTCTAAGTACTCGTTTCATTCTAAGAAACGAAGTACAGGAAATAAAGTGAAATTATGAGTAATCGTGCTTTTTACACATCGGTATTTTTTTTGAATCCTTGGTTGGATAACTAAGGATATTTTCAAATCTCATACCCATTACGTTTTGATTTTTTTCAACATACACCGTACCAGTATTTCAAAAACAATCTTCATGATCTCAAAATATTTCATATAGTTTGAAAACAATTTTTTCTAGATGCATTGTCTATGTTATTTCAAAAACATTGGCCATGTTATCAAAACCAACCTTTCTAATTTCAAAATATTTCATATAGTCTGAAGACAATATTAACACAATACATTTTCTGATCAAGTGCATGGTTTCGAAAAGCATCATTCATGTCTTTCAAAAACCTTATACATAATTTCAAAATTCATCTCGCATGATTTTAAAACATTTTTGTAAATATATCTACCTAATACACCTACTTTATGATTTCAAAAAGTATTATATATAAGGTTTCAAAAACGTTAAACACATTTTTCTTAAAAGAGCCCCATGCATAGTTTTCAAAAATATTTTCCTCATACATTGATTTAACCTTCAAAATTCTGCTTCATATGTCGCCTTGACATATCAAGCATCTCAACTTCATAAGCATTTTACATCATGTTTTGACCTAAGCACATCCAGTGCAAGGTTTCAAAACATTTTCAACTTCTAAAATTCATAAGGGATCTTTTTATCTTTACAATTAGATCCTTGTGGATAATTATCGTTCAAATCAGAGTCCTTAATTGGATTCCTTATGTACCTGAATTCGAACATTTCGGTTCCTTATAATCGAAATCGAATTTTTCTTTTAAAGATCTTTCTATCTTTATAGTTAGATTCTTGATAATGTTAAAGTGCCAAATGAAATCCACGAGATGGATTCCTAGTGTGCTTTAAATACATGTACCCTGTTAGCAGAACAAACTTCTAGTTAAACAATTTTGTGGTTTTGTGATATGTGTTAATTCATCTTATGTTTTCTTTTATGCATTTTTGTGTTTTTAATACTCTGGATATTCGATATCCAAATCCTCGCAGAATCTTTCATATCTTCATATGAGGGATTCGTAGCAGGATATTCAAAAGGTACTACCTTCAATCCTCAATGGGCTTCTATGTAATAGTTAAGACCCTTGGATTATATAAGTACCGCTCTATGTTTCATAAGAGATCCTTTTAGTGGTCTAATCAAAAAGATTGATTCACAATTTGGTTAAAAGACGACATCTAGTGATGTAGCTGGACAGACTCCTTGATAGTCTATTTAGATCATTTATTGATTTAGTCAAAAGGACTCTATGGTGGTCTAGTCACACTCATCACAGGATTGTTCATTTGGTTTTCCCCCTACACATTATAAAATAGACTGTGTGAACTGTGCAAGGAATTGTCTGATTATGGACGCGTAGATAATTATGAAATTTAGTGCACAGAAACTTAGTAAGGTTTGTTATGTGTAAGAACCGATAGTGACAACAATAACAAAATGAGAACGATGTAATGGAGGCATGGTGGACGCACCAATGACGCTTTATATACTTGTATATAAGTGTCCCTCTTACATTGCAAACATAATGTTATTAAGGTTACTAGAAGTTCAAGAACCCTAACCAATGTTGTTCGATCTTTTCAACTTCATGTTTTAAACTCTCACAAGTTTCCTCTAAATAAATTTCGGGACGAAATTTCCTAAAGTAGGGGAGACTGTAACACCTGTGCCTCCACGGCCATCAAAAAAATACCAAACCAATGAAATATTATATTTCATACTTGGGATTTGTAAAAATATGTGTATCATTTGCACATATCAATTCTTGTTCAATTTCAAACTCTAAATCGCTTTCTGGAAGGTTATACGCGCACTGATGCGTAAATATAACCAGTTTAATGCAACGAACACTCCGGAATAGTGAAATAGGCTTAACATACCTTAAATAACCTTTACATAACTTAGAAATAAGTTTTGAAGGCTTTGGTATGGCAAAATCAAGTTAAATCGCTTACAGGGACTAAAGTTGACAAACTGCGAAAGTATGCCAATTTGAACTGTAACAGACATTCCGGAACATGACCATAAGTTAAACACACCTTAAATATCCTTTATATAGCTTATAAATAGGCTTTGAGGGGTTCGGTGTGCTAAAATAAACTTTTGGGTCATTCAGGGACTAAAAGTGTCAAAAAAAAAGTGCACAAGTTTGCATTTTCGCGCATAACTTACGTTCTGAATACATCCGGACATCCAAAAATTTATGTAAGCACTAAAACATTTTATTTTAGTGTTCGGCATAAGAAAAATCCATGCGTCGCGTCATTTGGATCAGTTTTGCACTTTCGGGACCAGATTCGATGTATTAGCCGTTGTTTAATTCACAACCACACATTCTAACAATGCTTAGTCAACACATGTGTGGATGGAATTTAAACACCTAAACACCATGACATTTCAACACATGTGTGGATGGAATTTAAACACCTAAACACCATGACATTTCAACACATGTGTGGATGGAATTTAAACACCTAAACACCATGACATTTCAACACATGTGTGGATGGAATTTAAACACCCAAACACCATGACATTTCAACACATGTGTGGATGGAATTTAAACACCTAAGAACCATGACATTTCAACACATGTGTGGATGGAATTTAAACACCTAAACACCATGACATTTCAACACATGTACGGATGGGATTAAGGCACGTTTTCCATGAAACGATCTCAACGGTTCACCGAAAACTATATATACCCCATGCCTTTCATTGTTTTAAGGCACTAGAATCTGATTAGTTGTGTTCTAAGTTGAAACCTTGTTTCATACCTGAACTATATTGATCTAGATTAGCATTCGGGGACCCTTCGTAAGTATTCTTTCGTTCTTTTCCTTATTTTTACTGCTTTTCGAGTCAGAAAGTCAAACTTTGTTTGACTTTCAGCGTTGACCAGTAATGGTCAATGCGAAGTTCGATTGAACTTCGCAACGTGATTGTGATCACGATGGTCATAGTCCCTTGGGACTATGCCTACTGATTACCACGTTGTCTAGGGTCGTAGGGTAGGCGATCTAATAAATCGCCTATACCTTCGAACCCGACCCAGTTTGGTCGATCATTAGGATCCGACCAAACACTTTAGGTGACCATAGTAGGTAGGGAATAACCTTCCGAGGTTATACCCTATGGTCACATCGTTTAAGTAGTTGTATGATAGGTAGTTTATATGCCTTAGGTAAATTACCAGAATACCCTTTTCATGTATAATTGGTAATTAAGCATATGTAACCTAAACCTTTGTCACATAACTGATTATG
The DNA here is from genome assembly GCA_030545235.1 of Helianthus tuberosus. Taxonomy (NCBI): domain Eukaryota; kingdom Viridiplantae; phylum Streptophyta; class Magnoliopsida; order Asterales; family Asteraceae; genus Helianthus; species Helianthus tuberosus. The sequence goes on along the minus strand of CM060415.1, from coordinate 113,290,092 downwards.
GAATATGTTTAGGCATATAACACTTGTCATAGGGCTAGTTAGGCGGTCCGAACGCGTTTCACGCGAACGACGCGTTAAAGTAGCATAAGCTACCTAAACGGGTCGTAATGGGTCGTGGGCAGTTATGTTAGGTTTCATTTAGTATGTAGGCTTTGTTAAACCATATCACACGAGTCTCCACACTCGTTTGGTTTACAAACCCTAATGCTACCCAGTCTTCCGATTTAGGTCCGGTTATTTATCATAGTTACCTATATTAGGTGCCGTTTGATTCCGAGATCTCTAGCACTGCTTGGTGGTTATCTTTAGACAACTGAGCAATCTCAAGTGAGTACATAGACCCCTCTTTTACTGTTTTCCAAACGTTTTGGGGTGGAACACATGTGCCTACTTGTTACTTTCATGCTTTCCTGTTTTCACATCATATACTGCTATGTTCGTTAGTACATTATAGTACATGATTTCATTACATTTTATGCTATGTATGTCCATTGCGTTCATACTTAGTACATCGTTTTACATTTACATTTTATGCTATGTATGTCCATTGCGTTCATACTTAGTACATCGTTTTACATTTACATTTTATGCTATTTATGTCCATTGCGTGCATACTTAGTACATTGTTTTTCATCACATGCTTACATTTTGGTATGGCATTTGGTTTGTTTACATGGGACAATACATTCATTAACACCGATCATGCCGTTCGTTAGTAGGTAGTGGTACCATAGGAATTGACAACTCCCGTTCCGGACGTCCCAGGGAAAGGGGACGAAAGGAATGACCGAATTCGTTGATATAAGACAGATAGACCTTTAATTTGTTTAAAGGGTTTATCACCACAGTCGCAAGGCTTGGATGTATGCATATTCACAATACCGCATAAATGTTCATATTAAATATTTGCATGCATTTACACAAAACATAGCTTTGATTTAAACCAAGTTTTACTTCAATACTTTGTTTTTGTGCATATGGTTTAGTTGAGACCTTTCACTTGCCATACATGACATTTTGACATAGACATTTGACATGGATATTTGACATAGACATTTGACATGGATATTTGACATAGACATTTGACATGGATATTTGACATAGACATTTGACATGGATATTTGACATAGATATTTTGACGTGATTTACATCTTGACATGAACATTTTACATTGTTTGGTTTGGTTTGATTAAGTGATTAAGTAACGATGCGTGTGTAATATGATACAAGCATGGTGGATACGCCGCTGGTACTTCCTATATATAAGTGTTTGTATGGTATTACATGTCGTAACGTTATTTGAATCATTTCAGTTTGAGACATAGAACATTTCATACAAATAACATACTTTTCACAAGACATTGATTTATAAACAACTTATCTTATGCAAACGCATTTTACTTGGTTATTCATTTAACCTTACATTTATTTATACTTATCATCTGATCTTATCGTTTTTCAAATGATTTAAAAGACAAAGCAAATAACAAGGTTCATGACTAAACATTTTCTCAAACATAAGTCATGAATCTTATTTTCACAAAACCTATGTATCTCACAGGCATTTTTATGCTGACGTACCTATTTTCACATGTGTTTTTCAGGAGCTGTTGCATAAGATGATCAAGATACACATAGGCAGACTTGGGCTTTAGTGACAATAAAAGATGCAAGACTAGTTAATTATGTTGTATTTTCTTGTTTGTTAAGACATTGTAACACTTTTAATCAATAAAACGAAACTTCAATTGCCATGGATTTGAAACAATTAATTCTGTTACAACACTCCCCGATATTTCCGCCACGTTTTGTATGTTCTACGTGGTCGGGGTGTGACAGAAAAGATGGTATCAGAGCCAATGGTTATAGGGAATTAGGTTATTAGTAATTAGTAATGCTTTGACCTAGTCTATAACCTTCTTAGGACCCTAACGCGAGTTCACTTGCGTTTAGTCATAAAACAATAGTGTCGCCTATCCTTAGGCGACAACCGCAACAAAAACATAAATTTCAAAACCGCTTTGAAAACTAATCATCTGTTCTAGGATGATTGATTACTAGGTTTTGAACCCTCTATTGTAAGGTTTTGAACTCTCTATTATATGGTTTTGAACCCCTTTGAGTTTTCAAAACTTCGTCAAGGTTTTGGGTTTTAAATAATGTGAACACGTGCAAACTGGAAGGGTGAATGCCTGTATTCTGGGTTTTCTGTCTAGGCAAGCACTTCGTATACATCTCATCAGACGCGAGACCAGTTGTGCTTACCTGGGAATTCTTGGGATGAGTGTTCACTTATAGGCGAGCATGTCTTCGCGATACATTATTTTTGACCTATTTACTTTGATTTGTCACCATCTCATTTGTTTGCCTTAGGTAACAAACAAATGATCACAATTTTCATTCGTTACCATTCTGTATTGATTATCCAATAACCTTTCACTCGTTTCTTCCTCTGTCTTTCATTTTCTTCTAGAATGTCTATTCCTCTTGGCACTGGTCAAATGCCCGAGCGAACAGCCAAATTTGTCCAGCAAATTGGCGAAGTGATTCAGAGGACTGTGGATTTAGGTATTGCCATGGCTCGTCTTAACAATGAAGCCTCTCGTCTCGACAATGAAGCCACTCAAGAGACACCAAAGGAAGCAGTAGTCAGGCTTGCAACAACATCAAGGAAGCGTAAGGATTCAAGGAAACCCGCAGCGGTTACACCTAATCAAGCTGGACCTAGCCAAGTGGCAAGGCCACCAGCTAGGAAGCCGTACTTAGGAACTGCTCCTAGGTGCAAGCGATGCAACGGTCATCATTCAAACCTCATGCCCTGCTGGAAATGTACCTACTGTGGACGGCGGGGACATTTGGTCAACACATGCCGCTTTGCTATCCAGAACAAAGCTGTTGCAAATCTTGCTACTACCCAACTCCAAGTCAACCCTACTCAAGCTCGTTTCCCGCGTGGTACTTGCTACAACTGTGGCGATACGAGCCATTTTAGGAACAACTGCCCGAAGATAGTCAGTGCAAATCCAACCCTCGGATGAGCATTTGGCTGAACAAAGGATGTTGCTGTCTTATGCCTTTGTTTCTTTTGTTTCGTGTATTGTGAAACAATATGTCTTGTTCATAAATAAAAATCGTTGTTCACAAATTCTGATATACAAGTATAGTTACATGTATGTATGATTTTCCTATGATATCTGCATTAAGGAACTATGTTCCTTACAAACTACTCTTGTGATTCTCACTTTCAAGTGATCGCTCATAATTTCCTCGAAAGTTCTAAGTACTCGTTTCATTCTAAGAAACGAAGTACAGGAAATAAAGTGAAATTATGAGTAATCGTGCTTTTTACACATCGGTATTTTTTTTGAATCCTTGGTTGGATAACTAAGGATATTTTCAAATCTCATACCCATTACGTTTTGATTTTTTTCAACATACACCGTACCAGTATTTCAAAAACAATCTTCATGATCTCAAAATATTTCATATAGTTTGAAAACAATTTTTTCTAGATGCATTGTCTATGTTATTTCAAAAACATTGGCCATGTTATCAAAACCAACCTTTCTAATTTCAAAATATTTCATATAGTCTGAAGACAATATTAACACAATACATTTTCTGATCAAGTGCATGGTTTCGAAAAGCATCATTCATGTCTTTCAAAAACCTTATACATAATTTCAAAATTCATCTCGCATGATTTTAAAACATTTTTGTAAATATATCTACCTAATACACCTACTTTATGATTTCAAAAAGTATTATATATAAGGTTTCAAAAACGTTAAACACATTTTTCTTAAAAGAGCCCCATGCATAGTTTTCAAAAATATTTTCCTCATACATTGATTTAACCTTCAAAATTCTGCTTCATATGTCGCCTTGACATATCAAGCATCTCAACTTCATAAGCATTTTACATCATGTTTTGACCTAAGCACATCCAGTGCAAGGTTTCAAAACATTTTCAACTTCTAAAATTCATAAGGGATCTTTTTATCTTTACAATTAGATCCTTGTGGATAATTATCGTTCAAATCAGAGTCCTTAATTGGATTCCTTATGTACCTGAATTCGAACATTTCGGTTCCTTATAATCGAAATCGAATTTTTCTTTTAAAGATCTTTCTATCTTTATAGTTAGATTCTTGATAATGTTAAAGTGCCAAATGAAATCCACGAGATGGATTCCTAGTGTGCTTTAAATACATGTACCCTGTTAGCAGAACAAACTTCTAGTTAAACAATTTTGTGGTTTTGTGATATGTGTTAATTCATCTTATGTTTTCTTTTATGCATTTTTGTGTTTTTAATACTCTGGATATTCGATATCCAAATCCTCGCAGAATCTTTCATATCTTCATATGAGGGATTCGTAGCAGGATATTCAAAAGGTACTACCTTCAATCCTCAATGGGCTTCTATGTAATAGTTAAGACCCTTGGATTATATAAGTACCGCTCTATGTTTCATAAGAGATCCTTTTAGTGGTCTAATCAAAAAGATTGATTCACAATTTGGTTAAAAGACGACATCTAGTGATGTAGCTGGACAGACTCCTTGATAGTCTATTTAGATCATTTATTGATTTAGTCAAAAGGACTCTATGGTGGTCTAGTCACACTCATCACAGGATTGTTCATTTGGTTTTCCCCCTACACATTATAAAATAGACTGTGTGAACTGTGCAAGGAATTGTCTGATTATGGACGCGTACATAATTATGAAATTTAGTGCACAGAAACTTAGTAAGGTTTGTTATGTGTAAGAACCGATAGTGACAACAATAACAAAATGAGAACGATGTAATGGAGGCATGGTGGACGCACCAATGACGCTTTATATACTTGTATATAAGTGTCCCTCTTACATTGCAAACATAATGTTATTAAGGTTACTAGAAGTTCAAGAACCCTAACCAATGTTGTTCGATCTTTTCAACTTCATGTTTTAAACTCTCACAAGTTTCCTCTAAATAAATTTCGGGACGAAATTGCCTAAAGTAGGGGAGACTGTAACACCTGTGCCTCCACGGCCATCAAAAAAATACCAAACCAATGAAATATTATATTTCATACTTGGGATTTGTAAAAATATGTGTATCATTTGCACATATCAATTCTTGTTCAATTTCAAACTCTAAATCGCTTTCTGGAAGGTTATACGCGCACTGATGCGTAAATATAACCAGTTTAATGCAACGAACACTCCGGAATAGTGAAATAGGCTTAACATACCTTAAATAACCTTTACATAACTTAGAAATAAGTTTTGAAGGCTTTAGTATGGCAAAATCAAGTTAAATCGCTTACAGGGACTAAAGTTGACAAACTGCGAAAGTATGCCAATTTGAACTGTAACAGACATTCCGGAACATGACCATAAGTTAAACACACCTTAAATATCCTTTATATAGCTTAGAAATAGGCTTTGAGGGGTTCGGTGTGCTAAAATAAACTTTTGGGTCATTCAGGGACTAAAAGTGTCAAAAAAAAGTGCACAAGTTTGCATTTTCGCGCATAACTTACGTTCTGAATACATCTGGACATCCAAAAATTTATGTAAGCACTAAAACATTTTATTTTAGTGTTCGGCATAAGAAAAATCCATGCGTCGCGTCATTTGGATCAGTTTTGCACTTTCGGGACCAGATTCGATGTATTAGCCGTTGTTTAATTCACAACCACACATTCTAACAATGCTTAGTCAACACATGTGTGGATGGAATTTAAACACCTAAACACCATGACATTTCAACACATGTGTGGATGGAATTTAAACACCTAAACACCATGACATTTCAACACATGTGTGGATGGAATTTAAACACCCAAACACCATGACATTTCAACACATGTGTGGATGGAATTTAAACACCTAAGAACCATGACATTTCAACACATGTGTGGATGGAATTTAAACACCTAAACACCATGACATTTCAACACATGTACGGATGGGATTAAGGCACGTTTTCCATGAAACGATCTCAACGGTTCACCGAAAACTATATATACCCCATGCCTTTCATTGTTTTAAGGCACTAGAATCTGATTAGTTGTGTTCTAAGTTGAAACCTTGTTTCATACCTGAACTATATTGATCTAGATTAGCATTCGGGGACCCTTCGTAAGTATTCTTTCGTTCTTTTCCTTATTTTTACTGCTTTTCGAGTCAGAAAGTCAAACTTTGTTTGACTTTCAGCGTTGACCAGTAATGGTCAATGCGAAGTTCGATTGAACTTCGCAACGTGATTGTGATCACGATGGTCATAGTCCCTTGGGACTATGCCTACTGATTACCACGTTGTCTAGGGTCGTAGGGTAGGCGATCTAATAAATCGCCTATACCTTCGAACCCGACCCAGTTTGGTCGATCATTAGGATCCGACCAAACACTTTAGGTGACCATAGTAGGTAGGGAATAACCTTCCGAGGTTATACCCTATGGTCACATCGTTTAAGTAGTTGTATGATAGGTAGTTTATATGCCTTAGGTAAATTACCAGAATACCCTTTTCATGTATAATTGGTAATTAAGCATATGTAACCTAAACCTTTGTCACATAACTGATTATGGAATATGTTTAGGCATATAACACTTGTCATAGGGCTAGTTAGGCGGTCCGAACGCGTTTCACGCGAACGACGCGTTAAAGTAGCATAAGCTACCTAAACGGGTCGTAATGGGTCGTGGGCAGTTATGTTAGGTTTCATTTAGTATGTAGGCTTTGTTAAACCATATCACACGAGTCTCCACACTCGTTTGGTTTACAAACCCTAATGCTACCCAGTCTTCCGATTTAGGTCCGGTTATTTATCATAGTTACCTATATTAGGTGCCGTTTGATTCCGAGATCTCTAGCACTGCTTGGTGGTTATCTTTAGACAACTGAGCAATCTCAAGTGAGTACATAGACCCCTCTTTTACTGTTTTCCAAACGTTTTGGGGTGGAACACATGTGCCTACTTGTTACTTTCATGCTTTCCTGTTTTCACATCATATACTGCTATGTTCGTTAGTACATTATAGTACATGATTTCATTACATTTTATGCTATGTATGTCCATTGCGTTCATACTTAGTACATCGTTTTACATTTACATTTTATGCTATGTATGTCCATTGCGTTCATACTTAGTACATCGTTTTACATTTACATTTTATGCTATTTATGTCCATTGCGTGCATACTTAGTACATTGTTTTTCATCACATGCTTACATTTTGGTATGACATTTGGTTTGTTTACATGGGACAATACATTCATTAACACCGATCATGCCGTTCGTTAGTAGGTAGTGGTACCATAGGAATTGACAACTCCCGTTCCGGACGTCCCAGGGAAAGGGGACGAAAGGAATGACCGAATTCGTTGATATAAGACAGATAGACCTTTAATTTGTTTAAAGGGTTTATCACCACAGTCGCAAGGCTTGGATGTATGCATATTCACAATACCGCATAAATGTTCATATTAAATATTTGCATGCATTTACACAAAACATAGCTTTGATTTAAACCAAGTTTTACTTCAATACTTTGTTTTTGTGCATATGGTTTAGTTGAGACCTTTCACTTGCCATACATGACATTTTGACATAGACATTTGACATGGATATTTGACATAGACATTTGACATGGATATTTGACATAGACATTTGACATGGATATTTGACATAGACATTTGACATGGATATTTGACATAGACATTTGACATGGATATTTGACATAGACATTTGACATGGATATTTGACATAGACATTTGACATGGATATTTGACATAGATATTTTGACGTGATTTACATCTTGACATGAACATTTTACATTGTTTGGTTTGGTTTGATTAAGTGATTAAGTATCGATGCGTGTGTAATATGATACAAGCATGGTGGATACGCCGCTGGTACTTCCTATATATAAGTGTTTGTATGGTATTACATGTCGTAACGTTATTTGAATCATTTCAGTTTGAGACATAGAACATTTCATACAAATAACATACTTTTCACAAGACATTGATTTATAAACAACTTATCTTATGCAAACGCATTTTACTTGGTTATTCATTTAACCTTACATTTATTTATACTTATCATCTGATCTTATCGTTTTTCAAATGATTTAAAAGAAAAAGCAAATAACAAGGTTCATGACTAAACATTTTCTCAAACATAAGTCATGAATCTTATTTTCACAAAACCTATGTATCTCACAGGCATTTTTATGCTGACGTACCTATTTTCACATGTGTTTTTCAGGAGCTGTTGCATAAGATGATCAAGATACACATAGGCAGACTTGGGCTTTAGTGACAATAAAAGATGCAAGACTAGTTAATTATGTTGTATTTTCTTGTTTGTTAAGACATTGTAACACTTTTAATCAATAAAACGAAACTTCAATTGCCATGGATTTGAAACAATTAATTCTGTTACAACACTCCCCGATATTTCCGCCACATTTTGTATGTTCTACGTGGTCGGGGTGTGACATGTGTGGCCTCTAGGCTTTTACCGTTAGCTAATTCTACAACATGTTTGGTGTTTAAGAGAGTTGGTGCACGTTTTAACATTTCACTAGCTTTTAGAGACATGTAACTTGTATCCGCACCAGAATCAAATAGTACTGTAACATAAAAGTCGTCAAGAAGAAACTTACCCATAACTACGTTGGGATCATTCCTCGCATCACCCTGGCCGATCACAAACATACGGCCTCTAGCACCATTGTTGTTATTGTCCCCACCGTTGTTGTTCCCATTGCCCTGGTTGTTGTTGTTCTGGTTTCGGTTTAGCTGAGGGCAGTGTCTTTTGAAATGACCTTCGGCGCCACACTGGAAACATCCTTTGTTACCCTGTTGCTGATTTTGCCGTGCTTGCTGCTGCGGCTGATTCTGATTTACAGGCTGTGGGCTCCTACAATCCTTGGCCTCATGGCCCGTCCTGAAACACCTTTGACAACGACCCCGGTTACACTGGCCATTGTGGTGCTTGTTGCAGATGTTGCACTTTGGGAGGTTCCCTCGATAACCACCCTGCTTGTGACTGCCCGAAGAGTGCTGACTAGGGCTCTGGTAGTTGTCAGTCTTTCGCTGCTGAACTTGGGGCTGAACTGAAGCTGATCCCTTGCTGGAGTCCCCCTCCCACTTTCGCTTGCTGTCACTGGGAGTAGCAGGAGTAACCGAAGTAGTAGCTGTAGGGGTAGCGTTGATGCGTTTGGGCAACCGGTTCTGCTCCACCGCTTGATCAGTGAGACGGTGAGCCAACTTAACAACCTGCTGGTAAGTGGCATGATTTGCTGAAGTCACATGACTCTGGATCTCTGGCACCAGACCCTTAAGATAAAGTTCAATACGCTTGTCCACCAGAGTAGGACACAGTAATGCAAGCTCATTCGATCTCTTTGTATACGCCTCAATTTCCGACCCTGTCATCTTGAGGTTGAAAAACTCGACCTCCAGCTTATGAATATCATCTCGACTGCAGTATTCTTCCTTGATCATCTCTTTGAAATTGTTCCATGGGGTGGCGTTAGCAGCAACCAACCCCAGTATTTGGACTTGAGCTTTCCACCATGTGAGGGCTAAACCCTCGAGGGTACCGGTAGCATATTTCACCCTGCGTGCCTCAGGGCATTCACACATCTCAAACACAGACTCCATCTTTTCAAACCAGTGCAGGAGACCTACGGCTCCTTCAGTGCCGCTGAAAGTGGATGGACGACAGTCCATGAAAGTCTTGAAAGTGCAAACAGGTGCTTGACCTGTTGTGTAAAAGGATTAGGACAAGTTTAAACACGAGAGTTGATTTAGGAATTGTAGGATCTAAGGATCCTAGTGTGAGTTGTAACTGCAGGGTATACCTCCTGCTTGTGCGGCTGCAACTGCCGCAGTAACTCGTTCGTTAATGAGGGCCGTCAACTGGTCCTGAGTCATGTTGATACGTCCAGACATGATCTTCATAGTAAAGATAACGTAAGTGAGATAAGTTCGCGAATAGTGCGATGACAGAAGAGAGTGAGCACACAAGTGTTCTCATGCAACATCAAGTAGTGAGCATTGTAATCTAAGCATACCACGAGCAAAGTTCTATATAGTTCTAACATGTAGGCAATAAACATAAACCTTATTACCTAGGATGTCGAGTCTTGCACGTGGAGCGAGGCGTCGTTGTGGATCGTTGAGAGCACTGTTCTGGTTATAGTCTGGTTTTAATAAAATCGTTTTCCCCATATTAAAACCGAGTTCTCTATAACCAAAGGCTCTGATACCAATCTGTGACACCCCCAAAATCCACAAGCGGAGTATCACCGCATGGAGGCGTGACTGACCAGGATCAAGCCACCAATCATATAGAACAATGTATAAAGTAAAAGTAATTGCAATTTAATTCCAAACAATCCATATGAGAGGTGTTCCAAAACATAAGTATGTTATCACAGTATAGCGGAAGCGTATGATTAAACCCATCATAATAAAGTATGAAATGTTATAAAGTCTAAACAAGGATTCAAAATCCATGCCCACAACGACTACGCCTCCCGTGCAAGCTCCATAAGTACCTAAGGTCCTGCAAGGCATGTAACAGAGGATCAACAACTAGTTGAGCGAGTTCACAGAAAGTAAATGCGTAATAGTAAGTTCGTATGTAACATGTGGCTCTACTGGGCCGATAGTACGTTCTATTGGTGGGGGCTTCCCATGTCATATATTCCCTAGACTATTCGTAATCATAAGTATCCTTCCCAATCCGAGGATAGAAGTAAGTATAGGTTTACGCAGGTTTATGTAAGTGCCCTTCCCAACCGAGGACAGTACGTAGCGAGTACGTAGATTTAGCGCTGGCGTCCTTCCCAATCCGAGGACGGTAGTACGTAGGTTTTAGCACTGGCGTCCTTCCCAATCCGAGGACGGTTGTACGTAAGTTTTACGTAGGTTTAGTGCTAGTGTCCTTCCCAATCCGAGGACAGTACGTAGGCTTTGCGTAGAATTTGGCACAGGCATCCTTCCCAACCGAGGACCGTGGTACATAGTCTAGTGTTCATGTAAGTACAGGTAATCATTCAATCCCATTCCCAACCCAACTGGGGAATCCCATGCCTTTGTAAGAGTGTGAACTCACCTTGGTTTGCTCGGTATGCTAAGTATGTGCTCAAGGTAAATCAATCACGTCCTAAAGTATGTACGTATGTGAAATCAGTTTGTGTTCAAGTTGTGCACGTAAAAACATGTAACACGTAATCACAATCATATACAAGATGGCTACACTTAACAGCAGTTAAATATCCCAGTTAACACTTAACAGAATTAACCCAGTTTACTGCACAGTTCGGCGAAACACATATATGGCGAAACACATAAGTTGGCGAAACACACCTAGTGGCGAAACACATATAGTGACGAAACACACTCTGTTTCGTCGTGGCTTTGCTTGGCGAAACAGGATTCTAATTCGTCGACGACTCTTGGCGAAACACATTCTGTTTCGCCGAGATTCCTGTTTCGTCGAATGTCTGATTCGTAGACACCGTTACAGCAGTTACGAAAAACACAGAAACCCTAATCATATTAGCAGCCGATAACAATATTATCAATCATCCAGTAATCATTCAACACAGAATCATATTAACCTCATCATAGTATAATCATCGGACCACTTTAACGTCTAGCATGAACCCTAGTTTACGTATACAACATATCGATTATAACATCACATCATCAAACCCTATCAAGATGCTAACTTGCATTCAGAATCATGTCATAACACAATATCCAGAACCGAATATTCAATCATATTATGTTTCGCATAAAACCATTTATATCCGCCTACAATATTCATATCAAAATCTATATCATCACCATCATAACAAGAACCCTAATATTTAACATGTGTCAGTTACAATTATACATCAACATAGCAGAATCACATGGCACAGAAACACATACATGGATGAGAGATCAATCAAGACACATAGGATTACTAACCGAGATGATGGTTTTTGGTCGCACAAGAGTTTCTAGTGGGTTCTAGCTTGCCGTCACAGTAAGAGAGCTCTAGGGTTTCGGTGGTGTTGATAGAAAGTGTAAAATGATGATGTTTTACGTAAATAAACTCAGAATAACGTTCTGGGCCCAAGCTGGGCTTCGTGAATTACTGGGCCGGCGAAACAGATTTCTGTTTCGTCGGAATGTTCATGGCGAAATAGTCTGTTTCGTCGGAATGGGTTATGGCGAAACAGACTTGTGTTTCGTCGGGTTCTTAACAGTTTAAATTCTACAGACAGTACACATGTTATACAATCACACATAACCATGCAAACACACTAGGTTTTATCATAACACATCCATATAGTCAAAGTCAACGTGCATTAAATGCGAATAAAGAATGTCGGAAATTCGAGTTGTCACAGAGTATGAATTTGGATGTCTAGTTGAAGTGACGAAGATCACTAGATAAGAAATCATGAGTTATGGTAAAAGGAGTAAAATGGTAAATTAATCATGTATTGATGAACAAATAAAAAGGGTTTTTAAGCAAAACGAATTCAAGGGAAAACCGGGAAAGGTTTAAAGGGATAGAATGGTAATTAAATACCATATCATACGGACAAATGGTCAATTAGACTAAATGGGTCAAATGGTGTTGTTAGCACCATTTGACAATAACAATTGACAAATCGTTTGTTGAGTTTTGGTAATCACAGGAATGACATAAGCTTGCATTGCTTTAACTAGAAAGATTTAACGCAAAAGTTATGTAAACGGGTCAATATATTGATCCAAGCCAGGTATGTATACTAACACAACTTATCATGTAGAATTTGGAGTTCTAAAAGAGTTAGACAAGGTTAAAATATAGATATTCGGTTATCTTTTAGGTAAACCGAATAAATTGAATTATGTTTATGGTGTTTTAGGAGCTCGTGGGTTTATAAACGAGATTATAATTAAAAGGGTCGAATTTTGGGTCAAACAAGTATTTAAAAGACCCTTGTAGTATAAGGAGGATGAAAATTGACCAAATTGCCCTTGTAAGCTAATTTGAACGAACGACCCATAAAAGTGGTTCGGAAATAAGTTTTATGATTAAATATATGCTTAGAATGAGTATAGGTAGTGAAGGATGTAAATCCTTGGGTCGAAAGACTTTATATGAGTCTTTGCCGTAAAATGATAATCCGAGGGGTAGAAACTCGGAACATATAGATATCCATATCAAATCCAACACACATATAGATGTGGTGGAAGATAACTTGATAAGAAATGTAGGGATAAGATGCTAGAAAGGAATGAAAGCGAGTAGAAAGTTTGAAAGTGCTTAAATACCCTTAACGGGTCAAAATAAGCATACGAGCGAAAACGGGTTTAAATGGTGTAATAAACCTATGTTTAGAACCTAATATAGTAGGTAACATTAATTTGAAGAAGTGTATGAGATATAGGAATCAAATAAATACGTTTGTTTGATAAAATGCATAAACGGGTTAAAATTCGGTAAAAAGGTAACGAGTCTAAGGCTTAGAAGTCTCAAAAATTTCTTATGTTGGATGTAGGATTTTAACTCCATAAGATGGAGGATTAAATTACGGACGCGTAGGAAAAAGAATCGGGTAAAACGGATCAATAACGAAGAAGTTATGGCCGTTTCCGTGAAATCAGATCGTGCTGGGAATAAGCAACAACCAGCTGCAACAGTTCTGATGAAATTAGGCAGTGGCGTAGCGCGACTGGCAGTGGCGCTACGCGAGCATGTGCCAGTTTCGCGAAAAATGTTTATTTTAAATTATTTTGCGTTGCGAACCCGTTCTAATACGTTTTAAGCTACGTATGACTAATCCAACTCATGTTTTATGAGTTTCAGGTAAATTTTAGCACCGGAGGACGATCATGCGACGAGCAAGAACCGAACACGATCACGAAATAAGCTTCCGCACTATGTGTCGTTATTATGTTAAACGACGAACGTACACATGATGTGTTGTATACTTTTTAAATTGTAAAAAGTTTTAATAAACCCGTAATTTCCAATGCATATATAATCTTAATTACATGATTGTTTTTCGTAAATGATACGTTAAACCTTAATTTATAAGAACGGGTGTTACAATCCTCCAGAGTCTGGATTGTTCTTTCAGATTGACCATCTGTTTGCGGATGATAAGCTGTGCGCAGATTAAGTTGGGTCCCCATAGCGGATTGCATGGTTCTCCAAAAATGAGAAGTGAAGCGAGCATCTCTGTCAGAAATGATGTTCAAAGGAACACCATGTCGAGCTACAATTTCATCCACATAGATTTTAGCAAGTTTGTCAGCAGAAAAATCCTCACGGATTGGAAAGAAATGCGCTGACTTAGTAAGACGATCAACAACTACCCAGATGGCATCATGACCTTTCTTTGTGCGCGGAAGTTTAGTAATGAGATCCATAGTAATGTTTTCCCATTTCCAAACTGGGATCTCTGGTTGCACCAATAAACCAGAAGGACGTTGATGTTCAGCCTTAACTTTAAGACAAGTAAGGCATTTTGATACATATAAGGCAATGTCTTTCTTCATACCAGGCCACCAATACTGAATACGAAGATCCTTATACGTCTTATCTGAGCCAGGATGAATAGAATAACGAGATTTATGGGCTTCATCCATAAGCAAGGTGCGAAGATCATCTTGGCTTGGGACCCACAAACGGTCCATGAAGTAATACGATCCATTGTCCTTCAGTTCCAGATCAGGGGTTATGTGATAGGGAAATTCCTTATCCATCAAACCTTGTGAAACACAAGTGTGTTGAGCCTGAGAAATGCGGGCTTGGATATCGGATCGAGCTTGAATATCAGATTGAACACGAACACAATGAAGCTTAGTACGTTCCTTACGACTCAATGCATCGGCTACGACATTCGCCTTACCAGGATGGTAGCGAATTTCGCAGTCATAGTCGTTTAGAAGCTCAACCCAACGTCGTTGCCTCATGTTGAGTTCTTTCTGATTGAAGATATGCTGAAGACTTTTGTGGTCCGTGAAAACCACACATTTTGTACCGTACCAATAGTGTCTCCAGATCTTAAGAGCGAAGACAACTGCACCCAACTCAAGATCATGAGTGGTGTAGTTCTTCTCATGTATCTTCAACTGCCTTGATGCATATGCTATGACTTTGTTTCTTTGCATCAGAACACAGCTAAGACCCAATTTAGATGCATCGCAATAAACGACGAAATCATCATTGCCCTCAGGCAAAGTCAGAACAGGCGCGTCGCAAAGTTTTTGTTTCAAAGTCAGAAACGCTTCCTCTTGCTTGAATCCCTAATCAAAGGGTTTGTTCTTCTGAGTTAGAGCAGTTAGAGGCACTGCAATCTTTGAGAAGTTTTCAATGAAGCGGCGATAATAACCCGCAAGTCCAAGATAAGAACGAACTTCAGTAGGAGTAGTAGGCGTATCCCAATCCTTGATCGCACTGATCTTGGAGGGATCTACATGAATACCTTGTTCGTTGACAATATGTCCTAAAAATTGAACTTCTTTAAGCCAGAATTCACACTTGGAGAATTTGGCGAAAAGTTGCTCTTTCTTTAGGAGTTCCAAAGTAAGACGAAGATGTTGCTCATGATCAGCTCGCGTCTTAGAATAAATCAAGATGTCATCAATAAAAACGATGATAAACTTATCTAAATAAGGCTTGCAGACCCTATTCATTAAGTCCATGAAAACAGCAAGAGCATTAGTCAAACCGAATGGCATGACTGTGAACTCTTAATGCCCATAACGAGTGCGGAACGCTGTCTTGGGAATGTCTTCTTCATGCACACGAAGTTGATGATACCCAGAACGCAGATCAATCTTCGAAAAATAAGAAGCACCTTGTAACTGATCAAAGAGATCATCGATGCGAGGTAGGGGATATCGATTCTTGATGGTAAGCTTGTTAAGCTCACGATAATCGATACACATCCTAAAAGATCCATCCTTCTTCTTGACAAAAAGAACGGGAGCACCCCAAGGTGAAAAGCTAGGATGGATAAAACCTTTGTCAGAGAGTTCCTGAAGCTGCTTAGCCAACTCTTGCATCTCAGACGGTGCAAGACGATATGGAGATCTGGCAATGGGATTTGCACCAGGTACGAGATAAATACGGAACACTACTTGGCGTGCTGGGGGTAGACCAGGTAACTCTTCAGGAAACACATCAGGATAATCCCGAACAACAGGGATATCTTGAATAGACTTACCTTTGCCCTTATCTGCTACAACATGTGCCAAAAAGGCCACATAGTTCTTTCGCAGATACTTCCGAGCTTTAAAACAAGACATGAGTTTGAGACCACCAGCAGGTTTCTCACCACGAACCTGTAGGATCTCACCTGTCGAAAGCGGCACACGAACAATCTTCTCAAAACAAACTACCTCTGCGCGATGCTTGGCTAACCAGTCCATACCCACAATAACGTCGAAGCTTCCAAGTTGCATAGGGTCAATAGGAAAAAGATGGTCGTTAAGGTTCAACTGGCAGTTGCGAAGAACAGAATCAAGAACAATGGGTTCACCACTAGCAACCTCTACTGTCAAGGGTTTTCCTAGTTTCGTTCTAGACATGCGAAGCAATGGCTCAAAAGATAATGACACAAAACTCTTATCGGCACCCGAATCAAAAAGAACAGATGCAGGCTGATTATTAATAAAGAACGTACTGTTCACCGCTTCATTGTCTGCTTGTGCCTCTTGTGCATTCATGTTGAAGACTCGACCTCGAGCCTGAGCCTGATTCTGATTTGGGTTTGCATTCACCAATCTTGGACATTGATTACGGTAGTGGGTCAGATCCCCACAGTTGTAACAAGAACCTGGCGGGTAGTGTGGTCATGCAGCTTGACCTTGTTACTGAGCAGGAGGCTGAGCAACTCGTTGAGCCGGGTTCTGAGCTGCCTGATTCTGAGCAAAACGACAAACATCAGCAAGATGACCTGACTTCCCACAGTTAGTACAGAAACGGCACGGAAGTTGCGGCTGATGGTGACTGTTGCATCTATTGCACAAAGGTGCATTCCCTGCATAACGCTTCTTCGCTGGAGGCTATGCGGGTTGGTTGGGAGCTGCCTGGTTAACTTGGGCAGTGACAGCAAAATTTTGGGAAGCCTTACGCTTCCTTGACCCTCTCGAAGAACCAGATTCCTTACCCTTCTTTTTTTTTGGGTAAAGGGTTACCCCGGTGAATTTTATAAATCAAACCAATAAAAACAATAGTGTGGCTGAAGTACCACACTCACAATAGTCTCGGCATACCAAGACTAGGACCAAACAACCAAAAACAAAACACAACCAGGCAATCAAAAGCCACAGACACACACACTAGCCAAACACGGCCAAGTCACAGACAAAACACAAAATAAACAACAACCAAACTAGCCAGGATCAATCTCTAAATTGCTGCTAGGAATCTTCCACTTCTCCACCAAGCTACCATTCTCAAATCTCCGTTCAAACTTGAAAGTCATAAGCCGCATTCGAACAGTAGTAATAATCTCCTGAGACACCACCATAGCCGTACGCTGGTTCCGAGAAAACAACCTGATGTTTCGTTCTTGCCATATAAAATAAGTGGCAGCCGCAACCACCAACCGACTAACCACATTATCAGGCTTCTGTAAGCTTAAGTTTTGATTCATCCAAGCCATAATATCAGACCATCCTCCATTCACTTCTTCCATATTGGTGAGACTTCTTATATTGTGCCAAACCTGAGACGCAAAAGAGCATTCAAAGAACAAATGATCTCTCGAGTCCCTGTTGTAACAGCATAGAGGGCAACACATGAGATTAAGATTTGTTGCACTACCCGCTTCCCAGACAGACAACCGATCCTATGTCTTCAATTTGTTTTGGATAACTAGCCAAATGTGAAATGAGTGTCTAGGTATACATTGCTTGAACCATACCATATTTACCCAAGACACTTTGCTTTCATGGTGTCGAATAGTATTCCAGACTTCCCAAGAATTAAATGGACTAGGATTTCCTTCCAGGTCTTTCCAAACCAGCCGATCACGGACATTTTCATATAAATTAGGAACTACTAAATTAATTAAGACTGGGAAAAGATTGTACCAGGCAATCGGCCATCTCCATTGACCATTTTGAGACTCTATAGCCGCTAACGAGGATTGCAGGGTGAATCCTGCATTAGCAATAATTCTTGGGCTTATAAAAGCACGAAGAGGACCCGATTCACACCAAGTATCACTCCACGCATTAGTCTCAGTACCACTACCAATGTATTTCCACAAGAACGGACGAATAAGGCTACGGATAGCAAGGAGCTTTCTCCATCCCCATGTCATGCGTCCTCGACATGGGACTTCCCAGAAGCTTCTACCCTTAAGCTTGTATATATGTATCCATTGAACCCACAACGATTTCCTATTGGTAAGAATGCTCCAGACATGTGAAGATAAGAGGGCTTTATTAACATCCGAGATGCTACGAACACCCAACCCACCCTCATACTTCGGAAGGCATACAACCTTCCAAGCAACCTTAGGCTTGACGGTCCGATGGTAATTACCAGACCATAAAAAATCGCATACATTTTTCCAACTCAGTAATAATTCTAGTAGGCGAGAAAAACACTGTAGCCCAATAAATATGCATAGCTGAGAGAACCGAATTAACCAGTTGTAATCTACCAGCAAATGAAAGAGATTTAGTCGTCCAGTTGTCAATCTTCTTTTCCATTTTCTCAACCAGCACCTTACAATCCTTATACGAAAGTTTAGAGGATATTAATGGAACTCCCAAATAGCGAACAGGAAGCAAACCCTCTTGAAATGGCATAATGCTTTGAATTTCCTGCTTGACAGTGTGGGAAACATTACCAAAGAACACCGTGCTTTTGAACAAATTAGGAATCAAGCCCGAGACCCTCGAAAAACGATGAAGAGCGTCTCTCACAACCTTAACCGAAGCTGCATCACCATTCACAAATATAAATAAATCATCAGCAAATGAAATATTAATGATCTTCTGTTTTTTACAGTGGAGATGGTATCTGAACGCGTTACTAGAAGCAGCTGCATTTTTTAGTAGAAGCGAAAGTGCCTCCATAACCAACGTAAACAGGTAAGGCGACATCGGGTCACCCTGTCTCAACCCACGCTTACCCTTGAAATACCCATGAAGATTACCATTTATGCTCAACGAATAATGACTGTTGTGATAAGGGAACACGTATAATGGTGAGGTGGGATCCTAATATGGTGGATGTTATGATTCTTTCTCATTCGGATCAGGTCATTCACACCCAGATTGTATTTAAGATGGACTGTAAGTCTCTGTTTTGTTCCTTTGTGTATGCGCATAATCAGTATAAAAGAAGGAGAGAGTTATGGAGTAATCTTCGTATTCATAGTACGTTCATGCATGATAAGCCGTGGTGTATGATGGGAGATTTCAATGAGGCGTTGTGTCACGATGATGTTCTTGCTGGTTCATCGAATTTAAGTATAGGAAACAGGGAGTTTAAGGAATGTGTTCATGACATTGAAGTGTTTGATCTTAATCGGTCGGGCCTTCAGTTTACGTGGACTAACAATCAGAAAAACCGAGCTACTATCTTAAAGAAACTCGATAGGGTTTTTTTTTTTTTTTTTTTTTTGGGTAAAGGGTTACCCCGGTAAATTTTATAAAATAAACAATAAGTACAAAGGTGTGCCTGACATAGCACACACAGCTAGCCTTGACATACACTAGGAAACCCAGAAAAACAGACACAACCAGCTAACATCATGACCAGTTAAGAAATGAAACACAACCCAAAGACACGACCTCACCAACTAAAGACTAACTAAATACACTCCATAGGATCTGAGTTATCCCGGGTCCTCATCCAGCACCCTTGAAGGGATCCGCCACTTCTTCAGAACTTTGTTATGATCACCATGCCCTTGAAACTTAAAACCCATCAACCGAAGCCTAACTGAATTTTTAATCTTCTCGGACACCTGAATAGCCGAACACTCTACTCTGGAGAATAGTCGGTTATTTCTTTCTTGCCACATGAAGAAACTCGATAGGGTTATGGGGAATGTGTGCTTGATAGATGCCTTTCCAGCAACTTCTGCTTATTTTTTGCCTTACCGTATTTCTGATCATAGCCCTTGTTTATTGAAGCTGCCTAATGTGACTAGAGACAAGCCGAAACCGTTTAAGTTTGTTAACTTGATCGCTGACAAAAGTGGGTTTCTGGATATTGTTAATTCGGTTTGGAGTAGGGATATCCAAGGACATCGTATGTTTCAACTGGTGAATAAGCTTAAGATGCTTAAAACTCCGTTAAGGAAGTTGCTTTTCAAACAAGGGAATCTACACGAGAAGGTTAGCGTGACCAGGAAAGCTTTGGAGGATTGTCAAAAGGCCATTGATAGTGATCCCCTAAATGACGACTTGAAAGACCAGTTGGATCGGTTGGTGCATGATTTCAAGGAGGCGGTTAAGGATGAAGGTTTATTTTTGTAACAGAAGTCTAAAGTTGAGTGGCTCTCGATGGGGGATTCAAACTCTAAGTTTTTTCATAACGTTATCAAAGCCAAGAACCATCGGAGCCGTATTTTTACTATTAGAGACGGTGGCGGTAACTTGCACGAAGGCGGTATGGTTCCGCAAGTTATGGTTGATCATTATACGGATTTTTTCGGGAGTGTGGGAAACATTAGTATGCAGCCTTCTCCTGATTTATTTCGCAATGTGTTAGCGGCAGATAAAGCCGCTCATATGGTCAGGCAAATTACTGATGATGAAATTAAATTAGCGATGTTCTCCATAGCTGGTAACAAATCCCCGGGGCCGGATGGGTACACTTCGGTGTTTTTTCAAGAAGGCTTGGGATATTGTGGGCCACGATGTGTGTCACGCTGTGAAGGATTTCTTTGACAATGGGCAGCTTTTGCAACAATTAAATCATACGGTAATTACACTTATCCCGAAAGTTTGTACCCCTTCGTTGATTACGGACTATCGACCCATATCTTGTTGCAATACTCTTTATAAATGCATTAGTAAAATCATTACTAATCGCATTAAAGATGGCTTGTGTGATATTGTCAATATCAATCAGTCAGCGTTTGTTCCTGGTAGAAGAATTACAAATAACATTTTGCTGACTCAGGAGATTATGCATAATTATCATCGTAATCAGGGGCCGCCTAAATGTGCTTTTAAGGTTGATATTCAAAAGGCTTATGACACAGTTGATTGGAAGTTTCTTGAACGGACACTGATGGGGTTTGGGTTCCATTGGAAGATGGTTAGTTGGATTATGGCATGTGTGACCTCTACATCGTTTTCTATTGCAATTAATGGGAATCTGTATGGGTACTTCAGAGGGAAACGTGGCCTACGACAAGGCGATCCAATGTCTCCGTACTTATTCACGTTAGTTATGGAAGTGTTAACGCTGATTTTGCAAAAGCAGGTTTCGTTATCTAATGATTTCAGATTTCATCAAAAGTGTGATAAACAGAGAATTATAAATCTGTGCTTTGCGGATGACTTGTTTCTGTTTGCTCGGGGTGATCACAAGTCAGCTAGAGTCATTATTGATGCTATTAATGATTTTAAGAACATGTCCGGTTTGGTTCCCAGTATTAATAAGAGTACCGTGTTTTTTTGATAATGTGGCCGATGCAGTTAAGAACCGGATTAGAGATATCATTCCCTTTGAGGAAGGTGTGTTGCCTGTTCGTTATTTGGGTGTGCCTTTAATCACGTCGCGGCTAACTCATTATGACTGTAAAAAATTGGTGGACAGTTTGGAGTCTAGGATCACGAATTGGAAGACGAAATTGCTGTCCTTTGCGGGCAGGCTCCAACTTATCCAGTCAGTTCTGTCATCTATGCATATTTACTGGGCTTCGGTTTTCCTCTTACCAAAACAGGTTATCTATGTTATTGAAGGAAAAATGCGGAGGTTTCTTTGGGCCCAACGGAACAATATTCAAGGGAAGGCTAAGGTGAAATGGAGTAAGGTTTGTCTTCCGAAGCAGGAGGGCGGATAAGGTGTTCATAGGGTGCTGGATATGAATATTTCGCTGATGGTAGCGCATATTTGGAGTCTCTTATCCTTGAGGGAATCTCTGTGGGTAAAGTGGATGCACTCATACCGTTTGCGGCATAGGAGTTTTTGGGATGTTCCACTAAGTAATAATACAACATGGACCTGGAGGAAACTGTTGAGTATACGGCCGATTATACAACAACATATATGGACCAAGATTGGCGATGGGGCTAGGACCTCAGCATGGTTTGACAGATCGGATGATGTTTGCCCGCTAAACTCGTTTATTACCCCGCGGTTAATTGCTAATGCTGGATTTTCTCTAACTTCTAAGGTAGCGGAGGTTTGGGACCAAGGGGTGTGGAGGTGGCCGACTAATTGGCTCCAGAGATTCCCGGTGCTCCACAGTATGCAAAACATTGTGTTAAACTCGGCTACACATGATCGATTGATTTGGAAAACTCGGTCAGGGCAATCGGCTGACTACTGTGCTTCTATTGTGTGGGATGATATTCAGACTCATAATAGTGAGGTTCCATGGGTTAACATAGTGTGGTTCAAGCAGTCTATTCCTCGGCACTCGTTTTTCATGTGGCTCCTTGTTAACAAGAAACTTAAAACGCAGGATGTCATGAGTAGATGGTGCTCAACGGGTAATGCTAATTTTAATTTATTGTGTTGCTTGCTTTGTATTCTAGGTTCGGACTCACATGACCACTTGTTCTTTGAGTGCGGATATGCTTCTCAAGTCTGGAATGGTATTAAATCTAGAGCGGGGATGGGACATATCCAAGATACATGGGATGCAATCTTTGGGTATTTGGTTCATGTTGCGACATCGGCGAAGGCACAACATATCATTGCTAAACTAACTGTGGGGGCTACAGCTTATTTTGTGTGGCAAGAAAGAAATCTAAGACTCTTTTCGAATAGAAAGAGAACCTCAGAGCAACTTATAGAGGTGGTTTTCTCTACTATTCGGCTAAAGCTTCATACTATGCGATTTAAAAGGACGAGCCAGATTGAAGGAATTTTGCGAGACTGGAGTTTGCCGCGTGGTCTTTTAATTGCCGATGATGACTACGGTTAATGTTTATTAGTTTCTGGTTGTTTGTGTATGTCTAGTGACATTGGTTTTCTTGTTTGCTTACTGGTTGTATTTGTGAACTCCCGTATGGCATGTCATGCGTGAGAATTGTGGGTCATCCTGTCCCACACTTGGTTTTATTGGTTGTTTGAAATAAATTTACCGGGGTAACCCTTTACCCCCCCAAAAAAAAAAACCCTTTACCCAAAAAAAAAACCCAGCCCAAACGGTCATGGGCTCGACAGATTGACAGGCCCATCAGGGCCCAGCCCACGTTGGATGTATGGCTGTTCCCAAGTGTTTCACTGATGCGGCCCAACCAAATTCATGAATGATTTGTCAAACTAGAGTGACCCGATTACATGCCAAGCCAAAGTTATCAATTCATATTATTCATAGGTTATAATGTCTAATCATCGTTACATCAGTAACCCCTAACTAGATATACCCACAAGCATTTAACATGCTATCCCCTAAAATCAATAACAACAATACTAACCATTTAACCAAAACCACATCAAACAGTTATCATTATATAATCTAGATTAATGATTAACATATATCCTGTTAACATCTAGATTAATGACCCCAGTAAATAAAACATCATAACATCATTTATTTGCACCGATGCAATTCTGATCCGTTTCATCCAACATAGTTAATACTAACATGGACCCTAATCCGTTTGTTCAACACTCATACGTAATCAAAGAAATTATTAAGAAGTCGTCATCACAGAATCCATATCCGCATGATTTTCATAAGCAATAACTCAAACAAGACACAATCAATTAGCACATTCAATATCATGCATCCTAAACATTAATTAATCATGCAAGAACATAACATAATTTTCTCACGTTCAAGATCAATCACATAATACGCATAAACACAATCATCAATTTAAAATATAAACATGTATCTACTAACCCACAAGATTTGATCAATAGGCTGATGTCTTCGAGGGGAAAAGCTGGTGTCGAGCAATGGAGGGGAATAATAATGAGGGGTAATGCTTTAGGGTTTTGTACTTTTGAGTTTTTGGCTAATTAAGAAGTTACGTGCAATCATATAGTACGCATACTAATAGATATAGGTATTTGGGGGCGGTTGTAACAGTTTGACCGAACTGGGCCTAAGCCCATAGACTTGGGCTTCCGTGACTAATGGCGAAGCTGCCATCAAAATGGGTAAGAGTGGTGGGTTGGGCTTCTAATCTAGTTGGGTTCTCTATATGCTTCAAGGATTTGAGATACGGCCCACTTAAAACTGCCGTCTAAATGAAAACACAAAGGCGTGGCCCAATTTTATTAATGTATATATCTAACAAAGTTATTATCACCGTTAAACAGGATTATACTAGCACGGAGCGTGTAACACCTCAAGGAGGAATATCGAGGAGTTAGGATCCCAAAATTAAACGTTACTAACCTTGAAAGTTCGGGTTGTCACATCATCCCAAACTTGAAAGAAATTTCGTCCCGAAATTTGACAAGTAAACACAGAGAAATGAAAAGTGAGAAATCAAGATTGTTGCGGATTTTCCTCAGGTGCCATCATCCCCAACTTGAAGAGGAATTTCGTCCCGAAATTCACCAGTTTTACCAGAATTAGTCTTGTCATCAGGAAAAAGTTGAGGATATTTGAGCTTCATCTGATCCTCACGCTCCCACGTGAACTCCGGTCCACGTCTTGAGTTCCAACGAACTCTAACAATCGGAATATGACTATGTTTACGTACTTTGACCTCCCGATCCATAATCTCGATAGGTTCTTTGTCACACCCTCAAAGTCCACACGCGGAGTATTACCGCGAGGCATGTGACGACCAGGATCTTAGCCACTAATTATTTTGAACGGATTAGTTATTGTTATAAACATTAGCATAATTGGTGACCTAATTTAAATTTTTCAAAACATAGTTTAAGTTCACAGCGGAAAGGGAAAGAAAACGCATCATAATTTGAAACCACAAGTTTATTATTATGTTACTTACGAACCACGTACTCCATCCGATTGCAACGTCCGTCCAGAACTGTATCGAGCAACCTGCAAAGCATGCAGTAGAGTGTCAACATAACGTTGGCAAGTTCACATGTTTGTAGTTTTTCAGTTTTAATTCCAAAAACTTATTTTAACCAGTTAATTTATCCGTTTATACATGCCATGGGGAGCTACCCCATAAGTGAGCGACTAAACTGTTTTTCCATTACCGAATACTAGGTGACCGTACGTTTCCGCAGTGCCCCGTTTGTCAATGTTCTATCATCATTGACGGTTTGCCAGAGTACATTAGTTCACGACCGATCCTCTACAGGCACGGTGTGAGGCTGGTAAGACCTAAATAGCGCTATCAACTAATAACCCGTTCGCCTGGCCCCAGCGACTAATCGGTATTAAGTAGTAGGGACTTGAGTGATAGAGTTTTGTTTAGTGTTACTCGTTGCATTTCCGTACAAACAGTAATTAACTAAGAGTCCCGCATAAGGGGAGAAAAGTAGTTTGTATCCCTCACAAGGGGATAGCGTTGTTACCCGTATCCCACACAAGGAGATAGAAATACCGTATCCCACACAAGGAGATAGTAAGCAATCCCAAACCAGGAAAAGTGTTTCGTTCCGTTTCCCAACCACCGGGAACGCATGCTTTAAGTAAAAAGTAGTGAACTCACCTTTGCTTTGCTCGGTAGTTAATTTACTTGTGTTACGTTGGTCAACCATACCCTATTATGGTTTATAAATATTTATTAGGTTCGTGTGCAAGTAAAAGTCACGTACAACTACACGTATCTAACACATAGCACGTAAGTCATACTAGCATATACGTTATTGGGCCTATCCTAGCATGCAAACAGTTAAACAGTAACAGTTAAACATTAACAGTAGCACGTAGTTCAAAACATCAGTTTGTGCGGCCCAATAACTAAGCAGAGTAGTCCAGTCGAAACCGGGTGGTCTCGACTCGAGAACAAGAGGTCTCGAGTCGCAACCATGAAGTTCCGAGTCGCAACCAGACGGTCTCGAGTTGTGCATAACTGAGTCGCAACTTTAGAGGTCTCGAGTCGAGATCAGGAGATCTCGAGTCGTAACCGAGCGGATCTCGACTACTGGAGCGTGTTGTCTGGTTTCGAGTTGTCATATAATGGTCTCGAGTCGCAACCCTACGGTCTCGACTCGCAACCACCACCGATGCTTCTAGACCCCTTATCCAATTCGGTACTATCCAATCAGATTTCATAAGCATGTACTAGCCAATCAAGTTTCACTAACATGTTTCGAATTCCCTACACCTACCAAATCAGATCGAAAGCACAATATTTCATAAAAGCCCCTAACAATCATCCATATTTAGAACAACTTATGCTAATTGTTTTAACACATGCTTCTATCAAACAACTATTATTTACGCATCAACCCAAGAATCAATTATTTTCAATCTACTAGCCAACAAAATGTGCACAAATTACTAACCACAAGGTTACATGTAAACACTATTAATCAGTACTCCTATTAACAGTTAGCAAACCATCGTGTAGTTTCAATTCGTATGTCAGTTCACCAAATCATCACAGTCTTGATACTTCATATATTTAGACATTCCCATATCCACAATTCAGGTAACATATGCCCATATTTAAACAAATAGCTTCTCCTAAGAATACTACAAACATCAGTTAGTCATAAATTATTTCCCCAAAGTTCATTTATTCTTCATCAGTTTGCAGAATCCATATTTTAACAAAACGGTTTCTAACAAATACATATATACAAAAGTATAAAGCTCAAAATACAATCTCAACATATTCTTTAAACACATTTTCTAAAACAGTAACAGCCATACAATCAAGATTTTATAGCAACCACTATGTGACACCCCAGGAAAATCTGGAAAACAACGCATATTAACTAGCTTCCTCAGTAACCACGCGCTAAATTTCGGGACGAAATTCTCTTAACAGGGGGAGAATGTGACAACCCTCAAAATCCCATGTATTCCGTACAAATTATTAATGATAATTAAAGTGTCTGACGACTGTGTGGAATTACTTAACTGCTTTCTGATATCTGTGTTATGCTTACACGTATTTGTTAATATGCTAAGGAATATGCTAAGGAATATGCTAAGGAATATGTTAAGGAATATGCTAGGAATATGCTAGGAATATGCTAAGGAATATGCTAAGGAATATGCTAAGGAATATGCTAGGAATATGCTAGGAATATGCTAGGAATATGCTTGGAATATGCTAGGAATATGCTATATGGAAGATCTTATAAATACCACCATTCCACCAAGCTCTCTCTTCTCTCCCTCTCCTTTCCCTTTTTCGGCAGCCACCTTCCACCATACTACCACCATCATCAAGCTCTTTTTCAATCATTCCTCATACATACAAAGGTGTAAGAGGTCCAACAACGAAGCTCGGTGCTCTCGGAAGTGGAAGGACCTCCTCCATTCGCTATTAACCACCACATTTCTTCACTCGAACTTCCCTAGCCTTGAGCTAGTGGTAAGAACTTAGATCCGTTCATTCTTTATGTTATTTTAGTGGTTAATAGATGTTAGAATGATAAAAAGTTAAGAAACTTTAAAGCTCATGAACAAGTCTTGAACATAATGTGTTAAGGTGTGGATAAAGAGAAGTTATGTGTGTAAATCGTGTAGATCTTGTGTTGTTATGATTATTGGTTGATTATCTGATGATTTGCTGATTAATATTAATATGTCATGTTGTTGTGGTCACTAAACTTGTTAACGGAATCGATCGGACACGATTTAGAAGGTTAAACACTGAAAATCAGAATCTGTCCAACTTTTACAGCCAACTTTAGTTGGCTGTAAACAGGTCTTAACTCAACGAAAAACCGATATTTTGAATCTAAAATATGTTATTATGAAATACGGTTCTAATGGCACCGGAATCGAAATTTTTGGACTCCGTTTACTATTTTTAAAGTGTTAAATTGTAACAGCAACTTAAGCTGAATTTTGACAGCAATAAATGGGTGTCGTACTTTCAGTCATAACCTGAGTCTTGTGATGAATCGGACCATGAAAATTTTACTGTAGATGACAACTGAAGTATTTGTAATTACCCCACTGGAATTTCGCAAATCGGACGTACGATGAATTTTTAATAAATTGTTTCGTGGGCTGTGGTCAGAAATACATAAATCTGAGTTCAGTCCCGAATATGAAATTTTTATAAAATATTGGTAATGAACCGGACCCCGATATTTTTACACAATAAAATATGGAATGTTTATGACATTCTATAAAAATTTGGAAATTTTTGGAATAATCTAACTATTTTATTTAAATGTACGAAAACAGCCGGTTTTGAGTATTAATGCTGAATTGACATAAGTTGTGACTTGCGTGTCTAAATGTCGAGTATGCTATCTGTGAATGATTTGACATGTTATATATGTTATGTGCATTATCGTATGTTTGATTTTAAGTGGGGAATGGACGGGAAACTTAGATGGGCATAAGCCGTTACAGTGATGCATGTTGTGTGATAGATACGTGTAGGAACTTTGTGTTCTATTTGAAAGCCACTAAATGACTAACTGGTAAATCATACTAGGACGCGATTGACCGACCCTGACTGTTAGCTATATTGAGAATCTAACCGAGCAAACTGAGGTGAGTTCACACACTTTCTAAGGCATGGGATTCCCGGTGGTTTGGGAATGGGTTAAAGAATTAAAACTAAATCTACATATCCTCCTTGGGTAGGATATGTACGGCCATCCTCCATAGATTGGATGCCATTATTAATCCTACGAATTCTCCTAGTGCAGAATACGTACGTTGTGGTCCTCCTGGTGCAGGACAACAACCTTAAAACTGGCTAGACAAAACTCTATCATGAAGTCCCTCAATTTATATCAACTTAATCGCCGAGGCCAATGGCGAGCGGGTCATTAGTTAATAGCGCTATTAGGTTTAACAAACCTCACACCGTGCCGGTAGGACGGGCGTGTACTAATGGACTATGGCAGATTGTCAGTGATGATAGACACTGATATAGGGCACAACTTATTTGCGTAGCAGTCGATATCATACCGTCTAGTAGTTCAAACGGGGAAAACCCCCACTGATCATGGTTATGGATTGGGTAAAGAAAAAGGATATGGATAAACATACTTTCAACTACGGGGTAACCCCCACGGCAATTAAGCCAACGAAAGTCAAACCACGTTTTTCAGAAACAACTTAAAACCAAACAACCAAACGTGAACTCACTCAACTTTGTTGTTGACTAGTTGTTACATGCCTTACAGGTCGCTAAACACTTGGAGCTTGCACGAGGAAGGAGTCGTTGTGGTGTACGGACGGTTATGTCCAGTGTTTAATATTTAAAACATCATGAACTTATTAAACCTAAGTGTTGGACTTTAAACTTATGAACTGCGAACTTATGTTTTGAACTTTACGTTTATGCTTCCGCTGTCTAAATTAAAACTTGGTTAACTAGCTTTGGTCACCAATCGTATTATGGTTGGTCTTATTTACTTAATTACGATGTTCAATATGATTGGTGGCTCGATCCTGGTCACGTCACGCGTCCAAGCGGTGATACCCCGCATGGTGGATTTTGGGGGTGTGACAGATTGGTATCAGAGCCATTGGTTATAGTGAACTTGGTTTTTAAAAAGGGAAACGTTTTTGATAAAAACCAGACTATAACCAGTACAGTGCTCAACGATCCACAACGACACTTCGCTCCACGTGCAAGACTCGACACCATAAGTGGTATGAATTATGTTATATTGTCGGTTAGATAGTTCTCACTGTGCATTAGATAATGTAGTAATTGCTATTTGAACCTTGTGTGCTTACGCTCTACTATCGTCCCATACACTTACACACTTTCGCGACACTTTCCTCACTTACGTTGCTTCATTATGAAGATCATGAGCGGACGCGAAGGACGTATCAACCTCACTCAAGCCCAGTTGACGGCTTTGATCAACGAACGAGTTGCGGAGGCACTCGCAGCTAATCCTGCAGGAGGTATAACCTGCCATACCAACTCACCTTAGGACGTTTAGATCCTACCTTCACAAACCAACCCTCGTGCTTAACCATACCTATTATGCTCGCACTACAGGTCAACATGCTCAACCTCCGGTGTGCACGTTCAAGACGTTCATGGACTGCCGAACTACCACTTTCAGTGGCACCGAAGGAGCAGTGGGCCTTCTTCACTGGTTTGAAAAGCTCGAGACTGTTTTCGAGATGTGCGAATGCCCCGAAGACCGTAGGGTGAAATATGCTACCGGAACACTTGAAGGAGCTGCGTTAACCTGGTGGAAGGCACAGGTTCAACTACTAGGACTGGCAGTTGCTAATGCCACGCCCTGGAATGCTTTCAAATAGCTGATCAAAGAGGAGTACTGTAGTCGGGATGACATCCACAAGCTAGAAGTCGAATTTTACAATCTGAAGATGACAGGATCTGAGATCGAGGCGTATACTAAGAGGTCAAACGAGCTGGCCATCTTGTGTCCAACCATGGTGAACCCTCCCATCAAACGAATTGAGCTCTATCTCAAGGGCCTTGTACCAGAGATTCAAAGTCACGTGACTTCAGCCAACTTGGGTACCATCCAGCAAGTCGTCAAACTGGCTCATCATCTCACCGACCAGGCGGTGGAGCAAAACAGGCTACCCAAACGTATCAGTGCCACAGCTACTTCTGATGCACCTACCGATAACAAGAGAAAATGGGATGGGAACTCCGGAAAGGGTTCTACTTCAGTTCAGTCTCAGCAGCGAAAGACTGATGACTACCAGAGTCCTGGTCAGTAATCTTCTGGTAACCAAGGACAGGGTGGATACCGAGGAAACCACCCCAAGTGCAACCGGTGCAACAAGCATCACAGCAGGTAGTGCAACAAAGGTCGCTGTCAGAGATGTCATGGGTCATGAAGCTAAGGATTGCGGGAGCCCGCGTCCTGTGAATCAGAATCGCCAACAGCAACAAGCTCCACAGACCCATCAGCAGCAACAACAACAGGGCAATAAAGGATGCTTTCAGTGTGGCGTTGAAGGCCACTTTAAGAGAAACTGCCCCCAACTGAACCGGAATCAGAACAACAACGACCAAGGAAACGGGAACCACAATGGGAACAACAATGGAGGCAACAATGGAGGCGGCAATGGGGGAAACAACAATGGTAATGGAGCAAGGGGTCGTGCTTTCGTGATTGGTCAGGGTGACGCAAGGAACGATCCCAACGTTGTGATGGGTAAGTTTCTTCTGGACGACTTCTTTGTTACTGTTTTATTCGATTCGGGTGCCGATACTAGTTATGTGTCCTTAAAAGTTAGCCAAATGCTTAAGCGTACTCCAACACTCCTGAACACCAAACACGCGGTAGAACTAGCAAATGGTAAAAGTCTTGAAGCCACACACGTAGTTAAAGGTTGTAACCTCGTCTTAGCTGGTCAGACTTTCCCTATCGATCTAGTTCCTATCACCCTTGGTAGTTTCGACGTCGTTATTGGGATGGATTGGCTATCTCATCATCAAGCGGAGATTGTTTGCAAGGAGAAAATCGTCCGCATTCCTCGTTCTGGTGAAGAACCTCTCATGATTCGTGGCGACAAGAGTGGTGCTGTCGAAGGCATCATCTCTTTCCTTAAGGCCCAGAAGTGTTTGCGAAAGGGCCACACTGCCATTTTAGCACTCGTTACTGACACATCAACGGAAGAGAAGAAAATTGAAGACTTCCTATTGTGCGCGATTTTCCCGAGGTATTTCCTGAGGAATTACCTGGTCTTCCGCCTCATCGCCAAGTTGAGTTTCAAATCGAGCTAGCTCCTGGAGTAGCGCCAGTAGCTCGAGCACCATATCGTCTAGCTCCATCAGAACTCGAAGAACTGTCCACACAACTACAAGAACTCTTGGAAAAGGGTTTTATACGTCCTAGCTCTTCGCCCTGGGGAGCTCCAGTCTTGTTCGTAAAGAAGAAGGATGGTACTTTCAGAATGTGTATTGACTATCGCGAGCTCAACAAGGTGACTGTGAAGAATCGTTATCCTCTTCCACGTATTGACGACTTATTCGATCAGCTGCAAGGGTCGAGCTATTACTCCAAGATTGACCTGAGATCGGGATACCATCAGCTGAGGGTCCGAGATGAGGACGTCTCCAAAACAGCATTCAGAACTCGTTACGGCCATTACGAGTTTCTGGTTATGCCATTCGGGCTAACGAATGCACCAGCGGTCTTCATGGATCTCATGAACCGAGTGTGCAAGCCTTACCAGGATAAGTTCGTTATTGTGTTCATCGACGATATCCTGATCTATTCTAAGAGTCAGGAGGAACACGAGCAGCATCTACGACTTATGCTGGAACTTCTTCGAAAAGAGCAGTTGTATGCCAAGTTTTCGAAATGTGACTTCTGGCTTCGCGAAGTCCACTTTCTAGGCCACGTGGTAAACAAGGATGGAATTCATGTGGATCCATCTAAGGTTGAATCGATCAAGAACTGGCCTGCACCCCGAACACCAACAGAGATCCGCCAATTCTTGGGTTTGGCCGGATATTACAGAAGGTTTATAAAAGATTTCTCCAAGATTGCGCAACCTCTCACTTCGCTGACTCAGAAGGGTGTCATCTATCGTTGGGGTGATGCACAGGAGTCCGCTTTTCAACACCTAAAGGATAGACTTTGTAGCGCGCCTATCCTCTCATTGCCTGAAGGCACAGATGATTTTGTAGTTTATTGCGATGCTTCCATCCAAGGACTTGGTTGTGTGTTGATGCAACGTGACAAGGTCATTGCCTACGCATCACGCCAACTCAAGGTTCACGAAAGAAATTACACTACTCACGATCTGGAGCTGGGAGCAGTTGTTTTCGCACTTAAGATATGGAGACATTACCTGTATGGTACAAAGTGCACCATTTACACCGACCACAGGAGTCTCGAGCATATCTTCAAACAAAAGGAGTTAAACATGCGTCAACGCCGATGGGTTGAGCTCTTGAACGATTATGAATGCGCAATCAAGTATCATCCGGGCAAAGCCAATGTTGTGGCCGACGCCCTCAGTCGAAAGGATACGCTACCTAAGCGTGTACGTGCTCTACAGCTTACCATCCAATCCAACCTTCCCGCTCAAACTCGAGATGCCCAGGTCGAAGCATTGAAAGCAGAAAACATCAGGGCTGAATCCTTACGAGGATCGAGGCAACGGCTAGAACAAAAGGAAGATGGCGCCTACTATGTAACAGGGCGTATTTAGGTTCCACTTTATGGCAACTTACGCGAGCTTGTGATGGATGAAGCGCACAAGTCTCGTTATTCGGTACACCCTGGTTCGGACAAGATGTACCACGACCTCAAGACTACGTATTGGTGGCCTGGCATGAAAGCCCACATAGCAACCTACGTCAGTAAGTGCTTGACTTGTGCGAGAGTCAAGTCTGAATATCAGAAACCATCAGGCCTACTTCAACAACCGGAGATCCCGAAATGGAAATGGGAGCAAATTTCCATGGATTTCGTTACCGGCCTGCCTAGATCTCAACGCGGAAATGATACCATTTGGGTGATCGTAGATCGACTGACCAAGTCTGCACATTTTCTGGCCATCAAAGAAACGGATAAGTTTTCTACTCTTGCAGACATTTACCTAAAGGAAGTGGTATCAAGGCACGGAGTGCCAATCTCTATTATATCTGATCGTGACGCACGTTTTACTTCTGAACTGTGGCAAGCAATACACAAGTCCTTTGGCTCACGTTTAGATATGAGCACCGCTTATCACCCACAGACGGATGGGCAATCGGAATGCACCATCCAAACCTTGGAAGACATGCTTAGGGCATGCGTAATCGACTTCGGCAATGGCTGGGAAAAGCACCTCCCGTTAGTGGAGTTTTCATATAACAACAGTTACCACACCAGCATCCAAGCCGCTCCGTTTGAGGCATTGTAGGGATGCAAATGCCGATCACCTCTCTGTTAGGCAGAAGTTGGTGACAGCCAAATCACTGGCCCAGAACTTGTGGTAGATACCACCGAGAGAATTGCTCGGATACGACAGCGAATGGCGGCAGCTCGTGACCGTCAGAAAAGCTATGCTGATAAGGGAAGAAAACCACTCGAGCTCCAGGTTGGGGATCGAGTGCTACTCAAAGTCTCACCTTGGAAAGGTGTAGTCCGCTTTGGCAAACGAGGCAAACTCAATCCGCGTTATGTTGGACCATTTGAAGTCATTGAGAAAATTGGCAAAGCCGCCTACAGGTTGAATCTACCTGAAGAACTCAGCGGAGTTCACAATGTTTCCACGTGTCAAATCTGAAGAAGTGTCTGTCAGATGAAACCCTCATAGTTCCTCTTAAGGAACTCACTATCGATGACCAGCTGCGATTCGTCAAGGAACCAGTAGAGATTACGGATCGAGATGTTAAGATCCTCAAGCATACCAGGATACCTCTGGTCCGAGTTCGTTGGAATGCTCGTCGTGGCCCAGAGTATACATGGGAACGAGAAGACCAAATGAAACTCAAGTATCCCCAACTGTTTAAGAAAAACGCAACCACTACTGAGGCTGAAGCTACTGCAGAATTTCGGGACGAAATTCCAAATCAACGGGGGGATGATGTGACACCCCAGGAAAATCTGGAAAACAACGCAACTTAACTAGCTTCCTCAGTAACCACGCGCTAAATTTCGGGACGAAATTCTCTTAACAGGGGGAGAATGTGACAACCCTCAAAATCCCATGTATTCCGTACAAATTATTAATGATAATTAAAGTGTCTGACGACTGTGTGGAATTACTTAACTGCTTTCTGATATCTGTGTTATGCTTACACGTATTTGTTAATATGCTAAGGAATATGCTAAGGAATATGCTAAGGAATATGTTTTTTTTTTTTTTGGGTAAAGGGTTACCCCGGTGATTTTATATATTCACAACCAGAAAAACACAAGTAGTGTAGAGAGCCTACACTAGTTCAGTCATAGGACATGCCCTAAGACCGTACAACCAGAAAAAACAAAACGAAAACAAAAACAACCACTAAAGAGAACGCCACTAGACAACCACTATCTAGACAACCTAACACATATACAATCGATAATCAGCTGCCATCATAATGAAAATCGGACCCCTTTATCTCCCAATCCCCAAGCAACCTTCGAACATTAGCACAATCCTTCAACTTCGCTCCCATTAGTTTATACCGCACTTGTTGAGTAATAAGTTCACTAATAGTTTCCGGA
Source organism: Helianthus tuberosus (assembly GCA_030545235.1). Taxonomy (NCBI): domain Eukaryota; kingdom Viridiplantae; phylum Streptophyta; class Magnoliopsida; order Asterales; family Asteraceae; genus Helianthus; species Helianthus tuberosus. The sequence goes on along the minus strand of CM060415.1, from coordinate 113,254,700 downwards.
GGCCGCAATTGATTCTTGAATAATCTAGCGTTACGCTCCTGCCAAATGAAATAGGCACTAGCCGCCACTAACAGTCTTGCAACATAGTCATTAACGGATTTCGACTTGGCACGATCACGCAACCACTTGACAATATCATCCCACTTCGGTGAACCAAATCCATTCCAACCTTATGCCTGACCATAACCCACACTTTAGTTGAAAACTTACATTCAAAGAATAAATGATGATGAGAGTCATGATCCTCATAACATAATAAACAACACATCATGTTCATGTTCTTTCTTCGCGAAAAATCCCAACTCAATATTTTGTCTTGAGTAAGCAGCTTCCGTCTCATGATCAGCCACATTAGAAAAGAATGACGAGGGATACACTGTGAAAACCACACAATACTACACCAATTAACCTGTTCTTCCTGATGTCTTACCGAATCCCAAGCTCGAGACGAGGAAAAGTCATGTTTATCATCACCATGACGCCACAACAGTTTATCAGCCTTGTTCGGATCCAAAGACAACCGATCAAGCTGATTTAGAACCGGGTAAATGTCTCGCCACGCATCTGGCCACCTCCATAAATTATCAGAATAAACATCGGACACTTTAGCGGTCATATCAAACCCCGCATTAGCGATAAGCCGAGGAGATAAAATCTGCACGAGAGGCCCTAAATCGCTCCAAGTATCATACCAAGCAGAGGTGTCTAATCCATTACCAATTTCGGACCATATAAAGTTTCTCATAAACGGACGAAGCTGGAGAATTTTTCTCCAAGACCAACAGCAAGTAGACGGAACCTTGCAAGCCCAAAAGCTTTTGCCTCTTAACCTATACGCGTGAACCCACTGAACCCACATAGAACGACGGTTCGTAAGAATACTCCAAATATGCGTAGCCATAAGAGCAATATTGACGTCTCCTATCCGACGAATTCCTAAACCACCCTCATGTTTAGGGACACAAACCGTTTTCCACGAAACTTTAGCACGACCTTTCTGAAAAGCACTATCCTGGGACCATAAAAAATTCCGCATCAAAGCCTCCAAGTTAACGATCACACGGTTCGGCAACATAAAAACTGACGACCAGTAGATATGTAACGAAGACAAAACAGAGACAATAAGTTGCAACCTGCCTGCAAACGAAAGTAACTTATTCCTCCAATGCATAATACGTTTTTCCAGCTTCTCCACCAAGATTTGACAGTCTTTATAAAGAAGCCTCGAGGATATAAGAGGCACCCCCAAATACTTCACCGGCAAACAACCTTCGTTAAAAGGCATAAGATTCAAAATCGCGGTTTTCACATAAGATGGAACATTCGAAAAATAAACCGTACTCTTCTGAACACTTGGAAACAAGCCAGACATTTTAGCAAAAGAATCAAGCGACTTCATAATGCATCTAGCCGAAGCAATCTCACCTTTCGAAAAAATAAACAAATCATCCGCGAAACAAAGATTGATAATTTGTTGGCGCTCACACTTGTTATGAAATTTAAAAGAAGAGTCAATCCTTCCCGCATGATTTAGAATGGCCGTTAGAACTTCCATAACTAGGGTGAATAAGTAAGGAGAAACTGGGTCACCCTGTCTAAGCCCACGTCTACCCTTAAAATAACCATGCACCTCCCCATTAACACAAATCGAGAACGTAGTAGTGGATACACAAAGCATAATCCAGTGAACCATATTATGATGAAACCCAAACCCGAGTAAAATACTTTTGAGAAACTTCCAATCAACAGTGTCATAAGCCTTCTGAATATCAACTTTGAAAGCACATTTAGGAGGGCCGATGTTCCGATGATAATTATGCATCAACTCTTGAGTTAACAGAATATTATCAGAGATTTTTCGACCAGGCACGAAAGCTGATTGGTTTAAACTAACAAGATCATCCAAAACCACTTTAATTCTATCAGCTATAATCTTGCTAATGCATTTATAAAAAACATTGCAACAAGCAATAGGACGATAATCAGTAACCATTGTCGGGGAAGATGACTTAGGAAGCAACACTATAAGCGTATGATTTAACTCACGAAGAAGCTTACCGGTAGTGAAAAAATCAATAACCGCCTTCGTCACTTCACAACCGACAATAGGCCAGGCACCCTTAAAGAAACCTGCTGTGAAACCATCAGGGCCCGGAGCTTTATCTGAACCAATAGAAAACATTGCCTTCTTAACCTCCTCAGAAGTGACCGGTCGGACCATATGAGCCGCTACATTCAAATCCAATGACTTGGTGAATAAGTCTGGAGCTGGCATAAGAGATGAGTCTTCAGAACCACCCAAAAATTTCGCATAGTGATTAACAAACGCTACTTGAACCAAATCTTCCTCAAAAACGTTGCCGCTAGTATCCCGAATGACATTTATACGGCTCTGATGAACTTTATTTTTAAGAGACGAGTGAAAAAACGCGGAGTTCATGTCTCCAGCCGCCAACCAATCCACTTTAGATTTTTGTTTCAAAAAACGCTCTTCATCTAAAAGAGCTTCCTGATAATCACGTCGAGTATTAATTTCCTCTTCTCGAAGTAACAAAGAAAACGGATCATTATCAATACTACGCTGAATCCCATCCAACTTAACACGCAAGTCTTGAACTTTATTGTGCAAATTACCTTGTTGAAACAGTAAGACTCGAAGAGGGGTCTTTAACCTCCTAAGCTTCTTAGCTACCGAAAATTGAAACACTCCATTAATACACGTATCCCACCCTCGCTTAACGATGTCTAGAAACTCCAGCTTATGAACCAAGAAATTAGCAAATTTGAACGACTTGTGCTTTAGATTCCCAGGCTCCTGAATTTTCAAGACACACGAACAATGATCCGATAACCTAGCTGGATGAAACAACGCCACAGCATTCGGAAACATAGTAATGAACTGCGAATTTCCCATGATTCTATCGATTTTTTTCATTAACCCAATCCCCTTCCTTGGCTTTTGGCTCCATGTAAAATGAATGCCCGAACGATTCACGTCCATCATCTCTATATCAGCAATACAATCCTGAAACTCCCTCATACTAGCCGAAACAGAAGAACAGCCCATAGATTTATCCTCCAAATTCAGAGCAGAGTTAAAATCACCAAGAATGGTCCAAGGAGCATCACGGACCAAAGCTTTATGTAACGAGAGCTGGCTCCATAACTCTCTACGAGAAATATAATAATTTGCAGCATAGATAATCGAACAAAACATCATTTTTTTCTCCTGTTTAAAAAACAATTGCAAGTGCATAACCTGGTCCGTCTGCGATAGCACCATAACGTCAAATACATAGGGATTCCAACCCACAATAATTCTTGTACCTTTATTACAACGAGCCCCATTAGAAGACCAATGCCACGAACGAAACACCGACTTGCATATATTAGAGAGATTACTCGGATCAACATGGGTTTCAAGAACAGCACACAAACTTAACTTAAACTCTTTGATATTATGACGAACCTCAGCTTGCTTAATAGGGCGGTTCAAACCCCGAATATTCCAAGAGGCGATGTTAACCATTGATAACTAATGAAGAAGGAGTGCTTGCCCCTTTTTTATCATTTTTAAACGAATCTTGCCTCAAGAACTCATCCAACTCGTACCCATCCCCCTCGGAATAAACCTCATCCACTACCTCGTCCTCCACATTAACTCGAGCATTACCAGCCTTACTACTCTCCCCATCCTCAAAAACAATTGGATCATTAAGAGCATCAAACTGGTTAGCTGTTTTGACTATCGGCTCACGTGCCCCACTCCCTTTCTCTTGAGTCTTCTTAGTTACGACGGGCCTATATTCAAATTTTTGCTTTGGCTTGTTAATCGTGAATCCAGATTTCCTGGCAGCCTTTTTACCATAAACCCCTGTGTACCCCTCCTCGTCCACCACCGGTTTCTTGCCATTCTTAATAACATTCCGTGCACTTGTCTGAATCTTCGGCTGTTCCGGACAATGATCATCAGAGTGACCAAAAACACAACAGTGAGCACAACGCAGCGGGTTCCATTCGTACTCAACCGACATCGACTCCTTAATAAACCCCTCCCCCTCCGGTTCTGGTATTGCTAACGTGATCTGCTCCCTAAGTTGCTTATCCGCGGACACCTCTATTAAGGCTCTAGCATAACTACTACGTCCCCACATATCCATGCACATCGCTGACGTATAAGAATCCATAGCTTTCGGCTCACCAATTGTAGTTGCAATCAAACTAAGCCCATCCTCCGTGTAAGCAGCAATCGGGACATCATGGATTTTTACCCATATTTGCACCTTTTTGACACCCTTTTTTTCCAACTTAGAAGTCGGGCTCCAAACATTTAGAAATAACGGTTGTGACCTAATAATCCATGGCCCGTCCTTCAAAACATTCATCATACCTTCCTCGTTTGAGAACTTGAAAAAAAAGAATCCATTATCATTCATCATCGACTTTTGAATACCATATTTCTTCCAGTTGTTCCGCACAAAATACTCCACTACAGGATACGCAACACGATCCCCCAGAAAGTAACCATAACTCGTGTTTGCCATCTTATCCCGAGCAACCCGGACAGATTCTCTAGGAAGAACAACATCACATCCCTCATGTGCCTTTTCACTCGCGAGAGAACGGAAATTCAGCTTCACTGACTTATTAACTCGGAGTGAATCCGCATATGTTTTAGGTTTGGGAATATTATCATTAACAAACGTGTCACTCGTGACCCCATCTTGAACGTCTTTCCCGTTACCAGAATTTTCTTGACCATCTTTCCCACTCTCTGAAGATCCTGTTGTTACTGGAGTAGTTATCTTAGAGAGCTCATCAATAATGTTTATCTTTTTAAGTTCAGTAACAATACCACGCCTAGGGAGCAACGGATTGCCATCAATGTTAACTATGCGACTAGCGATACCCTTAACCTGTATTGGAGGTTTACTACGATCTCCCGCAGCAACCTCAGCAGCAGACTTAAACGCATCCATGCAGAAAAACGACAACTCTCTCCTTAGAACAAACAGCAAACAACCATGCACAAGAAACCCTAGAAGACCCGAAACCCAAAGAACACTGAAAGCGAAGAAAACAGAAACCCTAAAACTAGCAAAACCTATCCCATGAACGAAGAGCTCACAAGAAAACAGGCGGCGACAAAGAAAAAACCCTAGATTAGATCGACTCAAGAATGCTAACTAGTTCGTTATAGAAGATTGAAAAACAACCCCTAATCACAGATTGTTATACATACAAAAAGCATGCTAACAAGTTCGTTATAGAAGATTGAAGATCAACAACTAATGACAGACTGTTATACATTCAATCACGAAAAAATCTTGAGAACGAACAACTAATCTTGAGGGAACCCTAATTCTCTCTCACTAGCATGGCTAAGGAATATGTTAAGGAATATGCTAGGAATATGCTAGGAATATGCTAAGGAATATGCTAAGGAATATGTAAGGAATATGCTAAGGAATATGCTAAGGAATATGCTAAGGAATATGCTAGGAATATGCTTGGAATATGCTAGGAATATGCTATATGGAAGATCTTATAAATACCACCATTCCACCAAGCTCTCTCTTCTCTCCCTCTCCTTTCCCTTTTTCGGCAGCCACCTTCCACCATACTACCACCATCATCAAGCTCTTTTTCAATCATTCCTCATACATAGAAAGGTGTAAGAGGTCCAACAACGAAGCTCGGTGCTCTCGGAAGTGGAAGGACCTCCTCCATTCGCTATTAACCACCACATTTCTTCACTCGAACTTCCCTAGCCTTGAGCTAGTTGTAAGAACTTAGATCCGTTCATTCTTTATGTTATTTTAGTGGTTAATAGATGTTAGAATGATAAAAAGTTAAGAAACTTTAAAGCTCATGAACAAGTCTTGAACATAATGTGTTAAGGTGTGGATAAAGAGAAGTTATGTGTGTAAATCGTGTAGATCTTGTGTTGTTATGATTATTGGTTGATTATCTGATGATTTGCTGATTAATATTAATATGTCATGTTGTTGTGGTCACTAAACTTGTTAACGGAATCGATCGGACACGATTTAGAAGGTTAAACACTGAAAATCAGAATCTGTCCAACTTTTACAGCCAACTTCAGTTGGCTGTAAACAGGTCTTAAACTCAACGAAAAACCGATATTTTGAATCTAAAATATGTTATTATGAAATACGGTTCTAATGGCACCGGAATCGAAATTTTTGGACTCCGTTTACTATTTTTAAAGTGTTAAATTGTAACAGCAACTTAAGCTGAATTTTGACAGCAATAAATGGGTGTCGTACTTTCAGTCATAACCTGAGTCTTGTGATGAATCGGACCATGAAAATTTTACTGTAGATGACAACTGAAGTATTTGTAATTACCCCACTGGAATTTCGCAAATCGGACGTACGATGAATTTTTAATAAATTGTTTCGTGGGCTGTGGTCAGAAATACATAAATCTGAGTTCAGTCCCGAATATGAAATTTTTATAAAATATTGGTAATGAACCGGACCCCGATATTTTTACACAATAAAATATGGAATGTTTATGACATTCTATAAAAATTTGGGAATTTTTGGAATAATCTAACTATTTTATTTAAATGTCCGAAAACAGCCGGTTTTGAGTATTAATGCTGAATTGACATAAGTTGTGACTTGCGTGTCTAAATGTCGAGTATGCTATCTGTGAATGATTTGACATGTTATATATGTTATGTGCATTATCGTATGTTTGATTTTAAGTGGGGAATGGACGGGAAACTTAGATGGGCATAAGCCGTTACAGTGATGCATGTTGTGTGATAGATACGTGTAGGAACTTTGTGTTCTATTTGAAAGCCACTAAATGACTAACTGGTAAATCATACTAGGACGCGATTGACCGACCCTGACTGTTAGCTATATTGAGAATCTAACCGAGCAAACCGAGGTGAGTTCACACACTTTCTAAGGCATGGGATTCCCGGTGGTTTGGGAATGGGTTAAAGAATTAAAACTAAATCTACATATCCTCCTTGGGTAGGATATGTACGGCCATCCTCCATAGATTGGATGCCATTATTAATCCTACGAATTCTCCTAGTGCAGAATACGTACGTTGTGGTCCTCCTGGTGCAGGACAACAACCTTAAAACTGGCTAGACAAAACTCTATCATGAAGTCCCTCAATTTATATCGACTTAATCGCCGAGGCCAATGGCGAGCGGGTCATTAGTTAATAGCGCTATTAGGTTTAACAAACCTCACACCGTGCCGGTAGGACGGGCGTGTACTAATGGACTATGGCAGATTGTCAGTGATGATAGACACTGATATAGGGCACAACTTATTTGCGTAGCAGTCGATATCATACCGTCTAGTAGTTCAAACGGGGAAAACCCCCACTGATCATGGTTATGGATTGGGTAAAGAAAAAGGATATGGATAAACATACTTTCAACTACGGGGTAACCCCCACGGCAATTAAGCCAACGAAAGTCAAACCACGTTTTTCAGAAACAACTTAAAACCAAACAACCAAACGTGAACTCACTCAACTTTGTTGTTGACTAGTTGTTACATGCCTTACAGGTCGCTAAACACTTGGAGCTTGCACGAGGAAGGAGTCGTTGTGGTGTACGGACGGTTATGTCCAGTGTTTAATATTTAAAACATCATGAACTTATTAAACCTAAGTGTTGGACTTTAAACTTATGAACTGCGAACTTATGTTTTGAACTTTACGTTTATGCTTCCGCTGTCTAAATTAAAACTTGGTTAACTAGCTTTGGTCACCAATCGTATTGTGGTTGGTCTTATTTACTTAATTACGATGTTCAATATGATTGGTGGCTCGATCCTGGTCACGTCACGCCTCCAAGCGGTGATACCCCGCATGGTGGATTTTGGGGGTGTGACACACTAATACTCAAAGACAACTTACTACTAACCGAGGTATGAGGAGGATCGAGAGGAATACACGGGCTGTTATCATCACAAAACCCGAACCCATAATCTGAACCAAAGTTGTCCCTGAGTTGACCCGACCCGAATCTGAACTGCCACCGTCACCGCCGTTGCCAGGTTCGTCGGAAAAGTACAATAATCACCAGTTACTGTCGTTGCTGTCGTTGTCACGAATCATCACCGAGTCGTCATCCTCCCTTTCATCACCGGCAGAGTCGCCAGAAACAGAAACATTGACGCTTCTCTCTCTCACTTGAATAGTTCTTCGGCACCATCCACCACAGAGCCACCGCCTGTGGTGGTGGTGGTGTTGTCGTTCCTTAGCTCGAGGGGAGAAGGTGAGCGTGGCTGAGGGATGTTGACTGGAGAAGGGACGAGAGAGGAGAAGGAGGTGTGGTGGGTGGCGTTTGGCGGAGGCAACCGGGCCCCGGAACCCAATCGCCGGTCGCCGGACATTCCAAATCGCTGAGAAGGAGAGAATAGGGATGGGGTGTGCGGCTGGGAACTTGGAATGGGGTTTTAGGGTTTTTGAGAATTTGAATAAAAAGGGGGGTAAGGGTTTATAAGGTGTTTAAATAGGCTAGGGTTTTAGGTTTAGGGAGTGGGCTTGGGCTTGGGCCTAGCCCGAGTGCGAACCTGTTTAAACAACTACGCGTCAAGCTCAAACCGATTGGCCCGGTTATAATAACTCATACGCACATAACTGAAACTCTCGTCGTGGATTATTATTATTTTATAAATTAATGACGGTAATAATATTAATAATAATAAAAAAATATAATAGTGAATACGAGCATTAATAAGATGCTCGTCTCTCGACGATCAGGATCAAAGGTTCGAGTTGTCACATTCTCCCCATGTTACAGGAATTTCGTCCTCGAAATTTAAGCAAAAGTCATACGATTCGCTCTATATGTATACATAGACTCTATTACCACATGCAAATATAAGCAGTTTCACGAAAGTCCACTAAACGAAGATGTAAGTCACATAGCACATAAGATCACATACCATGAAAAATCACGTAGCGTAAGATTCACAGAGTTTGTACGTATCTCACGTAGTATAGAATTTCACAAAATTAATTATAGCATCCAAGAAACGTACAGGAAAACCCGAAATGTCACATTATCCCCAAGTTTAAGAAATTTCGTCCCAAAATTTTAGCGCGCAGACACTAACAAGCTAGTGTCGTCAAACGTTTTCATGGGGAATTACATCATCCCCTTGTTGGCCTGAGATTTCTTACCGAAATTCAGTTGTAGCCTCAGTGCTGGAAGTATAGTTTGCAAACAACTGGGGATACATGTGCATCAGCTGGTTTTCCCATTCCCAGGTAAACTCCGGGCCACGGCGTGAGTTCCAACGAACTTGGTCTGTTGGTTACACTACGCTCGAGGGTTTTGATTTCTAGATCCTTGATCTCACCCGGTTCCTCAACGAAGCATAGTTTGTTGCTGATCACGAGTTCCTAAAAAGGGATAACGAATGTTTCATCTGACAGACACTTTTTCAGATTAGGCACGTGAAAGATGTTGTGCATAGCACTCGGCTCTTCAGGCAGATTTAATATGTAAGCAGCCTTACCGATCCTTTCGGAAATTTCGAACGGTTTAACATATCGCGGATTCCCTGTATGTGCGAAGATGCGGATGTCAGAAACTCAAATGAGTCTGGGATAGGGGAATGGACATGAGTTTCCCCTACAGGAGCGTCCGCATGCAGTAGTCTAATACCAGCAGTAATAGGGCCCTGCCCTCGAATGGGTCCTCCTCTAGTAGATCGTTATCGTCGTCAGAGGCCACGTCGGGGGGGGGGGGGCATATCAACAACAGGATAAGCGGCAAGGGGGCAAATTCCCAACAAGATGGCCATCAGTAGGCTCTGCTACGACTTCAGGCAGCGCAAAAGGGCTGAAAGTCGTCATTGTCTGTGCTTGTAGTATCGGAAATGTACACCTCGTGCTTCGATGAAACTATGTCGTCTGATACTATGGCCATGGGATTCGTAGTGTCCATCTTTCTAGTACATGATGAAAGCATGACGTTTGTAACACAAACACATATACGTATAATAATCAATCATATAATCATATAAACATGTTAGTCAATCAAATAATTCTCCTAGTCCCACTAGCCAAATTCTTCCCAGTCTCTAAGACTGCTCTATCATCTACCTCGACCTCTTAGATCGAGCCTCGGCCTCTAAGACCGAGCCTCAGCCTCCAAGACTGAGCCTACTCTTCCTAGTCTTACTAGCCATCTACCTCGATTTCTTAGATCGAGCCTCGGTCTCTAAGACCGAGCCTCAGCCTCCAAGACTGAGCCTACTCTTCCTAGTCCAACTAGCCAACTACCTCGATCTCTCAGACCGAGCCTCGGCCTCCAAGACCGAGCCTCAGCCTTTCCGGACTGAGCCTAAAAATAATGAATAAAATGTGCTCAACATTTGTTTGTAAAAAGTGTTGGATCTGGACTTAAGTGGTATGCAGAAAAATGTTTTCGTGAGAGCCCTAGTGATCATAGTCTAGACTCGAGAAGGAATCCTAGTTCGCTATGATCAGAGCTCTGATACCAAGCTGTCACACCCTGGCTTTGCGGAAGCGTGGTTAATTTGGTGTGACTTCTTAATACCATAGCTTAACCATAACAAAGCTATATGAAATAAAATCATGCAAGATCATCCATTTAATTAAGTTTTGGAAACCAAATACAACAACATTGTCTTAACGAAAACACATCCTAACGACATTGTTCAACAACACAAACATCAACATGACATAAACACAGTTTAAGGACTGTGACTTGTCCAGGAAAGAGTCACATTCCCCAAACCCGGATGACCTCGTAACTAGTGCAGCGGGAAAACGTGTCATACCGCGCCAGATCCTTTAATTTCCTGAAATACATGTAAGTTGAAAAATCAACAATAATGTTGAGCGAGTTCATGTGTAAGTGAGTAAGTAAACCTTTGTGAGTATAAAAATAGTCTTGGTATGTAGCAAATAAGGGAATTGAGATCACCAATGGTTTGCAAGGCCACTGATATATGTGAAGTGCAAATAGGGAGACTCAAACCTACCAGATTTCGCCACGGCATTAGTATGTGGACAAAGTCACCCCGAGGTCCGTTTCTAGTTTGGCCTGGGGCTGGGCTCGCTACACCCAGATAGATTTACCGCTCCTGTCCCTCGGTCCTGCCATGAGGACTAATGGCCTCATATTGCTCCTACCCACTCACATGATCTAAGTAGTAAACCTCCTTACGCTAACCATACCGTGTACAAAGTACTTGTAATCAAAGTAACATGTATTTCACCCCCGCAGTTAAGAAAACTGAAAACAGTTAAAGAAAAGGGGGACATAAACTCACCGTGGTGCGTCTCTACCAAGTATGCCTCCAAATCGATCAGCTGTATGACGACCTACACGTGCTAACTCTATTAGACGGACGGCCGTGCCTTAGCTTTATGGTTTAAGTTTTTGGGAAATAGTTAGGCAACTATTTCGTGTTTACATTCTGTATACTTGGTAGTTATTCTCCTTCCCAAGGATGGGGGATTTAATACATGTGCGTTCGTAACATTCGGATTTCACTATTAAGTCTCACTTAATATATTTTATTTCCAACTTCAAAATATAAGTATTCTTCCCAAAAATATTATATTTTAATACATGTGATTTTCCCAAAATAATACTTAGTAATATTATTTTTACCCTAAAAATAATATTTATGTAGTTCACAAAATAATCATAAACACTTATACAAGTGATGTTGTGAAAGAAAAATATATACTAAATATATATATGTATCACGTTTTATTTTGTGAAATCCCACCTCCGATGTTTTGTAAATATAGTCGTGGCGAAACTTATATTTTGAAAACAAGTCAAAATGTATTTCTAACACTTTTAGTGAAAATAATTCTAAGTGTTAGGTTTTTGGAAAATTTCGCCAGAGTTTCCTCTGTAACTAGAGGTGGCCACGCTTTCAAGCGTATCATTTTCTTTTATAAATCACATCAACAATCTTCTTATTCAATCAAAACAATGTTCAACGTATCAAACTAGTTAAAATATGCATATAAATCGCAAAAGTTTCATGAACTTGTGATTCATTCAAACTGTGAAGTAAATCTCATTACTTTTAGTGGATCTTTATATAAAACAATCCGATTTTGTAAAAACCTCGTTTTTATGGAAGTTCCGTCTTTACAACTTCTCGTCATCTTTTTCAAAAATAGCTATTTTGTCGAAACTTTGTGTTACACACTTGTGTGTTCTAAAAACCATTCTTGTTAGTGTAAGGTCCGTCTTTAAAAATATGTTTTCTCTTGACACTCGGTCCTTTAAAAATACCACCTGTAGATCCGTAGATCTACTAGTTTTAATCACTATTTTACAAGCTAAAACACTTTTACACACGTTCATGATTCGAGTGTGGTAGAGTTTCATCTTCTAACCCTTGTTATACCAAAACAAGCTTTATGTCATAATCCAAGATCATGACTAAACCGGGTTAAATGATGATCCGAGCTACCACAACATAGATCGGGTCCAAATAATCACACAAATCAAATACTACAATATTTACACAACTTATGTGCTTTTAACCACCATTTTTAGTGTTTTTAGTAGACTTTAAAGCATTATCTTGTAAGATTTCGAGTTTTAACCGTTACACATCGTATTAACCACTTCAAAATAGTTCGAGTAGGTGATTTAGGTAACATACCACTAGCTCAAGGCTAGGGAAGAATCTATGCGAAAAATGCGTGGATAAAAGCAAGAGAATGAGGTCCTTCGCCTTCCGTTTGCACCAAGACTCCTCGTATGTGACCCGTAACACTTGTATGGACTTGGGATTGCTTGAACAAAATCGAACAATGATGGATGGGGGGTGGGTGCTCTCGGCCGAAAGTTCAAAGAGAGGGAGAGAGTTTTGTTCTCAAGTGTGGTGATGAAATGAATGGTGTGTTAAGCTAGCAACTTATAGACAATTCTTAGGGTGATTATCCATTGGTCCCTATGTCTTCAAGATCTTAAGCACCCAAGATTATAATGATCATCAAGTACAAGAGGTGTCCCCCTACATGGGGAAGGTTTGTAATGGGGGGGGGGTACTAGTCCGATTCCAACTAGTTGGTTAGGATAATAGTTAGGTTAAGTAAGGTAGTTAAGTGCTTAACCCGGTTAGTTGTGTGTCGTGTGTTATGACGGGTGTTAGGGTATTCAGGGACCCTAACTGGCTCAGAAAAAGACAAACAATGTTATTAACAATATTTTCATGTTCCGTGTATAGTCCGGTTGTTCGGTTGGATAGTAATCCGTTAATGTGCTTAAACAAGCTTTAAAGTGTCGTTAATACCCTTTTTAGTGACACAACTCATTTCTGACACTTTGGAAAGTGTCTAGTAATATTTTTCTCATGTTTTGGCACTTTATTAGTTTGCTAAAAGCTGAATTATTATGTAAAGTGCTGAATTTTGTACTTAGAGCATGTTTTAGGCACATCCAGTCATTGAAACTTATTCCTAGAGACGCAGTTCTACAACCCTTGTATCCCTACACTCACCACTAGTGTAGCAAAATATTTCTGGCTCATACAGGCCTTAGAGGCAGTGTCTGCCTGATGCTGGCTTTATCAGCATGTTCAATAGGTTATCCGTTTATTGTGCTACTGTGCTTTTGTGCATCATGTTTGTCACTAAGGTTCAGCATGTAAATAATGTAGTGACGGTAAGTAAAGTATGATTCAAGTAAGTACATGTATCAGTATTCAAGTAGCAGTTTATTCACAAGTTCAAGCAAGCACAGTAATTAAGCAGTAATTAATTATTAATTAAGTCGTACGGATACCTGGTTTAGTGAGGGTTGTCACATTCTCCCCCCGTTAGAAAAATTTCGTCCCGAAATTTTAAGTTCTGCTTGTAGATGCAGGGTTCTCAGGAAATAGGTGGGGGTATTTCTCTTTCATCCGGTCCTCACGCTCCCAGGTGT